>CM060613.1:10467479-11140807 GCA_030578255.1 Tiaroga cobitis
AATCATAATCTAGCTGCATTTATGCAACAGGGACAGATGAAGGGACAGGTCTAGCTTTGTAAATGGAATGTGGGTCAATATTCATTTCACCACAGATTTCCTCACTTTCACCTGGTGAGTGGTAGTACGTATTAATCTCTAAAAGGTGGGTGAACAAAACCTGGAAATTGCTGCTCCAAAGAGCTTGTATTCCCATATTTCCTTTCAGTGGTCAGTAAAACACCACCATCTTCAGCTTGAATAGTTGGAAGCAGAGTGGTGCAGATTCCCAAGAGTATCAGGACTGCAGACAACAAATTATGAGGAAATAAAATATTTAGGAAGCAAATTACATCTCACTTATACAACGTACACACTCAGCGGTCTAACAGCGCTCGTCAGTGTCAGAATGATTGAGAGATGGCCAATCAAATCAATGAAGGCAGGCCTTACTGTTCACAGAAGACGAGTGAGAATTCCAACGCAACACTTAGTTTAACCAGTGAAAGAGTGCATGATTAGATACAAGTTGCTAAACATTTAATATTTGACGACTGTTTTACGGTAGAAAGGTTCAGCGACTGATGCAAACTACTCAGCTTTGAATTGAAAAGACGCTTATGTTTACATGATTCATGTAAGTTATATCTGAATTTGATGAGACAAGACACTTTTTGCATGTATTTTTTTTTACACATTAGACATACGAATAAGAGAGAATGTGTGTATATTTAAAATAAATAAATAAATTGAATTGAAATTGATCTTCATAACTACAGTAGACCTGGAATTTTGTACCATTATTTCTTTTTCTTATTTCCTTAAATCCCTTGTAATCCTTTTTTTTTTTTATTCCTTTAAATAAAATGACCAATAACTCAATAATACTCAATAATTTGTATTAATTGTTTAGATGCTAGTTTTCTAGTGGTTGTTTTCATTGTGAAGTGTGCAATTGTAGTTTAGGCTGTATAAATTAATTAATTATTTGCATAAGTGATATAAAGGTCCTCTCATTATTTTTGAGAACACTTGCGTCTATGATTTCTCATTTCCTCTCTTGTGCATGGTAATACAGTCTAAATGTTCAATCGCTTCACTCGTGACTTCAACTGATCAAATGATGTGTAGGAAAGAGAGTAGCGCAACAGTTGCTGCATGTCTGCTGTCTGTAGTGTTCTCTCCGAGTGGGTGTAAGTCTGTTTCTAACATGTGTCTCCTCAAGCGTGTGCCTTTGCACAGGCTTTTCTGGAGGAGGACGGCGTGCACGGCTGCTGTGCAAGCTCAGACGTGCCTGCGGCTAGGCAGTTGCTTTGAAAGGGTTTCCTGCGAACCGCTGAGGCCCCTTTGCTTTTACCAAAAACTCATCCTGCCACAACTTAAATAGTCAGTGATGCTTTTTTTCCATTGAAATGCAAGAAAAAAAAGGGAGGGAGGCGAGCACAACAGCCGTTCTCAGATGAGGTGTGACTCGCGCTGCTTTGCAGTTAGTGGCCTGCGTTTTATGGCACGTCTTGAAATTGGCCTGTCATTTGTTTTGCAAGCTGTTTCAGAGTGTTTAAAGCTAAATCTTTTTCATTTAGTGAACAAAAAAATGATATTGAGTCGATTATTTCCAGTTTCACAGTTTGTCCTGTATGTACAAGGTGGAAAAATGCACGTTGCAGTGCCCCCAAAATCATCCCCTTTCGTTGAGGTGAATGATTCACACTTATATCAGCTGGTGTGGAATGCAAAGCAATCTGTTTGAAGGTTGTGTGCTCCGAGCAACTCGTGTAGGTGGAGCAGACCAGCAGGGGAAGACCCGCGAATGCTGGCCGGGTTTCCTCCCCCTCATCCGTCTCTCCCCTCCTCCATTCCTCATTCTAGTCCTGTCAGTCACCCCTGGCAACAGTCTGAGGCAGCACAGCTGATGGGGAAACTCTTTCCAGAGCCGCCAGCATTTGGCAATCCTTCTTACTGACCAGATGCACATTGTGTTTCCTTGGAAAAGCTGAAATGATTTGATTTGACTTAATCTAATAAAGTGCAGCTCATAACCAGCAAAACAAACATTTCCCATTAGAACCAGAAGGGTAACCCATAGGAAAGAAAAAATGACAATTATAATTTTTGTCACAACCGATAGTGAAATCAATTAGCCTGTTCTTATTTTTAATTGTTCGATGATTACCAATATGCAGAAGCAGAACCAATGTTTCTATTTCTATTGTATTATTTCTATTATTTGTTCTATTTTTTTTCTATTTTATATATTATTTCTATTTTAATCATTTCTAAATAATTAAACTACAAGGATAAAAATGTATTATGAATATAACAATAATAATATCAACAACAATATTAATATGTATTTTAAGCCAAATATTTTTGCAACCTAAGGGGGCGTTTACACAGCAGTTTTCAACTTAAACAGAAAACTTTTGATGTGTTTTGCCCGTTCATTTACACGACAACTGCGTTTTGGGGGCCTGAAAACGCAAACTTTTGAAAACGGGTTTCAGGGTAAGTGAACGAATGGAAAGTTTGAAAACGAGACCGTTATCGTCTCCATGTAAACTACAAAAATGCGAATTCGTGAAAACGGTGACGCTATGTGCATGCGTATTACGTGTTCAGTCTGTGGGCGCGTAGTTTCTTTACAAAGTGACATCGCCAACTACTGGCCTGGCATGAACAATACAGCGTTTTTAGTTGGTTTCGCTGATCCGTTTGAATGGGGATCGTTTTGACAACGTTGTCGGCTGTACACAAAAAACACAAAGATTTTTAGTTCATTGTTGTGTAAATGTACCCTAAATGTTTGCCTTTTCACTTGAATATGTTGTTGTGGGTGCATATGAATATCTAAAGAATAGAGCACAATTTCTCGGTAGATTGAATATTTTTGTGTGAAAATTGGATTGAGTGTGAATTGTCTCTAAATACAAATGAGATCTCCTTATTATCTAAGTATCTAGTGTCTTATATTTATAATTTTTTAAACCGTATTCATTTTAAAACTATACTGTATTGTCTCCTTTATTTTATTTCTAGGAAAGGGAATAAAGACAACTCAGATCATTTGAGTTATGAAAGAGCAACCTTTGAGCAATGAAATGAAAGGAAGGGGAATATGAACTCTTGCAGATACAAAGCAGCAGTTTGACACACGGCGACAGCTAGTACAAACAGCACAAAGCTTTAAAAAACTATTGTTCCTAAATATAGTTTTAAAAGACATTGTTAAGGCAAATAACGTGAACAGTTAATATTAGATCACTAGAACAGGCGTGTAAGCTCAGCACGTGAGAATCACATACCCCCCTTCTGTCTATATGTTGTGTTCTAAGTCCAGCTTTTCTGGTAAAGTGGGTTGGAAATGTATCTTAATAGGCGAGATAGTGAGAGGGGTTGGGCGATTTACTGTTGTAATTTAATTGGTTGGCCTTATGCAACAGTCATTTAAATTTTTGCATGTTTTCTCTTAAAACATGTTGACTTGTTAACAAAGTTTTGCATTGCTGTTGTACAACATTCTTATAATTTTTGTGAGCTCATATTTGAACATTTAAAAATGTGTCACAAAATGCAGGACTATTTATGACTATTTCACTGCAAAAAAATCGGAAATGGGATTAAAAGAACGGGGGGGGGGGGGGGGGGGGGGGACTTTTACAGCATTAATTTCTCTTATTGAAATTTTAACTTAAGATATTGATGTTTAAGAAAAAAACAATTGTCAGCTACCTAGTTAAAAATACAGGAAGAGAGAAGCTTGCCACAATACAAGGGAATCTCTCAGAAACACGAAACTAACTACTACAAACACCCACTACTTCCTTAATGCTACTGACATTTCTCTAATGCTTCTGACATTTTTACCTGCATAGTTTTGAATGGCATAGAGATCAAGATCTAAAGAGACACATGACTGTCATCACTTGTGGGGGCTGCCAAATATAATATTAGAGTTGTAGAGCAAACAGTAAAAAAAGCTTCAAGATATTTATTTTGTGATAAGGAGCAGCTGACTGTACATATCCAGTGTATTATGCTGCTAATCACCAAATAACGATATAAACAGACATTAATTTGAGTTTAAATTATTTTTATTTTTATATTTTATCAAATATTTATTTTGGTTCTCTGGGACAAAGACTGATTATATAGATTAGCAGAACATTAACATTATGCAAAAAAAATTACAATTTAAATCAAGTTATTTGAGATCCATTTAATCTATAATGGTATTGGAAACCCTCATCTATAATGAAAAAAACAAAACAAAATTTTCCACCTCAGCAAATGGACACATTGGCATTGATGTTATGGTTTATGTCTTGTTTTTGTGGGTGGTCTCAAAGACAGTGTACTTTGCCGAGCCACAAGGATCCCTGTAGCCCAGTGTTTTAATGGACTAAGTGTTTGGTGAAGCAGAGATTTGTCTCCCTCCATAAAACAGAGCTATGCATGCAAATAAGTGATGAGAAAGGCCAGAATCAAATTACCACGCTTCTGTGCTCAACCCAAACAATTAGAGATGCAGAAAGTCAGAGAGAGAGAGAGAGAGAATCCAAGACCTGCAGCCATCAGCTATACAGTCAACTGACTGTTAAAACTGGTGTGAAACAAGATCATCAGAAAATATCAAACATAACCATCCTGTTTGTGTTATGCATATGTTGTTTGGTTGAATATCATGAAAAACTATTTTCATGTGTCACATTTCAATCTAAACTCATAATACTAAAGACTAAACTAGTTAACTACTGGAAAAATAATTATATATTATTTACCTTAAATGATATCAACAAAGCTGAATTTAAGTAATGCTGATTTTTTTCATGCTGAAATTATTTTCCTATATATCTGAAATCTATTTTTCTTAGAAAAAAAATTCAGTCCCCCTGTGGTGAAAATCAAGCTTTTAATGTTGTTTATTTGTCTATGTGTTGTTTTTAATATGCTTTAAGACAAACCATGTACAAATGGATAAGTCAACACCATTGCTGAGTATTTCCTCCTTAAAACTGCATTGAACCAAAGCTCAAAACTTTTAAATATGTCATTTTGGTGATTTTAAGATTTATTGCCTTTTTATTAGAATAGGACAGACATGAAGTGAGGTGGAAGAGAGAGAGAGGGGGGACGGGATCGGGAAAGGTCCACGAGTCAGGACTCGAACTCGGGTCGCCCGAAGCACAACGGCTCTACAAGTCGGCGCACTTGCCCACGGCGCCGACCAAAAATGAGTTTTAAGGGATAAAATGATTGACTACAGGGGGACTTTAACTGTATTACAGTAATTAGAATGAGATTTTCCCACAGATTATAAATAAGAATAAGAATTTAAAGGGAAAACTTCAACTGACATAAAAAAAAAATTGACTTCGAGTCAAAATACAAAATATTACCTTGACTCGACAAATCTGCCATTAAAAATGTGATTTAGGAGGTATTATTGGACATTTTATTCAATACATTTTTGTACATGACTAAATGTACTTTCGTTTCACATGTTTTACCTTTTTCGGAAGATTATCTGTGAGAGAATCATAACTTATAAAATCAGTTTAGGATTTTTACCTCAGGATGTTTGATTTAAATGAATATTTTAGCCACGAAACTCGCATTCTGATTTGTTCGTTCAATGTGATGTTCTCAGCTTGATTTCACGTATTCATTACTATTTTCCTTTAAAACACGAAACATCCAGACGAATGCATCTCTATGCACACGCTATGCAAATTCTTACTAGGCCTCCGTCTCCCCAGCACCACCTGCCTAGATGTGCTTCAGGGGTCTCCCTCTCTCTAGCAGCAGTGCATATGTCCCTTAATTTTATGTTCTGATCATTCAGTACTTGCTCTGCAGCAGCAGCGTAGCAGTCCTAGTCTGCCAATATCAAACACATTCTACTTACATTAATAAAAATGTTTTACAAATTGTCCCCAGAGTTGTCAAGACTGAACTATACATAAATAAATGTAAAATTGAAAATGTATATTTCCTTTTATCTTCCAGAAATGATTGATAAGACTGTAGTGTGTATGTAAAATAGTCTGTCATGCACCGGCTAGCTTCCGCTGTTAACAAGATAAAAGTATTGCTTCTGTTTTCCCAACTTTCTCTCTCTCACACACCCACCCACCCATATATACACGGAATAGACCACACAAACAAAGTTCCTAGGCAACGACACTAACCTTTTGAGGGAATTAACTGAGAACGGTGTGACCCTTTGTTAGCTCACATCACATGAGAGGAGTGGGTGTATGGGCTTCATTTTCTCTGCCTTTTCTCTGTCGTATCGTCGTTTTTCAGCTCTTACATTCTAGGAAGAATATAAACTGCCATTAAAGTGGATTGTACCCTATTTCATGCTGACAAACTTTCATAAGAGGTTAGGTTAAGGAACTCCTGATGTTCGGACTAGAGCTTTGCATATGTTTGTTTGTTGGCTTTAAATATGTGGCTGATTTTCTGAGTTCACAGTCAAGTGCAGGATCACCATTATGAAACTTTTACTTCGGCTACTATTATTAGTTCCAAAAAAAGATCTGTAGACGTAACACTAGGTCACCCATTTATTCTCGCTGTTTGGCTTCTGTAAAAAAGTTTGAAGAAACCTTAATAAATGTGCATAGGAAGAAAAACTTTAGCCTGGCACTAGCATGCTAATCTCCCTGGACAGGCTTTTTCCTTAATGAGAGTGCTGATCCATTTTCCATTACAGATGAGAGCCAGAAACATAGTGTTTCTGTACAATACACACAAAAATAGAGATATTGTGTGTCTCATTTAGCCTTAGGTCCTTGAATCAATGCTATGTCAGTGTACACTTTCATTTTTAGTATTTTCAGCTAGGGCTGGGCGATATGGCCCAAAAAAATTATCACGATAATTTTTCTATATCAGTCGATATCGATAATTATCACGATAAATGTCAAATCTTTATTTCTTTCATGTTTAAAGGCAGATTTTTGCTCCTAGTTGTAGAAACCAGAGCGTTAATTGTGGTTTTAAACTACTTTTTATTGTCAGAACATATCATGACAAACACTTGCCAAAAAGGTGAACATTTCACAAATCTGAGGTAGAACATTCAAACATTTGTCATTTTTCCTTAACAAAATAAATATTTGAATAGAAAAATATTTCTTCAGCAGTTTGCAGTGCAGGCTGCCATATTCAAATTACATGTTTTGTCAAGAAATGCATATTTGACAGTGAGTTGACAGTAATACTGCATCCTAACTCAAGATAATACTATGTTAAATTTATGTTCAATAACAAAAACAGTAACATCTGTTTTTTTTTTAAATGTAACGACCACATTTTTATTTGGTAAAATGTAATATTCTGACTGTTTGAATTGGTCATCCAGTATCATGCATTTAGATAATGATAACCACAGATAAAGCCAGGCATAACCTAACATTATAACTTATTAGAAATACTTGTTATAACGTTATAACACCTCACTATCATGGCAAAATGTAACTTATGGTTTCTCTTTAATACATTGTCATCCCTATATACTAATTGGCTTCATCACTCTGTCTCCTCTCCACCAATAAGCTGGTGTGTGGTGGGCGTTCTGGCGCAATATGGCTGCCGTCGCATCATCCAGGTGGATGCTGCACATTGGTGGTGGTTGAGGAGATTCCCCCTTCCATATGTGAAGCGCTTTGAGGTCCCAGAAAAAGCGCTATATAAATGTAACGAATTATTATTATTATTATTATTATTATTATTATGGTATTTGTATGAAAAACAGTAGCCTAGTTAAAAACATTATTAAATACTGTAATTATATTCCATTAGTCATTTAATACATTGTCTACATTAATAATATAATACATATAATACAATACAATCCATGGTAAATGGATTCAGTATCAATTCAGATTCTGTTCAGATTCAGACTGTATCGTTGCTCACAGTGTTTCTCCTGTTTGACAGCGCTGTTTCATCTGCCTTTAAACTGGTTTAAATGGGACATTTGTGTTCTTCGCTGAATTCAAGCGCTTCTCACTGGATCGAGTCGTGACCGAAGCCGATCAGAGTAAACGCGCATCTGCTCTAGTGAGCTCGCGCTGCGCTCATAGACAGTAAAAGAAATGGACACAGCGACCCCATTGATTTCAACGGAGAAGACTTGAAGCCCGATTATTGCACTTCCTGTCTGATGTCTGAGCGAGTGCGCAGGCTCAAACTGAGCGTGACGACAGTCTGATTGTTGAAAATCTTCTAGTAGCTGTGCCAAGATAAATCTGAATCACCTAATTCCTCAAAAACGTTGTTGAAATATTTTGTCCCGTTGCTTTTATGGACTCTCTATTTATGGGCTTCTCCCTTGACTTTGTGCCTTCATGTCCCCCCGATTGCCTCATAGACAGTAAAAGATTGCCGCGAGCTTCTCTTCCTGTCTATACGGTAATGTCTCTATTGTGCGACAGAAAGTCCCGTGGTTATGACGCAATCTTTAGCCTATTTTTACAAAAACGGCTTCTACGGGGTCGTAACGTAAGATACAAAGTAATGGAGCCTTTTATACATTGTCGTGTTTCTTTAGAAATAAATAATCGACAAATTAAGCCTTTGGACGCCTCAGATGTAAAGTTATTCGCTGTAAAAGTGACGCCAAAATGAATGGGAGTCAATGGGATGCTAACAGCAGGTGAAGTTCTGCTACAATGGCGGCTCCCGCGAGGCTTCAACTTCCGGCTGATGGATTACCCCCTTGGCTGCGCTGCGGTTTGGACTTTGAGCCGAGCGGATAAATGGTCCGTGTGGCGCGCGGTTCAAATGAGTTTCGTTCCGCTGTTGGCGCATACACATTATCGAACATTTATCGAGCTCTTGATATCGTTTTATCGAGAAAAATTATATCACGATAATTATCGTTATCGTTTTATCGCCCAGCCCTATTTTCAGCTGACATTGAACATTTTGTATGTTGAGCATAGTCGTAGGCAAGGCAAGGCAAGTTTATTTATATAGCACATTTCATACACAATGGTAATTCAAAGTGCTTTACAACATAGGAGAAAATAAAATAATCAAAACAAATAAGAATAATTAAAATAGTCGTAGATCGACAAATAAAATATATAAGACTCAAACTTTTTTCTGTCAGCATTCCACTGGTGTCATACACGAAAACATAAGATTAATCTTTTAATTGGGAACACAACTTTTTTGGTAGTCGAGGGCACGAGCAGTGTGCGTTTGATGTTTTCTGTTCACATAGTTTTGTTTTCATGAGCATGTAGCAGTGACTATGTAAATGAGGGATTTTATGTGACATGCGTATTTACAAAGCCAGGCTGGCATACATTAAAGTCTAAAAAAACCCAGAACAATGTCAGAACAATGTTCATATTATTAATGTATAGATAATATTAGAAATGTATAAATAGAAGAAAAATTTAAATTAATTATTTTTTTAATTAAAATACATAAATATATATATATAAGTTTGGGGTCTGTTAGATTTTTTTTAATGTTTTTGAAAGAAGAACCCTTTTATGCTCACCCAGGCTGCATTTATTTGAAACAGTAATATTGTGATATATTGTTACAATTTAAAAGAATTGTTTTAATATATTTTAAAATGTAATAATTTCCTGTGATGGCAAAGCTGAATTTTCAGCATCATTACTCCAGTCTTCAGTGTCACATGATCCTTCAGAAATCATTCTGATATGCTGATTGGGTGCTAAAGTAACATTTATTATTATTATTATTATTATTATTATTATTATTATCAATGTTGAAAAAAAACGTTCAAAAAAATATTTTTTGGTTTAAACAGCATTTATTTAAAATATAAATACTTTACTGTCGCTTATGATTAATTTAAGTTTTTTCTATAAAAATGTATTATATAGCCTACTTTTTTATAATATCCAAAATGAAATCAAAATTCTTGTATAGTGTGACTGTACAGGGCTTTTCTCTGTTCATGCATGAATAAAATCAAGATGTCTTTATTTTGCAACACTATAAATTCCTTACGTAATAGAACAAAAGAATGGCCAATTATTTGCACAGCCTTAAAGAAGAAAAAATATCATTTTGGACACCAGAAAGTGAAAAGGTGAACTTTGAATTGTTACTTTCTTTTATAAAATGGTTCACCATGTTCATGGAGAATTTTAGTATCATATGCTGTAACATTATTCATGCATATAATTTTTCAAAGCATTTATGTTATGTGCCAGAGGGGATGTTATTAGGCTGACGGCAATGTGCATGCATTGTATTTCCATAATTGTGTCTAGGCCTAGATTTTCTTTTCGCTTTAAGTGCATGAAAACTGTATCTAAAGTAAAGATGGATTTGGCTTTTAATCTGTCTGTTTGCCTCTCACCAACCTTTCTCTTTCCCTCTTTCAGTGTTATTCAGAGGCTCTGGCGTGATGTCAGACCCGGGCTTGTCAGATGATAGAGAGCTGAGGCCCATAGACTTCATCCAGCTTCAGCAGTACATTGACTGTGAGTCTGTGATGCCCACACATCCCTCCCACTCTTACTAAATGCTCGGCATCATTACAAACCATGAGTCACTCTCAGTTCTTAAGTGCGAAATGACACTGTATTCCAAGGGTCAAAAAAAACAAAACATGCCAGTCGTGTGCATCCAAGACGTCTGTGAGCCCGGTTTACTTACAGTTTTACACTTGCTTAAATATTTTATACATGCAATTAGAGGTGGAAAAGACTGATTTGATTGACACCATTCAAATAGTTTTAATGTCACTAAAATGATGTGATTATTAAAAAGAATATGTGCAAAAAATCACTTTGATAAAAATTAACATTATGTTCTTTCTCACTAACATCTCTAATTTAAAGAGGCCATATTATGCCCTTTTACAAAGTCATGATTTTGTTTTTGGGGTCTACTAGAATAGTTTTAATGATTGAATGTTCTAAAAACACATTTTTACACATTTTTCATGGTTGCAGCACCACTCATCCCAGTCTTTCAGTAACGCTTTGTTTTGTGCTGATCTCTGTGAAGCCCCTCCTTCCGAAAAGCACAATGTGCTCTGATTGGTCGGGTGCACCAATGTGTTGTGAATGTGATTGGTCAACCACTTCAACCACGAGCTCCGCAGCAGACTTCTACACTTCTACATGACAGTCAAAGCGGCGTTACGTCACGAAAGTGCGGACTCGTAGAAAGACCGGCCGCGAGTGTTTAGGGTGCCATTAAATGCCATTAAATGAGGGATATTGTGACATATATGTCCCCAGAAGAAAACTCAAGACTATAATAGAGGCGTTACAGGGAGAGAAAGTGCTTTTAGAGAATTACTCCCTTTAGAGTGGATTTTGTGCTTTGTAACTTTGCAGATAAAACAGCACATTACACACTAAAGAAAGTTGAAAAGGTAAAAAAGCAAAATAGGTCCTCTTTAATGGAGCCTGAAAAGTTTGACATGTTGATATTATAGAATAATTCAGTATTATTATTCAGCAGTATTGTTAATAATGTTAAAGGCTCATTGCTACTATGCATTACGTTTTCGTGTAGGCCTTCTTAATATAGTGGATAAAATACTAAAATCACTGATTTTGGTTTGAGTGATGTGACCAACTTCTACAAAGAAAAACTAGCAATTTAATAAGAAATAAAAGCAGGACTGCCAACTCTCACGCAATTGACACTTTTCGCACGCTCTCATGCCACACATCCATTTTCTCACGCAGAGAAAAATCGAGAAGCAAAGAGGACATGAGACCGACAGACAAGAGAGCAGGTTACTTTTGATATGAAACAAATTCTCTGTCATTTTTATTACGAAATGCAAACAATAAATACAGTTTTGGCACTTGTTAGAGACGGGACAGATCGCTGTAGCGCCTTAGTTCAAGCAGCACGTGAACCGATCTCTTAATCTTTACTACTAATTAATAAACACGAATGAACAAAGGTATGTTGAAAGATACAGTACAACTTACCAAAATGTATATGCCTCATACATAATATCGATCATTATGTGTGCTGATATCAGATAATATCAGTGTTATTCAACCACGGAAAGAGGTCAGTAAAACAGCTGGAGAACAATAGGCCAATCATGTCACATAACGTTACATTTACCTCAGGAAAGCCATTTAATGACCTTAGCACGTTAGTTGGCTAGAATAATTAGCTACAGAGAGGAGTAATTTGCTAAATATGTGCACTATATTACTTATTTTACTTTTACTTTATATATCATTTAAATATTATAACGTTGTTATTATAATAAAAACCTTATTATATATAATTTGAGTTACTATTTTTAACCATTAATAATAATACCAGCTGACAGGGCTAAATAATAAAAACAGTAGCCTACCAGTCATTGTACCATGTAACCATTGTACATGTTGTCACTAAACTTAATAAAAATTCTGTTCAGTTACCAAATGGTTTGATAATCACAATACACGTATTGTGGTTCAAGTTTTTTTTTTTTTTTCGTTTTTTTTCTTCACAATTCTCACTCCGAGCTAAACTCAAAGCTTGGCAGCCCTGATAAAAGTGTTCTTTTACCTCGCTTGGTATTATGTGGAGCTAGCAATGCCAATGTCATGGAGATGGGTCTCACTGCGGAACATGAAATCCACGGGGAGGAGTCGGATCCAGATCCAACTCCTCCCACCTTACATACACCTAAACCTAGCCAACTCCGCCCCCTGATCCCTAAACACACCCCTAATCCCTAAACCCAACCCTAATCCTACCCATCTCCACCCCTTGGATCTTGATCCGACTCCTCCCCGTGGATCTCATGTACTGCATTGAGGTGCTACTGAGGTCATGGGCTGAATTCCCAGAGAACTCAATATATATATATATACAAACTATAATATATTCTGCATTTAAAAAATTGTGCATGAAAGAAATATTTTGACAGCATTTTTTCAATGGCGATCAATAAAGAAATATAGTTTTAGCAGTCGTGTCCTGTAGTTACAGCATCTGACCAGCATGGGCTAACAGGCTCATGCTAAGCAGCCAAACTTTGGTTGCTCCATCCATGCATCTCATGCATGATTAAGGGATTGTAATACAGTAAGGTGTTGTAGGTATTTGCCTAAGTATGTACTGAGTTTCTGCTTTAGCTTATTTGTCATGCAGAGGTGATGCAGATACAGTTCATTAAAATGTGTGTCTGTGGTTCATTGTGCCAAAATGTCATCTTGTCCAATTTTTTTTCTCTCTTTCTCTCCTTTTCTGCCCCCTCCCACTCGCCCTTCTATCTCTCTGCAGACTGCAGTCTAAAAGTAAAAGATGTGTTAAAGGAATTCAATGCAGATGGCAGGTTAGCCAAGTACAGACATGGAGAGGTGAGTGAACTGGCTGCCAGAGGGCAACTGTCAGCACTCTGCTTTTACAGCATCTTAGTCCAATTACCCATGAACAGATCCATCCATCTCTGTAATGTGAATCACTTCACGTCTGGTTAAGCACATCAGAACTCATCCGCTGGACGATTCAACATGTACCTGCTTAGTCAGTGAGTGCTGGATTACCTCAGTACTGATTTTAGTGGCGTTTTCCCACACAAGACTTGCTGCCATGATGTTAAGGTGTTGTGGGTGGTTGCCAGGACATTATTTTTCTGCAGTTCTCAGTGATTTTTTACAGTGTTGCTCTGTGTTTACTATGGTATCTCGGTGGCCAGAGTCAAATTAGCTCATTATACTACTGTAGGAATCTTTCACCCGTTTATTCACCTTGTAGGCAAAAAAAAACAAAAACAACAACAAAAAACTCGTTTCAACAATTTGGATGATTTAACCCTATAAAATTAGGAATTTCTAAGGCCTTTAAAGGGGTGGTTGATTATGATTTAACTTTTTCTAGCTTTAGTTAGTGTGTAATGTTGCTGTTTGAGCATAAACAACATCTGCAAAGTTACGACGCTCAAAGTTCAAAGCAAAGGGAGATATTTTCTTTTAAAGAAAGCAACACTATGGAACTTTTCAACCTTCATAATATATTTCCAAGACCCTTGTGATGGTACATCGACTTACAATAGGTTAAATGACACGTCTGCCATGCCATGCCATTTAATGGTTCTAATGACATTTGTAATAGATAAACAACAGGAAGTGCAGTGTAAAACGGGAAGACTTTGCTCAGAAGTCGTGGAATTGCAGCTCTAAAAGATTTGCTGTTCAGACATGCTCATATGACAAAGATTTGCTCAGTATACCTGATCTGTGCACTAGTTTTTCAGCTGACTGTGTGCTGACTTTGCTCTCAAACACTTTAAATCAATGTATAAGAGTTCCGTTTCAGTAAATGATGTGTTTGTCTCATTCTGAGCTTTATGTCTTGCTTGTTTTGGGGGACTAAAACAAAGTAAACTCTGAATTATGTCATGGATATCTTATGTACTGAATGTCAAAATGGGGAGAGTATGTGATATAGCATAACATAGCCTTGTTTTTCCTTTTTTTTCTCCAGATAGAACAGCAGTATCCTGAGGCATTTTAAGTTTGAATACATCTTGCTGTTTTTTTTTTTCTGTGTTAAGAACTAGGACAGGAACAGCAGGCACTGTTAGTAGAACTAGGATTAGGTTTGTAGTGCAGAATCTAATTGGATCTCAATTACATCCCCTTGAGAGGGTTACAGATCATTTTATGACTTTATAAGTTTCCAATAATGTGTACCTTCTGAATGATCACCAAAATATACATTATTAAAAAGCCCAATGATTGTTTGTTTTCTGTGTCCCTTAAATGCATAAAAGCCCACACACATCTTTTATTGTTCATAATGATTTATCTTCTTCATATTCTCAGTGCATTGATGAGGAAGGTTTCCGGCTTTTCCTGAAGACATATTTGGAGGTGGAGGACTTCCCAACAAATCTGTGCCAGCGGCTATTCAAATCCTTCCAGAACTCAGAGTCGGCAAAATCAGATGAAAACAGTGGGTCATGTATAGGCTTGTACACTACCGTTAAAAAAAAATTGGGGTCAGTTCTTTTTTGTAATAACTTTTATTCAGCAAGGCTGGACTGGCCATCTGTCCAGGGTGCTTTCCCCTGTCTCTGGTCTGAGAAACTGGGATATGCTCCAGCTCTATGACCTTAGAAGGTCATATAAGGAATAGAGAGAGAGAGAGACATTTCAGAGCCTGGTAAAAATAAGAAAATCTTACCGACACCAAACTTTTGAATGATACTGTATGTGTATAAACAAATATGTAAGTGAATCAACAGAGTTGGTTGCATTACTGGGAGTCATGTTTATTTATTTGAACCCTTTTTTATTAGTTAGATTTTTTTTAATGCTAATGTTTAAATGAACTTTCAAATCAGGAATTATTCTTGGTAACACTTTATTTTAAGGTGACGTAGGTGCACATTACTACATGTACTTATTATAGTAATAACAGTAAATTATGCAGAATTAAAAGTAACCCTAAACCAAATCTTAACCCTAACTGTAACTCTATAACAAGTACATGTAGTTAATTAATATTACTCAGTACTTATTTAAGTACAGTCTAACTACGTCACCTTTAAATAAAGTGAAACCTTATTCTTTTACTCTATAAAAATAATGATTTATTTAAACAACGCTTAAAGGGGTAGTTCACTTCAAAATGAAAATTCTGTCATCATATACTCACCCTCAAGTTGTTTCAAACCTGTATGAATTTCTTTCTTCTGCTGAACACAAAGGAAGATATTTTGAACCAAACAGTTAACTGGACCCATTGACTTCCATTGTAGGAAAAAATCATAATAATTTGATTAAAATAATCAAACCAATGAAATAAACAATTTCTTGTATTGTGAATCTTTGTTTTCTTTCTAAGGGGAAGTCTTTCTGAAGGATGTATCCTGTTATTTCTCTCTCCTGGAAGATGGGCAGCCAAGGGACAAACTTGAATGTAAATCTCAAAAAAAAAAAAAAACATTGCCACTTCAAATATTTAACGATTGTTGACAACTTTGCAATAAGTGCCCATGTTTTTCCCTTCACAGTTGCCTTTAGACTCTATGACAGAGATGGCAACGGTGTCCTGGACAGTTCGGTGGGTGGTCTTAGCCTGAAATATAATCCACTTCCAATTCCTCATTATGTAACTAAATCATCTTGCTCAAATTACATCTTTTGGTAATATCTGTAACCAGTCATGTTTTCGTGAAACAGGAAGTGGACCGCATTATTGCCCAGATGATGCATGCAGCAGATTACCTTGGTTGGGATGTTTCTGAACTGAGGCCTGTGAGTTGTATTTTGTTTGTGTGTGTGTAACATTTGCCAAGAAGAAGTGAAATGCCTATGCGCTCACCATGGGCTTTTTCCATCTTAACCACACCCTGTTGAAGAGACATTCCTCCCTCATATATCATGAATCAACTTGTCATGGAGCAAAATAAGAAAGGGAAAAAAAGAATCTGACAAGATGTTTGCATAATGTTGCTCCTTATGATTCAAATGATTCCCTAAGGTGAACATTTAGTTACATCATGGACATGTTACAACAGAAATGCACATTGTGATTGTTCTCAGGTGCTAAAGGATATGATGACAGCGATTGACGCAGATAGCAGTGGAACGGTGTCATTACAGGAATGGGTGGAGGGGGGGATGAATAACGTCCCGCTACTGGTTTTACTAGGATTGAAGGTAGGAAAGCACAAGTACAGATTCTCACTCAGTTTCAAATGGAAAGTCATGCATTGCTAGAGCTACGGTGCTATTTTTGGAGTGTACAAGACTATTCCTCAGATTACACTGCTCAGAAGGAGTGGCAAAAGGGAACAGAGAAAACAAAGTAAAAATTTAGTTGATGTATGTATTTATTGCGCTCTTTCTATCCGAGGACACATCCGATTCCGTTGTGTCTCTCAGCCTCACAATAGCGTAACAAAGGCATGCTGACTTTGCACTGGTTTAAGCAACAGTGAGTCAGTGACACTTCTAACACATGCTTGCTTGCATGCACGCACACTCTTATATGCACGACTACATGAACATTAGCAGTATTTTTCATTTAATTTTATTTACATTTTTATTATTTAAATAAATTCATTATTTGATTCATTATATTTTATTTATTTATTGTGTTTAATTTTATTTTTATTTATCATATTAAAATGATTTCTAAAGGATCATGTTTAGTTAATTTATTTCAACCGTGGTGCAACAGTGACACTTCTAACACAAGCTTGCATGCATGTACCCGCTTACCTCACGTTAGCAATATTTTTTTTATTTGAATTTTATAATTAATTTAATTTAATTTTTTATTATTTTTACGGTTTTAATTTATGGTATTTTTTAAATTGTATTATTATTATTATTATTATTATTATTATTATTATTTGTTTTTAACAAGCATATATGGATGGTGTTCAAGTTTCCACATACTTTTGGCCATATATTCATGATTGTGGGGTGGGGGCATTTAAAACTTTAAGAATTTGTCAATGATAAGGTAAACCCATATGGATTTTCCTATTAATCTAAATATTGCAGCACATCCCTGTGGTGGTTCCCAACCAGAAGGAAGCAAAAACATACTAGCAGTGTGCTATGCAAAACAGAAATCCCTTGCATCTCATTAGCACGCCATGCATAGGATCTACTTTACATAACATCTCACTAAAATAAGCATGCATCTAAATAAGGCATATATTTAGAATATCCCTGACATGCATCTTTCCACACAAGCCACTTGACAGCTTTAAAATGCAAGTTCAAGCTGGCATCCAGCAACTAACACCAGAGCAGTAGCTGGCTTCACACTTGACACCAAGACTCCTCTGTCTGTCGTCCGCACTGTGCCAGTGCATGACCTGGAGACAAGCCACAGAGTTAACTGCCACGAATAAATACATCTTATTATAATAAAAACCAATGTTCAACCCTTTAATTCTAAGCTAATGTCAATTCACACTATAAATTAATAATTGAGAAATTGAGTGTAATTCACAGTTAAACCACATGCACAGTTAAACCACATGCGGAAGTTACGATTACAAGAAATTTGTTGTTAGGACCAACGGTCACAGTCAGCTACTCATAGATCACATCAATTATTTAATTCACAGAAGGGCTAACATTTAGTCTTAAACTTATACTTAAACCTAAACTTATATTACCCACTGTCTTGCGTTTGTGATTCAGAGCTTTGTAGTATGGTCATGCTTAACCATGTATCATAGCCTGGGACTTCCCCGTGTGCTATTTCTACCTGCACAAGCAACGCACGAGGGCTATGCTGAGCCATTGGGAAGAGTTACAGCTTGGCTGTGTGGGCGACAGTTTCTGACCTCCTGTTCAGCCGCCTGAAGTTCCCACCTGAGTATATAATATTATGAATTATTAATAATTCTCTGATGTGACTGCATGAGTCAGTGTCCTTAGCCCACCCTAACCACCTCCAGCTGGCCGTTGAATTCATTTAAAAAAATGCCAGTAGGTGTAAGATAAGGAAGCAATGTGAAATAAACAAGATGACACTCATGTGAGTCATTGAAAGTGGTAAAAAAAACACTTTCCACCCATAATCATTTTATTTACGGTAATGTCGTCATCTGTTCTTTTAATAGATTAGTACTTTTCATCTTATTAAGATAAAAATGGCAAAAAAACACCAAAAAGCATCAGAGTTGTTCATGTGTCTCGTGTGCTTTAATTTAAGTCTTCTGAAGTCATTCGATAGCATTGAGTAAGGATTTACAAAATGTTCCATCCAGAGTAAGCTACTTCTAGTTCATTGAGTTGAACTCAAGAACCGAATCTGAGCCGATTCTTTTCATTGAACCAAATGATCCTCCTTTTCACAAATCAAACAGATTAGTTCATTAATCACAAATTGTTTATGAATCGTGACTTATAGTGAAATTTTGCAGAAAGCTGATTTCTGTTGGTCAACGTGGCGAACCTGCATGTTGTGAAATCTGTGTGGGGAAAACTTTCGCCCTAAAATGACATTTATCTGCTTTCCCAAGATGACCCAAAGAGACGGCCAGCACCTGTGGAGGATGAAACATTTCAACAAGCCTGTGTACTGCAACGTCTGTCAGAATATGTTGCTGGGGCTCCGCAAACAGGGTCTCTGCTGCACCTGTGAGTGGAATTCTGGGTAATTTGCAAGAAAGGTTCACAGATTGTTTTGCAAATGTAACCAATATTTCCAGACTGCCAATAAAAATGTTTAATAGTAACAACTAAAATGCTAAAATTGTCAAGATACAGTCCAGAAATCCAATGTGTATTGGGGTTTATATATCTAGTGAATCATATGTTTAGTTCTGATCAGTTTGGTATGAGAACCATTTGCTATCATACACAGGCTGCAAATACACAGTCCATGGCCGGTGTGCCAATAAAAACCCGGCTCCTTGCACCCGCACATATGTGATGTCAAAGAAAGAGACAGGGGTAAGCACACCTTTTTTCTTTTCTTTTCTTTTTTTAATTTAACTTAAAACCAATACTGTTAAACATCCAAGGCGTGTATGACACAATAACTGTAAATAACATAAAAAGTAATATGCATACAACATTATAAAAATGCACAAAACCCTTTCATGGTACCTGTATATGTCATATATTAATACAATTATTTATAATTAATTATAAAAACCTTTACTCAAATAAAACTAGCAAAAAAGTATTTAATAAAATATTTAATTAAAATCATTTAAATAGTACATCTAGGACTTAAATTAACACTCGCCAGTTGGCAGGTAACGTTTTTATGAATTCTATCCATGCGAAATTGTCACGAAAGTTTAAGCCTTGCCATTTTAAATATTCAAGCTCAAGAAGACGCGAAAGAGAACTCAGTTCGTTACTGTGCGCAAACATCAGAAGTGCGCGCCCAAGTATCCACGTCTCAAGACGTGTACCTGAGCCCATTTCGAATACTGAATTGAGTTCTCTTTCACGTCATCTTGCTCTTGATCAGAAATATTCAAACTAAATGATGTCATTGCCCGTCTTGGCAAGTATCCTTGTAAACATAGTCAGTTATGTCTTAAGTGAACGTAAACAGTTGAGAAATAAAATGCATAACAGTATATTGGATCGGTGTATTAGCTCTTAAAGTGACAGCAGCCTAATATTTCTGCTGCTGTCTGTGTTTTTAATGTTAATCAAACAACAAAAGACAAAGAACAGTCACTCTTTGCTCTTGACTGAATAACTGTTTATAACTTTAATAAGGATTAATCTATGTTTTATGGCTGGTAAAAACAAAAATTGGCGGTACATTTTCTTAAGTCACCGGCTTATTTCTTAAGTCACCGTTTTTTTCAACTGTGAACATTAACCAGGTCCTGTGATGAGGCAGCCTCACTAAGGTCCTTTTATCGTAAATCGGACATATTGGGCCTAGGGGAGAAGGGGACCCTCCTCAAGAATCTCCTATAAGCTTCTTTCTTTAGTCCTGCCATCAAGTGGACACAGGAAATGTAAACAGCATATGTGCATCTCATTTGTTTGTATGCAGATTGCAACTCATGACTGGGTAAGCGGAAACTGTGATTCTGGGAAGTGTGACCGGTGTCAAAAGAAGATCAAGAGTTTACACGGCCTTACTGGGAAACGCTGTGTCTGGTGTCACTCCTTGGTGAGATTGGGACTTTCTGAAAAGCTACTGTACATTATACAGTTACTGAAAACCATTATATGATAAGAGATTAAAGTGAAGTTAGGTAAAAAAAAAAACCCAAAAAACACTGTTGATAAAATATCTCTCTCAATATCAGAAATAGGATGTGCGTCCTAATAAAGCAGGTCAGTTTGTTATATTCCCTCTGACTCATCATTTTTCATTACTTTTTACTGTCCTAATTTAGAGACATGATGAGTGTGCAACCCAGGAACCCTTCGAATGTGATTGTGGCCCTTATAAAGATCATATCTTGCCACCATGGGCAATTTATCCCGTCATCAAGGTAATACAAACAGGTCTCTCCGGAGGAAAATTCCATGGATGCAAGTTGCAGGATTTGCAACTGAACTATACAGCAAAATACACTCATTTACTACTTATTTAATTAGTTTAATGCTTGGCCAGTGGGCTTGGGGTTTGTCCCTCCTCGGACCACTGTTGGTAAATTCTCAGCACTGCTGACCAGGAGCAAACCACAAGCCTTGCCATTTTTGAGATACTCTGACCGAGTCGCTTTGCAATAACAATCTGGCCCTTGTCAAAGTCGCTCAGATCTTTATTCCTGCCCATTTCTCCTGCATCCAACACATTGATTACAAGAACTGATCTAATCTACCCGACCTTAATATGTGGCTTTGTTAGTAGATCATCAATAATATTCTGTACACCTTTAACTGGTCATAATGTTTTGGCTCATCAGTGTATATATAGATTAAAAATATATAATATTCTAATATAATATAATATAATTCTGATCATATTTTATTATATTTTATCCTTTGCATATAGTGTTGGACATTGGGGGGAAAAAGGTAGAGAACCACTGTGCTAGACTGTTTTTTTACCCAAGCGAATACCAAGACTTCCAAAAATGGATTCAAAATATGTTCCTGGTTTAGATAATAAATATTGCCTGCAAAGCTCCGTGGCTGCACAAAAGCACAACAACACCATTTGATTATACTAAAAACAACATGAAGATAGTTAAAAGATTAAAGATCGGCTTACATAGAAAACATTAAACACAGATTATTTGCGATTCTCCATTGTACCTTTTGTTCTTTGTTTCCTCACATAGGAGAGGCAAAACTGCGTAAAGAACAGCTGCTCATTTTCAGGTGATGACAGTGACCACAACACTACACCTGATGGACAGGTACTACAGGTAAGACAGCATGGACAGTCTTTTATGTTTCTGCTGTCATACCATGCAGAGACATGAGGTACTGAATAATGGCAGTGAAATTAAAACACAGCTTCCTGTCCCCAATCAGATAAACCCAATTCCTGACACTCATCCTCTTTTAGTATTTGTGAATCCTAAAAGCGGCGGTAAACAGGGAGAGAGGTGAGAATACTGCCATCCATCCATCCATCCATCGTTATCTAATTGCCTATGTGTGTTAGATATGTGTATTTCATTATTTTTAATCACTATATATGTGTTTTTACAGAATCCTTCGGAAATTCCAATACTTGTTGAATCCTCGGCAGGTTTATAACCTTTCCAGTGGTGGGCCAGGTCCAGGGTAAGGAATTCACTACCATTTTTAGCATACATAAATATTTATTTGTGCCCTGCATTCGCTTGGTTGAACTTGTGGAAAACAAAACTATTAAAAATGGACTAAAGATAAAAAATGCTTGATATCATCCACATTTTAGTTTTATAGATGTGGATTGTCTTAAATTAACCGAAGCTTGTAGAAGCTCAAAGTGGTAATCTATATGATCTTCTGTTTCCAAACCAGGTTATGTTTCTTCAGTGATCTGCCGAACTTTAGAATATTAGTTTGTGGAGGTGATGGCACAGTGGGCTGGATCCTGGACGCTATAGGTAGGAAACTAAATCAAACATACTTCCTGTGACACTCACAGTGAATGTGTTATGCTCTCATTTCACTAGTTTCAACCAACTGTTCTTTTCAATTCCTCAAAGATAAAGCCAACCTGCCAGTGCGCCCCCCAGTGGCCGTGCTTCCTCTTGGCACAGGAAATGATCTTGCACGCTGTCTTCGATGGGGCGGAGGTGAGGAGAGAAGCTGAACTTGAAACTTGAACATGTGCCTATATGTCTATATTTAGTGTCTCTCACGGTTATGATGCTGTAGGTTATGACGGGATGGATCTGGGCCGGATTTTGAAGGACATTGAGGGCAGTTCTGTGGTGCAGATGGATCGCTGGAGCGTACAGGTGACCCTGGAGGGCAATCAGGAGAGAGGTGATCCTGTTCCCTACGAAATCATCAACAACTATTTCTCCATTGGAGTGGTAAGACACATACAGTACAGCATTTATCTGAAATCATCTAATACATTACCTTTTAGGTAGTTTCAAGACCCTCATTTTCTTTCTGTGCTTTTCCTGCCAATATAATTATATTTGTAAAAATAAATAAATAAATAAAAGATTTTATCATTCTCTCTGTGTTGGCTGTGTCTGGAACAGGATGCCTCCATTGCTCACCGCTTCCACACCATGAGGGAGAAACATCCACAGAAGTTTAACAGCAGGTGAGCATGTCACACACTAAACCTATTTCTTTACAATATTTTCTTAAAAATAATATTAATAATATACACAAAATCCATCACCTAATTTTAGCAGTTATGATATACGAAAATAACTCAGTCTTGGCCTTTTATAATTATGCTGTGTTTGTAAACTAATGTCTAATGTCCATTAAAATGCACATTGGTTCTGAACCGTGGATCTGATGTAAATTTTTTTTTTTTTTTTTTTTAATCAATTACAATTCTTTAAAAAGTTAGTGAAAACATTGTAGGTTTAAGGTTGTTATAAATCAAGTGATTTTCTAGATAAATAATATATATATATATATATATATATATATATATATATATATTAATGCCTTTATTCAGCAAGGGCTCATTCAAATTAATCAAAAGTGACAGTAAAAAACGTTACATTGTTTTTTTTTTAAAAATCTCTTTCGAATAAATGCTGTTCTGTTGAACGTTCTTTTCATCAAAGAATCCTGAAAATTTTTTCACAATTTCCACAAAAATATTAAGTAGCACAACCATTTTCAACATTAATAATAATAATAAATATTTCTTGAGCAGCAAATCAGCATACTAGAATGACTCCTGAAGGATCATGTGACACTGAAGACTGGAGCAATGATGCTGAATATTCAGCTTTGTTATCACAGGGGAAAAAAATCATTTTAAAATATATTCAAATAGAAAATTGTTATTTAAAATTGTTATAATATTTCCCAATATTACTGTTTTACTTGTAGCATAAAACACTTTTATGAAAAGACTGTCAAAAACATAAAAAAAATCTTACTGACACATGTAATAGTGTATACATGTAATAGACTGATTTATTACTTTTTTCTTTTCTTTTTTTGAAAAGAAGTTTGGCTTAACAGCATCCAATTTAATGACCATTTTTAATTTGAGTGGAATCATATGACCAAAAAACATAAACCATAAAAAAACTCCAGAGAAAATGTTAGAAGTTTGTGGCTTCCTCTTCATGCATATCTTTCTTTCAGGATGAAGAACAAACTGTGGTATTTTGAATTTGCCACGTCTGAGACAATCTCAGCATCTTGTAAAAAACTCAAGGAGTGTCTCACCATTGAGGTAAGAAAAAAAAAGAAGAAGATCACACTCCCATGAGAGTTCAAAGAGGTTATTGATCATTCCAGCTACCCTTGTGCTGAAAGCCCATCAAAAAGCATCATCTAAAAAGCATGAGCACAGTAAGGGCATTAGAGTGATAACACCTGTTATTAACCTGCTTTTGGTATTAGTCGTCTGTCAGAGCTCAAGCCAGGCCCATTTTAATCTACCGGATCAGGGGCATTCATTCATAATATGCAGCAAATGCAATTCATTACTTAAAAATCTGCTTATGCACGTATTCGCCTTGAAATAATTTTTAAAATGGAAAAAGTAACGGAACTGACCCCAGCGCCTCTGTCTGGCATTATCCAGTGTTGCGGGACTCAGTTGGATCTCAGTTGTCTTTCTCTGGAGGGAATTGCCGTCCTCAACATTCCCAGCATGCACGGTGGCTCCAACCTGTGGGGTGAAGCCAAAAAAAGTGAAAGAGCGGACCAGGACTTGCCTGAGGTCATAGTAGACCCTGAAGTCTTAAAAGTGAGCCCGCAAGGTACGTTTCATTATATACAGGCAGAAACCTATAAAGCCCCTATTATGCTATTTTAAAAGTTCCTAATTTTGTATTGGATGTCTCCTACAATATGTTTACATGCATCCAAGGTCAAAAAACACTTTCATTTTCTCATAAAATGCACTGCAGCATCACATCTTTTAACCTTCTTTCCGAGAGTCTACTCTACTCTGATTGGTTAGATCACCCAGTCTGATGTGATTGGTGTACAGCGTGTCGGAAACGAAACACCCATTACCATATCTGAATTTCAGCTCCGGAGGCTTTCTCAGCACTTGTATACACAATGATACGAACAGTAATGATTACCGTATCAATTCCTCATCCTTTGGAAGTGCACGCAATGTGGATTTGCTTTCACAGCGTAGAAAAATAGTGTCTTCACGACATGTTGACAACACTAACCAAACTCTTCCAGGCCTCAGCTACAACTGAAGACCATAGGCTGGCTGGCATTATGCAAAATTGTTGTAAACCTACCTTGGTTTGTGCAGAAAGTAAGACTGGAATGACTGACGACTTGTTTCAGGCAGTTCAGAATCATGTATTTCTTTTGGGCGTCAATAAGTCCATTTATTGTCCATTTTGATCTTTGAAACTTCACAGACCTTTTACATTCACAAGCAGCTATATTACATGACATAAATGGTCATTTCCGAAAAAGCATAATAGGGGCACTGATATGAAGGTTATCCAAAACACTAACACTAAGGTCTCCAAACAGACATGAGCGATAAACGTGTGGAGTTGGTGGGATTAGAAGGAGCCATTGAGATGGGACAGATATACACAGGGATGAAGAGCGCAGTCCGGCTTGCCAAAACATCTCAGATTACCATCAGGTGAGACAAACGGTTACAAACAAATGTCTGCTATGGATGTCTTTAAACAAGCTCTTACTGGCACAAACAAGTCAAGACGTGCTCAGACATGTTCATCACTGTCAGTCTGCATTCCCTGCATTTACATACTCATTCGCATTTTATTCAAAAGTCAAATATTCCATTTACATCCCATTAATTCTTTTGTCATTTTTCATTGTTAACCATCATTGAGTCTTGTGGTTTGAATGTGTGTTTAGTCACCCCAAGCAATTGTGCATAATATCATTCACTCATCATTTTTGTTTCTAAAAATGTTACCCAAGTGTTTTTATTCAAAAATGCACTCTCATTTATAGGACAAAGAAGCCTTTGCCAATGCAGATAGATGGAGAACCGTGGATGCAGCCACCTTGTACCGTAAGTGTCTACCACTTTCAAAATACTACCTTTCTACACAAGAGTCATTCCAATCTGTTCACTATAAAGATGTATTCAGATTCATACACTGATTTGTTCAGTGACCCTTTCTGCAGATTACATTGTAAGTGGTGAGAAGTGAGTGTCTTTTGTGTTTTATGAGTGAGTCATTTGATTCATTCACTCAACCAAAACAAGTCTTATTAAAATGTGCGTTTCTACAAATCTAATAAGCGACATAAACGGTGTTTAAGCATCATGAGTGTTGTTTCCAAATTATTAAAAAATACTGAATCCTTCAACTATGAAACATCACTAAAGACTCGGTTTAAATTTAAGGGACAGATAGTCCTAAATGAAACAAAGGATATTTTACTTGTATTTAACCTTTAGTTTGGACCAGTAGAAACATCTCAGCATTAATTGAGATTTAACTTATTGTTATTTTAACCATTTTTTTTTTTTACTTCCTCAGATTCGCATCACACATAAGAACCAAGCTAGTATGATGATGGGCCCTCAAGCCAAATCTGGCTTTTTCAACCTGAAATAGAGTTTACCTTCGCTTGAGGATGATCCATATCGCTTCACAACTGTGTCTGTGCATTAACAAGGACTCTGAAGCCAGTTAAAGTTTAAAGCGATTATGTAAATTTTGCAACAAATGTTTACTAAGGTTTACTCACTCAAATCCTTGTGTTTTAGGAGATTATCCTTATATGAGGTACAATCTTTTCACTTGTCCATCTTAATATCATTTATGCTCTCTTTAAAGAAATGTAGTGCTCTTAAACAGTAGGTCATGCATTCATTTTTGCATGCATTTTTTTGCTGTGATATACATATCATATGCACAGGTCATTCCAAGTACATATGTTGAATATTTGTTTTAAGGTTATGTAGATATACATAAAAATATGCATCACTCCAAATCATCCAGTGAATGAAGGTTTGATGCACAGTGACTTTGCTGTAAGATTAGAAACAGATCTGCATTAACTCTGCACTGTGCTTTTTGTTTTTCCATTAGATTTTTTTTCTCAGCTAAGCCTAAATCTTCTGTTGCTACTGCAGTTACTAATCATGAATGTCAAGATTAATCCAAGGTGCCAGTGTGCTCTTTGCCAGAACAATGACTAGATTTAGCAAATCAAAATCTGAAGAGCTTGATGAGACATCTAATTTATTTGCTGTTAAATTGTACACCTAAAATAGCAGGTGTAATATTTAGATAATATATTAAAACAAAATCCATGGTATGTTAATTAGGTCTTATTGTATCGAGAATGTATTGAGTCAGTTGTGTACTGTTTTTGCAACATTTCATACATTTAAATAGTGATAGTTCTCTGTTGTTCTATTTTATTCTGATAACTCAATGGACAAAATCCTAAAGGTTTTGAAAGGTTTTAGATTGCACACTGCAAATGAATGGCCCTCTGGCAAGCTTTATAATTCTATGTTGTTCCTGAGAATGTAGAGGATCTATTAATTTTGTGAATTTGTCTGAATAAACATTTCAATGTTGTATCTCTTCTTCTTTTTTCATCATTTGCCACAAAGTTCATAAGATGTATTACCGTATATAAGCACTAGAGGGCGCCATCAGTTTGAATAATTTTACACCATCCTGATCAAGCATCGGGTTCAAGTTCACTTTCTCCATCATAGGCCTACCATTTCTGGGCTACTAAAACTCGTTTTTTTTATTTTTTATGTACAGGCCTACACCAAAATACTCAACTGAAACGAGAAAAATCTCATACTTAACTCTCATATAATTGTATAAAATAACCCAAATATTAAATTAACCTGTTATTATCAATATTAAAATGTTAAAATAATTTTTAGTAAAATGTTGCAAATACTGCTTAATTATATTTGGGTTGCCTTTATTAATTCAAGGTTCAGCAATTTCAATAGACTTTCACTAACTCTACCTGGCATATATTAGCTATATCTGATTGTGAGTAGCCTAGTAGACGTGCTCGTCCTCTCTTTAGAGTCAAAGCTTTTTAATGAATCGGTTCACAAACGCCTACGTCATGTTATCCGGACTGAATCGGCCTGAGTGGTTCTCGGTCAACAACTCAATGATTCGAGTCAAGAGCCTGTCTTATAAACATGTGTGATTCGAATGAACAGAGCAGTTGAATGATGTGGCTAGATGTAAGTTACTTTAATAATCCAAACACAAAAATATTACAAATTAAATATACTGGAAATATGTTTGTTGTGTAAGTTTTATCAACTCGCCTACTAAAACCACAGAGTTGGTTTTAATATATAGCTGTCAAACTACAGTACGTTTTAAGTCTTATCAATTCACTCTTGATAATACTGTTTACTAAATGTCTTAAAATGCAATCGTAAATAATACTGTATTTCTAATTCTACCTGCAAAACCGTTTCAAGTAATGGTCGTGGCTGAAGTACATCGCTTCTGTGCATGACGGCCAATCGCATCGCGCCAATTATGTGTCCCCGCCCCCTTTGAAGATAGCAGGGTCGCTAGGTCCCTTCCCCTTTTCAAGTATTTCCTTCACATGTGCTTTGCTTAACTCGACGAGTCTGTCCGCAGATGCTGTTGCTGCTGCTGAGCTAGAGTTGGGGATTATTGCACTAGTCAAAGTGTAGGCTGGTGCCGAGTGGGTGTCTCCTCGCCCACACTCAGTACTTTTCATCTCTCGCTCTTCTTTCACCCAATGTTACTTGCTTATTGAGTGACACGCAGACTATGAAAAATATGACTTTCCGACGCGTAAAGAAGCTGAACTCAAACGAGCCGGACAGCGGTTCGTTGTGTCATGACAGTGGAGATATCTACTTTACCTCCTCCAAATCGGACAGCTGTACTGTGGACCGTGGACCCTCAAACTCCACTGAGGTGTATAATTATAAGACCCTCGCTTACTCTGGAGGGACCCTACCAAGGAATTTTAAAAAGGTTAGTGCATTTCATTTTAGTTTCGAGATTCGAAACGCTGTATTTGAGTCCTCAAAAGTGTTTACGTGTACATTGGCAGTTTACACACAAGTGATCAGTTTATGATATTTATCTACCTTTTAATTCCCAACTGGAAAAAAACTTTTTAGTCCAGCCTTAAATGGATTTTCCGGGCTTAACGTTAGTCAGCCTCCCTATGGTCAAACTGGTATTTTGGGTGGTTTTAGAAGAGTTCTGGACACTTTTCAACTGGTTAGACAAGCTAAGACTGTTTGTTAAGGAAATCCTTCTAAAACATTGTAAACTATGTTATTATTATTTTAGCTTGGTTAAGCTGGTCTGGCCAAACTAATGTTCAACTGGTCTCGCTGGGAGACCTGTTTAGACCAGCACACCAGTTTGTTTTTTCTTCAGCAAGGTTGAGCTGTAGTTTCCACTATGTTAATTAATACTGAATTCACACTTCTATCAGCTTATAGAGTGAACACTTTAGAATTAATTTTACACTTGTTAGCCTCTTTTATATCCTGCCCTCTATGCATGAACATCTTGAATGTATTGTATGATGTTGTCTGGCCTTAATTAAGCTCAGAAACAACAGTCCTGTGAGTTTGTTTTATTAGAAGCAGCAGTGTGCATGCGCCACTCAAGTTTGATTAGTTTAAAAGCACACAAGTTGAGCTCTACCTCTCTTATTGACTTTATATGCCATCATCATTGGCTGAACATTAGCTAGAACTGCACACTTTGGATGTGTCCCTTATTAACACACCTGGTCCATATCATCAGCACATTTTGATGCTCTGAACTGGATGAGACATTCAAAATGTGCAATGCTGGAGTGCTGCAGGATAAACCACTGTTGAAGGGGAGTAGTTAAAGCAATGATGTCCTTGTTTGAGTCTTGTCCTGAATGGTTCAAGCAGTTGTCACACTTTACTTGGCATGTAAAGAATTTTTAGACCTGCGCTCATTCACACCTGTCCATCAGTGTGCATCTGTGACCATCAGCAGCATGTGACGGTTCCTCTGAAGAACCTCATTTGCATGTGCATGTGAGCAGTCATGTGAATCTTTAGGAGCGACTACTTTCATTTCTGCATGACTGATTCATTAGTGTTCATACAACAGATCACTCATCATATGGCATAAAAAGTAGAGATTGCAATGTCATGATACCACTATGCATTCAGCAGGAATCACCAGTGGTCTGTGGTAAAGAACTTATTTTATTCATTGATTGCAAAAATTTGCTCAAGGTCAAAGGTTGCATACTTAAGTTTAGGTAGCAACCGTTCATTCTCAAGTGAGAAATGCGTAGCATTTTAAGCTAACAACAATGACCCAAACAAGAGGAAAATATTGTCACGTGAATGGTTTTATATTTAACATTTATTAATAATAATGCAAAGAGAGACATTAATCTGCTGCTCACCTCTACACTGTACTCGGCTTTGGCAAAACCAGTTGCTCTCCTGGGCTTTGACCATGCAGATGTGAGCCTGCTTGGTTTTGGCCCTTGGGTTTAGACGCACTGAAGTGTGTTTCATGGTCACTTATGGTGTAAAGTGTTTCCCGGTGCCTTTGGACCACCCACACGCAGGTCTTACTCTCTTGAGTAACCGTAAACAGCTCGTATGTGTCCCTGCTGAATTTTGGGCCTGCTCTTTAACAGTCCACCTCCTGTGTGGCCAGCCAAGCCGTTTTATGGATCCTGACCAAGTGTCCGGGGCAGAGAAGCCCCATCCGGATTGTCTGTGACCTTTGTGGTGTGGAACTGAATTTACTGCATAATTGAAAAAGCTTGAGTAAACGGGGGTCAGTGTGGTTTTGTTGTTGACCGTGTGATGAAATGGCTTTTGAAATTCAAATAGCTCTGATATGATATTGATATCTCCGGGTAGTTGTCTGGTGGCAATCAAAACAACATCTATAGTCTAGTATCATGTATTATGCCTCTGATATTCTAGGGATAGCCTAGTCCACCCAAAAATGACAATTCTGTCATCATTTTTTTCACCCTCATGTTGTTACAAACCTGCATGGCTCTCTTTCTTGTCAAAATTCAAATTCAAAAACTTTGTCTATCCCCACCACAGGGGTAGAAAATTGTCTTTTAGACAAAGGCTCAACAAACATTTAAAAAAACACATAACATCAGTTTTAAAACCTACTACATAAAGACCTACACAATTTCTCAAGAAAAACATAAGATTCATCTTAAGATTCCATTTAAAATACCAATAGCAGTTGGAATAAAAGTCTTCTTTTATTTTGTCTTTTTCACCTAAGGTACTTTATGCCGTCTGCCAGAATAAAGTAACTGATATTATGTGGAGCGTTAAAGAAGATATTTTAAAAATGTTTCGGTTTTGTTTCGGTTTGGTTTTGTCCATGCATTGAAAGTCAATGAGTCCAATGCTTTGTCATTCAGGTTTGGAATGACTGGAGGGCGAGTAAATGATGAGTTTTCATTGTTGGGTGAACTAGGCCTATCCATTAAAGACTGTTGCTGTGTTTTAGATGAATTGTGTGGTATGACAGCAATTTTTCAATTGGCATTTTAAGGTCAAAAACAACAGCTGCTTGACTCAAACTAGCCTGCAACATTTAAATGTTGTATTTTAATTTGCAGAAATTAGTCCTAAACAAGGCTTACTCACAGTGGAGTACTACACGGCAAGATTGGGATTGTAGGGCAGGGCAGGGTAGGTTTATGAACAGCTCTCTGTATCGTGACTCCTACACTCTGCGTAAACGCCGGGCCACAACAGGGTATTGTGCGACAGAGAGCTTTGCTTCTCCATCCAACTGCCCCCGAGGGACCCTCTTAGTTGCATGGAAATAAGTGAAGTCATTGAGGGGACCCTACGACAATTCTCAAAGAGTACGAAAATAAAGAAAGCCAACGTTTTACTAGCTTAGGAGGGTTCTTGCACAAAGTGCACTTTGTGGAAAGCTGAAGTTGATGGGGTTGCGGTAGAGTCCGATTGAATGGGCGTCTGTCAGAGCGGGCGTAATATGAATGAATACTTATATCCGTTGTGTGTTGTTTTGTGTTGGGTTATCAGCTGGAACATCAGGGCAATTGTTGTAGAACATGCCAGAACTTGTGTTCGCCAATCTGGCTACATCTTAGATCATCCTTGTGATAATTTCCAAGACATTTACTGTAATAAGTAAACCTATAGTCTGGAGATAAAATAAGATCAGAGCATGTACCAGAGAAAGCCGTGACTGGAACGGTTCAGAGAAGGCGTCAGACAGACATGCATTTCAGGTTATGTCTGCGATTGTCATCCGAGCTGTGTTAAACTACATGTGTGAAATGAACACATTGAGCACAATCTAAAGACCTGTTGATCAAGGGGGATTTCAAGTGCACAAGGGCAGATCTTCCAAAAGTCACAGACACTAATTTTCTTTCTCTTGTCTTTCTATCTTTCCTCCTCATCAATCTGGCTTGCTGAACAGAACGGTGGGCTGCAAAAATGGAAGCCCCTCTCACAGTCTCCAGAACCACAAAGGTAAGATTGCCCCTGCTTTTCTTCCACCTACACAGATTTGATTGGCGTATGCATGCGTCATTGTTATTTCCCTAAAATACGCTCGATTTATTTAGACAGTTATGAAAACGTCAGACCATAGTCATTCACGCCTTTTACAAGGTGTCATGGAATAAAAATAACCCCCTTTGAACAAACGCAGTTATAGATTTAATCGCCTGTTTCAAGAGGACTGAATTAATGAAATGAGGCCTGAATGAATCTGTGAATAAAAAGGGAGTGTGTGTTGGATCGGCCAGATGGTCAGATATGATCTTTCTTCACTGTCTGTATGTGTCTTTTTATTGTTGAGTATATGCAGGGCTCGAATTTCGGTGCGGGTATTGCGCATAATTCTAATCATTCCCGCAGGTCTCCCATTTATAATGCGGGAAATTCCCGCAATCGTAATCCACACAGATTATAAAATCAAATCATTCTTTTAACAACTATCTGCCAGACGCAATTTCACAAACAGCGTGAGTGTTCAGCGGTGCCGCGTCTTCTATCTCTTCTCTCAAAATGTGTTGTGCAATGCAAGCATCAAGCACTGCGGCGACACACTCGCGTTTAGGAGTCGGGACATGACGGAATATTCACTCGCACAATCGGGCCAGCAGTGCATCGTGACTGAAGTTTACCATTTGCACGTCTTTTTAAGTCTTACCAGTTTAAACATCCAAGCGATTTTAAATTAATCAGTGCTCGCGCGCTCTCTGAGAGATTATTTTCTATGCACACATTCATAGAAAATCCGCCTCAAAAACAGCTGGCCAGTAACAAAAGTTATTTTTCGCGGATTATATTTCGGTCTTCGTGACATACTCTAAACATAGTCGCTTTTGTCTTTAATAAGCATAAAACGCATGCCAGTATAATGAACACAGGATCCGTGCACTAGCTCTTAAAGTGACGGCAGCCTTATGTGTGTGTCATTTATTTTGTTGTCAAAACAACAAAAGATAGCTTTAAAGGGTCATGAAACCCTAAACCAAATTTTCTGAGATTTTATCAGATGTATGTGTGTTGAACACCATTGAAGACAATGTTAGCATCTGTTAGATTTAATAGTAGGGTAAAAATGGTAAAATTTTAGTTTCTTTCCGCTATTTCCGTCTTCCGGGTTTAAAATCTTCATCGCAGGCTGTGACGTGGCAGAGCACAGTTTAGTCAAGTCAAGTCAAATATATTTATATAGCGCTTTTCACAATACAGATTGTATCAAAGCTGCTTCACAGTATCAATCAAAACAACTTAATGTTTGTTTATTACTGGAAAAAAAAGACATCCAAGTTTGGTAGAGCTGATCAATGGTATGATTGGTTAATTAATTTGAATATCCCCAACTGAGCAAGCCAAAGGCAACAGTTTAGTGAGTTGATGACTCATCGGTGTCTCATAATTATTAATGAGACTGAGTTTTCATATCCTATGAGAAGACACTGTCTCTTAATTATTCATGACACCATGTGGATCTTTCCAGTGACAGACATTTCAAACTGTGATATCGCGTAGTAGATGAGAGAGGCAATCGTGGGATGCACGCAAGTGTTTGTTTTCGTGGTGCAAAAGTCCAATTGGGTTGAATGTTTCCCCGCGATGCTGCCCGGGCTAGACTCTGGCTCCGGGCGGTTGGTTTTCCATCAACCACGGACACATCTAAACGTGTGTGCCGCAAACATTTTTGAGCTTCGAGAATGGTGGACTTGTTGACAACCAATGCAGGTTGCGTCTTGCGAGTGATGCGGTACCAAGTCCCGAGGACTTTTCTATCCCTTCAGGTGTGTGTGTGTGTGTGTGTGTGTCTAAAATGAGAAGTCATCCACCTCCACAGAGCCCTCTTTATTATGGGGGTTCAGGGGGCACGTAGATCTAGGCTGCGTTTTTTTTTTAAGCGGAAATTTAATCTTTTTCAAATCTATGTATAGTGTCTATAAACAACTATATATTTTATAATGACATTATAATTATACATGTAGCCTACATTAATATGTTCTCAATAGAATTACGATTACTGTAGGCTTACTAGGCTAATATAGCAGGGCATTCAGTTACTTTTGAAAGGACAATAATCAAGTGTCGTATTTCATAAGACTTTAACTTTGCCAGCTATAAAAAAAAAATCTAGTGCTGCGTCCCAATTCGCCTACTTATACTACGCCCTAAAAGTATGTACTCTTTTTGTGAAGAAAAAGTACATACTTTTGAGTGTGTAGCAAAAGAGTAGGCAAGCTTTGGGACATACTACTTCGCCATCTTTAACGGACAGCTCTGTCGCGTACATCCTGTCACCGTAAACTGCCCTGTCAATCATCTCGTCACAGTTAAATTCCTCCATTCAATCTAATATAACTTCTTACCATTTCGGAGAGAATTGTTGTCGCACGTTCATCTGCCAGTCATGGGGCTTTCATGCCGAGACTCAACTCATGTGTTTGGAATTTGAATATAATAATGCATTTAAAAGTTAATGGCTAAACGTATCTTTGCCAAAGTCCACAATGCTGCAGATGCAATATAATGTGGACAACATTGAATAAATACATTTTCGTGAGGTTAGATACTGATCATTAATCACTCAAACCCCTTTATCTAAACCTCTCTACATAACCGTCGGACTCGCGCGTCCTCCATGTCTGTAGTTTTTGAACACTTTTCAGTCGTGTTTGTAGTTCTAACCGAATCCTCGTCCAGCGCGCGATGGGTTGTGGGCAATATCAGCCGTTAGAGTGCGCATCGATCTGCACTTCGGATTCTGACCGGATATAGTAGACCATCCGGGTCTCTTTGGAACACTCATTTCAACATACTACGATTTGGGACGTACTAATTCTATTTTCGAATACTATTTAGGACGGATAGTATGCGAATTGGGACGCAGCATAGCATTTCCTCACGTTTTACCACTGCTTTTAGTGACAGTCGATATGCATGGCATGATACTGGCGATGACAGTGATGGCCTTACCACACCCCTTCTCACAGCCATCCACACCCATTTAAGTTGCATTTTTCAAAAAGATTGTGAGCTAGACTTGAGCTGAAAGAGCCTTTAAGTTAAAGGAATCAGGATTAATAGCCTATGTATTTAATTTATTCAGGACTAAAATACTACCCAGTGTTATTTTCCATTTGATTACTTTATTCAGTTTCTGTATATGAATACTAGTGTTAGACCTATTCAAAAACTTTTCTCTTTATTTGTCTTTGTATCTTGATTCTATTGTATTTATTTGTGCTACTTTTTCAATTTAATCAAACAATTTAAATCAAGCTTCCTTGTGTTGTGTAAATTTACAACCCCATTTTAAAAATGCAATGAGCGCAAACATTTAGGCAAGATAAATGTAATCGTTTTGTTTGGAAAAAATGTCCCGCACCGTGGGATTCCCCCATGAAAATCATCTAAGGGGGGATTTCCCCCCATTTTCTAAAACGAAATTCAGGCCCTGAGTATAATTCATGAGTGCCTAATAATGTATGAGTGCTTTCAGAATAACAGGGGTCTTGTCATGTCTTCATGATTTACACGTTTGAATCCTGAGATTGCTTAATTGTCTAGACAAATAGTATTATCAACACAGAAGTCATCTCTAGTTTAAAGTGAACCTTTGTTCTAGTAATTCATGCCATGAGATTGTTATTATTGAGAAACAAAACACACTGTATAAGTATGAAACTGAAAGTATTCTGAAAAAAAAGTTTGAGAGTGGGGTTGTTCAGATGTCACTTAGAATTTGGTGCTTTTTTACTTTTTACTTTTTTTTTACTTTTTTTTTTCTCACACGTTTCCTATTACGCCATAAAAACGTATCCTCCAAAATAGCAGAATCATGGTTTGATTATGCATTTCCTCTGTGATCTTTCATCATCCTTGTTCCTGTAAGCATTGACAGTTAGTCAAGGTCATGGATTGAGACTAAACCAGTTACACCGTCTCTGTACAGCAGCCCTTTCCTCTGTTCATGTTAACAGAATCTCCTCTGTTTTGCTGAATTTCTTTCCAGGAAAACGGTGATCCTGGAGAAGAAAGAGGAGGAGGCCTTTGGCTTTGAAATCCAGGTAAGAGGGATTTAGACGCACTGTATGCAAGACATATTATCGGAATTCGTTCATAGCATCTGAACTGGTGTAAAATAATGTAAAATCTTTCTAAAGTGACCTAGGGTACGTTAAATGACAACGATGTACTGAAAACGGTAACCCTTTATTTTACAGTGTCCTTGTTAAATGTTACATGTACTTACCATAGGAATAACAGTAAATTATGCATAATTGCATGCAACTAACTCTCAACTAAATCCTAATCCTGCCCTAACCCTATAGTAAGTGCATGTAGTTGCTTAATATTACTCAGTACTTAAATATATAATTACAATGTAACAATGACACCTTAAAATAGGTGCCAATTTTTCCTTTGCATTTTTCCGCATACCGACGACAAGGTTCTCAAAACAATCCCCGTTCACATGGATCCACGAAAACGATTAAGAGCGCTGTATTATGCATGCCAGGCCAGTATTTGGCGACGTCTCTTTGTAAAGAAAATCTACATGTCTATAGACTGAGCACGTTAGACACATGCGCATGATGTTATGATGTTTTCACAAGTTCTCGTTTTTGTAGTTTACACAGAGATGATAACGGTATAGTTTTCAAAAACGTGCACTTTGAAACCCATTTTAACAAGTTAGCATTAAATGAGTGGCCAAAATCATGCATACATTTTCTATTTTTAGTTGAAAACAGTGTCATGTAAACGCCCCCTTAGCTTGTACATGTGGGTGGGCTGCTCAGGATTAAATAAAAGCAAGACCTTGGATGAAGGATCTTTTCATTGTTAAATTGCTGTTATATTCAGCGTCAAGGTCTCACTTGTGATTAAACTTCAGTGGATGGCACCTCATTTCAACAGAAACGAGTATTAGATAAGGGTTCTCCACATATAATAAGAAAAAAAAGAAAAAAAATTAGCTTGTCCTGTAATTTATTCCTCACAACACTCACTTTATCAAAGCCTGTTTCCTCAATGTGGAACCGATTATGCACTCTGCATTAGTAATTATTTATTATGCTTCAAAGCAGTATGTCATTTGTTGTGATATATGTGCCAGATAGCTCGTTTATATTTAGTAATGTATAATAGTTCAGATGCAGGATGCAGAACCCCTCCTTTCCTGCCTTGTCCTCTAGTACAGGATATGACATCAAGTTTCTGTCACATGATAGGTCGACATATCAAGAAATGAATTGTTTTCTGGATGGCGTGCTGTAGACAACATTGTTTGAGTCTCTTAGCAGTGGGGATACGGTTGGCCGTATCTGCTATGTAAATATGTCTGTACTTTGCATCTCCTGTGGCACTTGGTGTCTCAGAGATTCGTGTAAGCATTTGGAGTGTGTGGGAAGAGGAAGGAAGCCGACTATTCCAAACATTTGAAAACACTTTATAAATGATTCACTTTTCAGTGATAGACATTTGCATTTTTTCTCCTAAATGAGTGATAATTGGGAGTGTTCAGACCATACAATATTGCATCAGGTATTTAACACGATAGTATGTTTTCTTAATGTTTTCAAAATGTACTCCTCATCGTGATATTTGAAACCTGTATTACGTTATTTCTTCTGTAATATATTAAAAAAGTTATTTATAGCAGAATGAGAATATCATAAAGGCTCGTTCCCATACAATGAAATGAATGGTGACTGGCTGTCAAGCAAGAATATCGGCTGAAATTTCAGCACGTTTCACACATAAATTGGGTTGCATGGGTTTAGAAGACTTGAAATATAGCGCACAAGTCATATGGACCACTTTTATGGTGCCTTTTTGGACATTAACAGCCCCATTCACTTTCATTGTAATGGTAAGGAGCAGTGTGAGCCCTCTTTAAAACAATCTTTTGTGCTCTGCTGAAGAAAGTAAGTCATAGGGGTTTGTAACATCCAGAGGGTGAGTAAATGGTGACAGAATGATAGAGGTTTTTGGGTGAACCCATGCCTTTAAGACAATCTTTATGAAGTCATCAAAAGTTTAGTCAGATCCACCTTTATTTTGACAAAATGAGGTTTAACAGTGTCCTCCGCTCACTAAGCTGTTAACCTCAACAACACCTTTGGGTTTCAGTTGAGGAAATGAGCACCAACATCAGTCATCCGCAAAAGCATTGAAATCAGCCGTTCCTACACATTTTACACACTTAAGTAATTGTCATTCATTGTGAAAGTGAACATCGTGAGAGCGTCTTAAAGCCACAGCGTGTCTCTTTGGTGACTGCTGAAAATGTTGCACGCTACAAAAAACATTATGGCTCCACTCACATCAGGAAATGAACAGCAAATTGAGACACTCATTTGAATCTAGATGTCAGTAAACCAAAGATACCACTGATACCATGCAAATGACCCTTCCAAATGGCATCAGTATATCAGCGCGTGCGTCTTGAACTGAGCTACTGATTACAGTTATGGTGGAAACTGAAGCTGATGTTTTACATATCAACGTCTCACTGAGTCTCTTCCTGCTCCGTTTTAAACTCTTGCTGTGTAGAGTTGCATTGTATTCTTAACTAGAATTTGTAGTGTAATTCTCTAATTATCTCACACCACTATGATATGTTATAGCCACTTAACATCCTTCACAGTTTACATAGAGATCCAGCTAGTCCACTGAAGCAGACTTGAGTTGTTTTATTGCAGGATATATGAATTGTATAAGATCGTAATGGTGCAAACTACATTTTTATTGCTACTGCAAACATTTTTTTAACATAATTTACAGTTTAAAACAATGGTATCCATCCATTTTGAAAACCACTTGTCCTATGTAGGGTCGTGGGTATATTATATTTTATTGTGTTATAATATTTTGCATGTTATCCATCCATCTAATTTGCAAACAGCTTTGTCTATGTATATGTTTTATATTATATTTTATTTTATTATCCATCCCTTATGCAAACTGCTTGTGCTTGGCCAGTTTATATTATATTATATTATATTATATTATATTATATTATAATGCAATTTTCTCACTTTGGAAAACTTTCCTTTATGACTGGAAATCATTTTCACTCTGAAATGCTCCACATTACAGTAAAATGGAAGTAAAATTTTTACTCCAAGAAAGCACCCTGTATCTCTTGCTAACGCTCAGAAATGGTCAACAAATATAAAATGTTGATTAGCCAAAAATAAGTTTTTAGCCTCAGTCAGATGGCTTGGAGTTGTCCTGCTTACAGATCAAACATCGAAATGACAACAAAACACAGGTGTTTCAAACGGCCTAGTTTCGGTGTGGCTTGTTTTTCAAGGATGTTTGCATGTGTGTAAACAACCTGGAGCCGTTCCTCACGTTCAGCTTCCTTTAAGCCATTGAGTCTGTCAGTCAGTCTTTGTGAAGCTGTGCAGGTCAACATTCTAGTCATTGAGCACATGATGGTGTTAAGCCACTTTGGAAATGCTATCAGACTTGATTTAGCAATGCTACGTCGAAGAAAGAAAATGGCACACCTTTACTAGCTAGACTATGACTCATTTTGTTTACTTTAGTATAATCTGAATGCATATCTATAAATAACATTACTCTCTGTACAAGAGACTGCATTGTTTACCACCCTTTTTTTGTGTGTGTGCCTGCAGACATACGGACTGCATCACCAGAGTGAGAACTCGGTGGAGATGTGCACCTTTGTTTGCAAAGTTCACGAAGACAGTCCTGCCCAACTTGCAGGCCTTAAAGTCGGTAAGTGTGCTCACATTAACACCACCCTTAATGTTTGCTCATTCAGTCCCGCTCTAAACCAGCATTTGACGCCGAGGCTAGAATTTTCAGAGTAGTCCTCGGGGTCAAAAGGAGTACATTTCAAAGCAATAACAAGGATCACTTTCCTTCATCCACCTCTTGAACGTCCTGTTTTGTAGTAAAATGAGTCTGTGTGAACGGGAGTAATATTTCAGAAGGCTTGCTTTCTGACTCTTAGATCTCGTCAATCTGTCAACAGCAGAACAGTTGAGTGACAGCCATACTGTTTAAGCAAGAGCAAATATCACAGGTCAGCACCCACGTAGACAGTTGATGGATTTTTACTCTTTCAAACTGTAAAAGTCGAGTCACTCTGTGTTTTTTTGTGGGCTGCATGTTTATATGCAAGCTCTATTTCAAACTGCTAGGTTTTTTTCTTGAACATTTCTGTTGTTCCCTTTTTGGTTGAGCTCTTTTTGTACTTGGCATAAATCTTTCATCCTGACATAAATGAAATGGAGCTTTTGAATTTTGTAATATATAAATGTGTGTGTGTGTATATATATATATATATATTACACACATACACACATACACACAAATACACTGCGTTAAAATGTTTGGGGTTAGTAAGTATTTTGTTTTGTTTTCAAAAGAAGTCTTATGCTCCCCAATGCTGCCTTTATTTGGTCAAAAATACAGTAAAAGCTGTAATGTTGTGAAATATTACAATTTAAAGTTGTTTTTTTAAAACATTATGCATGGCGTTATTGTCACTTACACTTTTGATCACTTTAATGCATCCTTAATTATAATCCTTGCTTTGAACAGTATATCTGTGGTTAACATTACTTAAAGAAACTAATTTTGCTTAATGTTAAATTAATTCTATCTCAAACACTACAACAGCGGTTCGTCATGCATGTAAACTTGCATCTTTGTAGTAGTTGAATCCTTATAGAAACTTGTAAGAGAATTTATTTAGAAAATGTTGACAAGTAAAACAAGATGGTTTTCTAAAAATAATTCTTTGTCCTATGATGCCACATTCAGGCTTATATGAATTGTTACCTATTGAAATTTAATATACAGAATCTGCATTCTTTTCTATAATCTCTATGAGAAAAAAAAACACTTCTGCATCTAAAATATCTGTTTGCTCTGTCCTAGGATCAGTTGATCTTCTCCTAGTCCAAAATATAACAATTATGATTCAGAGATAAACTGATGTCAGATCCGTAGTAAACAGGAACTCCTCCTCAGAGTTGCTGTGCGTGTGTGTTGGTTTCGCTTCCTGCATTCCCTGAATGCTTTGCGCTATTGTAGCCTTTGGCCTGTCTCTCAAAAGCACATGACCTCATCGTTCTAAGACAAGAAAACCCCAAACTCTCCTAGGACAAAAGGAATTGTTTCATTACGTTTCATTACATAATGATGTGTGAAGTCTATTTGTCATGCGAGAAGAAAAAGAAAACAAGAAGATGATAATTTATTCCAGTGGAACACAAAAGGAGGTGTTTAGCAGAATGGTTAAGCTGCTCTTTTCTGTACAATGAAAGTGAATGTGACGTCAAATTTTTAAAAAAGTTCAAATAAAGCACCATAACAGTAGTCCATTAAACTTTTGCAGTATTTTAAGTGTTCAGAAGCCGTACAATAACTTTCTGTGAGTAACAGACTAAAACCGAATGTGTTCACTGAAAATGTTTCCTCTGAACTCTTGCGTAGCTCTTGTGGTCACCATTCACCTTTATTGTGTTGAAATTGGACACTCTGCAATAAGTGTCGTCTTTTGTGTTCCTTAGAAGAAAGTCAGTCAATACAGGTTTCAAAATACATGAGGGTGAGTAAATAATCGTGACAGAATTTACATTTTTGGTTGAATTTACATCACTCTAAGGCAGTACAGCACACAAAATACAGTTTTGTGGACCGTTTCCAATCAAAACAGTTCTCAGTTAAACACTCTTCTCTGGGCTTTGTAGGAGACACAATTGCCAGCGTGAACGACACTTCTGTGGAAGGCTTTCGCCATAAAGAAATCGTCCAGCTCATTAAATCATCAGGCAACGACATTAGGTATGTAGATGTTCAGTGCTCTTCCATGTCTGATTAGCAAAAGAGTCACATTTTCCCCAAAATAGAATGGTTTTAAAAGTTTAAATTGAAACTAAATTGTTTCAAGTGTACCTGTGGTCTTTTCTGATTATCTTGAAGAAATAGATCTACCATTACTTGATTGGAACCACACTTTCCTTCCCCACGTTTATTTTCTGTTTAATATAAGATGAAAGGCCAGTGCAAATGAACCTCCATTTATAAAGTGTAGATGTGAACCACATGAATCCATAGCAGTTCATGCCTTCCCTCTCCACGGCTTTTAACTCAATTATTTCCACTTTTAAACATGGGGTTATGCCGTAAATGAGAGTTTACAGCAGCCCAGTAAAAAGAGGTTCCTGCTTCATATCCATATCACCAATGCTGGTCTTGAAATCATATACATTTGGGGGAAGGGGAGTTTTAAATTACCACTAAGCTCATATTCAGACACGTTGTGGTCTGAAGTCTGTTTTAAAGAGCTATTTGACTTTAAACATTCAATCTAATAAACAAACCAATTAAAGACATTTAATACTGCACAGTATAGGAAGTGACTTTGTCATGCAACACTGTTATTTTGTTCCTGTGTCTAGGCTAGAAACGGTCTACAGCAACTCTATTAGAAAAGCAGAATTGGAAGCCCGACTGCAGTATCTAAAGGTAAGTCACATGAACCACATGCAAACTGACATGCACGTATCAAGCAGCGTGTCGTCTCGTATACCGAGACGTTTACAAGTGTTGTAATGTAAGCCCAGCTTTAACACAGCTGCCCCGGCCTGGCACCAAACACTAGTGCTGATCACACCTGTTTCCTCTCACACTCCACCTGTTCCAATGACAGTCCAGTCTTAATCCTCACATACCGCAGTACAGCTGAAAAGAAGCACGGCACAGTTCTACATTCTTCAGGAGTGGACATTCTCATATGTGTAAGAAGATGGCTAGGCTATAAAGTTTAACTACAAAAAGAATACGGTTTAACTTTTGGTACTCGCTTTTGCAGTTTTTGAGAGTTGCTGAATCATGGTGATGGTGGACATTGGTTATATATGTGTTCGTGTCATATTTACTACACTGCTCTTTTGAATTCACAGTTGTATATGAGGCATGCACAAGCTCTCTTTTATAAATACTATAATATTAACTGAGCTGATGATGTAACTAGATGGGTAGAGTTTTGCGATCGTTGGTTGGAGAACTTTAAACCAACATGTTTTGGCACACACCTTTGTCATGGTTGAAAGAAATTAATTTATTTAAATGCAAAAAAAAAAAAAAAAAACTAATTTAAAGTCAACCAGTGGGGTAGTAAACTGAAATGTCTCATATCTACCAATTAATCAAATGGCTAATGGGAAACTAATATTGGCCATATTGGTAATCGGACATGAATAGCCAGCCCCCTTTTTTTTTTGTTTTTTTTTTTGTTTTTTTTGAATGCTTATTTACTTTGTTTTACATTTAGAGTACATGTATCATCATGTTATGCTCACGCTTCAGTGATTGCTTTTGTTTGCTTCATTGTCATTTCTTTGTTATTGTTAACTGGAACGATTAAACATAAAAATTTCCAAAAAATAAAAAGTATTAAAATGACTAAAACTAAAACTGTAAATAAAAAATAAAAAAATTATTAGAGCTAATTAAAAAAACAATAAATATGGCACCGTCAGATAAAATTACTATAAATTAAACAAAAATTTAAATGAAAACAACTGAAAAAGTAAAATCCAATTCAAAACTATAATGGTGTATAAATAACACTTAAAGTTAATATTTAAAAACACTAATTTAAACACTGTTGAATGTAATCTTTAAACAATATGGTATATAATTATAATCGCCATTTAACAGTTATCTCCCATACCATGAAATTAATTATCATCTCTTGACTTTGAATATCGTCAATAGTTACAAAAAGTAAAAAAAATCATTACAGACCATCTTTTCATTCATTATTACAACAAATTAACTTTACGAAAAGAACTGATTTAAAAAAAAATGGACCCAGACAACAAAGAACTCTGCATTTTGTTCAAATTTGATGGCTTGTTGATTTGAGAAGTAGCGATAGAGAACTGAGAGCTAAGTCTGACCTCACTGACCACACTTCCCTGTTCTCTATGATGATGATGAGGATGATGGGAAAAAAGTAAATGAACAGACCAGCCAAATGACATGTGGAATGACTCTTACTGTGTCTTGTCTCTCCAGCAAACCCTGCATGAGAAATGGGATGAATACAGATCTCTAATGGTGCAAGAACAGCGGCTTGTGCATGGTGAGTTTTAGCACATGATAGCAATCTTGCTAACCCAGGCCTTTGAATAAGCCACCAATTGCTTATGAGGTTGTTTTCATAGCGTGTCAAATGCTATCTGAGCTCTTTTGCATGTATTTATGCCCCACAAAACACTTCCTGTAAGCACAAGGTTGCATTAGACACTTAAAGAGCGTGATAAATGAAGAGAAACATATTTAGAAGCATATGCTAGTATTTTTCCGGTATGACTAAAGTTCAAACTAAATGCCTTAGTATACCAACATAATACTGTACTATTCTGCAGAATCTCTTAGACTAATAATAAAAAAATCTTAAAACGGCGAGTAATTTAACTTGAATGCAAGACTACAGGCAAAACCTTTTTTTTTTTTTTTTTCACAGGTCGATTATGAGCGTTTTGCTTTTCATATCGTGTTTTTTTTTTTCAGACGAGTGGAAAGAAAACATGCAAAATACACTTTTATTTTACCGCAATTCATCTATTTGTGCACTAAGCCAGAAATTGCCATTTCAGTAGCTCTTAACATACACCAAACGTTTAACTGTTTTATTTCTATCTATGTTCTGAAGGTTCTTTACAGAGGGGTTTGTTTACATATAATTTCCCTAATTTTAAACCTAAAAACATGGTAAAAAATTTGTTTACAGTATATTCTCATTTATGGAATGATAGAGATATCAAAAATCCCTTTGACTCTATAGGGCTTTTCACACTTATAATTAACCCTGGGTCATCGTAAACGGAATCATTGCTTCACGTTTCACATTGCTTATAAATTACCTGGGGTTAACAATTAATCCTTGGTATTCATACGCTGCCGTTTCACACTGTACATTCCTAATCCCTGTGTTAACGTCCATACTTGTGGTGTCAGTGTCACTGATTAGACTAACGCCCCCCGCACACAATATGTTTACATAACGGCTCTAGCATTGCTCATCCTCATATTATATATTGCCCAATGTACTATCAAATTTTTCGGACTATAAGAATGAAACGGTCTCTTCTTCACTCCAATTGTGTTTTCAGTCACTATTCAACCTTTTTGCCAGGGTTACTCTCAGTGGCTACGTTTACATGACTGAATTCATTCCGATTGATGAATCCGAATGTAGTGTTTACATGAACGCAAAACGTGATCAGGTTGATGTGCGCGTTTATATGTCACAAGCTTCAAATCGGAATAGATTTTTTGACATGCGCACACTGCACGAATATACAGAGTTTCCTGCTGTTTGCGCATACTTTATTCTTCTACATTGATTCTTTATTTGTTTTAAAAAGCATACTTAATATTTATCCATTTCTGGTCATAATTTGGAGTAAATGAGCATATGAACCGTTGTGCCGTGCTGCTTATATTTATCACGCAGTAAAAATGGCCTAAACCAGTCTTCTGTGGATGAGAATCCGAAACAAGGACTGGTGGGACGTTGTCCTGCTCCACTTCCCAGACGCTGAGGAGTGAAAGGAGAATTTTAGAATGACGGGACACTCATTTATATGACACTTTATTCAACAGGAACAGCTCGTTCCGCGTGCCATGGGTCATTACGCTATTTCAATGTCATTGCACATGCGCAGTCCTTTCAGTTTCGGTTTTCAATCCGATCAAGTGTTTACATGTCCTCTCGCTCGGATTAGAAAGGGAATAAACCACCCCTTTCAGTCCGATCGGGATTTCATTCGGATCGAGCTCAAACGGATCGATTTAAGGTGTTTACATGAAGGCTTTTCAGTCCGATTTAGCCGGCAATCCGATTACTATCGATTATTTGGTTGCATGTAAACGTAGCCAGTGTGAAAAGCCCTTCTGTCAACCAAATTCAACAAACCTGGCTTTATCCAATTTTCAGATTTCTGTGCAAATTTGTACATAAATTAGACTGGCTTATTTGCATATTTAAACGTGACATTTCAGAAAACTTGTAATACAATATTTTTTTTGCAATTCTTATTATATTCAGTCAACTGTATGTACAGTATGGTGATTTATCTATTAGTTTTTTTTTACCCTGTTCTACTTTGGTGTCTTGCTTTAAAACATTTCCAGAGGTTAATTTAGCTATCTGTTTTTTACTCTCACAGGCATCGTAATGAGTGACGTGGCTGTGTACGAGTCTCTGGAGTCAGCCGGCGTGTACGGTAGTCTGGGAGCTCCGAGCCCGGCGGCCATGCGCGCGTTACATGGCACCGGTAGCACGAGCAGCAGCGTGAGCCACCTTAGTGCCGCCACGGCCGAGGACGATCCACTCTACCAAACCTGCATCTACCAGGGGGAACGTGGCAACAACACCAGCAACGACGAGCTCGACACAAACCAAGAGAAGACTCAAAGCGGCCGCCCACGGATCACCCGACCCGCCAGCGAGCTCTTCGCTACTGCCAAGACAACCCTGACCCGCAGCGCTAGCACACGCAGCTACATGAGGGGCCCGGCATCGTCCTCGGTGCCTAATGGAGAAAAACAGCAGTGCGGAGGGTTCAGCACACTGCAGCGCAAACCCAAACAGAAGAGCTTCAGGCGGAGGCTGTTGAAGTACATTCCCGGACTAAACCGACCCCTGGAAGAAGAGGAAAGCAAACTGTGAGAAACTAAAACGGACTAAAATTCAAAGACTCACTTAGCCAAAGACTAAATTTTTAAAATGTGAAATGCATACAAAAAAGCAAACTGAAGACCAAAATGGGAGGCCAAGACAAACCAAAGAATCTAGTGATAAAAAAAAAAAATCGTTTTCAAAAATCAAGAGCCTCGTTCATTTCCAGTGTTTGGACAGATTAGAAGTCATTTAGTTTGAGTGATCCAAAAGTTTCAAAGCATTTGCTTTTAAAACCTGAATTGCGAAACATTCACACAAGATTGGTTGGGCAACTTAAATGTTTGTCTAAAATGCTGAGTAGATGTGGATGCAGTTCTATTTGTTGCTGGAATATTGTTTAAAATTCTATAACCAGTAATATAACAGTTAACAAGAAAATGTCGACAAAAAAAACAACCAATTAATGACTTTGTCAACTCCTTAAACGTTATTAACATTGTTTAACTTTATTTTCTGGTGCACAATTTTCATCTAAATCAAGAAGTAAATGTTTGTACATATTTTGTTAATGTTTAAGTTATTTATTTAATGTTTTTTTTCTTTTTCAGTTTTTGTGAATTTTTTTTTGTTGTTATTTGTAGATGTACAAAATGAAGGATTTTTCTTATTTGATCATTTATATTTGAAAATACTTTGGCCCTGAAGGATATTTAATAAGTGCCTGTTGGCATGTATGTAAATAACTTTTCTATTTTTTGAAAAATAAAAGGATTTTCCCCTTATTTCTCTAGAATTGAATTGAATTCATATTGCCATTTCTCAGGTTATTTTTCCCAGAAGTCCATTTGACAAATACACTGCCATTTGAGCACAAGTGTTCTTATTGTGTTGGACGTCTTTGATATCTTACTAAAATATTTTTCTTTGCACTTACGATACCGGCAGCTCATACAAAAGACTACAGTCTAATGCGCTTTCCTAACCTCAAAAACAACAGCTTCCTCTGGGGCAGAGACTGTGTGTTTTGTAGTATGAAGGGACTGGTTACATTCCTCTAATGCTTGGCTCTGTGAGACCTTCAGTGATGTCAAACAAATTCATTGTAGGGTCGCTGTTAGGAATATGCATTGGAATGTGCATCTAAAGAGTGACCCCAGGATTCCAGGCCACAAGCCTTGATTCTTTTCCTTTAGGTCAGAGCTGAACCCTTGCCCTCTGCCTGCACACACAAACACGTTCTCCCATGGTGCTTTGACAAGACACAAACCGCATCATCATCCCAGTGTAGCACCTGACCTTCCAGGTCACAAAATACCCCCCCTTCTATTTTCTATGGCTCTCTTTTACGTTGTTTCCCTTTTGTCTGCCTTCACAGCCGGTGCCCGTTACGTCAGAGCCTCTTTGGATGGTCGCTGGTGTCAGTACTGCGTAACTCCCTGTGTCTTGATTAGCTATTGTTTCGCCTTCAGTTATAGAGACGGGTGTGTGGGTAACTTGTCAGCTTAAGACATAATTGGGTTTTTGAGCAGATTTCGAAGGCTGAAGTCATTTTAAGTCATGACGATTGTTAAAAAAAAAAAAGTGAATGCATAATTAGTTTGAAGACAAGGGGACCTAAAGCAAAGCCATGAATGGGCCATTTAATGGTTGGGCAAAACAATAGGCTGACAGTGGGTTGCATGTAATTAGCACAGCAAGAGAGATGGGAGCTTGGTACAGACGGGACATTAGAGTTTGTTTATACGCGTTTATCTATTTATATTTTAGTGATGTTTCCTAAAGTAAGCATCAGTATTATTGCTTTTACTTGGGTTTGTTCTAAACCACTATAAAAAAATTAATTTAAACATTGATGTGTAACTTGTTTTGCACCATGTGTGCTATGGACTGAGTAAAATTGATTAAAAAATCTCATACAGTATTTGCATTAAAGAAGCGACCTCAGGTACATACTGGCCAGAATATTAATGTCAGAGAGACTTGATAGTGGACTTTTACATGGGCCGCCAAGCAACCACCAAACAAACGCAAAAGGACGTGCTAAAAATCAACGCTTTAGCAACCATCCACACTGTCACATTGCGATAAGTTTTGCATAGGAATTTACCCGGGAGCGTATGCACGTATTTGTGCGTAAAATGTGTGCATAAAAACATTTTATTATTCAAATTCGCATTATTGTCATTTTTTTCCTAATAGTAATGAAAATCATATTTTTTATTATTCAAATTCGCAAAATTAATCTGAATTAAATTAAAAATCAGAATAAACTCAATCTACACGTACGCGAAAACAAGCATGAGTGAGACCGATTAATTTGTGCAGAAGGCCCTTATATGGATATGTTTGGACTTGTTGTATGCAAATTACTACCAGCCACGCGCCCCCTCATTTGAGTTCATCAACATTAAACATTAAACGAGGGTAGGAAATGTGTGCGTTGGCCACTGTTGTGATGATTCCGGTGGAAGTTTTGCACGAAAACGTAAGTCTGTGCACATAAATACGCAATTTGTTTGCAGTCATTAATGAATGAGGCCAATAGTCTTCATAAAGTCTAGAGTGTGTGGTTGTTAACATGGGGAAGTCGGTACCAAAACTCAAGAGGCTATTACATGTTCAGCACCAACATATTTTACGGGGAGAACGTTTTGGAGAAAATCATGCTAAACTCGAGAGACTTTGCCAGTGACGATACTCCAGTTTTCTGAACTGACTGCATCCTTAATACTGTTTCCAACATTCACACAAAACAGTCTGTCTGTGGTCTATGTGCATGTTTTTAATTAGAGCGTGTTATATAATAACTTGAGAAATAGTCCAGAATGCACTGAGCTTCTTAAGCATTGAATTATCCTGGTGAAATTAACTTTTTTTTATATGTCATTGGATTTTCAATTAAATCTGTTTGAACTTAAAACTACATTCAAATAAATTGAGAAGGTTTTGCTGTTGCCTATTTTGAAAAAGGAACACAACTATTGGCCCTGATTTTTAAAGCATACAACTGCTATTAAAAATAAGAAATGGAAGTCTGTCTGCCAACATCAGCTTATGTATGCAGCCATGTTTTTTCATTGCTATTTTGTTGTCTTAGCAACGTTTATGGGTTTGAATTAAACTGCTCATATCTTCACTGTATGCTGCATCAGCTTTTTTCACACTGATATTGTCAGGATACAGGCACGGAAACAGAGGGAAGTGGATCCAAACAGTTTTATTTAAAGTGACACACCTGCAAAGGTGAGTTTTCAAAGTTCAGGTGCATATTCGGTGAAAAGCACAACGTGCGGGGCAGATTACAGGTGAGCAGGTCCTCTTCAGGTTAATCGAGGTCAAGCAATCACAGTTCATTGATACTTGTCTTTTCTCTTACAGATGCAGTCACGAGCAAGTAAACTTAGCGTGAACACAGGGAACTCAGGTGGATACCGGATCTCGGGAAACATGGATTCAGGCAGGCTTTCTGGAAACAGTGGAACAAGGATACAAAGGTTAGCAATTCACCAGTGAGTATATGTTACTTCTCAGGTACTTGGTGCATCAGGGATTTCGGGAGACGATGGATAATGGTCTGTTCCTGTTGGAGGTTTGACACTGAACTGGGGCTATGGTGAGTGTTTTATAGTGCTTGTTGATGAGGCTGTTGATGGTGAACAGGTGTGTGTGATTAGTAATCCGGAGAGAGTGATCGTTGTATGGTGGATTGAATCACGCTTGATTGATCTCTGACAGATATTATAAGAGCAAAGCTTAATTCTTTATGGGCGAAATGGGTCCTTGGGCCCTGTCCCAAATGGCACACTCCGGACTTGTGGGCTTCCTCAGAGTCCACACTTCGATGACGTCATGTAGTGCAGACCTATAGGGCCCTTAGCGCGAGTCCGTGAGGGCGCATTCGCATTGAGAGGTATTTTTGGGACAGACTCGATCGTCACGCCGGAAGCAAGAAGAGGGTCTGATTGTTGTTATGGACAGGAGCTACAGGTTCGGGGAAATATGCTGCCTCTTGTTGTTGTGTTTACATATGGCTCAGTAAATCTCTGACATTATGTTCTATTTATTTAATGAATCATAATGCGATCGTATTATTCAGCTCGCTATTATTAGCCTATGTTTGAGACATCAACCACTGGTCGATGATCTTAATGTTTGTATAAACTTGTCATAAAAACCGTAATGATAATTACACTTAAATATTTTCTTCTCAGCCATGTTAACAATTGTCCGTGAGCGAAATCTCCTCCCATCCGTCGTCTGATTGGCCTTTCGCAAGGATTCCTGGGTAGTTAAAGTGCGTGGAGCCTGCATCTATGCGGGCTTCGCGGAAGACCGCTTCAAGGGTACAAAGGGGGCGCTGCTGAGCACACTTCAGAGCATTAAAATGCTAAATGGGACGGCCTACGGACTCGTAGACTCGGCGAGCACGCGCAATTTAAGTCCACGAGACCGAAAGTCCGCATCAAGTGCGCCATTTGGGACAGGGCCTTGATCAGTGTGATGTGATGTCCGTTTTGACAGGAAGTAAATGAGATGAGGGTGTCTGGTTGAAACCCAGACTGTCTCTTTTAGAGCTTCTTGTTCGGGGCTTAGTGTCTCAAGGGTTTAGGCTAAAGATTTGTGCAACAACATCCCTCCAAACGGCCAATATCTGCATGTATAGTAAATATATGATTACATAAGTATAAGGGCAGAGAGGATTTTCTAATCCCCATCCATTATTGTCACTACTTTTGTCAATAGTATTACTTCAAAATATTAAAACATTTATTTGACCCTGTGTAAAATGACAAAATAAGTATAATCTATTTTTAATTTTTGTAAAAAAAAAAAAAAGATTATCGCTATTATCGAATGCCGATATTACAATTCAACTAATATTAAACATGAATTGAGAAACAGTAACAATCTTTAAATCTTTTTGCTGACAAAAAGTGCAAAAGAATATTGTGGCAGCCCACTCGTGTGTCTTTGCATGTTGCTAAGGAAGTTGAATGGATTGATGAATGTGGCTTGGCGTGCTCACATGAACGAGAGAGTACAGATACTCAAGTCACATGTGCAGACAGGATGTGGCAGAGAGATTGTGAAAGGAAATGCATCACAATGCAAAGCTGTCTGGTGAAAAAGACACTGTAACTCTTTCCAGAGAAAGAAAAGTTTTTGTTATCTAGTAGTCCCATTTAAAGGGGATTCACAGGACATTATTTACATTATGTTTCGAGACTGACAATGACATCAGAGTAAAACTTCTTCTCCACCTGAAAAGTTCCCTAGATTAAAACAAGACATATTTAGTCAGTAGTACATCACTTGAATCTTTTTTTTACCTCAGTAATTACCAACAATGTCATTGGTGTTTTTCCCCAGTTTATTTCAGTTAACCAATGCTGATCCTTCTATTGCATTTATATAATGGAATGTAATCTAATTTAATTAAGTTAAATACTTAGTCATCATAAAATCAAAATTGACATATTTTTATGGAATATTGCATTTATAAATGATCTGTGCACATTCTTTTCCCATTTTTTTACATGTCCCCTTGTTATTTTTTATCAAAATAACGTCCCTTCCCTCTTGCATCATCATCATCATCTCTTCTCTTCTCTGATGATGTGTTCACTGGCTTTAGGGCAGGACAACCTGTCAGTCCCGTACGGGGTTAGAAAAACATGAGGGTGAGTAATTTCAGACAGAATTTTCATTTTTGGGTGAAAACCCTTTAACTTAAACTAACCCTTTAAAGGAATTGTAGGTAGGAATTGTATAAAAAAAGCCTTTTTCCAAATTTGTTTAAACTTTCTGTATATATCAATGCATAATTAAAATGTAAGTACTCTGAAAAAGAAAGTATAAAAATCGAGTGTCTGTAGACCTCTCACGACTGTTTTAAAGACAGCTCATTATTTCCATTCACTCCACCCCCTCCCTTCTGGGCTCCTTCCAAAGCCACGCCTCCAAAACACATGAACGCGCGACTCCGACCGCTGAGCTGAAGACGCATTATTTACCGGAGACGAGCGGAGAGGAAGGAGCGCAGTGCATGTAGTGACATCATGTCAGAATCACATGTAATAAAAAAATCTAACTATCATTATGAAGATAAACAAATAAGATGTATTTTAGTACTCACTATCAAGTAGCATATTGATATTGGTAAAGTTTAAAATATATATTTATTGATTCGCTAACGAGCTAGTTATCTATAAGGCAAAGCTAAAAACAGGTTGCATGATACAGACGGAGGGTAAATATAATTCTAAGAAAAGTTCCTCGATGCGGATCGGCCTACTATCTGTTAAACATGTATTTAGTTATCTAAAGCAAAATTATGCACAATTCAACACTATAGCTATCATCTTGAGCTAGGCATATATATTATTTATCATCTCTACTACGGCTCGCTAAGTAATGTTATGTTAGCTATATTAGGCAGCAACGTGTGATAATGACACATGCTTCTTGAAAACATAAAGAAAAAAATATGTATGATCAAAGTACAAAAAGAAAGATTTACCTGTCACGCAGATATATAGCCATCCAGGCGTCACTTTTCAGCTCCTTGAGGTCTCTCAGTTCTCGCCATCGCTGGAAAGCCACGCCGATATTGGCATGCGTTTTATTTTGTTGTTTATCCAAAGACTTTTTGTTCATTACCTTTTCTAGTAACGTTACTGTCTTTCTTTTTTTTTTGCCTGGTTTGCCTTCGCGAACTGCATATGTGAATTTTGATTGGTCTTTCTAATCTCTGCCATTGTTTTGCTATTCCTAGGTTCCGTGCCTCTTGAATTCCTCAAATCAAACGGATACGCGCGCAAGTGGGCAGGTCCTGTGTGGCAAAAGGGTGGTTGCCATGGTTGCGAGAGAGTGACAGTCGCCTAAGCCAATTCTTTGTTTCGTCCCGAATGTAAATAATGAGCTGTGTTTAGTGCAGATTAAACGGTCTAGAGTCACTCGATTTTTATACTCTTTTTATGCATTGATATATACAGAAAGTTTAAACAAATTTGGAAAAAAGTGTTTATAAAATTCCTACCTACAATACCTTAAGTCATCTTGAGCCCCCCTTGGAAGTTTTTTGAGGCCCCCTGCTGGGTCCAGCCCCCTGGTTGAGAAACACTGATTTAACACTATTGTATCATGGCAGCAGGTTTGCCAAAGCCAAGCATTACTGGCATTTTCTTTAAAATATGTAAAAATGTAGTTGCTAACTGAAATGAAACATTGCATTAATTCATTGTCAGTTTGCAAAAGTAAATGTGTGTGAACATCATTGAGCACATTATCCTGTAAAGTAGGTGTTGTTGAAAGCCTCTGTCATGCCCGAGGACTCAAAAACAACATAAAGCACTTTCCTAACTACTATCCAAGCTCTGCACCGACTCACTCTTTCCACATACGGTGAGGGTACTACTTCCAGCTTATTGCCTAGTTGAAACAATATTCCCTCTGTCTACAGAGTTTAATATGACTTTGCCTTCCATAGCAGGTGAGTAAATAATGGCCTCATAACAAATGAACACATTCAAAACAAGCATCTGTGCAGCTTTGTTATTTATGCCAATAGAGAATAGACCATCTCTGTTTTTTTGTTGTTGTAGACTGATGGATAATAATGTAGTTTTATTGTGTGGTGATTTGGAAATTTTATTTATTGCTTGATTGGTAATGTTTCTCATACACTTTGCAAGCTGTTATTCAGGTTAACACATATACAGTACACATTCATTCCAGTGCCTCAGGCTGTAACAGATGTGTAAATGTTTGTTAATGAGCATTACTCCATCTCTCCAGCCTCTCTGTCTGTCTTTCCTCTGAACAGTGAAGCAAAAGGGTCAGTTAGACTATAACGTGTCTGCTGATAGCAGAGATTAAGAACTGGAGAAGTATAGACAGCTGCACTTCAGCCGCTCTCAGTGGAGTGAATTAAGAGCAACCTGCTAACAAAATGGGAAGCTCTTCCATTCACATTAAACCCTATGGCTGTGAGCCTATACACTTATTAGGATTGTGTGACTGTGTGTGTACACTGTACAGGTGAAATAACTGAAGCCAGGATATGGAGGCCGTTGTCAAGCATTTAAACAGCAGACTATAAAAAAAAACAGAATCTAAACTGCACTCCATCCTGTATGTTTGCCACAGACTTAGTTCCTCATTTTCAGTGGTTTTATGATGACAAAACCTCTCTGATAGTGGTTATCAGCATAGACGTCAGTTCTCGAGTGGACGCCATCTGCCCACCATTACAACCGTTTTTTCCTCTCATTTTGTGACTAATGTTTGTCTGGTGCTGGTAAATTCGTGTGCACCTGGTTAAAAGATTATATTGATTGCCATGACAGCCTTTGAGACAGGAAAGCCATCTGACCCGTGGTTATATAATAATTATATGGCCTATTATGTGGAAAATATGTGTGTCAATACTTGGGTTACGTAGATGAAAAATGGGAATTTCACAACAATTCTTACAGCTTTTTATAGAAAGTCTCAAAAGAAATGGCAGGAAGGGAAAGCAGGTTGTTGCAGGAAGCTGGTGAGTCTATTTTACATAACAAGCACTGATAAGTAGGTAACTTAAGTTCAGTTTTAAAAAAAAGACTAAAGATTTCCTTATTAAAAGTTTGAGGTCAAATTGCAAACTAAAAGGAGCAGCAAATATTGCTGTTCTTTGATTAATTTCAACACAGGTTGCAGTTTTGGAGGGAGTTAAGGCTGATGGCACCAATATGACAAGGATATTATGCTTTCTGTTTTTCCATGGCATTCTTGGCATATTAAATAGTTAGAGTATAGTATGCTAGTCTGCTATTCCAAATTAAGCAAAACAGTCCAAAATCCTTTGCTTGCAAATGTCTTGGAAAAAGGGTGAATTATGGTGGAGTTTGGGGGATCTGACCCCCTAATTAAAACAAAATTAAATTTATTTAAACAGCTTTTCAGTAACCGCAATAATTTGAATTGAATGTTTTTAGAAATATGCTTTAAAATACAGTTTTGTTTATGTTCAATATCATAACTTGTGCTGCTGTCATTAGTATGACTTTATTATATATTTACATACCATAAATAAATCTCATAAACTTTCAGTTTTTTTGCTTAAAAGTCTTGAAGATAGTAGACTGTTAACTAACTGTGAGAAGGGTGCCAAAAAACAATTCGCGTTACGCAGATCGACAGATTGCACACCGAAAATGAAATAAAATACTATTGAAAGTCTGGTAACACTTTAGTTATGGTCCAATTCTCCCTATTAACTAGTTGCTTATTAGCCTGCATATTATCAGATATTGGCTGTTTATTAGTAGGCCTACTTATAAAGCACATATTAATGCCATATTCTGCTTCACCATATTCTGCATCCCTTATCCTACCTAATACCTAAAGTTAACAACTACCTTACTAACCATTAATAAGCAGTAATTAGGAGTTTATTGAAGCTAAAGTCGTAGTTAATAGTTAGTTAATAGTGAGAATTGTACCCTAATCTAAAGTGTGACTGAAAGTCTATAGAATTTACATATTGGTAGTAGACATTGCACATAATGTGGGTTTATTTTTGTGACTCTGAATTGTCCTGTGTATTGACTCTCCAAGAGATCAAAGATACATATCGCCCCGTGGAGATCAGAGGGAAGACACTGTGTACTTGTGCACGTCTGTTTGTGCCTCGTGATTCGTGAATGGTGCGGTCTCTACTTGGTTATTAAAAGAAACGAACACATGCATTTGTAGTGATAGCTTTCCATCTCAACACTAAAAGGAAATGTCTTTGCTAAAACTAAGGCTCACACTAAAGAAAGGATACTTCAACATAATGCGGCCTTGCCTTGCAGTAAATGGATTTTAGAACTGTACACTGAGAGATTATTTTATGCTTTGCTGTTACTACTGTTGTCCAAAAACACCACAAGTGGAACATAATGTCCAGCCAGGTCTCACTAACTGAATGTTGTTGTTTTGTGTGTTTGAACAGCTTGGCTCTGCTGGTCCATTCTGTAACACTGGTGAGCGTGTTTATCAGGGGGTCGGGATGTGTTGATGCATCAGGGTTTTCCTAGAGGCCAAGCCATCGTTGCATTCCAAGACTAAGAGGAAGAGAGCTGAAAGCACGGAACTTGGAGATACTGTACATCGTTCCCGCGTGTTTCCCAGTGTAAATTCCAGATGAAGTAGGTCATCTTGACCAGCTGCCTTTAATCACACTACTTACTGAACTATCACTGTCACCCAATATTAATGAACAGATGCTTCAAGCAGCCAATCAGAAACGGAAAATTGTTATAAAAATGTAAAATGTTTTTTGACTTTATTTGGAATGTTCATGTTCAGGGATCACATATTTTATCCGCAGTTGATAAGATGGATAAAAATCCCATGGACTTAAATAGATTTTTTTTTATTAACATACCCAAGCTGTTTGGGCTTCTGTTATTTAGGAAGTTTCAATAAAGAGTTTCTTTTAAAGAAATTAATACTTTTATTCAACAAGCACACTTTAAAAATGAATAAAAAGTTACAGTAAAGACAATTTTCTTGAGTAGAAAATCTGCATATTAGAATGATTTCGGAAGGATCATGTGACACTGAAGACTGAAGTAATGATGCTGAAAATTCAGCTGTGTCATTTTAAATTGTAATACTATTTTATAACATTACTGTTTTAATGTATTTCTGATCAAATAATTGCAGCCTTGCTGAGCATTAGAGACTTCTTTCCTAAACATAAAAAATCTCATTAACTTATAATGCCAAAAGGGGGCCTTCCCACACACATTGACCCACTGTCTGTCTCATGTGACAGTTGGTCATACATGGATTAAAAAGAGACAAAAATGCATATTTGCATGACCTCTGAGGTAAGGATATTTATAAAGAGCAAGAGCATAAGGTCATAAAAGGCAATAGAGATGTAGGCCTACTAATATCAGAAATTAGACATCCAATATGTTTGGATCTGACAGAGAAGTGAAACACCTCTAAAAATGCCTGTTCCAGCAATTGGTGATGTATTAGTGACATAATATTATTAGTCAGTGTGTGAGATATGAAAAGTATAAATGATGAGGTTGAATACGTAATAATGACGACAACGAAAGAGGCAGATGTACGGATGCGAGCAGCAGCGTCGCGCTGTTATCACGTAGGCGTAGGGTTCTATGAAGCAAGAGGAAGCTCTGTGGTTTCTGATTGGTTGCCTCAAGTTTTCCGTTTGCTGACAGATCTCCATGATCTCTGAAGCCAGTCTGATTTAGACATGGAGCGGTTTGTCATCTCAGCATTGGTTAGTTACATCAGAATGTCTTGAGGCCTGGGAGGACATTTCTGAGTACATACTGTAGGGCTAAAACATTCTGTCATTCAGTCTGACTTTAATTATAGATGAAAATAAGTCTCTTATGAAACACAAAAAGATTGAATAAGTTCCCTATGCTTCCCCCATTTCTTCTTCCACTATTAAAATCTACTTGGCGACGGCAATCCTGAGTGAATAAAGGAAACTCTGAGACAGTATCAATGTTGTGCTGTTCCTTGGAGCATCAACATGAGTATTGGACTATGCAAGAAAAAAACAGAGAAATTTATAAGGACTGCTTGAATCTACATGAATGAGTCATAGATGGCGTTGATCCTGGTTTGGAGCGAAATCAGACGCAATGGTAGAGGTGTTGGCTGAGGCAGCGTCCCTCTTAGCACTTGCCGCCTCTCCTTTTCCTGGCTGAGCCTTTAGCTTGAGCCTCAGCGCAGCTTCCTGACTGTTTTCCTGTTCAGCTCTGGGAATGCAAACAACGTGCACCCCCACCCTTCACTGCTTCCCTGCATTTGGAAGTCCATAGTGACACCCAGTGTCCCATATTAAAAGTTAACCCTGTAAAGCCTATTGTGTCATATTTGATACACAAATTTCTAAGGCCTCTAAATTATCGACATGATCAAACTGTCGCTTTACACAATCTACTGCATACTTTGTTGTCTGAAGTTTAAAAATGTTTTGAAAGGCGCAAAAATCTTCAGGTGTCTTTTTGCTGTGAAATCCTTACTGATTTTAGACACATTGTCTAAAAGTAACTTTAGAGTAAACATAAGAATAGCTTTTTGTCAGTAATATTAGTAATATTTTAACATGCTGCTGGATTGAAGCAACAGATTTATTTGAAATATCATGTTAAAATGTATCAAATTTGATACATCAGGCTTTTGAGGAACGTTTATTTCTACATCACCCTATCATCCTTTTATTGCACACATTTTAAACACAGGCTATTTTTTTTAAAAACATTTTGTCTAAAGGGTCAATAAACTGTTAAGGCCCATTTACACCAAGGACGATAACTATAACAAAAAAGATAGCTTTAGTTCTAAAAATGTATCTAAATATAAAAGAATAGCATAGAGTCCATACCAACAACTATAACGACAACGGCACCGAGAAGAAACAATATCGTTGGAATTTTATTTTAGCTGATGAATGATAAAAACATTGACAGCTGATCTTTAAAAAGCGCCAGACAACAAAACTGTAGCGCGTTTAGAATAAACAGAACAATGTCGTCCGCTGCTTTGGATGCTAATATAGTTATCGTTGCAGTTATCATTCTTGGTGTGAATGGGTCTTTTAGATTTTTCGGACTATTATTTCATATTTAGGGCTTTACATGGTAAAACTAAGTGTAGTATCTTATGTCAAATTTAAATATAAACTAGACTTTCTGAAGAAAATGTGAATTATATAAGTAGCTCCCTCAATGCTAGAGTGTTTTGGTTGGACGCAGATCATTGCTATGCACTTCATAAAGTGTTCCGAGTCATTTGGTGATTGATTCAGACAAAAAGCTGTCAAAAGAGTCAGAATGATATTCTGGCCCCTATAAAGGGCTCACTTCTTAAACGCCAGACAACTACTTAAGGCTGAAATCTTTAGTCTGATCACAAAAGTATAGCTCGTTCTTTTTGGAAGTTTGGATAGCAAGCACCACTAATAATAAAAAAAAAGTAAAGTAGTCCAAAGAAACTGTAAAAGGTGCATGTAGACTCATGGTGTCTTAGGGTTCATTCCAAGTTGGAAAGTTATAATTTAATTGCGACGTCACTTTAGAGCATTTTCTACAAAATGATTAATAAAGAATGAGCATCGGGTGTTTTTGTTTCCCTATTGTGAAGTACGAATATCCAAGTGAAAGGACTTCTTGAAGGTGAAAAAAAAATGTAGGTCGGGGTTTGATTTTGTCCATTGACAATTAAAGGTGCAGTAAGCGACTTCTGAGAATCATTGTTGAACACGGTTGATATTTGAGGAAGAACAAAATATTAACATGCAGTACAGAACTTTTATTTTATATTTTACAGAACATACGAGAGTTCATTGTTAGTCACCAGCAGCACACACTCAAAACCAATGTTACTTACTTATGGAGGAGAAAAAAAGGCAAAGTTGTTACAAGGGGAGAAATTACTGGTTTTGATTAAAGATTACGGGGTCTCATATATGTATAAATGATGCATGCACAATATTATTTATCATAAACAGAAATAGTATTGCACATTTTGAGGTTTTTCTTGTTTATGGAAGGGACTCATTGATTTGTCATTGAGGAATCGTTCGAGTCAAATGAGAAAAGAGAGAGATCAGAATGAAATCTCACACACTTGGACAGCCATTACACATGTTAGAGAGTGGGTAGTTTACCAGCCCAGAGAATGTGAGAGTGGGCACAATCAAAAGAGGTCTTTCAGAGGGACAATGATGTTGGTGTTAGAGACAGAAAACAGGCAACAGCAAGAATCAAGAAGTCTTACTCTTAGTCCCATACAGAAAATGCCAAGTATTATTAAAATGCTAAAGATCTCTTCATAGTTATGACGTATTTAGGAAATGTGATCTGGAACAATGGCCTTCTCTTCAACAATGAGCAGTATTGTTGAGAGGCTTTGCTAATTTCCACATTTCAATAGGGGAAACAGTTGATCTATGTTCTCTTGGACTCATTCAGCATAGGCCAGCAATAATGTATGGATGTAGGATTGTAAATCATGTTGCATGTAAGACTGGCCTATGAGGAAAGATAGTCTATACTCAATTATTGAAATAGTTGTAACCGGCTTGAAAAAACTGAACATTATATACACGAAAAATAAATAAAAATGACACAAAGAGGACATAAAATCACAGATATGTTGCAACAGGGTCAGTAGACAGCAGCACTGTAAACTTGAACAGAATTGTGGAGTGAATTTCATGCACTTGATCACAGACTGCCCTCTAGTGGATAAAATCAATCGTGCGGTTACACTTGAGAGAGGACGATAAAGTCTAGCTAATATTGTCATTATTTATTTTTTTATGATATTATATGGAAGACCTCAAGACAATCTGCTAAACTTTTAATTTTGTGTTCCACAGAAAAAAAAGAACGTCATACAAGTGAGAGTTGAGTTAGTAAATTACAGAATTATGGTTTCTTATTGAAGTGTGATTTTAGAGTTTGCAGGCATATAATGCTTGAAAACGTATGGAAATGATATGGAAAGTTCTTCATAACTTAAGTGCTTCAATATATTTGCTGTTTGTGTTTATGCATTCACTCTGTCAAATCATATGACGGCATGCTGAATATGGTTCTGTTTATAGTGTTTGTACAGTTTCCAGCTCCTATCTTTCACTCGGATGCATCCTGAAGCGATGCTAGGGGAGTATTAGCAGCAGTAGCGGTGTAACTTGAGGACTAGTTCTTCTCCCACAGCTCCACACAGCTGAGACGCCTGACCTTGTGCTGCCCCGAGCAGAAATTCAACACAGCAAAATAAACCAGTGTTTATGGGAAATTTAGCCAGTTGAACACTACCTAACTAAGAGCCAAACTCTTAACACTATTCCAACATGGCAGTGTGTGTCCTCATGTAGCACAGTGGTCATCCACAGATGGATAGATAATTAACCTAGGGGTAATTATAGGTTACATACAAGTGCATAAATATTCAACTATTATATGTATTTACGGATTTGATGTAATGAAATGAATTGATGTAATGAAAAATAAAGGGAAAGACTGCTGCTAATAGCCTATATATACAAAGCTGGGTTTTTTTTTGTTGAAATCGTTAAACATTTTTTTCTTCAGAATTCTTTGATGAATAGAAAGTTCAAAAGATCAGCATTTATTTGAAATTGAAATCGTTTGTAACATTACATTTATAATAATAATTAGTCACTGACCGACATTTTTGAAAGGTAGTGAGTAGCCTACTAATGGACATAAATGTTTTAATTAAGATTGAAGCCTCGATGTCGAGTTTGGCTATATATCTCTCTCCCCCCCTCTCTCTCCCCCTCTCTCTCTCTCTCTCTCTCACTCACACACACACTCTCTCTCTCTTACTCTCTCTCTATCTCACTCACACACACACACACACACACACATACACTCTCTCTCTCTCTCTCTCTCTTTCTCTCTCTTTCTCTCTCTCTCTCTCTCTATTTCCAGATGTAGTTTGGTTTCAGTCAGTAGGACATTTCCAGGCGCTAGAAAACTATAGGGTTTCAAAAAGGGCACACCGGGGTCTAATATGGCTATGAATTCACACCAACGCTGCTAAACCACGTGCTAAATGTCCACACGAATCAAATGTCAAAGGCTTTGGATAGACATCCTTCTCATTTGAGAGCTGTTGTGCATCCATGAGCTGTGAGCTATCCTTTACTTGATGACAGACCAGATATCACAGCACTACAATCGACATAATATCGCCTGATCCAAACAAAGTTTTTTTTTTACCTTTTCTTATTGCACAAGTCACCAGCAGAGGGCGTATAAGATCTATAACAGCTCTAAAATGAGTCCTGTAGAAGTAGCTTAATGTGAAATTATAAATTAATGGCCAATAAGTGCAAAAGAAAACATATTTAATGCAAAACCTTCCAACAGATACAACAGGTAGGCTATATAGAACATTTCTATACACAAACCTGGATTTTTTGTTATGACTTTAATAGAATATCTTATATAAAACATTAGCCTATTGTTCTGAATTTTTGATATCCCAAATTAACCTAAAAATGATTTAAAGTCAGTGTCTACTGCGCCACCTTCCCCCTACCCAAAGGACACTGTTTATGTCATCTTGGTGCCTCATGGGAAATTATAGTATCTTCAGCCGAAACCGGAATTCACAGTGGACTACAGAGCTGAGACTCAGTATCTTGTGGTCCCCTAACGTACTCACTGGAGTAATTAATGTAGTCTATATTTAAATGTGGCCTCCTATCTATTTTCTGGAGCGCCTGGAGTGGAACTGGATAAGGTGAATGGTGAATTAAGACTGCTGGAGGAATGCCTGAACTCTAGGAAGCACCAGGCAATGGGGTTTCCAACACAATAATGCTGGTCCAGTTCAAAGTGAACTCTAGAGACAAAATTTGGTTCAGTGGGGTTCTGTATAGAACCCGAGGGGGTTTGACTCACTTTTAAAGAATCCTTTACGCCAAAAAGGTTCATCATCATTAAATGTCTTAAATGATTGTATAATACTTTCATGTTTAATGTTTTTTTCCCCCACATTTGTCTAGCCATAAAGTATTCATTTATAGATTTTTAATAAAACTAAAAAATGTATTAAAACAAAACTAATTAAAGCTAATCCAAAAAATGATCCCATTTGGGAACCCCTAAAATATTCTATATATGAAGCACCTGACAGAACCCTTAATGGTTCTTTATAGAACCTTTTCTTCTAAGAATGAAGTTTCTAATGGAAGTAAATTAAGACTAAAGCTGACAAATGCCCCCCAAAAAAGCAAAAGTTGTGCTTGTGATCTGTGATATTATATACAAATTCTGAAGCCATTTGGTAAATTTGTATGAGGAAAGAACAAAAACGTTAGCTGTTTCTTAAAAATTGTCCCTACCAATGGGCTGTAAGTCAGTGAGTTGAACGCAAGAAGATTCATATGCGCTGCGTCCGAAATCGCAAATTGTATAGGCACTTTTGGTTTGAAACTTACTTCTCGATTGCATGTTTAGTATGAATGTGTGTCTATCTATCTTTCTATTACCATTTCAGTCATATCCAACTCTTGGTGATTCTATAGCCATATCTTGCCATATGCGAGAGACTGTTCATGAATTTTCTTGGCAATGATTTTTCCAGGGTATAGGTAGGCTTGGGACCCATACAGCACACACATTCACACCTATGGACAATTGAGCCTCTCCAATTCACCTACAACATGTTTTCGGATTGTGGGGGAAACTGGAGCACCTGGAGGAAACCCAAGCAGAGACAGGTAGAACATTCAAACTCCAAACAGAAAGGACTCCTGGCTCGGCAGGGACTCGAAAAGGGGGCCGTCTTGCTGTGAATGTGTAGTATGGAAGAAAATTGGACGTATACATCCTCCATGTTGTCACTTCACCGCCATTCACAAATCCTTTTGCCATGGCCTCGTGGGAAAGTAAATAGCCTACCATAGACTATAGGTAAATACACACTTTCCGAATCTCAGCGGAAGTATTAGGTCACCCAGGCATACTTTTTGCCTACTGTTTTCGAATACTATTAGGACATTCTACTCTGTTGACATTCTGTTTTTAGATACTATGTAGAAGAGAAGTATCCGATTTCGGATGCAGCGATGTTTTTTTGACTGAATCTTCTAGACCAGTTTTATGAACAATTATTTGTTCTGAAATTAGACTTAATTTCTCTCACAAATTTGCCAATCAGAGTCATCGTCACCATTCAGTTTTTACAGCTGAAATTGTATATGCTTTAATAGGTAGTGCGGATGACAAGATTTTCTGTAAATAAAGACGTAGGCCTACTGAATATTGTTTGTAAAAAATTTGACTTGAACAATAATGCAAGAGCAACACATGACCTCATTATAAGGTTGAAATAGAAATACAGTGATCAAGTTGGTGGTTCACATTTGATAGCTTTAGCTTTGAGGTATAAGGCAGCTGTCTGGCTTCGGCTAAGCCTTTTGGGACTTGTGCTCACAGTCAATATCCTGACAAGGGCAAGTTTAAGATCCAGCCAAAGCCAAGAGACCTTATCTTAGCACATTTGCATATCATTACATAATCAGTGGGCTAAGCAACAAAGTTACTCGAGACAACTATTCAGGGGATGATATGCACTTGATTTGATTCAAAAGCCAGGCTGCGTTCAAGGCTCTCCAAGCATGCTGGATTGTGGAGAGCCACATGATTCTGTTACTGACATACAGACAGGGAGAGCTCGCTCTGTCCTGCAAGCTAACAGCTGTACGTAAATCACTTTGATTCAACAACAGGTGCCCCGAATGAATGCAGAAACCGGGTATGTACGTGCTATATGTTTCAATGACCAGTGCGCGATGTTCCATAATGCATAATGTTACTCAATTGAAATTAAATGGTATGTGCTCATCCAAAAAAAGCAGCTGCATGACCAGAAACATTCAAGGAGACCTTCAAAAAATGAACAGTGCACTGGAACAATTCTCTCAAACTCTGTTATAATAATAATAATAAACAAACAATGTTATACATTTTAAAATGTAATTTATTCCTGTAATGGCAAAGTTGAATTTTCAGCATCATTACTCCAGTCTTCAGTGTCACATGATCCTTCAGAAATCATTCTAGTATACTGATTTGCTGCTCAAGAAACATCTATTAATGGTGAAAGAAGTTTTGCTTCTTAATATTTTTGTGATAAACTTGATACATGTTTAATAGTTTTTTTTTTGTAACAAGTCTTTACTGTCATTTTTTGATCAATGTAATGAATCTTTGCTAAACTAAAATATTGATTTCTTGGTAACACTTTACAATAAGTTCTCATTGGTTAGCATTATATTTTTGACCTCAAACTTTTGAACAGTATGTGTGTATATGGGCCTATATACATGTATATAGCCTATATATATACACAGTTGTAATCAAAATTATTCCACCCCCATTGCAAATCAGGTTTACTAGCAAAATTTTGACTTTCAGCTGTTTGCAATGAACAAATCAAACAAAAGTGATTGAAATAGCTCAACACAACAAATGTTTCAAGTGGTTTCGCCAAATTCAACTGAAAATGCAACTTTTAATGACTTCTGCAGTCTCAAAATTATTCAACCCCCTGAATAGAATCCCTCACAACAGCACAAATCTGTAAAACAGGTGTTGTCTCAAGCACACCTGATGCAGCTAATCAAGGGCTTCATTAGTTGCACCAGGTGTGCTTGAGCTAGAACACATGAAATACCTGAACTGGCTAGGTTTGTTGAGTGTCATATTTGACTACATGTTAGAAATATAAGTCTAACAATAAGTCCAAAGAATGGTCCAAAAAGTTAAGAGAAGATATCATCACCCTCCGCAAACAAGGAACAGGATACAAAAAGATAGCGAAGGCACTAAATGTTCCTATAAAGACACCTTTGGAAGCATGGTTCCAAGTTCAAAGTTGAAGGAACAGTGGTTACACTACCTGGACGGAGCAGAAACAGGAAGCTATTAACGGCTGCAACCAGATTTCTGGCAGGTTCAGAAAAACCCTCGAGTAACTGCAAAAGACCTGCAGCAAGACTTGGCAACAGGCACTGCAGGTTTCAGCTGCACAGTAAGGCGCGTACTAAACGCATGCGGTTTCCAAGAAGAATGAAGCATATGCTGAAAAGAACACTCTACCTACAGTTAAAGGGGGGGGGGGGGGTGCTTGCACACGCAAGGTTTCTCGCTCGCTTTACCTCTCTCCCGTACGCACGCGCTACGCGGTTTGAAGCACAATCTCTGTCTCGCGTGCGCGCTCGCTCTAGATTTCAGGAGATTTTAACTATTTTGCGGCATAACTAGTCGATCACGAGTGGCTCAACAGGTAGATATATAGATAAACTCATCTTCCAGGCATTTGACCGACCAGGTTGACACTTCATGCGTGAGAAATCGGGGGTGTGGCGTGAGAGCGTGTGAAATCAATCAAATGCGTGTGTCTCACGGCCAATGTGTGAGAGTTGGCAGCTCTGCTATTTTCAACACAGCTCACAAACTCACTTTCTCAGCGACTTGGGGAGACGTCTCCCTCTTAAGACGTCAAGCGATCCGTTTGGGGGGAAGAGCAGTTTTAAGTGAGTACTGAAAATAACAAACTTTTTCATCTTATATTCTGCCTTTAGGTATCAAAATTCATACAAAACAATACAACAACTTGTCAAACATGTATTTCCCCTAAATATTTGGTGTTAATCATAATTACAAATTTAACCTGACATACGCACTTTAAACATGGTGGTGGCTCGTGATGCTCTGGGGCTGCTTTGCATCTTCTGGCACTGGCAACCTGCAGCGTGTGAAAGACAAGATGTATTAATTGAAGTATCAGGAAATCCTAGGAGAAATGTCATGCCGTCAGTGAGGAAGCCTTAAGCTTGGGCGTCATTGGATCCAACAAGACAATGATCCCAAGCATAGGAGACCGGGGATGGTTGTAACAATTTTGACCTTTCTGTCTATATCTTGTAGTACTTTGAAGTCAGTGTGTTCAAAATGTGATCCAAACTAGTTAAAAGTGTCTGCTATTAAATGACATAGCTATTATCTTTGCAACCCAAACAGAAAATGCATGGTTTAGTTTCAAACACGAGGAGTGAAATGTTACAATTCACCCCATAGTCTGGGTTAGTTTTAACATACCCTGGGGTGAGATGTAACATTATGATATCCACCGGGGTGATATGTAACATAATGAAATAAGGATTTTGACAAAAAAATTATTTTGAAAGGTTTTTATTCAACACAGTGTGTGTGTGTGTGTGTGTGTGTGTGTGTGGTTATTCTGCCATAGTACTTGACTATAATAAATTAAACTTGAACATTCTATTTGTGTAAGCACGTACAGTCAGTCTATAGTATTGGCCATAATAAAATTAATTAAATGTTTGTGTGTGTTACTCTCAGTCAGAGTAATAGACCATAATTGAACTTGAACACTTGAACATTGTGTTTGTGTAAGCACGTTTGTTACGCTCTGAGTATTGGCCATAATAACATTTAAATTAAGTGTGTGTGTGTGTTTGGGGTGGGGTGTGGGGTAATGTGTTAGTCACCATCAGTGGTGACAGATGTATAGCACTCCTGGAGTGCAGGCTTCGTGGGCCCACAGAGCACAGGTCAAACACTGAACCCAACCTTCTTTTGGCTTTGAGTTTTTGAAGTGTTCCATGCACACAATACAGAAATTTTCTTCAGCATTTGAGGAATCTGTGTCCTGTGGCTTAATGTTATGCAATTTCTGTTTTTCTTTCCCTGTGTTATCTTAGACAGCCTAGGGCATTTAATTGACTTATCGTGTTTGTTGCCCTTGTTACCCTTTTTGGGCAAGCTTATTTTCCGTTTCACGGATCTTGCTCTCTGCTCTTCTTCCAGGGCCATCTTGACAGGTGTATCAGTGAGTATTGCTGTATGTCTCCTCTTTCTTCCTGTAGCTGGGATTTTTCTTGGTACAGCTTTTGGTAAGGGTCGCACATCACCTGGGCTAAAGCTTGATGAGGCAATGGAGGAGTGGCCTAGAGGAGTGGTGGAGGAGTGGTCAGGTGGGCATCTGGAGGAGTGGTCTGGTGGGCAGCTGGAGGAGTGGTCAGGTGGGCAGCTGGAGGAGTGGTCAGGTGGGCAGCTGGAGGAGTGGTCAGGTGGGCAGCTGGAGGAGTGGTCAGGTGGGCAGCTGGAGGAGTGGTGGAGGAGTGGTCAGGTGGGCAGCTGGAGGAGTGGTGGAGGAGTGGTCAGGTGGGCAGCTGGAGGAGTGGTCAGGTGGGCAGCTGGAGGAGTGGTCAGGTGGGCAGCTGGAGGAGTGGTCAGGTGGGCAGCTGGAGGAGTGGTCAGGTGGGCAGCTGGAGGAGTGGTGGAGGAGTGGTCAGGTGGGCAGCTGGAGGAGTGGTCAGGTGGGCAGCTGGAGGAGTGGTCAGGTGGGCAGCTGGAGGAGTGGTCAGGTGGGCAGCTGGAGGAGTGGTCAGGTGGGCAGCTGGAGGAGTGGTGGAGGAGTGGTCAGGTGGGCAGCTGGAGGAGTGGTCAGGTGGGCAGCTGGAGGAGTGGTCAGGTGGGCAGCTGGAGGAGTGGTGGAGGAGTGGTCAGGTGGGCAGCTGGAGGAGTGGTCAGGTGGGCAGCTGGAGGAGTGGTCAGGTGGGCAGCTGGAGGAGTGGTGGAGGAGTGGTCAGGTGGGCAGCTGGAGGAGTGGTCAGGTGGGCAGCTGGAGGAGTGGTCAGGTGGGCAGCTGGAGGAGTGGCCTGTTGGATGGCTGGATCAAGACGATCTGTGACTTGTGAAGGTGTAAACTCATTCTCTTCGAATATGTCTGGATTGTATGGCCAAATTCCACTGCACTGGAATCCAGCTTGAATATTCTTTGGTGTAGCTGCAGATGGAGCTGCTATCCTCACAAGACCTGGCATGTCATATATTGTCATGTTCTTCCCCGGATTCATTCTCATCCAGCAATCACTTGCACTGTTTACCATCCTCTTGAGTGGGCCATATACACTCCTGTCGAGGGGTTGGAGTTTATGACTACAGTGCGGAGGGAATGTTAGCATCACAATTCCATTGTTCTTGCAGAAGTCAATGGCTGTAACTGACAAGTGTGAGCAATGGTTATCCAGGAGAAGTAGCAACTTTTTCTCAGGGCTGACCTTGGTGTGGGTTGCGAAGTGCTTCAGAAAGATGACAAAATCCTCCACCTGCATCCATCCTGATTTATTTCCACTTCCAATACTTCCTATTGGCCCATCTCGTACAAAGTGGTCTGCATAATGAAGGCGTGGAAACACAAACATTGGAGGAATTGTGTTGCCAATAGCATTGACTGCAAATGCGAGACTGACCAGTTGACCCCTTTCGCCTGATGTCATTGCCCCAACCTGTTTAGAGCCACGTTTTGCAATCACACGGACCGGAGTTTGCACAGTAGTGATGCCTGTTTCGTCGACATTCCAAATGTCATTGGCAGTTAAGCTGTGTCGCCTTATTATTTCATCAAGTTTTCCGAAAAACATCGCCACATTGTGTTTTTAAAACTGGATGCCCGTGCAAGGCTTGTGGCCTCAGGGCTCCTAATGGACAAAGTTGGGTTTCTTTTCATGTAAGCTGAAAACCAGTCTGCTCCAGCCTTTAAAGATTCATCCCATGTCTTTGGATATTTGCACTTATATTTCACAGCAAGCTGATACGCAAGTTCTCTCACCTGTAATTTTAATCACATACAAATTTCAGTATTTTCAATATTTCCCCCATCTATCCATCTCTATATTTTACACTGGCACCATTCTAAATTGATGATTTTCTAAATTGATGAACTCCTATTTTATCCCTATTTCTACTCTTTATTCTACTTACCTTGCGTGGACACAGTCCATAAAATGCATCAGCTGCCCCCAACAAAAACTCAGTAAGTTGTTTGTCTTGTTCCTCAATGAAGACCCTCTTTCCACTGTGGTAGCCTACTCTCGGAAGTTCACCTGATCCCTTCTCTTCTAACGTCCTCCTCTTTTTACAGAACCTGTACAAGGTTACATGGCAAATCCCATACAACTTTGCCACAGATCTTATAGACTTTCCCTTTGCCTCATCTGATGCTCTCCTCAAAATTGTGAGAGACACCCCTCTGTCTGTCTTTCTCTTCCAAGACCTAGGCATACTGAAATCAAAATAAAACATATATAAATTGAAAAAAAAATTCTTGGGGTAGGTTGTAACGTTTCATTGTTGTTACAACTAACCCAGAGTCATGTAGCCATGAACTAGCTCACCTTACAGCTAACAGGCAAAACATTAGCACTAACAACTTCCATGGAAAATATCTACACAGACACACAATAAACATAATACAAGTTTGATGAGTTTAACTACAAAGCAGAAATTCCCATAACAAAAAACAAAAAAAGTAAAAACAGTAACTTTCTTACCTCAGTGGTTTTTTCCACTCTAACTTGTGCTGTGTCTGCCAGAGGGCTCTACTTTATCACATGTGGAATAAGAACTAAACTGAGCATGTGCGAAGTGAATCAGGTGATTTGTAACTAGTTCCTGATTGGACAGATTGGAATTGTTACAACTGACCCGTGTTACAACCATCCCCGGTCTCCCCTGCCTCAAATTCTACCAAAGCTTGGTTTCAGAAGAAGTCCTGGAAGATTCTACTGTGGCATCACAGTCACCTGACTTGAACCCCAAAGACAATATGTGGTGGGAAACATTTGTTGTGTTAAGCTATTTCAGTTACTTTTGTTTGATTTCTTCATTGCAAGCTGGAAGTCTGTCAATTTCGCCAATAAACCGGATTTGCAATGTTGTGTGTGTATGTGTGTGTGTGTAATTGGCTAAGCAATGCCTCTACTAAAAAGGTGATTTAACAGTAAGTATTTTGTCAACTAAAAAAAAAAATTTTAATCAAAAGAAATGATTAGTACTTTTGGTAAATACATAACATGGATAAAGGTATGTGGACACCCCTTCATAATTAACAGGTTTGGGTTTTTTCACTATACACCCAAAGCTAATAGTTGCATGAACTCAAATATATAATCTCCTTAGACAAACATTTTCAGTAGAATGGAAGAGCTCAGACTTTCAACGTGGCACATTCATGTTGCAGTGCAGAAGAGCTTCCACAAAGGCCAAACCTGAACCCTACTGAACACCTTTGTGATGAATTGGAACGCAGACTGCAAGCCAGACCCATTACCCAACATCAGCGCCTGACTACACTGATGTCTTCTTGTGTCTCAATGCGTACAAATCCCCACAGCCATGCTCCAACATCTAATGGAAAGTCTTGCCAGAACAGTGGAAGTGGTGAGGGAGGACCAAACCCCTATTAATGTCCATGGTTTTGAAATCGAATGTTCACGGTTGTGGTGTTTAATATATCCATTCGCACTGCAGCTTTTTTGGTGGCCTAGAAAAGGACCTTAATTTTACAGGTCCCCCCTCAAGGTGACTGCCATGTTGAGATCACATGACCAGTAGTGTCATTTTTGGACATGTTTGTATCTATAGTGGAGTGTGTATCTATAATTTTTTAAAGATATTTATTCTAAAGTGTGGTTTATTTGTGTAAAACTACTTTTGTGTAATGAACAAGCAACAATAATAGCAATGGACAATGATAACAAAGAAAATAGGTGTGAGTACTAAAAGTACAATAAAGGAGAATTATGTAGACTGGGCAGCATACAGCAGAATACAATCAGACACAACGAAATGTAATACAACTTAATAATAGTCATAATCAGAAAATAAGTGAGTTTTTAGCATAGTTTTAAATTCAGAAATAGTATTTACACAGTGATCGGTGGAGAGTTCCACAACTAATGTGTGTACTGAGTGCACCTTTAAAACAGAATGGTCTTGAATGTTTACGACTTTGCCAAACTGTGGAATAAATATAGTGACTTGCATGCCCTGTTGAGTTCTGAAATATAGGCCTACTCTTTTCTTACTAATTTAAAATAGGTAGGTTGTCTTTTTTTTCTCGTAACACCTGTTCCGATTTGATCGTTTACTGCGTGTCAGCAGCACAATGTTTTTCTCATGGTCTTGTGACCACTTCCTCGTCGTCTTTTTCCTATCCCGCCCCTCGTGACAAGTTCAGCTCAACCTATGTGCCAACAGCTCAGCAGCTGTAAGATAATTGAACAGTAACTGTCCCTCGGTACTAGTTTACCTTATCATCAGTTCGTAAAAGGTTTATTTTAAAAGTAATTAAGCTCGTGATCCGGCTTACGGCACGATGTAAATGGACGCAGTAATGGAAAACTGTCGCGTCATTTAGCAACAAGCTCTTCGGGCTGTATTCGGCTGGGCTTCCCCATATGGCAGCGCGCGCGGAAGGGATTCCTTGTACGTCAGCCAAAGCGCTTCATTGCGTCATTGGCGGAGCTTCCTATTTTTGGTCTCAGTGACAGAGACAGACACATCCTTTCTTTTCTCCAACCGCATGGTCAAAAGAGGAAAAGCGAATCTACACAAACATCGATGCGCGCGCGGCTCCCGGTCCTGTCTGCGCATCACAGGTGGAAGAAAGAAGGAGATTCCGCGGCTGCCTTAAGAAATAACAATCTCGTGAGCAAAAGTCTTTGATCAGGAAAAAGATGCCAGCTCGTGATAATGGGGGAAAGAAGCGGTAAAGCCAATTCTGAGAATACAGACTGCGTGATGGAAATAGGCAAACACACCAAGAATGTCAGGAAAGACCGATTAAAGAAAGACTTCACTTCGATAAAGTGTGTTTTAGGGTGAAACCCTCCAAGAGCATGTAATATTTATTAAACCTAAAATCATAAGAAGGAAATAATATATGGTTACACTTTATTTAAGGTGTCATTGTTACAGTGTAATTATATGAGTAATATTAAGTAACTGCATGTACTTACTATAGGGTTAGGGTATGGATTGGGATTTGGTTGAGGGTTAGTATGCATTTTACTGTTATTATATGGTAAGTACATGTAACATATGTAACAAGGACACTGTAAAATAAATTGTTATATTACATTTTGCTTATAGAATAATTTATAAATAGACTTATTTTTTTTGCATTTGCATTTGCATAATAAATGTAGCTCATGTGAATGTGTACATCATGATTGAAGGCTATTTGTGTATTGCCTATATTTTTCTTATAGGCTTCATTTTATGGATATTTCTTATATTTATTTTGGTTTGAAATTTTACTTGGACAATAGAATCAACGTTTAAGAAGAATAAAGATCACTGAATAGCTCCATGCTGTATAAATAAGAATAAAGGCTATTCTCTGTGCTCCACCGCTAGTGGCACCCTGCTACCATGTTGGCCTGCTCTGAATTCCTCTGAAGACTCGCTGTCCTTGTTTTTAAATATACGTGTCAGCACTCAGCAGCCTGTATTTCATGTTACTTGGCCTACACTTGAATCAACCTATTCAGCAAGAATGGGTCACTCGCTCACTGCGTTTTACTAAAAGGTTATTGGCAGAGAAAAATGGATTATTACACGGAAACTGTGCGTCTTATGTGTGAAAGTATGGTGAGAAACAACCGATATGGCCATGGCATCTATATATCACACTCAGAAAGCACAGAAGGCAATTCTGGATCAGGACATGCTCTTTAAAATAGCAGCACAAGCATCTCGCCTTCAGAAATGAGTGGCTGGCTGTTGATTTATTGTAGCCTAAGGTTGCCAACAAGACTCCCATTGTTTACTAATATGAAAATGTACACCTGACCTACTACATGCAGAGGCAGGATATTTTTAGACTTGTCAATGTCTTTCATCTTATGAGTTATATCTGCAAGTTAAAGTGAAATGGAGTTAGGCCTATGGCACACATAAGGTTTAGATGTCTGTAGATATGGCAGACAGGGCCATTAATCTTTTTTTTTTTTCAATGTCAGATTCTTAAAATTTTACATTTGGTTCCCCCTCAGATTGAATATTTTGTTACAATCTGTTTATTTGTGCTCACGAGTGCAATTTTAATGTGTTTTGAAAAAAATCTGTTCATAAAAATCTGTTTTGTTTTTTTAAACCTTACTGTCCTGGACTGGAAGTTCAAGAGTAGTGGTTGCAGGGTGCAGGACTCACTAAAATAATATTTTTGACTTGAAGTTATGCTTGCTTTTTTATTCTTACTTAAGGAAAACATTTAAGCTTGAGAATCACCGCATGGCACACGAGACGTGGCATTTACTGGCACTGTCAATCCCTCACACACCCTGCATTGTAGTACCTCAGGCATCACTGACTTCCGGTTTAATTTTTTTCTTGATACACTTTCATGTTTTGACACGTTCATCTTGTGCAGTGCAGGTGTAGCCCTACCCTCTCCTCGTGGGCTCTTTGTGGTTTTCTTGGGGAGGAAAATATCTTATTCAGTAGCAGTGATAATAACTTTTAAACTTTAAAAAATGTTACAAAAAATATAAGTAACCTATATGGAATAGATTTTATTAACAACATTATATATATATATATATATATATATATATATATATATATATATATATATATATATATATATATATATATATATATATATATATATATATATATAGGGTACTTCAAATTTTATTACAAAAAAAATAAGAAACCTTTACATTTTACATTTTACACGTTACATTTTCATTTAAGTGAATCCCTTTTAAAAGATTAGTGTTTATGTGTGTTTCTTTTTACTCTTTCTGTTGCTCATCTTTGCTTATCGGCTAGTTATTTGTGTCTTCTCCTCACTATTTTTAACTAAATTCAGCCAGTTGCACAGCAGCACGCTGCTATAATTAGAACAATAAACGTGCGGATTGCTTGCGTCAATGGAATCCCGTGTGTGCGTCATGTCTCTTGACAGCGAGCGCTCTGATTGGTCGGCAGCCGGAAAGATTTGCCGAGGATCTCCGCCCCTGCATGGCCATATTTGCCAGTGGAACGCCTCGAGAGGATGCACCTCTGACGTAACGGCACAATAAAGTAGGCTACTCGCTTATATATCTGCTCGCTCACAGAAATATGAGAAAACCGTCTTGTCGTTGCCGGGGACGTTATACATGATTATCCATCAGTTGGAATACGGACGCTGACAAGTCCCTCACCACAATACATTTTCAGGTACGTAAGTAGCCTATGTTTGCTTTTAAAATTCGGAAGTCAGTTATACCCTTTCTGTTTTTATGCTTCTTTTAAATCCTATACGAAAAGCAAATGTGTTTTTTAAGTAACCCAAATTATGTGTATGTGTTGAAGAATTGAAATAAATAATTAAGGCTGAGGTCTAATTTAATTTAGGCTATATTGAATGGTTTACTACATGGTGCGCACGAGTTATTTCGAAACTACTAGTAGCTACAGTGCATATCCGCCACAGTTAAATGCGCAAACTCAGTTGTGTTCTGCCATTTCAAATGTAGAATAATTTGGATATACATACGCATTGAGAAACCGTACGAAATGAAACACTAGACTAAGAGGGGGGTGTGTGTGGTACAGTGGTGCGCTTCTGCACGCGCAGTGTCACGATGCAACAGGTGCTCGCGCAACTTAGCTGCACACATTCTCCTTTTAAACCTGACTGTACTTTGGCTATTTAAATCATACACATATATATATTACACGGTTTACATCACACACCTTCATTTGGTGTACACACAATAATAATGAAAAGAAACGTGTCAAGCTAATCTTGTTTTACCAATATCACTTTGAGTCATGAATATAAAGAAGTTTCTTAGAATTAATCTCACCTGAACAAAACGAGTCATTTTATAAAGAGGTCAAAATATGTGACCTTTATAATAATAATAATAATGACAGACACTCAGGGTCTTAAGGGGTCATGTCTGTTTATTTGTTTACTTAAACAACTTATGTATTTATTGTCAACAAAATGACTTGGCTTCCTGCATGTTGGTTATGCCACACCGACTCATTTGGCAGAGAAACGTTTGATCAACTTCTCTTTCTTTCCTTTTTTTTTTTTTACAATTTCCAGACAGTTACACCACCTATACATTTTGACTTTAAGAAACACATCGATTGCAAATGCATTGACATGTTTATTCAATATATGAAATGTTTAGGGGTCAGATGATCATTAGGTGTCATGTTCTCCTTGCAAGGTCATGAATGACTTTGTCAAACTGCTAAGCCAAAATGATCTTTCACATTTGCAAAGTGCTTAAAAATACTTTCTGGAGAATGACTCTTTTAAAATACGTTTACAACTGATATTGGCACATTTTAAAAATGTTTTCATTGCCAGTCTAAAAATGTAACCCATGTGGAGCGGTAATGTTAGAAATGTAATATGATTGTATATAAGCATTTCTTCACTGCAAACAGTTATTTTAGTAAACCCTTATTTTATCTTATCATTTACGATATGGAACACTAGGCTATGTCTGATTTAGCTGGGGAAATTTGAGTCTATCTAAAAAAGTTCCATATACATACACCACCCACTCACATGCGCCCTCACAAACACACACACCCTCTCAGTGAGGCAACCCACATGTCATGTTCGTCTGACGTTCTTAATGTGGTAACACAATAAGCATGGCTGCTCTTTCCAGCCAGACGGCTGTCTAAGTTTTCTCAGAAATCTCAAGGCACTTCAGAGAACTGTGTCTATACACCTTTTGGCCGGCAAGTAACTCTGTCTAGGTATAGGTTAGAAAAGCGGTGTTCAGCTCTCGAGGCATTAGACTTTTCCACGGCAATATCTACGGTATTGAAAAGTAGATGTTGTGGTTCTGTTCTACAGAAATGACCTGTGTTCAAAGTCAACATGGAGTCCAGACCTATGAGAGCTCCCTCTTCAGCTCAGAGTTTTTGAATCCTGACTTCACCTCCAGGTTGGCCATGGATGTGACTGACCAGCTGGACCAGCTCTCCGCACCCTCCCTGCCCAGCATCACCTCTCTGGTCGGAGGCTACGTTGGCGAGTTTGATACCTACTCATGCCAGATCGCAACAGGCGCTGCTTCTACCTTTGCTGGTGGCACCTCTGGGCAAGACTCGTTCAAGTTGGACGACCTCCAGGTGTACGGCTGTTACCCAGGCACATTCGCATTGAGTTACCTAGATGAGACGTTGTCTTCTTCAGGTGGGTCAAACTGCTTTGGAAGTCCGGCATCTGCACCGTCACCCTCTACCCCGGGGTTCCAGCACATGTCTGCCTGGGATAGCACATTTGGTCCCTGCTCCCCCGATGAGGGATGCTGGGGTTCAGAGAAGCCTCTGAACCAGACTGCCTCTTTCTTCACATTCGGGCACGTCACAGTCGACGAACTCTCTCATCGCAGCTCGCTGCAGCCACAGCTTCCAGATCAGGATCCCTTTTCTCAGACCCAGCAACACGGTTCTCCGCTTCCCTACAGCCCACTCGGCCTCGACCAGGGCAGCCGGGATGGCTCAGGACTGATGGATGGACAACTGTCTCCTAAAATAAGGAGCCCCACAGGAAACGAGGGACGCTGCGCAGTGTGTGGAGATAACGCTTCCTGTCAGCATTACGGAGTGCGAACCTGTGAAGGATGCAAAGGCTTTTTTAAGGTGAGAGAGTGATGAAATTATTATTGCTAATCATGACATGCTAATTCACCTCAGCATTTTGTATTTGGCATTAAGCTCATTTTGATGACAAGCTTTAATGTTTTCTTTCTGTTTTTCTAGCGCACAGTACAGAAAAACGCCAAGTATGTTTGTCTCGCCAACAAGGACTGCCCGGTGGACAAAAGGCGGCGAAACAGGTGCCAGTTCTGCCGCTTCCAAAAGTGCCTAGGTGTGGGGATGGTGAAAGAAGGTGAGAATATATATATATATATATATATATATATATTTTTTTTTTTTTTAATTAAAGTACCCACTTACCATCAAAGCAATTTTAATAAGTGTACATATTTTTCCTCAAGTTGTGAGAACAGACAGCCTGAAAGGTAGAAGAGGTCGTCTTCCGTCCAAGCCAAAAGCTGTTCAGGACTCATTGTCTGTCTCTTCACCTGTGAACACCATTGCCTCTCTCGTCACTGCCCATATGGACTCAAACCCTGCCAGTGGAAGTCTAGACTATTCAAAGGTGAGGACAGAACAAGCTTCACAACAATCTGACAGCAAAATGACAGCTCGCTTAGTGTTTTAACCCTCATAAATCTGAAATAAAATTATTGTCATATTTCTGTACACTTGCAATGTTAATTCATATATTGTATTTTTGGTCATTGTCTAGTATCAGGAATCAGTATCTGGATTGTCTGAGAAGGAGGATGCCAATGACATACAACAATTTTATGACCTGCTAACAGGGTCAATGGATGTGATCAGGAAGTGGGCTGGAAACATCCCTGGATTCAATGCCTTCTGTAAGGAGGACCAAGAGCTTCTTCTTGAGTCAGCATTTGTCGAGCTCTTCATACTTCGGCTAGCCTACAGGTACAAGTCAGTTCATATGACAATAAATTCAGTATTGTAATATTACTAATATATAATATATATATTATGTGAGGTGGCTAAGAATTAATTTATTTCATTTAGGTCAAACCCTGAGACAGATAAACTTATTTTCTGCAACGGTGTGGTTTTGCACCGGACGCAGTGCGTACGAAGCTTTGGTGACTGGATTGACTCCATTATGGACTTCTCTCAGAGTTTACATCGCTTGAACTTGGATTTGTCGTCTTTCTCCTGTCTTGCCACACTGGTCATAATCACAGGTAAATTACTGTCTTTTAGTCTGTTTCTATTTTTTCTTCACAGGATATAGAAATACTGTATGTTTTATCCCAAACAAATCTCTAACCCTGATTGTGACCAACAGATCGGCACGGCCTGAAAGAGCCCAGACGGATCGAAGACCTCCAAAACCACCTGGTCACGTGTCTCAGAGACCACGTCTCCACAAGTGCCCCTGAGGCCACCCGGCCCAACTACCTGTCCCGACTCCTGGGCAAGCTTCCGGAGCTGAGAACACTGTGCACCCAGGGCCTCCAGCGAATCTTCTATCTTAAACTGGAAGACTTGGTCCCACCTCCACCCATTGTGGATAAAATCTTCATGGACACATTGCCATTCTGAATGCGCCAACGAGATTTTATAAATGGACAAACTGATGAAAGAAATGGATATGAGATGTTTGGGGAACTCTTGATGGTTTGACTAGTCAAAGGACTGTATCGCTTACTGTTCTCTGCTTTCTTGGAATGGAATCCGAGAAAGATTACATTCTATTTGAGCCTGCATTTGGGAACCTTCATTACATAGTCTTCAACATTGAACTCACTAACAGACACATAACGAGAAATATGCATTTGGTGGAACATTTTGGTAACTCTAAACAGACATGGAGTTTCAAATCCTCATATAAATTGGTGGCTTGAGTTGGTAGCATTTCATGTCAATGGTACAAATCAAATGATCTAGATGTAACCTCTGAATAAAAAAAAAAAAAGATATTCCCATCAGTAATACAGCAATGTTCAGAGGGCATATTCCAAATAGAAAGCATCCAAGAATCCAGTAAAACATCTTCCAACTTCAAGCTAGAAAGGCCATGGACCAAAACAGGGAGCAGAAATAGCATTTACTTGGATGTTTAAATGATCATTCAAAGCCTTAAATATTCTCAAGTGCCCAAGCATTATCTCCCTTGAACATGTTCAAAAACATGCACCATAGTGCTTACACTGAAAACAGAGATACACTGATACACTTGAGTACAGGACTGATGTGACTGCATTCGAGGACTGTGGTACACACTTTTCTAATATTTCTAAAAAGTGTATTTTAAGAGTCAGTAGTTTATATATATAAAATATATACAGCTCATCATGAATATTTTTTAAAAGGTCACAAGAGATCCAGTGCAGCTACTGTACATGTACCACGTACAGCCTCTTTCATGCAAATACTTTTGAGTATTATTACACATGCCTGACTTAGTTTAGTGTGCCAGTCAAACCTTAGAGTAATTATATTTGTATGTATGTATTTTAAGGATGTATAGGTATGTGTAGAGCTCCTACAGACTGTAACTCTTTTTCTCACAATGACAAAATCAAGATAGGGCATTCTGAATTTTTTACATAAAATGAGAGATATTGCTTATCTTTCATTGATTTTGTGCAGCTCTCTACATAAAATAAAATTTGAACAAAAATCATCTTGGGTGCTTCTAAACATTTCTTTACATATGGTAGCTTTTGAAGCAAAAATGGTTTATCGATGAAAGAGTTAAAGCAAGATTTGCATGGTTTTCTTCTTTAATGGTTAAAGGGTATCTGTCATAATTTACTCACCCTTATGCCATTCCAACCCATGCTTTTCTTTCTTCTATGAAATATAAAACAAGCCTTTATTTATAACTTTTATATTGTATTCTAATTTTTCTGAAGTCATTACTCTGACATACCGATAGAAGTTTATGTTGATTTGTGAACAAATGTTTTGTGAAAATATCTGATTCAAAAGAATAATTCATGAATCATTTTAATGAACATGCCAAAGAAACCTAGTACAACAAGACAATATGAATAATGACTATTCAGTCTGTTTTGCACACTAAGTTATCTCATGGAAAGAAGACTTCAAATAGAACAGTCATGACTTTTATTAATTTTTTTGTAATTTTGGGAGTGGACAAATTGAACCACTGCGGTTCTACAGAAGAAAGAAAGTCAGAGAACAACAAGTTTAGAACAACATGAGGAGAGTAAATGATTTTTATTTTGTTATTAACTATTTCATTATCATATAGCCCAAATAGCCTAACGCCTAAATTCTCACAACATCAATCAATGAAAAACAAAACAAACAAAAAAGAATAAGAATAAATTGCAAATATTTGATTTTATATAGGGTTTCAACATTGCTTTCATAACAGCTGTAATGAATCTGAGTAATCATGATGTCATCTGGATTACTTCAAGGTGAAGAGCTTTCCCCCTTTAGAAAGAAGTGTATTTACTAAACTATATTTAGAACTTTACGTTTTTATTATCAGGCTATTTTTAAACAGATTATCACATATATTGCTTTATGAGGCCAACAATAGCAGTGAAATTACTATTGCTCATATTTTGGATAAGGGATTTCAACGCCCTGAATCAGAAGGGTAAACTAGGCCTCTAGATAAAGAGTCAGAATTTAAACTATTCATTTGGAGCAAAATTCTGTGCGACAGATGTGAATGATACGTCAGATTTTGAGGATTGCTGAGAAAAATGTATGCACTCAAACATTTTGGGGATTTTAAGATTGATGTATTTGAAATGCATATAAAATTTCCATCCATTGGATGACAAATACTAATAGACTAATAAACTTAATGTGATGCATATTTGTCAGACTTACATAAATAAAACAGGTATGAATATAAAATTGGAGTTTCTTGTTAACTCTTTGCATACATTTTATTCTATTTAAATAATCATTTTTTTCAAAATACATCTATTCAAAGTGCCTAGAATCAGCATAAATCTGCTTATTGTGAAAACAATTAAATGTGTTCAGTTAAAAGGTATGAGCATGGTTAAAATATGGCTACCTAATATATAAACTTGGCAATTGTGTATTTAAAACACATTCAGTTATTACAGAAATATTACCCTTTTCTTACCTTTTTCATTTGTATGTCTGACAAAATTGCATCACATTAAGTTTATTAATGTTAAAACTGTTTAATCCAAATGGATGGACATATTATATGCATTTCAAATACATAAACATTCAATTTAGGCCCTTTTTTTTAGTGTGGTGGATGATAAAGCAAGCAAAAAAATCACATAGACTTGAATGAGGGACCTGGACCATATCTAATGACCAGACATGGGTTTGTTAGCAACCATCGCAAAACCCCTAGCAACCACCTGTAACAGCCTATACCACATAGCAACACAGTAAGAAGCACTTTGAAAAAATTATAGCAACTCCCTGTCAACCCTCACGACAGACTAGTGGAACACAGAGACCCTCTCTGTCTTTAAAAGGTATTTTTAAATAATTTTGTGCGGTAGCTTCAAAACACTGAGCCTGTCTGTCCTGTCACGTTACACACCACAAGGCTTGCAGGGTATCACATATCCCCCGCAGAGAACACCGAATTCTGTGGCCTAATTTTGGGCCACTGTAATTTATTCTGACACATGCGCCAAGGTATGTGGCTGATGGTACCACCAAGGAAAGTACAACTGAGTAGACAGAGTAAGTGCCAGGGACTTTGTGTGACACCTTCCTTTAGCAGCCCAGACCAACAGATGCATTCTGGGGCTTAAATTGAGAAGGATCCTCAACATTAGTGACCCTGGGCAGAAATGTTATGTAATATCCCAGGCCATTCTAAATGTAACTAATACATACTATCTGGGTGGTGGCAATGAAATTGGCTTACAGTATGCCTCATGAAGTGAGTCATTACAGAAAAGGGATATCCCAAGAAACAATGAGTTTTCTGACACCTGGCTGTTGAAACACATCATATTATATAATTATTTGCACAGTTTGTTGTTAAAACTCTCTTCTTCAGTGAACTATATGTCTGTATAAACCACTTGTCTGGAGTAAATCTTTATATTTTGGTAAAGAATTCACACAGTTCCTTTTGAGCACCTTGCACAGACAGTGAGAGGAAAGAGGGAACCCTGTGGTAAATACATTTAGCTCATTATTGTGGCATGTAACTCAATCTGCTCCATTGTCAATTTGACAATGATGAATGAGAGGGGAAGAGACACATTTTTCTGGTTTATGTAGTATTATGAAATTAGTTAATTAAAACTGAAGACAGACAGACAGACAGACAGACAGACAGACCTATATAACTGTTATGAAATTGTCTGGCAACCTTATAGGAACATCTGAAGGACATGGCAGCACCCTAATAAAGAATACCAGAGCTCATCCACAAGAAGTAATTGGATAAAGTCACTATCACTCCGATTACAGCAGTTATGTGGGCAGGGCCATGGACAACATACAAAAATATCCACAGTTTCCATGTTTGTCTTACTCTGTTAAAGTTTTTTGGTGCAACATCAAAACAAAGTGTTGAAAAGCACATTTCCATGGTGACAATTTAACAACACTGCTTTAACTACAAAGAATACAGTTAGTATATATATATATATATAGTATATAAACCTCCACCAATCTCCTGTACTGGTCACAGATAGCCTTGAGAACATGAGAATGCTGGGATATAAAACAAGACCGACTGGCGGCTCAAGTTTCGATGGAGAGCTGCAAGTTTTGGAAAAGATCCCAAAGGTTGTTCTAAGTTCTTCCACAGCCCAAGAACAAGGAGGCACAGAATGCACATGCAAGACCCTAATAACCACATAACAGGTGTGAATATATAACATTGATAGTCTTTCAAGTTGAGAGCTACGCTGCTTTGGTGCAAACAAATTTGACAAATCAACATCCAAGGGCACTGTGTGTACAGTGCACTATAACAAACATCCTTTTAAGTGCAAATCCTCCTCCTGGATTTAGCCTAAAATATGCACTAGCAACTGTATTATTTGTAATATGATTCTTTTCCGATTCATTCCCAATGTCTGCAGGCTTTCTCACTTGGGGACAAACAGCAAGGCTATTTTTATCAACTGTGAGCCCATGAAGATTCAGTGAAAGAGTTGACAGTGTTGTTGATGACTTGTCATGCACTAAACAGGTGCAGTGGAGCGGAGCATAAAGCAGAGGGAACATTTACTGTACACACTGAACTCATGACTCAGTCTGAACATGCTAAAGCAATCCAGATTGAGCATCATGTGGTATATCATGCAGTGTGAAAATGTGTCATGTTTCATCTATGTTAATATGGCCTTGTCGTAAATTAGGGGTGTTGAGAGGGCGAGAGAGAGATAGAATACTTATAATGGATAAGATAGGATAGAAGGATATACAGATAGATGAATGTTGTATGAGTCAAGTGTTAAAAATGAGGATGTCTAGTAATTTCCATCTAGCACTAGTTTCAATTCAACACTCAATCGTTCCATTCGAATGAATGCTTGGACAGATAATAAAAGAAATCACAGAACAGCTCCAGGACATGGGCCTTCCCACTCAACAGAGAAAGCCTTATTCTCGAGAATAATCACAAGAATTCTTGATTCCAAACACCACAATTCAGCTCTGACAAGTCTACACTATCAGTTCATTCTCCTGCCTGAAATGGGAGACAATTAGCAAAATATTCCTGCAAAATATTGTAGTGTGATCTCGGTGGGAGACTGAATGAGAACACGTGTTTATATCAAATAAACTTACAAGCATGCACAGTTTGTCATGCATTAGCAAAAAATGTCATAAGGGTGACATAAAAATTCCCCCCAAAAATGTTTACATCAAATCATAATAATTTAAAAAAATATTGTTGTTTTTATTAAATATTGTTAACTTTATTCAGTGTTTTTTATTCATTTTAATAATAATATTTTTTCTTATTAAATGTTATGTTTTTAATTTGTGCAGTGTTTTGTTATTTTAACAATAATAATAATTATTATTATTATTACTATTATTATTATTATTATTATTATAAAAATAACAAAAAGTAAAGATAATTACACTCAGCAAATATTTAATGGAATTAACATGAAATAAATCTAATAGGCAAGGCAAGTTTATTTATGTAGCACATTTCATACACAATGGTAATTCAAAGTGCTTTACATAGAAGTAATAAAAATAATCAAAAGAAATAAGAACAGTTTAGAATAAAAAGGAAATATAATATAGTGCAAACAGTCAGACGAACAGTGGCACAGTGCTCATTCAGTAAATGCACAGCTAAACAGAAGTGTTTTGAGTCTGGATTTGAATGTGAATACTGTAGGAGCACATCTGATCTCCTCTGGAAGCTGGTTCCAACTGCGGCTGCCATAGTAGCTAAAAGCAGACTCGCCATGCTTCGAGTGAACCCTTGGTAATTCTAGCTGATGTGATCCTAATGATCTGAGTGATCTGTTAGGTTTATATTTAGTGAGCATTTCTGCAATGTATTGAGGTCCTAGGCCATTGAGTGATTTATACACCAGGAATAATACTTTAAAATCAATCCTAAATGTAACTGGGAGCCAGTGTAAAGACCTGAGGACTGGTGTGATATGTTCATATTTTCTGGTTCTGCTCAGCGTTCTATGAGCTGCAACTGTCTTACGGTCTTTTTGGGAAGGCCAGTGAGAAGTCCATTACAATAATCCACCCTGCTGGTGATGAAAGCATGCACAAGTTTCTCTAAGTCTTGACTGGAAACAATGCATCTAATTCTTGCAATATTTTTCAGATGATAGCTGATTTAGTCATTGCTTTGACATGACTACTGAAACTAAGGTCTGACTCCAGAATCACACTGAGATTCCTGACTTGATTTTTAGTTGTTTGACCCTATAGCGTCAAGCTATGCGTTCACCTTGAGAACTTCATCTTTGTTTCCAAACGCAATGACTTCAGGTTTGTCTTTGTTTAACTGAAGAAAGTTTTGGCACATCCAACTGTTGACTTCACCAATGCATTGGCACAGGGAGTCAATGGGGCTGTAATCGTTAGGCGATACGGCTAAGTAAATCTGTGTGTTGTCTGCATAGCTGTGGTAAGCAATTTGGTTCTTTCTCATTATTTGGCTCAGTGGGAGCATATACAGGTTGAATAGGAGTGGCGCAAGACTTGAGCCTTGAGGGACTCCGCATGTCATGGATGTCCACTCAGACTTATGGTCTCCTATACTCACATAATAACCTCTCCCTTCTAAGTATGACCTGAACCATTTTAGGACTATCCCAGAAAGCCCGACTCAGTTTTCCAGCCTGTCAAGAAGTATGTCGTGATCAACAGTGTCAAATGCAGCACTGAGGTCGAGTAGTACCAGCACTGATAATTTGCCTGTGTCAGTATTTAAGTGAATATCGTTTATCATCTTTATGAGCGCTGTCTCTGTGCTGTGATGCGGTCGGAAAACCAGATTGAAAATTGTCAAAAGTATCCATTCGAGCTTAAGAATTTGTTCAGTTGATTGAAGACAACTTTTTCAATGATCTTGCCTATGAAAGGAAGATTTGAGATTTGTCTATAGTTGCTTAAAGGTACAATATGTAGGAATTTTGTAATAAAATATCCAAAAATCACTTGCACAGTGTGATATATTTCCTGCAGTTGTGTACTTACAATGTCCCAAAAGTCTCCAAATCAATATCAGCGTGGCGTTTTTGAGATGCCGAGACGTTAACGTTAGCTCAACATGATGAAATGTTAGAATATGGTCAGTATGTTATTCTAATGTTGATCTAGCATAACGTTACTGCTAGTTTCGTATAGCAAACGAACTAACACGTAGTATAACATTATAACTTTCAACACACATTTAAATGCCGTTTAGTGTGACAGTGTAACGTTAGACCACGTGAAGCAGCGCTGCGTTACCTCACAAGTTTAATCCGTCTAATAAACTGACCTGTGTGAGTAATCCAGCACTTGCGGGTAGTTCGGTAGAATGAAATGTCCTTATTCCTTTATATCCGCGGGACTCGCGTGTGATACCTGTCTCTTTAGCAATCGCGACCTGTTTCATAACACTGTAATGTTAAAAAACATGAATGTTTGCACTCATCCATAAACATTATTAGATCCATCAGCTTGACAGCAAGTCCCATCATTCAGCTCATCACTGCGTCATAAACCTACGCCTTTGTTATTGTTGGAAACTGCGCCCTCTTGTGGCGAAAAAGCCCTACATATTGTGCCTTTAATATGGTCTTATCCAAATTGCTCTTTTTCAGGAGGGGCTTGACAACTGCAGTTTTCAGGTAGTCTAGAAAACTCCCAGGGATAAGTGAGGCATTTACCACTTCTAGGAGATCTGCTTCTAAACAGTTTAACACACTTTTGAAAAAAGATGTGGGAAGTGTGTCAAGAGCGCAGGTTGATGTTTTAAGGTGTTTTAAGTTTCTTCCAAAATGTTGCCATCAATTTCGAAATCAGACATAGTAATTATTTCTGAAGTTGTGGTCTGATCTGTCTGACCCCAGAGCAACTCAAGAATGTGCTGATCACCTTTCTGATATTATTGATTTTCTCAGAGAAGAAGGAAGCAAACTCACTGCATCTGAGAGCATTTCACTATGAATGTGACTGGGGGGGGGGGGGGGGGGGGGGGGGGGGGTTGTCAGTCTCTCTACAGTAGCAAAAAGAGTGTGTGTGTTTATAATATTCGAAAAGAAAGTCTGTCTAGCGTTGCCTAGTTCCATATTGAAAGCATGAATGCTGTCTTTATAGATGTTATAATGGACTACAAGTTTTGTACAATGTATTATACATTATAAGTCATTTTTAGTACATTGAGTTTTTGTCATATAAAAATTCATTCATTAGGAAATGACAGCTTAAATGCATAATAATAATAAAATCGGAAATAATAAGTATATTTGAAATCCCCAAAAGGATCACACCCCTATCTTAATAGCTCCGCCCCCAAATTCAAGAACATGCTATGCAACACAGGCCCCTCCCCCCTTGTTAATGTTTACGCCCCCACCTGCTGATTGGCTACAAGTGTGTTTTGGTGCTTGGTCCAATCCACTTTCAACAGCGTTTCTCAGAAATCACTTCTGAGTGATTCATAATAATTTAATTATTAATAATATATTAATAAATAAAAATGATCTATAATACTGAGTATAATAAGTATAAAAAAATCCACTTGGACAATCGTGTGTTGATCTGTTCTGACAAATTCAAAACTAGTCACTTTTACTATATTAAGATCTTTCATCTTATTAAGGAAAATGTAATTCTTTAGTAAATGGCATATGCATAACAAAATTAAATGGAGATAATAATGCTCAGCTGGTCACGTAGGGACCCCCTCTCAGAGTGGCATGACCCACAGGGAATGCTACTATATGTACAAGTGAGGACTGTTCACCCAGCAACGGCATTGTTACAACATAGCTGTTAGAAAACCAGCTTGACCACGAGATACAGTGAGAACAGAAAGGAATGTTGCACATTTCATGTGTTGTATAGTAAAACTTTCTCTGTTTGTTTTTAACATGGCATTTCACGTGTTTTGTCAGGCAGGGTCTTGTCTCAGGGCTTCTATGAAACTGGCTGAGCAGGTTTATTCTTTTACAAAATGCAAATTAATGAAAAGTTAAACATCTACAGTACTGAAATGCTGTTTTTTTTTTATTTGAAAGAAATAATAAATAATATTAGTTTGCTTATTCCTAACTTTTTCCATTCATGTGAGTATTTTGTATCTTACACAAACATGTGAACACATTCTAACCTGCTAATACACATCTCTTCCACACACTACAGGCGTAGATTCCTCCGTGTACAAGTTGTTCCCCAGAGGAATATTTTGGGCTTTCAGAAGGGTGTCATGGGTGGGGATTGCCGGTCCCTAACTTTAGCCTTGAGTTTAAAAATAACCTCTCATCACATGAAATCAATAACAGCACTTAGATGTAACGGAGTGCGTGTTCGCGAAGTCATGCCCCTCTGGGATTATCACACTAGTTGGCAAGTGTAAGTGACACCATCACTCTCACCTGGACATGAGAAAAATCCTGCACCAAGGTAAAACGGAAACAAGTTACTTACAACATGGTGGCGACTACTTTACCAGCTACCAATATTCCTGGTACTCACTTCTAATATGTTGTAGAAAATAATGTTCCATTTTTGTCCACAGAATTGAATTTCCTTCAGCCTGATTCTTATTCATTTCACTGGGTTTTTTCACCCAACTTTTTTTTCCATTATTAAAAACAAGCAATCCCAGCCCGGGTGAGAAAAAATAACACATTACCATAGAAAGTAACTAATAACATAATTAAATAAGTTTTTAGGGAGTAACGCAATATTATAATGCATTCCTTTTAAAGGTAACTTTACCCAACACAGTTCATTGTTAATTAACCACAGTTAACATAAACCAACAATTAACTAATACATATTCTAAAGCATATATTATTCTTAGTTAATGTTAATTTCAACCTTTACACATTATTTAAATTATTAATAGCGGTATCTATAAATATTAATTGGGCCTGAGCTAACATGAACTAACAATGAACAGTTGCATTTTCATAAACGTAACATTGACAAAGATTGAAAAGTGCTGCTGGACTGTATTTCAGCACTCTCTGCCAATCTTTTTGAAGGATATGAGCAAACTGTTTTATAATATTATTTAGCCTATAATGTCAAAAGGCTGTGTCATGTATCAGCGAAGATCATTACCCTCTTCTCAGAGAGTAACTGTAAACCAGCAAGTACATATTGCTCTAGAAAGCAAGGCTTTCGCTTTCGCTTCAACAATGCTGAAGGAGCATTTCTCGGCACTGCTGGCATGAGGATGTGTACCATCCATCTACAGATTCATGGCTGATGAAAGCAATGTAGTCATCAGTGCAATTAAAGTACAACATGATTGTTGTTTAAACATTCAAATAGTTCCAATAACATAACATAACTGATGAACTTCAGATGTGCTTTATTGTTCAGAGGAGAGACACAATCAAACAAAGTTTGATGTTTTCCATCAAGTATGCAGGGTAAAAAGCGTACAATTGAAAGTCACATTTGTGCATATACTTTCCTGCTACTTTAGCATTCAAATAAGTTATGCTATTGGGGATTCAAATGCAATATAACATAAAAAAACACGATGAAATGTATGTGCATATAATGCTGTTCCCAAATTAAATTATTCAACATACAAAAATCGAAAACAATTCTGAACCTGAGCACATTTGTATCTCCATGTTGTAAAAGTGTATGGCTATACCAAAGCAGACATATAAAGCCTGAAGGCCACACTTGCATTTACTATAGCATAGCTAATTAATTACATTATTATGCTGCTTTTTTAATTGATTAAACTGAAGTATGCAGTGCTCGCTTCTTTAACATTTTCTTGGATTTTCTAACATAAAAAAGCTAGTCTTAAATTATTTCACAGTCACAGTTGGTTAACCTACTGCGACTTTGCCATGACATGTTTTATGATAACTAAAATGAGTGTTCGAATTAAGCATTCTAGGTGAACTGACACTGTTTGGTGTCTACGCGCCATACAGCCATATACAGCTCTATGTGGCTCTGGGTCCAGCCAATTGACTTTATGCACAGCTGCACTACTTCCTGAACTTAAGCCAGCTCCTTTATTTCCTGTCTTACATTATTGGACACACTGATCAATTCAGGTGTGCCTGACCTCAGTAGTCATAGCAACAATAATCAGACACACCTGGATTAATCAGTGTGTCCAATAATGTAAGACAGGAAATAAAGGAGCTGGCTTAAGTTCAGGAAGTAGAGCAGCTGTGCATAAAGTCAATTACACTGGTAAAGCAAAGTAATACTGCCATCTAGCGTTCCGATGTAACTTAGATATACACCAAGTTATTTGAATACACTATTAATATGTGGCCATACGTACATAACTAGCGAGGTGGTTATTCAAATGCGAGTAAGGGACCCCACATTCATTAGATTATTTAATATTTTGAACAAACAATGTTCGACTGTCACTGCAGAATTGAAACTAGACCGTCTTCAACAAATGTCATTTTTCACCACATCTCAAAACACTATGGCGAAAATATTGGTGGTGGAAATTATATTTCAATCATTTTTGGAATACGTTGGCCGACGCTTTTCTCGCTAAGGCTAATTTTATAGCTAGCATCCTAAATAGGCAAAAATAAATAACAGGCCTGACTATTTTCACACTTTATGGAAACTGAAATAAATTAGGCAACATCTATATTCGAAATGACGCACGAAACAAATATTCTGGTCACAAGTGATATTTACCTTGATATATCTTGAATTTTCTTCTCAGATTTTATCTCAGGTAGGCTGCGTCCTTAACGACACTTCAGTAGAAATGGCTGTGGTCATTACAAACAGCGAATTCAGAGCCATGTAATGCAGCTTTCGAGGTTACTGCATTTTATTTGAAAATGCTTTCAAAACATATAGCACTAGTTATTTGTAGCCTACACGTAGCCTACTTTTAAGACACCCCTCCCTCTTCTATGGTCTGTGAGTTCAAAAGAAAGTGTGTGCGCGTGACCGCGCCTCTCAGCGCGCGCTCAAAGGCACACTGAAATAGCGGAGTGCGCGCTCTCCCAGACATCACTAAGATTGCTGAGATGCTTGGATGTTGCATTTTATCATACAACACAAATAAATCAGACTATCTTCCACGTACCGACGCCTTAACAATATGATATCCATGGAAACGCACAAGTGACTTTGGCAAACCCGGTATCCTTTGGAAGTTTTAAAACATCAATAGCTACTCGTTGACGCCACAAAAAAATCGACATGAATGTTTCACACGGACTTCTGAACCGGACGATCTCTACAGCGAAGCATCCTTTGGAAAGCGTCCGAGGATGCTGCAACTTCTCGGTGATCACCACCAGCGACGGGTTCGGTTCGCCGATTCAGGACGAGCGCGATCAGTTCATCATGCGTTTGGTGCAGATAGCAGTTCTCTGTGTGCTGTCACTGACTGTCATTTTCGGCATCTTTTTCCTAGGGTGCAATCTACTCATCAAGTCCGAGAGTATGATCAACCTGCTGGTGGAGGACAGAAGACCTTCTAAAGACGCGGAAATTATGATTGCTGCATGAGTGGAATAGACTGTGTGTCGTGAATCACCAGTGACTTAACTGACACAAACTGGTTATCTTTAATGAAAGACACCTGTTGGTATGATTTCCATGCCAGTGCTGAACTAAAGGGATTTTTATATAGGCCATTTCATCTTGGATCAAAACCTTTAACATTTACTTTTTTTTTTAAAGGTCAAACATGTGTTGTGTTAAATTTTTGTCTATTCAATCAAAACACATCACCTGAAACAACAAGACCAGACAAATATAACCAAATTCATTAATCCAGGAATGACAATTTCAATGTTTTGTAGCTGAATTATGTGACTCATAATTTGCATAATTGATTCAATTGAAATAATTTGATATTTTTGAATGGGTTAAAGAAAGATCATTGTGTGAACTTGCATGGGGGAAAAAATGGATTGAAATGAAATTAAACATGAATTTCATTCTGCATTCTAAAACTTTATTTTAGTTTCTAAAGGACATTTTTGGAATTTTTCGAACAGAACCTTTGATTCTGCCGAATCAAAAGAACAATCCTGTTAACAAACCAATTAATTATATAACATCTGTCTATCATGTTGAGCTGTCATCACGTTTCAGGTTTTTGACAAATACATGAATATTTTAATTATATAACAGATAATATATTAATTAGATATCTTTAATGTAAGACACCTGTTATCAGAATACACATATGAATATATTCAGCCTTTCTGCAGGTCTGCCGAAGAGGTCCAACCATAAAGTGTCTTCCGCAGAGCAAGAATGTGAATCAAGTTCTATGAGAAAAGAATGAAAATTAATTAAAAGAAAGATGAGACAATAAATGAGTTAACATACGATGGAGGGCTGTTGTTCCATCTATTCCTTTTGCCGTAGCTTGTAGCTGCATTACACCACAGTTTGGTGCAAAGGATTTATTACATTTCTTAGCTGTGTAAAGCCATTTGTGTCCTCCCAAGATGTGCATGCATGGGCCCTAAAACCTCTCAACATTATAGCAGTGCAGCATAATTCAGTCTCCATGTAATTTGTAAGGAAAGTAAGTATTCAGTTTCAAGTAATTTGAAAGTATTTTGTTTCAAATTAACAGCAAATGTTCTTGGTTACTGCATGATTCTATTTTAAAACAGATGTTGACATTTTAAAATGCACCCATATGGTTTTACACTAAAAAGAGGATGGTTCAAAATATCAGCTTTAAATTTGTATATTGTGCTGCTGACTACAACTGCCTTTCCACATCAGTTTTAGCCTTAGGTAAATATAACAAGAGGAACATTTTATTTTTAAGACAGTATTTTACAGTGCACCCCAAACATTGAAAGAATTATGTATAATCATGATGTTTCTATTCACTATGTAATTTAACCTGTGGCTCTCAGTATGCAAATCACATTAACAAACTGGAAAAACAGCACCCTTGTTTTATTTGCATAAATATCATTGAATATCGGTGTTTTTAAACCAAAACCTTAAAGTAGCATTACGGAAATGTTGCATAATTCTCTAAAAATCAATTCGGTAAAACCCTGTCCTCTTTACACACACTGCTCTATAAAAGCATGACATCGTTACAACATGGCCAAAGCCATTCAATGCAATACTTGGGACAGCTCAGAACATGCCAAAGACGTTACTATAAAGTCACTGCCTTAAAACAGATGGTGCTGAAATACAGTACATGCGTTGGAGGACAAGGGGCCATAATCCAAACTAGAGATTAAGGCTGTGTGCTATATCACTGACCCCAATCCTAGGACATTCAGCTCATAAGACCCCATCCGGACATATGTAACCGATCGCTGCTGATTATTTTAATCTCAGTGCTTTTAAAGGGGTCATGATATGAGAAACCAATTTGCCTTGATATTTTGGTATATAAGAGATCTATGTAGGCCTAGGCCTACTATTAAAACTTCCTGCAAGTTTCATAGCTTAAGACGTCCTCCCCATTATAAACCAAGCATTTATTTAATCAAGCTCTAAATACAGCTCGTTCTAGATCCTTTGTTCTTTGTGACGTCACGGTACGAAGTGACGTACCAGTCATTTGCATATGACCGCCTCCAGCGCAGGACAACTACGCATCATTTCGCATAATCGCATGCGCTGTCGTGCAGCGAGTGGGTCTGTTTACAGGATGACTGCGATGCCACGCAGATGTGCTGTTCCTGCTGTGGACAAACAACATGTTTGAATACGCTGCCGAACGATCCAGACGTCAGGGAAAGCAGTTGGATGCAGTTTATTTGCAGCATATGCAGCGCGCCAAAGCTTTATTTTATCGGGGAGTGATGTAGATGAGTGTGACAGGGCAGGTTACTGAAAGAGCGAGCAGAGAAAGAGAGAGAGCCCCGGCCGCGCGCGCGCCTTCTCCCTCTCCCTCTCCCTCTCTCTCTCCCCCTCTCTCTCTCGCATATGAATCCAAATCAATTGAGAATTGACACGATGGTAAAAGATCGAAGACCGAAGTTTCATGTGATGGAGCATTGTGTAGCCTACATGTGATACAAAATGATTAACGTTAATAATTTATGCATAAGCAGCACTGACGTTAGCCAATCATAACAGTGGGCGTTAACACTGAACTCTTAAAGGGGAAACACCTCCAAAACAGACTGTTTGAATCAGAGGGGGAGAAACAGGGTGGGAAAAGGTCATAAATCAATACATTTTTTTTATTTTTTTGTACAAAAAACTATAGTAATACTCTAATTGCACCTAAGGGAACATAATAAAACAAAACAAAAAACCATGCCATGACCCCTTTAATGAAGCTTGTACTGCACCACTATACATGTTGGATATAATACCATAAAGAACATTATTCAAGTTTATTCTGGTTTTGATTCCTAAAAAAGCCATGACAAGGCCCAGGCAGTATCTATTTGAAAAGAAATGATTACTTTTGTTTACTTTTATTAACAACAGTAAAAAAAAATCAGTTTCAAATGAATTAACTTTCTATTCATCAAAACGTCCTGAAAAAAATCTCAGTTTCCACCCAAATATTAGGCAGAACAAATGTTTTCAACATTGACGAGAAATGATTCTTGAGCAACAAATCAATATATTAGAATGATTTCTGAAGGATAATGTGAATCACTGAAGACTGGAGTAATGATGCTGAAAATTCATCTTTGCCATTACAGGAATCAATAGCATAAATATATATATATATAGTGTTTTTTGTTTTTATGTTTTTTTATTTTATTTTCAGCATTATATATATATATATATATATATATATATATATATATATATATATATATATATATATATATATATATATATATATATATATATATATATATATATATATATATATATATATATATATATATATATATATATATATATATATATAGCCTTAATCTCTAATTTGGATTATGGCCCTTTGTCCTCCAATGCAGAGTATAAGAAAAACACTGGACAAGCATGACCTTCAAGTTGGGACATCTTGCAAAATGCCACTTGACCAAGAAGAACATAAAAGGTCGACATGAATATGCTCAAATTCATTTGAATACATCTGTGGTGTTATGGAGTAATGTTTTTTGGAGTGATGTGACCAAACTATAACATTTAGGACCCATGGATCAGCGGTATGTCTGATGCAAAAAAGGCAAAGCCTATGAGCAGAACAACACATCTATGGTCAAACAGCATTGCTGTTGAAGGAAGTGGAAATCTTGACTGTATGAAGAAAATCATGAATTCTTTAAAGTATCAAGCCATTTTTGCAAAGATGGTGATGTCTTTGGTGCACAGACTGAAGCTTGATGATCAATGGACTTTCCTGCAGGACAGCCATCCCAAAGTATACATCCAAATGACTTAAGTTTAGTTCAGGGATCAGTCGTAGAATGTTCTTGAGTGGTTATACAGTCTTCAGATTTTCATCTTATTGAAAATATTTGGTGGAATTTGAAGAAAGCAGTGGTAACATGATAACCAAAGATTATCAGTTATCTGGAAGCTTTTTCAAGTGAACAGGCAGCAATTGTAGGTTATAAAGGCCTTGAAGACCCTGGAGCTCAAGCCGGAACCGGGAACACTTCCTATTACACCTGATGTACTCGTTACATCATAAGAAGAATGGCATCTACGCTAATGTTAGTCTCTCTGTTTATTTCGAGGTTTACTGCAATCAGCCGGATCCGGGCCGTATCCAGATCAGATGGTGGACCTGCGCCTAGACACGACCACAACGCATGATGTAGTCAGCCGGGTCCGTGTCGTATCCAGACCAGGCGGAGGACTTGCACCAGACACGACCACAATGCATCCCTGAAGTGTCAGCAGAGATTGTGTCAACTAGACTCTCCCCTGTGAAGGCCTCATCGACACGACAGCCAGTGGCACTGATCCTCAACAAACCCGTCTCCATACCGGCGTGACGACTCCGATCTTCAACCATGGAACCGGATAATATTCTGAATGTTCTGATCCAATCTGACTTCTGACCTGTAATGCTGCCTGAATCATAATCATACACTGTTCGTTCGTTGGCCAGAGGAGAACTGGCCCCCGACTGAGCCTGGTTTCTCCTAGGGTTTTTTTCTCCATTTTGGTTCCTTGCCACCGTCGCCTTTGGCTTTTGACTTGCTTAGTTGGGGACACTTAATATTCAACAATATTTTTGATCTTGATTGAACGGAGCTTGACAATGACAGCACTGTTTTCGGTAACACTTTATAATAACTGCACGCTATTAATCATTAAGTAAGCATGAGTAAACAGTTAATACATCATTTATAAAACATTAATAGACATAAGCAGTTTGTAAATAAGCATATCTATAATGTGTTTAATAATTGTATTTTCATACTTTGTTAATGATTAATTAATCATTTCTAAATGAAGTATAGCATTATTTACAAACCAGTTATTTAAGAGTTGTCAGTGGTTCATAAGATCACTCACAAGGTGTAAGTAAATGGAGTAAATTCAGGTAGTTATAATGCATTTAGTAGTGGTCAGTTAACTATTTTTGTGAGCTCATCTAAAGTGAGGACTACTCATGCCTTGTAAAGCATTTATAAAGGAGATTTAAAGACTCAGTTATCTTCTAAACAGAAAAATGAAACAAAGACGACAAAGTGATACAGAACATAGAAATTATTAACAGCATTTAAATCTATTTTGTAAATGCTTTACAAGGCATAAATAGTCCTCAAGAATAAAGAATAAAGCATATATCAAGAATATATCAAGAATAAAGCATTTATAGCTGTATATAAAAATGCTTATCAAGCGACGAGAATACTTTTTGGGCGAAAAAACTAACAAAAATAACGACTTTATTCGACTATTCCTTTTCTTCCTTGTAGGCCTGAAACGAGACTTCAAGAGATTTCCAGGACGCGCACGCGCGAGAACTTAACTGAAGTAGTTGAAGGAGATCGCAATTCTCGCGCATGCGTCGTGGAAATCTCTTGAAGTCTCGTTTCAGGCCTACAAGGAAGGAAAGGAATAGTCGAATAAAGTCGTTATTTTTGTTTGTTTTTTTCGCCCAAAAAGTATTCTCGTCGCTTGATAAACTTATAGTTGAGCCACTGTTGTGACATGGAATATTTAAACATTTTCTTTAATGACTTTCTGGGCCGTCAAGTTTAATTCCCTGAGGGAGCCTATGTAGCAGTCATGAACCTCTCAGATTTAATCATAAATATCTTCATTTGTGTTCCGAAGACGAACGAATGCCTTACGGGGTTGGTACAGCATGGGGGTGAGTAATTAATGACTTCATTTTCATTTTTGGGTGAACTAACCCTTTAATAAAGCATTTATTAACACACTAAGTAACTATTACTATATGTCTGAATAATAAGATGTATGAATGTACATTTAAATAGTTTATTAATCATTTACTTAAACTTTCTAAGTAATCTTATGAACCACTGACAACTTTTAAATAACTGGTTTATAAATAATGCAATACTTCATTTAGAAATGATACATTGATCATTAATAAAGTATGAAAATACAATTATTAAACACACTGTAGATATGCTTTTATATCAAGAATAAAGCATTTATAGCTGTATATAAAATGCTTATTAATGTCAGTTAATGCTTTATAAATGATGAATTAACTGTTTACTAATGCTTAACTAATGATTAATAGCGTGCCGTTATTTAAAGTGTTACCCTGTTTTCTCCAGAGTGCCTATAAACACACTAAATTAATAACTTTTTTCCAACAAAAATGAACCATCACTGAACTTACTATGATGCTATTTTTTTCTAGATCTGCTGTACAGCAGAAACAAACTTTGTTGCACTATTTTCCTGTCACTGTAAAGCTGCTTTGAAACAATCAGTATTGTAAAAAGTGCTATATAAACAAAGGTGACTTAAAAGATTCTGCACAAAATGTGACTTTTGGGGGTTGAATAATTTTGAACAAATGTTTAGAGCCTGGTTCTCATGAATTTTCCTCAGAGAGGCACTGAATGATTGATGCTGTGATTGCTTTATACTTCTTCAGCCCTTCTTTAAAGATAAAGGGAGAGCGAGTGCAAGCATGGATGAAAGGAATGGAAGAAAAGGTCACTCCCGGTGGAAGTGGCTGTCAGACAGCGGTACGGTCCAGAGAAGTGACGTGGCATTACGAACTGACAGAGCTATAGAAAGGCTATGGAACAGGGGAAATGTCAGAGTATAAAAGAAGGGAAAAAACATGAGGTCTCTACAATACATGTTAGCATTAAAAAAAGGGACTAGGTGGGTTGAAACCACCTTAACTGTTACGCAACAAGCGACTGTGTAAAACTCAAGGAGTTTTATAGTGATTCTGCAGTAGTACACAGAAAGTCACTGTTTGCCACCAAACCTCACTGAGAAAAACATAATATAAAAGATGCCCTAAACTACTTTGGGGTGAATCCAAAACCATTCACCATCTATGAAATCTCTTCTTATTAGATCATATCTGACAGCTTTAACTCCGAAAAGTAATCAGTATTTTCATTCATAGTTGACAGATGTTATACAAAATCAAGGGTCTGCTGAAAAGCCACAAGGGACAAGGTCTAAAAAAAAAGCTTCTCTGGAGGCTTACTGCGTAAGTTTGGGAGTAAACCTTGCTGCATTTAATCACACCATCTCACCTCAGTTATAGACTGACACTCAACATTCTCTATACAGAATCCTTCATTTAGAAGAATTCTAGAGAATAGTTCTTTGGAGAAGTTCTGGTGTCATTAATGTATTCGCACATATGAATGATTAAGTTTCACTGTCGCAGAGCTGTTACATTTATACATTTAGCAAAATCTTAGTATGTGATAATTGTGGTAAAATAATGGGTGAGCTCATCATTGATGGCTGCATGTTTTGGCTCTATCACACACACGCACACACACACACAATTGAGTAAAAAGACTAGTGTATTAATTTTTCAATTACATCAGTTATCTGTTTAATAAGCCAAATTATTTTTAAATTATTCAGTGTTATACAAAAGCATCATCTTTTATTACTAAAAGCATTGGAGAAAAAGAACATATTGGACAGTAGATTTTAAAGATCTTAAAATAGACTTTAATTGAATAATGCTTTAGTATGGCATTATTCATACACCCACAGATGCTTTAATAACTGACATGAGACACCGTGATGGCCAGACAGTGAACCTGGCTGCTCTTTCTCATCCTTGTTAATTTAGTTAATTTGTCAAAACATCTTTGTTGGTATTGTTCTCTCTCCCTATGAATGCCTATCTCTGTTTTGCATGCACAAATGCAAATGCTCTAATACGATCCCCGTCGACCCACGAGGCCCAGACTTTCGCTCAGCATTTGGGAGTAACAGCTGCAATACCTTTCCATCACAGTCAGGACAGAGCGACCCATCACTCCAGTGGTGTGTGAGGAACAGGAAGTGACAGACTGTTTTTCCCCCCATCCCTTCCTTTTTGTTCAGTCCAATGAGTTTAAATGTGATTGACAGCAAAAGGCATTTTAAGCCAGTCACAGTTCTGCAAGGCGCAAATGTTTGTACGGCACACCAAATATTGCATAACAAGATTTTAATGACAATTGACAGCTTGAGTTACTGGCTACATATAATTATACATTTTATTTTCTGATGAAAGGCTAGCTATAGAGTTTTATGGGTGTTTAAATCAAGGTCATCTGAAGTAGACATTAGCTTTGCTTTGAAATAATTCTAGGTTTTGTATTTGAGTACAAAACGCGCTTGCATTTCTTAATATGAATCAACCATTTAAAATCTTCCATGTGGAAAAAATAACTAATTATTAAAGTTTTATTTTATAAAAAAAAAAACGATTGTTCTCTCCATTTACTGTACATCTATATCAGATGTAGACCGGAGTAACATTAAAACAATATTACAGCAATATACTTTATTTTACTAGAATCGACGAGACGCAAGATGGTGCGAGTTGTGTTCGTATGAAACAAGAGACCGTGAGTCCGTGGAGTGATACTGGAGACACACGCCAGTTTTAGTTACCTGGCAAAGCTGTATGCTATGATTGACCAATCAGAATCAAGTATTCCAGAAAGCTGTGTGATAAATGACAATAAAAACAATCATGTTAAGTAGTAAGATAAGGCAACTTCTCTGAGTCATAAGAAACGGTGATGTAATCAAATTCTTGCTAGATGTCCACCCACTCGCTCTCGCTCTGCATGACTGTGCTTCCCATGGGTTTCTGTCATAAATGTCTTGCTGAACCTTTTCAAACATGCAGTCTCAAACTGCAGCACTTCGAGTCCTGCTGAGCGGCCCTTTCACAGTGCTTACGCAGATCGTGACCCAGACAGTGCTGAGACTTCGACCTAAGCTCTAAGTCCTTCAGTTATCAGATTGCATGCAAATAACGAACCTTTATTAAGTGTCCTTGCCCAGCTGATTTTACCGTCTGTGCTTCAAGAACACTTACAATTAGAGAGAGATCCATTTGAAGTAAATATTGAATGTTTTAAGTGCATGACATCGATTTAAGTGCATCACTGCTTGGCATTAATTGAGGCAACAGGAAACATAAGTTGTAGCTACTAGACAAATAGCTGAAGTAAGGCTATGTTCATACTATTTTTGCAGTATGCAGTTTGTATAACGTGGACCGATGTATTTGTGCAAATATACAGATGATTTATACATTTGCCAAAATATGCCATTAACACCACACAGCGCAATGTGCTTAATACCTTCCCTGACTTGATCAAACCACCAAATCACACAAGACTATATGAATTCAAAAATTGCGACGGTCCACTAAAGACATTCTACAAACTATGAGTAACTTTGCAACTACTGTACATGTCAACTAACTCTCAGTAGCCTAATGCCTTACACTACTGCGTTACATGCAAAAAGTAATATGTTACTGTAATGCATTACTTTTGTAACGCGTTACTCCCAACACTGCTCTCAGTAGAGTATTAGTAGACTGTAAGGTTAGAATTCGGCGTTAGGGATCGGGTAAGTTGACGTAGTTGCAAAGTTACTTATAGTCAATAGAATGTCTGTTGGGGGACCATCAAAGTTAGCAGATATTAAGCAGACGGTTTATTAATACTCAAATGACATGTAGTTGTAAAATTATGTTATAGTTAGTAGAATGTCTAAATTAGACCATTGAAATAAAATATCAAATTTTTATGTAAAAAGTTCTTTTTCGATGAGAACTGGATGCCACTTACTGAATGCAACGCAGTAATGTGACACTGCAGCATTCTAGTGTCATTGCATTTGTTTTGTTTAGGCTTTGATAAATTATAATTATGGAATTAAATGTCACAATTATTACACATGGTCAAAATGAAGACATGCCAAATTTGTCAGTCAAAACCATGACATTAAAAGTCTAAATTATGAGTCAGTCGAAATGACATACCAAGTCATAAAGAGATAAAAGGTCAGGTATGACAGTTATAATTTGCTTCCATAGGTTTCAACTACACCTATCACATTTTCTTTTTTTTTTTAAGTATGTTCTTTGAAGTATGCAGTGAGACCAAATGTTTCACAAAAAAAACTACACTGAACTATAAAGTTCTACTAAATAACTATTACTGGTCCAGTAAACAGCATTCAAACGCTAATGTTAGGCGCTCTCTGATGTAACTGTAAAACGCCGGCAGAACGGAAAGGCAAAGCATGGGCTGGTAAAATTGCTCTTTGGGGAAAATTAATTGAAGGACAGAATATATTTCCACCTCATTACAGCATTCCAGAGAAAGGGCAGTCATACAATAATACTATCTTTTGCTTCAGAAGATGCATTCATGTCCAATTTTATCATCTAGGAATAGCCTATTAATGACCCCCATTAAAATCCAGATGAATGAGGCAAAAACATTAGTTTTACATTATTGCATTATTTTTCTTTCAGCATAGCTGACAGGTTGAAGTGACCCATTTCTAGTCAGCTCCACACATAGTGTCATTGATGCAAGGCACAGGCTAATGATGAACTGACACGCTCGTGTCAAAGCACACAACGCTGAGCAAATGGAAGCGTGTGAGAGACTAGCATGACGCTGGGTAATTTCAGCATCTGATGCAGGACAGAAAACCAGATGCAAATGAGGGGTCTTTATTGTCAGTCACGTTGCAGAGTGTCTTGCGTGTAATCGGATTAGCTTCTACTTTAGTTAGGGTTTAAGATTATAGAATTGAGGAGAGGGGCAATTTTCTTTCCCATATTAATGAGCTATGGGTGAAAAATGCTCGGTTCCCATCAGGTTATTTGTACCATTTCCCAAATACCATTCATGAAATTATATAATAAAAAAAAAAAATCATGTGAGAAATGTAGACTACTGCTCAAAATGTGATGGAAATTAATGCAGAAGTAGTACACTACTGTTTTTTTGTTTTGACCTTTATTTTACCAAGAAATAATCCCATTGAGATTCAAAATCTCTTTTTCAAGGGATTCCTGGCCAAGACAGCAGAATAGTAGTTAAAAAAAATAAAATAATATACAAACATTTGACAGAAAAAGACATTTGGCAATTTAACATCTCAACATAAATCACCAGAATCGCTCAGTAACAGCACATGTGCATTTAGTACTCAAATAGTCCTTTATCATGGTTCATTGTCAGTAAATAGTCAAATTTTAGCTGAATTTGCAATTTGTACCAGGAAAAAGGTGCAAAACTGTTCAAAAGTTTGGGTCAGTGAGAACTCTTGAAAGTAATTAATATTTGTATTCTGGGATCCACTGAATTGATTAAAAAGGTGACAGTATACATTTACAATATATCAAGTTTCAAATAAATTATTTTCTTTTAAATTTTCTATTTATCAAAGAATTCTAAAAACAATATATCATGTTTTCCACAAAAATATACAGCAGCACAACTCTTTTAAAAATTGATAAGAAATTGTTTTCTAATACATTTAAAAGTTATTTTATGTTGTAATAATATTGCTGTTTTTACTGTATTTTTTACTGTATTTGCTACAGTAAAAAACGATTTTTTACTGTAGCAAATCAAATAAATGTTGAGCATACCAACATTTTAAATAGTAGCCAGTGTATTTTAAATGATGAAACAAAAACAGTGACCAAGTTTCATCATTCATAATTCTTGTAGCCATTTACAGTTAATTTAAATATGTACAAATATTCAAGGCTATCTTAAAAAAAAAAAAAAAAAATTATATATATATATATATATATATATATATATATATATATATATATATATATATATATATATATATATATATATGCATGTATAATTATACAAGCATAAAAAAAAAAGTTACAATAAAACAGAAAATAACAAAAATAGATGACGTATAGGATATCTTGCAGGAAACTGCTTGAATTTCAATCAACCGAAGAAGCACAAGAAAACTCCAGCTGCATTCTTAGCATTACATTGTATTTCATTCGCTCACACATGCCGAAAGTGCAAAGTTTAAAAATTAAACCGAGATTGTAGACTGCTCCTTGGAGCAACAGTGCATTTAAAGAAGCGCTACACAGCTGTGTTTAACAGGCACACAGAAACGGAGACGCCAGAGGAGCAGAGCAATCAGTCCTGCCCACACAAAACGCAAGCACACACACACCCCCTGTCATTTGTGCAAATGTCTGTTGTCAGTGCAGCTAGCAGGGGAGAGCTGGTGTGGCCAGCTGTCTGTGCGGGTTAAACGAGGCACGGGAGATGAGGAAGAAGGGGCAGACCTGTGGCCCTGCCACACTAACTCATGCTCCATTCATATTGACAGACACAGGGTTACACTAGCCCATCGCCTCTGTGACTCAAACCAGCCACTGTAACGAGGAAAAAGGACAGAACGTTCACGCGCTAATTAAAAAAGCTCAAAACGCACAGTGTGAGAGAACATCAGGATCGCACAAGTTTAAAATAAATTGCAATGATGACTCATTACTGTAATATAAAGTGGATAATTAAAAAAAATTCAATGGCTGCTAAAACACACTTCCTTTAGAATAAAGTTAATTTTACTTTAATCCATTAGCTATCAAGAAGCCACATTGTTAATTGATTAATCTGACAACAAATTGTATTTTATGTGTATAAATGTATTCCATACTTCATGTGCAAGAGGTTTAAAACTTGGGTAACACTTAAGGTTTCATTTGTTAAGGACAAACAATGAACAAATGCTCAACACTTTTTAACCTTAGTTAATGTTGATTTCAGAATTTTCTACATTTTTTTAAAACAAAGTTGCATCTTATTTAATGCACTGTGAACAAGGGAACAATGTTTTATTAACTAGTATCAATAAAAACTGTACAAACATATTGCTCAATTAAGTCAATGTTCATTAATGCATTAACCAATGCTAACAAATGAGACCCTACAGTAAAGTTTCACCAAAATGTAAAAAAAAGTGTTTTGTTTACATGATCAAAATAGCAATTTGTCAACTGTAAATTACAAAGTATTACAATGCCATTAGCGTAATAGGTTATTAAAATCCCTCAGGTAACAATTTCAGGAAATATGGTTATTTGTGAAGCTAAATAAATAATCAAATCCTCAAAAGTAATGATTTAATTTGAATCCGTTTCTTTTACTGCAGGCTAAAAGAAATGCAACAGACAGATGTTTACACTTAAAGAAACCTTTAATGAATCATACAGGTCAATATTAAAGGTTACCACTGCTAGGAAATGCAAAAGAGAGTCTAAACAAATAGTCCAGAAAGATTTATACTGATGGTTTCTTCATTGAAAGATGAAATACTGAAATGCTAGGTTTAATAAGGAGTGTCTCTGCACATGGACCGTAGCCGGTTACAGATGTGCATTAACTTTTAGAAAATAGGAAAAGGGAAATATTTTTATTATTTCACAACACTTCAAAATTAAAAGCTTTAAAAGATAAGTAGACTATAAACAAGTTAAGCTAGAAATCACACAGCGCTTAAAGTATTCTAAAAAGTAAGATTTTTTGCTGAAGTCCGTCCAGTGGTGACATATCCTTAGTAAAAAGAGAGGGGAAAGGTAATGTATGAATGACAAAATTTCCACACACAGAACTAAGAAAACAAAACTGAACTGTTTGAATCAGGTAAGAGTGCTGCTGCCATCTACTGGTGCATTTGTAACTCAGAAGAGCATGAACCATCGAACGCTCCACACTTGCAAAATCTTATTCAAAATCACATACTGTCTGAGTAGGTACCACATTTAAATTTGAACTTAACGACCATTAAAAAATAAAAATAAATAGTATGTTCTATTTAATATGAATTAAATTCAGACATAAGATATAGCCATGTTACTGTCATGTGACCAACCAGCATCAGCTGAGTCTCTTCACAGTAGGGATGAGCAACTCCATAACTGAGGGCAATGCAATAGATCGATGAATAGCCAACGATACATTAAAGTTGCATATGAAGCAGCTACTGATGCAATACACCCCGTGGCCTCATGGGATAGTAAAGTGTCAAGCAAACGCGCACTGCAGAATCTCACCGGTAGTAGTAGGTCATCCAGGGACTTTTCGTCTAAAGTTTTTTTTAATATTATGCATCCGGACATACTACTCTGTTGGCGTACTGTTTTTCGCATGATACTAATTAGTAGGGAAGCATTCCATTTCGGACGCAGTGTTGGTTTTTTTCGGGTAATTAAGTATACCATCTGGGTATTAAAAGTACCCAGTAAGTAAAAGTGTACTTTCTCTTTTTGGAATTTTCAGTGTGAACACTCTACCCAGACTATTTATAATACAAGAAAAGTGCATAAGTACGCAAATTAGGATGCACCTCTGGTTAAATTGTAGAGTGTTCAAGTGCTTACAGAGTTTCCATGGCAGAGTCCGTGGTGCCCGTAGTCCATCGGATAAACTGATGGTGGTAGATGGCTCTGGCCTAACAAAAACATGAGCACAAATCTCCGTAAAGCAAATATTACACATTTTGCCATCAAAAACACTTCTTATTTTGTAGGGACAACTGTAAACAAACTATTTCTAGGTTAATTTCTCCAAAAAACAATGCTCAGAAACTGCATGTTCACCTCAGTTTGTCCAGGATGGTCACAAAAACGTTCTGAAAAGTCTTTTTTGCAATCCCCATTAGTGATGCAGCAATAACTGAATGCTTAAAATAATCAACATTTATATGCCCCTTTTTCAATTTGTTCAGTACTTGTGGTTAGTGTTATAGGAATCAAAGTTAAATTCACACCATCTTGAATATTTGTGCCATGACTAAAGATTTTCAAAACTCCATATAAACTGACTTATGTATAAAGACAGAAAGACAGGCAGAAAGAAAGAACGAAAGAAAGCACAAGGACTCACTTGTTTTGAGCAAGCTGATTGCTGGAATCACCCCAGACAAACATGGCAGCATTATCATCAGTCTCTGCAATCACATGCCCCCCAAAAAAGGAATCATCCAGAAAGTGGTGATTTATTCATTTGAACCAAAACCAAACACATAATTCAGAAACCATACATAGTAAATAAGGTAGAGTGGCAATGCCACAAAGTCGAAGTACAGTAGAGACCTAGTATAAGAACACAAATGCATAAAAAATAAAATAAAAAAATAAATAGTATGGTCGCAGACCTGTTTCCCAGTCCTCATTAGGTGAAGGGTTTGTGCAGGTGTTAACGGGCACCTGGAACTTCTCCAAGACCTCTATATTCCCTGGACAAAACAAAAATTGACAAAACGTGTATTAATGCATTTTCAATGCCAAGATCACAGATTATTTAAATTTAAACGGCTTTATTAAAAACATTAATCACCATTTCATTTCAGATTAATCTATTAATTCGTTAAAACAGCATGCACAATAATAAAGTTTCCAAAAAAGGTCACATTGCATGACCATTTAAATTGCCTGCCAGATATATAGCTTTAGAACTCATTTTGTAATATTTAAGTTACTAATCTCTGTCTAAAACTTCAAATGGACTACCACATTTTTCAATGAATCACATTTCAACAAGTGTAATTTAAAGGGATAGTTCACCCAAAAATAACTTACTCTCCCTCATGTTGTTCCAAACCCGTAAGACTTTCGTTCATCTTTGGAAAACAAATTAAGATATTTTGATGAAATATGAGAATTTCATTAAAAAAGAATTTTCATTCATGTTCCGAAGATGAACGAAAGTCTTACTGGTTTGGAACGACATGAGGGTCACATCCACACATGCAACACTAACCTTCTTCAGCATTCAGAGACCTCTTGTCCTCACAGTTTGTTATGTGATGAGACAACTCATGCCTGGGAATCAAGTGTCTGGCATTGAAGGGGCAGGTCTTTAGCTCACAGGCCAGTTTGGGGTGGTTCTGAAACAGATTAAGTAGACATATAAAGCTAAAACAAACCAAGGCACAATTTAAATAAATGCATGAAACAAATGAAGAACGTTTCCCCTGCCATTACCGACCTTCCTGCACTTGAGAACATGAAAAGGGAAGCGAGAGGCTCTGATCTGGTGGTTTTTGTCATATGGGCACTGCACAATCCTGTTGGGGTCAGCATCATCAGTGAGAGTGTCTTCACCATAAGCTTTGGAAACAAGATACCATCAAATGCAATACAGAAACTGTACTTATTTGCTTCCAAAAGAAGCATATGATCAATTTTGATAAATTGATGAATGTGACTTAACAGCATTTACATGGACAGCACACGAAAACTCAAATACGAATTTTAATTGCGACTAATGACTGTTGTAGTGTATTGTTGTAATGTTAAACTTTTTTTCTAGTTTAGAGCCTAATAACATCTGGCAAAGGGACAACCCATGAAAACTAGCCTTCGGGCTAATTTGGGTACATTTACATTTAAGAATGTTAATTAATGTACACTGTCCCTTTTCTAAATAAATAAATAATAGTGTGATGGTGTACATGCGTATAATACACTACGATAATGCGAGTTGCGACTAAAATGTGAATACTCAACATGTTAATTCGATTTGTGTTTACTTCGAATATGACTTCAGCCGGATTGATGTAATCAGAAATAATATCGGAATATTGTTGTCCATGTAAACGTAGTGATATAGCAAGTTCAAATATTAAATTACCACTCTGTTCATTCCAGCTGTTCGGTTGATTTTCAGAGTTTACTCCAGACGGACCGACGCTACTTCCGAATCTAATAGAGGCCATGCTTGCTTCCTCTGGAGGTCTGGGTGGTTGTGGCCTTGCGTCTTCCGTTAGCTCTGATAAAAATGGCACCCTAAATGAAACACGCCAAATGTAAAATTAAACCAAATAAAACAACAGGAAAGATCAGTAGAAAAGCGGCACGTGCTGAGCAGGACGATCAAGCCACTTGGGAAAAAGCGAGGCCAAAAGTCATGAAGTTTCAAACAAAAACATTCGCATTAAAAACAAATTCACAACTGGAAATACTTTCGCGGTCTAAAAGCACTTAATTTACAACTTTTTTGTAGTCTGAGGGATTGCGTGTGCACGCGTGCTCACCTGCCTGTCTGCTGCCTGCAATCAATTGAGATTGTCAATGCTCTACCCTTTTTGTTTCGTCATTATTGTATTATTCTCATATATAGTCAATACTGTATTTCCAAATTCAGACATGAAACAAACAAAAAAATATACCTAAACGGCTTTATATAAAATAAAATAAAATAAAATAAAATAAAATAATTCAAATATTTAATTAAGTTAAATTAGATGGCTACACATGGGAGAATATATATTTTTTGACTGTGGTGAGTTATTTTTCAAAAAGTATTACCTCATTAATCTGTAATAAAGATATTGGTTATCATTAGACTACGTGTTGTAAGTGATAAACCTCATTAGTGTTTGTAATTTTTGCTCATCAGTTTTGTCAACGCCAAAAAAACGTGGTGCGCATTGGGTACTGTTTATGTGGTTATCGCAGCAGCCAATCACAGTGCCGCTCCCGCATTCCATTCACTGAAGACACGCCCACGTAGAACTGTCAGCTGCTCAGTTCAAGATGGCGCTGTCCTGTAGAGGGGTATGCCGCGGGGCTTCTTTGATCTTACTGTATGGAAAACAACCTGTCGGGGTTAAAGCAAGTCTCTGCACACCTAGATTGGCTTCCACAAAATCCAGGTACTGTTTCATATAAGTTCATATAAATTATAGTTTATAGGCATCGATCATTTGTAGGCATATTCCCTTAGCGAGGAGAGTTATATAGATTAGTCGTTATAAAATGAGTCTGAATATGATAAATACTAGACAACATGAAGTATTTCTCATTGTCTATTCTCCCTTTAGTTTTTGTAGAAATAGAAAAAAAATGCAGTGTTAATCAGGAAATACAGTACATGCCCTGCCCTGTTGTGACAGCAACACATCATCTTTTATTATCTATTTTATTTATATTTATTTCTGTCTGACTGTCTGTCTGTCTAGTAGTTTGTGGTTTGTTAGACACTACTCACCTTCACAAGCAAGACATGGGATTGGTCGAAGCATTGTGTCCAGGCTGAAGTGGGTCAATGAGAAGTATGAGAGATTCTTGCAGCGGCGCTTTCCTCGCTTTTATGCTCTCTATCACACTTTTATGAAAGGTAAATTTAAAATTAGTACTGGATTATTAAACCTTAAACCATCTCCGGAAGATGTGTTATGATATAGATTTTGTGTTTTTTGTATAAAGGGTTCCGGCTCCTGTTTCAAGATGCTCAAGAAGTGAGAAGAATCGTGACTCGCATGTTCAGTGACAGCGTAGAGCACCAGAATGTGCCTTACCGTGATATGGAGAAACTCAGGCAGGTGGGTTGAAGAACTGAAGCAGACATTTACGGGATATATTGCTGTCATAATAAGCTTTATTAAAATGTCATTTTTTGTGTGTTGCTTTCAGGTCCGCAGGGACTTAATCAAAGCCATTCCCTTGGTCATCATATCAATACCTCCTTTTGCCAACTATCTGGTCTTTATCCTTATGTGAGTATTTATTATGCTACACTGCTGATTATTCTGTGTTTTTTGCAATTATGAAGTATTTCTGTATCTTTGATACTGATTGATGAATATTGAGTATTTATTATCTGTCACTCTTCCATTCATTGATTCAATAATCCATTCATCCTCAGGGATGTGAGTGAAGTGTGTAAATCCAAGGGAAAAATGTTTTGAAAATTATCATTAATAAATAATTTTAAAATGTAATTATAAAATATTTGAATAATAAAAATAGTTTGTTATAATTATTAAACACTCTTCTCTTTATTTTACAGTATTATTGCAATAGTAATATTTCTTTATTGATTTGTTTAATGTTGAACATTTTAATAAGAAAAGAAAAATATTTGTAATAGTAATGTTTATTATTATGATAATTGTTAAATATTCTGCTTTTTATTTTATAGTATTATTGCAGTGTATTATTTCTTTATTGTTTTGTTTTTTAATAATAATGAAAGAAAATTATTTTGAATAATAACAATAGTTTTTATTATTTTTGTTGTTGTATAGTCATATTGAATGGAGGGTGATGTTTTGCTTCTGTTTTCCTCCACAATTCTGCCCTCTAGGTACTTCTATCCTCGCCAGCTTCTGATCCGGCACTTCTGGACCCCACAGCAGCTGGTGGAGTTTCAGGGGGTGTACCACACCCAGAGAGCACAGCACCACTGGGCTATAGTAAAGGGGCTGGAGAGCACGTCCACTTCTGTCCAAGACAGCCGACTTAAAAGCCGCCTCATGGAGCTCTGCAGTAAGGTAGTCTGAGCTAATTCATGATATTACTAATTATAGCCTTTTTTAGTTGTTTTATTCAGATGTTGACTTTTTAATAAATATAAATGTGTCTGCAGGTGCGACATGGAGTCCATCCTGTAGTGTCCGATGTCCATGCAGTGAGAACATTGTTCTCCGGACCTCCCTTAGGTATCAAGAAAATGTATGCAGATCAGATGGTGAGCTCCAAATAATCAGCCAGCTGCACAATGAATTGCATTTTAAAAGTTTGTTTAAAATCTATTTTATAAATGTATGTTATAAATCTTATTGTGAACAATTCATCTGTGCATGTTTCATTCATCCAGTCAACTGGACCTTCAGGTGAAAACGAAAGACTTCTCTCTGGTGACATTTGCAGGACCTCCCCAGACCTTTAGGGGCCGTTTAGACGACTCATTTTCAACTAAAAACGGAAAACTTTTTATGCGTTTTGGCCGTTCAATTACACGACAATGGTGTTCTTGGGGCCTGAAAACGCAAGTTTTTAAAAACAACACCATTATCGACTCCATGTAAACTACAAAAACATGAATTTGTGAAAACGGTGACATCATGCGAATGCATATTATGTGTTCAGTCTATTGGCGCGTAGTTTCTTTACAAAGGAACACCGACAAATACTGGCCTGTCATGCTTCATACAGCGTTGTTTGTCATTTTTTTGCGGATCCGCGTGAACGGGGATCCTTTTGACAACGTTGTTGTCTGTACGCAAAAAAAAATAAAATGCAAAGGAAACTTTTCCGTTTTTAGTACCCTTAGTCCGCTTAAACCCCTCCTCTGCTAGCTTACGTTCATCCGCCTTCAGTGCAACACACACATCTCAAAATCCAATCAACAACGTTACATAGAACCTAGTCCCTACCTTTTTTGATAATCCGTTACACTTAGATGTACGCCACATAATGGAAGAAAAGCTCTGTCACTACTTCCGTTTCATCATGACTTAAAAATGTCTTTAAAATGTAAACAAAAACAAAAAAACTTTCTAGCTTGCTTCCTAATCTAGTTGTCTAATAACCTGACTGAATATTACATTGGCTCTTTGACAAATTGCTTTTGTTCCTTTTTAAAGTCTAAATGCAAACTTATAAATATATTTGCAGAGACACCTCTGTCCATTGCTGTTCCTGACGCCCCGCCTCCCAGCCTTCTGGATTGGTCTACGCTTGAACAGTCATGCCTTAGAGCTCATGCAGCTTGACCGCAGCATTGTTCAATTAGGCTTGCATCAGTTAAACGACACAGAGCTCAGAGAGGTCAGAGGTCGCTCCTTATTTTGCCCATTACATTCTGTCAACAGCCTTTATTTTGTGATTTTTGAAGGATAATGTGTCACTTTTACATCACATCTCTTAGGCATGTTACGTGAGAGGGCTGAATCCAGAGCTTCTGAGTCCCGCACAGTGCCGGGAATGGCTCACACAGTGGTTGCAGTTCTCAACACACCTCAAAGGTACGTAGGCCATGAAATCAAGGCTATGTTCAGAAGAGAGTGCTAGCATACTACGCTTATATTGCGTTCACACATATATATATATATATATATATATATATATATATATCGTTCAACATTTTACTAGCTGCTCACATCCTCAGATTATTGTTTCTATGTTAACACCACACAAAATGAATGTGTAATTTGAGTACAGAAAAAAAACACAATAAAACAAGTAACAGTTGTTATGCAAATGCTTATTAATAAACATTAAAAGTTTAAGTTAGTTATCTAACTCTGTTCTAGCTACATCAAACTGTATTGTATGTCTTTCAATTATTTTTAGATTAATCTTGCATTTGTAAGACTATCAATAGTCAATTAAAGGAATTATTAAACAGCACTATTTGGAATGGTTTCACATTACCTTTTCAGTGGTCAGGTGATACATTTTAGGGAACACTTTACAAATATGAATCTCGTAATTATGACATGGTGTGAATGCAAGATTACCATTTATGCAGTGTGTATACTGTATGTAAATTTGCTAGTATGCAATAACCATTTGACAAAATGTCTAGTTTACAACAGTGCATTGCCCTGGATACTGTATCCCACAATGCAATGCAGTGTGATGAATGAATCATATTTTTAATGGGTCATTATGGGTTCTTGTTAAATGGCATGAAAAATATTACAGAGTAAACCACTGTTTTGCTTTTGAAACTATTGACATGACAATTGTGTCGCACATTCATTGTGGCATTGCGTTTACTTCCTGTTTGATCAGAGTCAGAGACCTCCCTCTATCTGCACTGTATGGTACTGCTCACTGTAAACTACCCTAAACACCCACGTCACTGACCTCGAGAGGAAGCAGACGACTCCACCACCACACCAAAAATGCACCATGGGAACAAAATAATCTTGTATGCAAATTGAAGCAGTGCAACACAAGCTTTTCTTATACCAGTCCTTTGGCTTTGTTATGTTACTTTTGTAATCAAGGCAATTTTATTTTTCTGAATATTTTTTTTTTTTTAAATGTGCTTTAAATTTGTTTTTGTTTACTTGAGTGAGGAACAGACAGGAGAGACATTGTCATTGAAAGATGCCATTGAGATTCTGTAATTTGTGGAATAATTTCTTCCATAGAGACAGGGTGACAAATACACTGCAAAACCATAAACTGACGCTGTGAGAGAGGTTATAACCACGAGACAAAAAGCACACTGAACATGTGCCAAATGCATCCATTTGGAATTAAAGCCCATTGGTCTTGAGACATTCATTCTAAATATAGTTGTTCGTGGAGCACAATCATACGTGAATTGTTTTGTGGCATTTTGTATACGTTTAAAATCAGCACTGAACCAAGGACAAGTATCACCCATCTTGTTCATTAGTAAGACAAACAATCACTATTGGGATGTTTAATATGTAAAGCAACCCAGTTTTAATGGTTTAAATCTGATGGAAAAACTGGAAAGAGGTTTACAAAGCCTGGATACTGGAGATAAAGTGTATTCTTTAATATATTAAGCTAAGTTCTATAATGCAGCATATACTCAATTAAGTTTATGTTAATATTTATTTTTGAATCCCAAAATTACACAAAGATTATTGCACCTTGTTATTTGTTCTATCCAATAAGTTGTTGTTTGCTGTGTGCACTGGGCTGTTTGGTCAAAGCATTAAAGTTATGCTAAATATATGTTTTGTCAGATTCTAAAATGATCTTCTTATTCAGCCTTTTAACAGGTGCCTTTTTACTTAACACGGCTATAAACATGGTGCAATACATGCTGTTATCTTTTTATGTTGCGGGATGTGTTGCATTATTTTGTATTTTATATATAAATAGAATGCTGTTTGGTTCAGTGTTAACATGTCACTGAAAAGTATGATAGTACATAGTCAATGCAACGTGAAAATATCAGAACTTCTATTAAAAGACTTCAAACTTAATAGTCTCTGTTTGCATCCCTTAGCAACCTAGCATTGATTCACCAACTACAGTAGTAACAAATATTAGTAACTCAAATATAATAGATGAACTTAAATGGGACAAACTTGTTAAGAACATTTCATTCTTTTATTTGACAATGTTCTGTAAATGTATAAAATTTGGCATTTCAGTAATTCATTGTTGTCCTGTAACCCAAAGTAATGTCAACATGGTAGTAAAGACAGACCACTTAAGAATAAATCAGATTTAACAGGAGACTAATCTACTGGATTAGTCATAGAAAAATATATCATAGATATTTCATTCTCAGTGAAAATGTGTATTGTCAATTTACACAGAAAGAGGGAAAATAATTTGCATTTATATAATGGTTAAAAAAAAAAACGGAATAGTCTCTAAGAGCTTTAAGTGACTGGACGTGATCACATGACCTCATAGCCGCTGCGGATGGCTTGCATCAGAATGCAGGCCAACACAATCCCCATGATCTACAAAAAACAAAACAAATGTATTAGTGTATGAAGAAGAGGAGTTTGCACTGACATTCTTGTGTGCAGAAACCAGGTAAAACAATATTGCAGGTCTCACCTGCACAAACGCAACGACCAGAGCTCCCACAGCAAACCACAAAATATTTTCCTTTAGAAGTTTCTCCAAAATGAGATTACATCCCTGTATTAAACAAACACAACGTCTTAGTCTCTTGTGTCTCACATGTTCTGTCCAATAAACATTTTGAACGCGCTATTAAAAAACAAAAACTTGACAACACCAAGTCTAATGTTTTTAGACTTTGTGAAAATGCCACAGTACAGAAGAGTCATGTAGCCAAAACCTAGTGCACTATTTCAATAATAAAAACAAAGGGTGTCTTACATCTGTGTGGATTTTTTTGGCATCGTGAATAGCTCCAATACCACAGTCCTTGGTGACATTTATACAGCAGGAGTCTGGGACCAATGTGTGAGAGGTGCTGTAGTTCACCCAATCTTGAGAGGAGTTTCCTCCACAGCACTTGAACTATAAGACAGACATAAATTAATATTCAATTAAATTAAAATACACAGTCTGGTGTATATATATATATATATATATATATATGCGTGTGTGTGTGTGTTTGTTTGTGTGTGTATAAAAAAGAGCTGATTGTTTTAATGGCAAAATGTAATTATTTTAATCTATTTGACAGCCCTAAATTAAATTACAACACAGAAACAAATAAACACATAATTTTACATAGAGTGAATCCATTAATACATTTCCCTTCAAAAGCAGAGATCACCTAAAGAGAGCATATGATCCAGCAGAATGGATTCACTGAACTAAAAACCATAAAAAATTTAGAGAGTAAGTACACCACAGGGTCTGAACTGAAGTTTAGCCACATGACGGCACACGAGGAAGCAGGATGTCAGTTTAATGTCAACAGATGGCACTAAGCAAACAAGGCTGGAGAGACTCGAGACACATGTCATTCACGTGAAAATGGAAATCAGAGCAGGATCACAGACCTTGTTCAGACAAGCAGACTTGATAGATTTGAGTTTACCAACCTGCTTCTGTATAGCATCGACGGTGTCACGGTCTTCTTTGGTTTTGTTGTATTCTGTGATCATGACCTTGAAGCCTTTCTCCAGAGTAGCAGGCAGCTGCAGAAAAACAGAGATTATTAGGAGCCAAATGGTACTGGAAAACAGGTTGATAGTAATAAAGTAGAAATTAGAAGAGTACTCACTTTCCCGCCCAAGACGTATCCAGCAATGGCGGTTCCAATTTCAATGATGACGATGAGGGAGAGAAGAACAGCAAACTAGGAGAAAACAAAGAGAGGAGAGGTGAATGATAAAAGTGAGGAATGACAAGTCAAGAAATTACATCTTAAAGAATTGATTGTTTTTATTCAGAGCTGGTCCGTGTTGGGTCAAACCAGTTCATTGCAACGGTTTGTTTTCCATTTTAGTCAAATATGTAAATACACATCTAATCTTCAAATTAAGTGTTGTGTAAGAAGGAATCTGGTTTAACCTGTTGGCAACGTGTGACCATGTCAACAGCATTAACAGACAGACAGCAGCTTTACAGCATAGATGTTGTTTATATGTGTACTAAATTACTTGGGCAATACTACATGTTAGTGTGCTGCACCATTAAACTTAGTTAAAACATAACCCCACAAATATACTTAATATTTCAGTAGTTGACATATACACTCCTATACATTTACTTGTCATTGGTTGCAGTTCCATGAAAATTTAAATTTTCACTACCGCAATGCATTTAATAATAAAATATACATTTGTCAATTTGCACATTACTAGTATTTATTGCATTAGTATTATCTATTATTAGTTTTATTTATTGCTCCTGATTATTTTAAAATGCACTTCCTGAATCGTTATTATCTTTACATATTTAAATGTATAATACAATAAAATATGGAAATAATTAAATCAGTAATAGATCAAAATAAATAATAATAATAATAATAATAATAAATATAGCTGCAAGCAGCCATTACCGGGGCCAAGCGCAAGAAGCGGCAACAGATGCCAACATGGGTGGGAGTGGCAGACCAACTGCAGCAAGGAGCAATTAAAGACGTTTTAAGAGAATTTTGGGCAAATGGCTAAAAAATCATATATACAGTAACTTTTAAGATGATTTAATGGATTATCACTTTCGACCAATAGGTGGCGCAGTTACGAAATCGATGTGTTGTGGTCAGAGTGAGGTGACAATGACACATACAAAGTTTGGTGTCAAAATGTCAAGGCATTGCAGAGATAAAGACTTAATAGTCATTTTGGCAGCATGCCTCAACTTTGCTGCTGCGGTATACGAAAACGGTTTCGTCTATCGTCCCGAAATCCATAACTTTTAGTCGGCATGGTTTGGAGATGACATGATTCAATTTTGGTGAAAATCGGACAAATGGTCTAGGAGAAGTTCGAAAAAGGTTTTGAAAGTAAATAAAGATGGCGGACAGGAAGTTCGTCTAAATACGTCAAACTTGGTATCCATGTTCTCGGCGTGACCCAAGGAATCTAATAAGACCAGTGTCATTACAATAGGCATATTTTTAAGTTTTTAGCATTTTTGGAAATTTAATTTGAACTTTTGACCACTAGGTGGCGCTGTTTCGAAACTTCTCAGGCTCCTTCAGGGCATCGTACTGATGAACCATACCGAGTTTCGTAACAATTTGTTCATGCGTTCAGAAAATACAGCATTTTAGCATATAATTCAAAATGGCCGATCTGGAAAAATTGTATATCGCTCGACTCGTCGTGACGCCCTGAATCTAACGAGACCACTTTTATGATTTTTGGACAAAGCGTTCAGAAGTTATGAGCAAATATAGCCATTTTTCGTATCTCCGGACCAGTAGGTGGCGCTGCGCCGAAACGCAGCATGTAGCCTCAGGTCATGCTTGTGATGACATGTACCAAGTTTGGTCTGAATACGATTAAGCGTTGCAGAGATACAGCCTTGCGTCTGTTTTCGCAAGCCCTACGTAAAATTGTGCGTTTATCGAAAACGGTTAAGCGAATCGACTTGAATTCCATAACTTTTTGTCGGCACTGCCTGGAGATGATCTGGTTCAATTTTGGTGCAAATCGGACAAACCGTCTAGGAGGAGTTCGAAAAAGTAGGTTTTTGGAGAATTAAAAATGGCGGAAAATTTTTCATGACGGAAAATTACATCATAGAATTGGTTTGAGCTAAGGAATCAGAGAAAAAAAGAATTTTGTTTCTAGCCCTTACGGTTCTAAAGTTATTAGCATAAACATGAGTGAATCTTTGGACAGTTGGCGGCGCTAGTGGGATTGATTTAGAGTAGTGGTTCTCAACGGGGGCGGGTACCGCCCCCCCAGGGGGCGTTTAGAGAACTACGGGGGACGTTAGACGCAAGAGTCTTGAAAGGGGGGCGTTCAGGTGTTAATGGGGGGCGTTCACTAGTTTAAATATATAACGCAAATTTGTGTTCATTTACTTTGATTAATTTTAAGCATTTAGTAATGTATTTGTAATAAACACTTTAAGTGGGCTATTTAAAAAGTGTTAGGACCATATATGTTAAATTATGTTGTAAAACATATGCGTAGATTCTGATGTCATATTGTGTGTTCGTGCGCGTCTATGGTGCGCGTGAAAGAAAACATCAGCAGCGCTCAAATAGAAAAAAGAAAATCATTCGTCCGCGGCCATTCTAGCCTACTCCTGACCGCAAGTCCACCGTCAGTATACTAGCAGGTTTAGTGTTCATTTCTATTGCATTACGATTGAAAGCAGTATCAATAATGCCAAATATATAATGTGCAGTCAAGTTCAGGTGTGAATGCTGTTTAAATGAGTGTTCTCACCGACGCGCTTGTTGTGATTCTTCTTCCACTTTAATGCACATAGCCTAAGCTATGTATCGTTACTTTTGCAACGACTCTATTATTTTTTCCAGTTATAGACCAGCGCTCTGACAACAATCCAGCGCTGGCTAAAATCACGCAGCGGAGGAATGGAAAGTTGACAAACCATTAAGAAGTATTGACTTAAGAAACACTTCTATTTTTTCAAATATTTTCAATAAATCACGTTCCCATTTACTCCGGCGACGAATTTCAAAATTAAACTAAATTCTATTCATATTAAAGGTAAAACTTAAAAAAAAAATGTTAGGCATTAACTAATTCCAATGCCTAATGCCAAAATGTTTTCTTTGTTCACCAAGTAATTTACTGGTCAGGCATTATTGTTAACTCAATTTGAAAATGACAATTTGATGGATAATTTTTATATTATATTAACATTTAAATATATTCTGCAATCACATTTTGGTAATGTAGGCTATTCATTCTACCATCACATCTGAGCGCGAAACGCTGCTTGGGTAACAGTTTCATGATATAAAAACAATTAATAATACAATAATAATTGAATTGTTCATATGTGTTTATTCTTGTTAGAAGATTTTTCTTTTTACTGATTTTGAAAACAAATTAATCACGACAAACCAAATTAATTCCAATTGTATTAATTATACCTGATACCAAGGTATACAATTCTAACATAATTTTTCATGAAAAATCATGATTGTATTTATTTATTTTTCGAAAGTAAGGTTAATGTAAGCAGCTTCTTGCAATACTCTCCTAAATGAGTAATAAAACCTACGTGCAAACATTACCGCTTTAATGACTGTCCTTTATTTTTCAGTGCATTTGTTTTATAATATATGGCTATTACTGTCATGGGATTAATATAATATAACTATTATGTAGTAGTAGTGTAATGTAGACAAACACAACTAAAAGAGGTTTGAATTTTTCTTTGTTTAATTTGCACACTAAATATGGGTTGGAGCTTTTAATTTTGAACTCAAAGTACACCAGATTGATGAATTTAACATTAAAATGCACACATTTTTCTTAAGGGGGGGGGGGGGGGGGGGGGCTGGGGGGGGGCCCCCCCTAGAAGGCTCGAGGTCCACCCACCACAGATTTATCAAAAATCATGTGAGAAACACTGCTATTGCTATTCAATGCAGTTTATAGCTTGTTTTTTTGGATTAATCACTGTGGAGTATAGTTCGATTGTATTAATAAATGACAATTTTGTACTTATTTCATCAGTTACTCGTTCCTGCTCGCTCAGTTTGGGGGTGGGGGGTGGTCGGGGACCTATAATATTGGATAGGGGGCGCTGGCCCCAAAAAGGTTGAGAACCACTGATTTAGAGACTCCAAAAGTGCTATGGTGAGAGTTCAGACTGTCCTCTATCTGTGTGCCAAATTTCATAACTTTTCCGGAAACGGTTCTATGGGCTGCCATAGACGCCCAGTCAGAAGAATGAAGAATAATAAGAAGAACGGGAACAGTTACAATAGTTGCCTCCGCACCTTCGGTGCTTGGCCCCTAATATTAGTAATAGTAATAATAGACAAATTGGAAATATTTATATTAAATGAATATTTATACTAGTTAAGCATTAAGAATAAATGGTGCAAACAAATTAAGTATCCCCTAGTGTGAAGACCTTACAAATGGCTGAAGCAACCCTACCCAGTAGACCATTTCCTTTATCTTAGCGAAATAGTCTGAACAATGATCCTTACCACGGTGATCATGCACTGACTCTCCTTCCAGGCGCCACAGCAGCCAAAGAATGCGATGAAGAAGATGACGACTCCCACTATTATCAGCACTAGAGGAGAGCCAGAGTATTCTTTGATGATGGCAGTGTTGAGGAATGAAACGTGGACCAATGTCCCCAGAACTATTAAGGCCAGGCCACACAGCTGGGGATGAGAGACAGGGAGATAATGGAAAAGTCAGTGTGAAAAACAGTGAACAGAAGCCATATCATGTATTTGCATTCTCAAATGATCCAATTATTAAAATGACCAATTCTGATGGCCTATTCAATGGCTCCCTACCCTGGAGTACATTTTTGATGTCTCTTATCTGTGACACCCATTTAAGGTGTTGGAGCAAGCAAACAGTGATTGACTGTCGCACAACTTTTGAAAGAAATTCAATGACGTCAGGGCTGTTATGTGATTGGTTATTAAGGCACACATGATCCAAGTTGGCCGTTAAGCTTTCTCCAATGGTAGAGCCACGGACCCTCGTATCTCCCAATAATAAGACCATCGCTGCGTCCGAAATCGAATAGGCTACTTACTTAATAGTATCAAAAAGTACCCGGATGACCTGCTAATTCCCTCGAGATTCTGAAGTGCGCATTCGATGGAAGCTTTACTATCCCATGATGCAACGGGAGAGGATTTATGAAGGCACCGCATCTCTGCTTGGAGTCTTTACTAACGAGGCATCGAAAACATGCAGTGCGGGGGATACTCCAGGATCAGGGTTGGGAAACACTACCATTTTTTGCTATCTTTCCATTTAGATTAAGTAATAATTAATAGTTTTATCAACTAGGTACCTGGTGTAAAATTGCATTATTCTGTTCCCTAACCCTAAATTTCACTTCAGGATGTTGGTAAGCATTCAAGAGAAAAATTTAATTTAAAAAGTGAGTTGTAACTAGGTGTGGGAAAGTTGTTAGAAGTATGAGATTCTTTGAAACCTTCGGTACACTCCTTTGCCAATGACGTTGGCTCGCAATATCTATTCATCATGCTATGTAAAGTTTGTCAGCAATCAGGAAATTAGTTACGCAACATCATCATTACACAGATAACGTACTGTGTAAATATTCCAAGTAAATTAGTACTGAACTTCGCCGCTGAGAAAGTCTAAAGGATGTTTAGTAATATGTATGTGTCAGCTGTACAAATGTAGAATATATGGGCGTCACAGCTAGTCAACAACCCAGAACAACTTTTATGACTCCGTGGTCCGGCTAACATACAAAGCAACACCAGTGTAAATATTTGAGGGTAATAAGTGGCAGCAGGTAGGCACCTGTACGGAATAGACAAAGAGGAAACAGTAGCAGGAAGTAGAGATGCACCGATTACAATTTTCTAGGCCGATCCCGATTCCGATTTTATTTTTTCAAACCACTTTACAGCACACACAAATATTTATTTTCTATCTTCTCTTTAATAGAACATTTTTTGAACAGATAATCGCTATAAAATAGAACTATATAAATTAATCCTAGTGTGGGAAATTCCCACACATCTAAAGTGCAGTGTTATGGAAGAACCATTTCCTTTTCACATCCAATATCCAATTAAAAAAAATGATATATTTAGCAATCTAAACTTCTGTATGAAAACAGGTAATGACAATTAAATAATATATAAATAACAAATAAAAATTAAATAAATATAGCCTTGCAGTATAAAGATATTTCTCTCTCTCTCTCACACACACACACACACACACACACACACACACACAGGCCTATTGCAATCACTTGCTGTATATCAATGGCAAGTTATATTTCTCAAACCGTTCTTCTCTCATTTGACATGTCAAGCCAAGCTAAACAGAACAAGTGGAGCATGTGCAGGGAAACGATTGGGAAATAATAAAAACAAGTTTAAATGGGTAAATCTATAAATACTTTTGAGTCTTCATTTTCTTTCTGACATAGCCTAGCCTACTTCAGTTATTGTTAAAACACACCAGACATGCAAATTCTTTGCATTTTGGATGAAATCATATTTATTTTGTCCATCAAAAGTGTGCTTTCACTTAAATTGAGCGCAGCAAAAATAGATTCGGCGCCGAAACCCGCGCTTCACTGTTGGTCACGCGACGCTCCTGCTCGACGCTCACGCGCTGCTCCTGCTCCCGGTGTGAATGCACTCATTGATTAACATGCACGCCGAACAAAAAAAAAAAAAACGCGCTGCACCTTGCGGTGTGAAACGGCCGTAATTCATGAGGTTTTCTACATGTGCACGTTCCGTGTGCACGTGTGATGCTGATGTTGCGCGATGTTAATCATGCGGCGCCCGAGTGCATTTGACCGGCATAAAATCGGATTATGTCAGACTGACCGGCCGGTCGCCGATCATGGCCGATCACGTGAAAATCGGCCGATTCCGGTCACCAGCCGATCAATCGGGGCATCTCTAGCAGGAAGAATCCTGTTTCATTTGCTGAATGAAATAAAGATATGTATTTAAATTGCCAGGAGTGTCTATTATTACGAAGAAACACATGACAATGCCCTAAATAAGGAGTGGTGTTTAATCGTCTATTATCAGACCATATTCCGGCTGGCCTTTGGCATTACTTGACTGAATGGGTCACAGATGAACGTTGATACTCAGATGGAGAAGTCACATCACATGATGCCATCGTAAATAGAAAGATCAATCACATGACTGAGGCTGAACTTTACAATCTCTCACTGAGAAATATATATATGAGAGACATTTGAATACCAAATTCCCAGCACAAACCTGCACAGATTCTTTTTTCTTGAATTTTCTTTTCTAGTTCAAAAAAAGTATATTGCTGCAAAGCAAACACAACTGTAATTCTCTGTAAGTCACTGGAATTGTTAAAGGTTGCATGTCTGGTTTGTATCAGGATATGCATCCAATGTAAATGTAGTTCAAAAGACGTTTACTTTAATTGTTTTAATTATGAAAAAAAAAAAAAAAAAAACAGTACGAAAGATGTGAAATGTTTCAATTGCTGTCCTGTCTATACAGTTGAAAGTCTCCATGGTGAATAGTCATTTTCAGATGGAACAAATTTTCCCTGGGAAAGTTAAGTACATTCGCTTCACACATGTACTGTTTTCAAACCCATCTGTATAGTACTGTACACATCTGTGTTCTTCCCGCACAACCTCTGTAAAACTTGCGGATAAAATGTTACTATTGCATCTTTGTGATTGTGGACATTTTCACAGCATTATTTTGTTGCCCATTGAATACCATAATTAAAGCTATTTTTGTGGCACACAATTCATTTACATTTTTTTTTTAATTATTAAAGGTGAAATTCTCTAATGAAGATGCAACATTTTTAATGTTGCATCTTCATTAGTGATTTTCACCGGTTTAACAACTTATGAGTAAATGAAATCTAAAACTTAAAAAGGAGAGCCGAATTCCAGAAACTGCTCAGAACATCAACATCCCTAAATAATTCCTTCCCTTAATAATATACATAATGCTGTAATATTTAATAAAATAGAATCAATCATCATTATGCATCCACTAACATACACATCCATAAAACAAATACCCTAACCTTAAGCCAGGGACACACTTAACAACTGTAAGGCCGATTATGAATGTTATTTGATACATACGAATGATCATGCCCAAACGCGGCGAGTCAGAGACAGTTGCGTTAAGTCGGTGTTCACAGTCAGTGTTTAAAATCTTCTCCAGTAATTGGAAACAGACTATAAGTGTGTTCAGTTCAGTCTAAGAATCTCTGTAGTTGTTGCTAATGCTGGGGACACACTTAAATAGCTGAAACATTCTAACACATGAAAGACGACCATCTTAAAAAGCTTAAATGTTGTTTAAAAAATTAAATCTGTCCAAATTACAACAAAGTAATATCAGCATGATTGTGTGTGATCACAGGAAGCATAGATTGTGTAGGTGCGAAACTGAGCTATATATGAGAAACAAGCTGTCAGCTCAAACAAGTAATGGCCATTAGCAGCTGCAGCTATGTTGTCAATTTGAAGGACAGAGCACGCTGCACATGCAAGAATGTTTTTCTTTTTTCAGGAAACATACCACTTAATTCTCAGGTTACACTGTAAACTGTGTGTGGTGTGCACGCTTACACCAGGGAACGCCTAGATGCCAAACAATGTCAACACCAACAGCACAAGAGGAATATGTGCAGAGAGCAGTGCTTGGTGTGATCAAACAAACTTGCTTGGACGGAGTGCTATGTTTCCGTGACCTAAAAGGAAGCCTACATTATCAGCTAACTGCTGACGGACAGTCATAAACACTAATACCCAAAGTCAACTAACAATGAAGGATTAGCAACAAAAACAAACATTTTTGCATTACGCACATTTTAATTTCACACCTTTAAATGGCTGCATTGTGTCTTTGCACAAGTTGGGACACATTCATTTGACGAAGTTATAAACCATGTGCATCAGTGTAGTTTATTTTGAGTTCACCACAATACTCCATTCCCTTTAAGCATGCAATGTGTCAACAAGAAGGTTTAACCACTTCCTGAGTAAATCCATGTTCATGAGCAACAGGTCTACATCCATATTTGATATACATGTCAACACAAAATGACTGTATTCCAGTCATCCAACATGTTTTCCTGAATGTTGGGAAATGTCAGCATAAGAGGAAACTGAACTCCCCTCTGAACTCCTTGACTGGAAAAAGTGAGTCATAGTCACTAGAACCTCTTAAAACTTTGTGAGGTGATTTTTGCATATTTCATTATTTAAGAAGACTTATTTGAGAAGTAGAGAAAAAAAAAGTCTATTTTGTTTCTCCTTTTACGTCAAAGCCTCTCACAGTAGCTAAACTAAAGTGAAGCAGCATGAATTGTAAAAAGGAAGTGTTACGAAAGAAGGGTTTGGTCTAAATCTTTCACAATAAAGTCAACGACGAATCAGGGAAATGGTCAGCGGTTATGGCACATGCCCTGGCTAATGCGAAATATGACATTAATAATACAGACATTAGTTGTTACTCACCCAGAAGATGAAATTAAAGAAAAAGAGCAGGTATTTGACACATTTTGCTCCTCCTTCTACAGCCATGGCGCTTTTCATACAAGTCCTGAAAATAAAAAGGTAAAAACACATAAATGAAAGTACCTACGATCACACCAACTTCCCTCAATACCTGCAAGGTTAAAACATGCTGGAACAATACAGGTCAGTTTTCTGACACAAGCTAAATGAGGCTAACAATTAACTGTATATCATGGAAAGTCAAATATCCTTTCCAAGCAATTGAAACAAACCATCAAAGTAAAAAACTAAAATAGTGTCAAAAGGCAAGAATATGTAAAAAAGAAATAAAAAAAGTATAAACAATATAAGGGACATTTTGACAATTTAGTGTTTTTGGCCATTGAGTTTGCATATGTCATACAGGTCAAGTTTAAATTATTTTAATCTTATATTCTTACCATTTTAACCACTGAGTGACAAAATGTCCAGATTATTTGTTTTATTTCCATATAAAAAGCAAATTCTCATTAATAAAAAAAATTCTGAAAAAAAAAAAAAAAAACGATTCCAAAATAAAAGTGCCCATGTATAACTTTATCCTTCTATAACATTTAATTGAAATGTCTATGTTTATTGTTGATATTATTAAGCTGTGATTGAAAAAGAAAACAGTAGGCTACCAGCAGGGGTTAAACTTTACCACACTCACCGAGTGGTTGAGCGCAATAAAGTTAGTTTTAGGTTCGATATTCGCCATTTAATTCCCCTTGCCACTGTTCTATAGGGTCGGCAGTCTTACAAAGATATCCATAGCAGGATTAGTTTTAACATTATGTAACCATTGTATATCGACATGAAATATTCATTCAAAATCACCTAGGTGCGTTAATGCTGCATAATTATAGGCTACCTGAGAATGCTTTGACGCGTTTTCACAGCGAATGATGCCTAAGGGAACTTCTGCCAATTTTTTCTTTTTTTCTTTTTTTTATTCATTTAGCTGACGCTTTTATCCAAAGCGACTTACAATTGCTATATATTTCAGAGGTTGCACGCCTCTGGAGCAACTAGGGGTTAAGTGTCTTGCTCAGGGACACATTGGTGTCTCACAGTGGATTCGAACCCGGGTCTCTCACACCAAAAGCATGTGTCTTATCCACTGCGCCATCACCACCAATTCCACCAACTGCGGTAAACGTAGCCTATCATTTTTATCATTTAAAATTACTTTTAACATTTAAAAACAGACGTTTTCAAATTCCAAAGCTTGTAGAAGGTTCCTATTGGCAATACTGACTTAGGCTGAAGCTTTCCTGTACCCTTGAGTAAATTGACTTGTCTCAGAAAATGATTAATAAAACTTATAAATATCAGTTGAGCCTATGTTTAGCGACTTTCTTCACTGACACAGACGAAAATGAAAAGACTATCAGTCAAAGTTCAGATTTAGGAGGGGAAGAAATAAGGCAGGATGAGGAGACTGAGAGAAAGAGAAAGATGAAGATGAGGAGAGAGCAGGTATTGACAAATAATCTAATGACATGGTTTTAAAGCTATTTCTTATAAATTTTTTTGGGCCTTTAAAAGTCCTAAATTGCACATATGTAGATCAGAGAAATCCAAATTTTCTCGGGGGAGCATGCCCCCAAACCCCTAACTACCTGACATTTGAATTCCTGTGTCTGTGAGGGGGTGGTAATGTGGGTGGGGCTGTTCTAGCCAGAGCAAGTAGATGTTGCAGTGGAGTTAAAAGTCGAAGGTGAAGTAGGCTAATGTCAAATTTCCATAATTGTGATTGATTTATTTCTGTTAGTTGTCTTCAGCCATTTTGGTATGTTAAAATTTGAGTCAGTTTTGGACTCCTTATTTTTATGTTTAAATTTACATTCTGAAAAACAAGGTTGTGTTCCATATTGTGGTGTTCAGCAATTTGAACATAGTATCGTCATCATATCAGTGTAGATGTAGATGGCCCAAAATAAACATTAACATAACATTAAAATATCAAGTAAATAAGACGTATTGTGATACTTGGTGCCACAGTGACTCGTCCCAAAAAGTATTGCTATACCACGATACTCAATATGTTGTCCCACGGTGAGTCATTTTTCCCTGTTGCACCTACACAAAATTTGAGGTTCCCCCACCTGCCAAATCCCACTTTAACCACTGCAGATGACTATATCCTTTTTCAAAAATTATATTCTTCCCCCCCACAGTTTCCATGGTAGACATGTTATACTTAACCACATGACTAAAATACAACGGGTGTGTATCAATTAGCTCCCTAGCTTGTGAATCAGTATATAGTGTACACGAATCCGGGCACTGGTAAGAGTAAGGACCCTAGCTCACTACACATTGGGATTACTCAATTTCCAGCGCCATGACTTTGTACATCATCAACGTGCAACGATGTAGACAGAACCGCTGGTATTAATCAACAACAGGCAAGACCTGTATGTTTTTTATATGTTTATGCTGTTTAAACACATTGTTTTGATACATATCCTTACAACATTTCAGGCGAATATTAATTATAAATGTTAACTAGACGTGTTCGCTACCGGTCTAGTGTGTATTTATGCTGACATATAATAAAAAAGTGGTTTGTCTTTTCAAAATCTTCTATAACGCGTCATATTTATTGAGTTGGCTTATGTGGCTTCAGAAATGTGAGGTAATGTTTTTGCAGTGCATTATGGGATTTTTTAGGGAGAGAACGTTCCAGTGCACTGGGAGGATCTTGCGATTGAGACAGCCCTTAAAATGACTGACTCCCTGATCAGTGCCCATGGTGAAATAGAGAGCTGATTGAGACGCTCCCAATGTCTCATCCAGTGTGTGATGACAGTTCTTATAGGACAAAGTATTACAAGACAAATGCAAATTCACCATACATTGTGTTTTTACTGTATTTGAAGAAATTGGACATTTCAAAGCTTCTTCAGTAAAAGATACTCAATGTTCGCTTTTGGAGACAAATTAATTTAGTTTTACCTTTATTGTCAACGAAATTTGATCCAACGAAAAAATCCCGTAAACGAAATAAATGTAGGTAAAATATGGATTTTGGAGTCAAAGCAGTGTGTAATGTAATAATAGTCCTCATTCTCTTTAGCCAAGCGAACAGAATATTAATTAGGTAAAATGTAAAATGAGAAATGCTATTGACATGTCTTCCGTAACAAGGAACAAAGTAAAACCGTGAGAACGCGAAACGTCATCTGACTGCGGTCACGAGATTAATAGTTCCATGTTTTAAATGCAGTTTGGTTTTTGTTTTTTCAAATTAGCTTTCAAAAGGCCTAGCTGCTACATTATATTTAACTGCGTTAGTAAACCAGTTGTAAATAAATAAATGTTTATGATCACGATGACGACACTTATTGACAAAATACTTCGGTATTTCTTGTTCTTGATAATCCCCCTCATCGTGCGTTATACAGACGTCTTATTTTTCAACTCCTACGCCAATTTATCTATCAACTTTAAAAAATTTACATCATGGTGTTTTAAATCTGATAAAATAAAGGTTTTGCAAGTTTACAAAGAAACCTACCAATATGTCTGAAGTTTTGAAGACTTTTAGGGCCTCGAGCTCTCAGAAAAGACAAGCATGATGTTGAAATTCAGTCTACGACATAAGAAGCTCGCTCGCGACGCGGAGGACAGGAAACAATGCGGCCATACACTTGGTTAACTAAATTACACCCAGCGTGTAATTTCGAGGATTTCCAGTCAAAACTAATTACTTAAGGAAACAAAAAACGAGTAGTCTAGCGTTACTCTCAAACGAAGAAAAAAAACGTGTCCTTCGCTTCAGTCTCGAGACTATAGGCTACTTGAAAAAATTCCGTTAATTTTAAAATCAGAGTTAATCGTTAATCGGTGAGAAATCGCTTACCTCGGGTTAAAATGTTCAGTCTAGCGTAGGCTACAGGAAACCTGTTGAAAGAAAAGTGGATGCTTTCTATCCAAGCAAGAAGCAACACACGGATATGAGAGAAGTCGATGTGTGTAGGCTACTGTGTAAATGTGATCCTCCCTCCTATGTTTGCACCCCACCCCTTACTGCATGAGGCTGAACCTAGTAAAGAAAATCATGTAGATATAATCAGTCAGGTATTTAAAAAACACGTAAAATGGTTTACAGGTGTTATCAACAACAATACAAGCGTCACATTTTAAAGGTGCACTCAGTTGTTGTTGTTTTTCTACGAAATTAAGTCTTAATCATAAATTAAGACTGCACTTATAAGAAATTGTATAAAAGTATAAAAAAGTAAACATAACAGCCTACTGTATGTGTTAATAAGAATGTGTAGCCTATTATGCAAGTATTAGAAGATAAACTTAATGTATCCTCACCAACAGGTATAAAGTTCAAAACCACTGAGACAAAAAAAAAAAAAAAAAAAGCTAAACATAACAAATTAAAGATGTCTAAAAAAAGTTTGACATCATATGATTTTGACTTCAAATATAAAACCCTAACAAGTCCATACCACTAATAAATGTGTTAAGAGTTACAGTAGAGTCGTTATGATAACTAAAGTTGATCTATCATTTTATTACAGTTTTGTAAATATCATTTGACATATTGAAGACACCAGCTGAGATTAGAAGCCATTTAGCTTCATCTTTCTCGTTACACATTTACACCCAGTATGATATCATGTTATTGCGACATTGTCATGGCCAGATAAAGTCATTTTAACAGACCACTGGAATGGATGAAATGTATCACAATCTTTTGAAAAAAGCCAACCTTATCAAGAGACTTGTGCTGACATGGAAAGGGAATTCTTCATTAAATTTAATCAGAGCCATTCTTTTTAAGAGTTTTTATACTCTAACAAATGTAAAAGACTTTCAGGTTTAATTAGATTAGTGTTTCTCTCAGTTAAGCCAAATCAAGTCACGTTTGGGTCCTTCCTGAGATTCGGTAATTATTTCAGTGGTGGTTCACCAAAATGAAAAGCTGGTTTATTATATTGAATGAAAAAATTTTTTGCAATAATTATTGCAATTAAATCATTTTTTTATCATAAGTTAATGTCTTTAAAAATAGTGTTTTATCAAAAAAAGATTTCTATCATATGCTAAGCATTTTGTCATGTCTCTGAGGCACTTCACTGTATTTGTGCTTTGAAATTTTTTGGCAATATGGTAAGTATTTTATTTGTGTTACTTTCTTGTGTATCAAGCCTAACAACTCAACCCCATCATATAAAATTAGGATAGAAAATTATTATTTTTCAACATTTTATTTGAATCCTTAAGTATATACAACTTATTTCATTGCTGCCATATATGGTCTATTCTACTCTAGACGAGGAGCAGTGGCCATGTTTAGCAAAAAACCTCAACACCATCACACTCAACCCCGTCACATAATATTTTTCATTGTTTCAGGGGTTGTAAACTTGTGACAGGGTTGAGTTTTTCACTTAATTTATTAATAATTTTAATAAAAAATATATAAAATCATGGTTATCATGTAAATGGGTATCATGCATCAGTAAAGATATACTTACCAAAACCATGACAACTGTTATAAAATAAAATAATTGATGTAATGTGTCCACTTAAACATGGTCAAGCAATGTCTCCCGCCTCACCTGTTACAGTCTTCAACACCATCATATATTCTTTTTGGGAAAAAATCGGGAAGACGATTCAAAATGAAGGCATTTCTTGCTGATTAACACCTGACATGTTAAGAACTAACACAATAAAATTGTTGTTTTAGTTAAACATCTAAATATTATTTTGTATATTATCCAATCCAATAAAAATGTGAAATTGTTATGAGGGACACATGAGCAGTAGGTACATGTTAGTTTTAGAACAAGTTTTGCGTACATTTTTTTTAAAAACAATTCCATTTTGTCCGTTTTGGGGGTTGAGAATAAATGGGGAAAATACCTGAAAAAGAGGTTTGATATGTGCCTATGTGGGATATTTAGAAATTTAATTTCTAGTTTCCTAGTATCCCAGGAATGACCCCTTTATTTATATGGTGCTTTTTACAATACAGAGTGTTTCAAAGCAGCTTTTGTTGAAGATTTTATTATTTAGAAAACAAGTAATTTAGCCATATAAGAATACACAATTATTTCTTGTATGAGTTATGTCCTCTAATAGGACTCTGTCTAGGTGACTTTGAAAGCTGCAAGACCTTCTGTAAAAAAGATCCTGAATGTCAATTCTATTCTGAGAAGTCACATGGTATAAGATATTTACCCGAAACTATAGGGTGTGTTACCTTCTATGGAAGAAGATGTAGCTATGTATACAACTCTGAACCCAAAAATACTCGGGCTCGCCAAATGGCCGGAGGGCCAGAGCGTTAGAGCGCCGGTCTATGGAACGGCGTTCGAAAATAAAGTCTAATTATTTCTGACATCAAAGATTCTTGAGAAGGGATTTCATAAAAAGATTGAAACCACGACAAAATTGAAACCACTTCACTTTACAGTGATGAACAGGAAAATAAAGCTTCAATGATGCAAACAGAATTCAATTCTGCTGTAAAGCAGCTCGGTTATTATTCGGTTAAAATCATTCAGTGTGGATTCAATTTCTAAGTACATCAATTATGAAATTAGTTCATTATATAAAACAGCTCTGCAGAAAACTTATTTTCCTTTATTTTTTTTTTTACAACACATTCCCCAATGTCTGAGGACATACGTGCAATTTGGGCATGACTGTTTATTTAACCCATAATATTCCTTTATTTAGATTACAGCAAAGGAAAAGAGCATTTTATCGGTTTAATCAGACAAACATTGACAAAGACAGGTTCTTCTGCATTGTATGAATGTGGTGGTGGTAGCAGCGTTTAAAACTTCCTGTTTATATTTCCTGTTCATGAGCTTACAGTTACACGTCCTCTTAAACTTCTTTAAAAATGACTAAGGCTATTAGTAGGCCCTTATAGTTTTGGACGAACCTAGTTTAATGGTCACACCACTGGTATTCCTCTACTATACCTTTCAAAATATGAATATCATTCCATCCACATGCTTATTTAATCAGAATGACATTTTGGAAAAGACAAAAGTGATAAATTATTGAGTCCTTGATAAACAGTGTTAAATCATATGATGGAGAAAGGAAATACAAGAAAAATGTATTTTGTTTACACATTTGAATGCATGTTACAGATTGGTACGTTTTATCAAAGCAATTAAATGATTATATTGGCAGCCAGTGAGTGTTCAGATATTTATGGTGGGTGGCAATGCAGAGCACAGCAATACAAAGACATGATCTGCATATTATAAAAGCACACAGTGAGCACAGGATACTCTCAGAATTCAAGCGCTGTCAGGGAACCTGAACTTCCGATCTTCTTAAACCTATTGGCTGCAGCAATGGCTATGTAGTTTTTCTGTGTGAGGTGGAGGAGTGAGGTGGAAGAGGAAGGAGGACAAATGGAGAAAGTATTTAGTATCTTAAAACAGTGTTAAGAAAGTGGTAAATCATAATGTTTCCTCAGCTTTTCACCTTCCACATCCGCCTGGCCATATACTTCTTAAGGAGAACCTGTGACTTGAGCACGATGTTGCTGCTCTTGGCTTTCTCACTGATGTTGTTGAGCCATGGGTGTTTGAGACTCTGTGTAGCACTCATACGACCACTGTAAAAAAAGAGAGACATCTTCAGAAGACTTGGAATATATAACAAGTTGTATGAAATGTTACTTTTATTGTGTGTGATTTTTTTATGTTTCTTTTGCATCCCTTTTGGAGCTTGAATGCAATTAGTCACTGTACGCTTTCATTGTATGCTCGGACATTCTGTAAATCATTCCAAGTCACTCGGAAGTTGTTGGAATGCAATTACAAGTTTTTGGACTAAGTGTACTTGTAAGTGTATTTTAAATTTCACCTTCTTTCTCTGATAAGCAGGTTGGAGACGAAGTCCCGAGCCTCAGCAGACACATGCTCAAACGCATCCTCATCAAAGTACCTACACACATCCAACAGGGGGTGTTGTTTTACAACAATTCGTATTTATTTTCGAGAAATGCCTACATTTTTTTCGCATTTCATGTTCTGGGCTCCATAGAATTTACGGCCTGGTTTCACAGACAGGGTTTAGATTAAGCCAGGATTAGGCCTTAGTTCATTTAGGGAATTTAAGTAGCTTTTATAAACATGCCTTAAATAATATTACTGGTGTGCATTTTGAGACAAAACACTTTAAGATATGTGCAAGTTGCTTTCAGTTAAAACCTCTCAAACATTATTATTTTAGTCTGGGACTAGGGGTAAGCCTCGTCTGTGAAACCAGGGGAATGACTTATATATGACTTATATATATATATATACTTATAATGAAATATATTTTTCTTTGTGAGTAGCTAATGTTGTGTTTTGTATAGAATTAACATAATAGTGGCCTACCAGTTGCCCAAAAGCACATTGTTGAGGGTCTGTCCATCATCATCCCCCAGAAAAGGAGAGAGGCCACTTAAGCTACAACAACAGAAATTGATTGTGACTTTTGTTTCTCCAGTTCAACAGATCAGTTAACATGGAGCTAACAGGGTTGTACAAGTTTCTTTTTCTGTTTTGGAGACTACCCATAATACACTTAACACCGGTATTGCTTTAAATAGAAGTAGTTGACTGAGTGACCCTGGATGCTCATTTACTGCCTTGTTTGATGCTTTTGGACTCACTCCCAGTACCTTTACTGTACGTCCCCCACTATTAGCCAATCTATGAAACTAATTCTAATGTCTGTAATCAAGGCCCGATTGAGTCTTTTGCAGTGTTATGGTGATTTTAAATTCAAATGTAGAAGATTGTTCAAAATGATATTTAATTGCAATCTATATGTTCTGGTGTATGTTAATGCACACAGCTCATTGTGATTTACAGCATATATGTGACGACTCCCAAAGTCCACATATCTGTAGGGAAGGAGACAAAATCGAAGTTCACCACCTCCGGAGCTAAAAACTCAGGCGTTCCGAATGAAACTTTGAGCTTCTCTCGTGGTTTATATCTGAAGGAGAATAAGGAGAAGTCACTTAAACCATAAAAGTAAGCCTTTGTTGTAACATTTGAACTCTCAGAGGATCAACACATTCAGAAATACACAGTGGTCATTGGAAAAGTATGTAAGGCAAATGTCATATGCCAAAATGGCTGATGACAACACTAATCTTGATTTGAACAATGGACAAGCGCAATACAATAGTAGTGTAAAAGTATAAATCATACCTCCTTGCTAGTCCAAAGTCAATAATTTTCACCTGATGGCTAGAGCGATTAACGAGAAGGATGTTCTCCGGCTGAGAAAAAAGAAGTGATAAACTGTTTTCAGGATGTCAAAGAAAAGAAACTATGAATGAAAGCTGTAAATATGAGGCCACCCTCAGTTATCATTTGAAATATTGATACTACATCAGTTTAAGAAATCCATAAATAATTTAACACATAAAAGCAAATAAAAGAGGCTGAAAATTGATAATTTATAAAAAAAAAATTATAAAAGAACTAAATAAAGATGATAATTTAAAATTGTTATTTTTAATATGCTTTTTAATTCTAGTTTAAATTCACTTTAATTCTAATTCTATTTTAAGTCTGTTATTTTTTTAAAGTATGCATTGGATTTTCAATTAATCAATAGCTCTTTCTGTTATATATTGCTATATATGATCACTTTCTCAATTTCCAGTTAAGCCAGGAGGTGGCACCCAATCTGCTGTCAATCAAATGTTACAAAAGTTGTCATTGGTCATGGCTGTTTGCAGTTTAATACACTTAAATGACTGTACCAATGATCAAATTGTGGTTTTTAAACATTTCATAATTATAATTTCTCAATTCAATTTATTTAGTTACTAAACTAAATTTAGCATCACAAATGGCCTCCCCATATGTAAAGAAAAAAGTGGCCAAAAATCCTGAAATTTGTATTAAATTAATTATTTTTGTAAACTTTAATTAATTTTATTGTCTTTCTTATTACATGCAAGTTTTGGAATCATGGAGTAGACCATAAGAGAAAAAGTTGCCTTACATTTCTCCATGACGCAGAAAAGACAAGCCTCGTCTTAAATTTATCCGTGGCGCAGCAGACAAGCAAAGCCTATTTATGACTCACATTTCCCTTTAACAACCATCTCTACAATAGCAGTTACCATAAAGACTTAGGCTATAATCCTATTGAACCCTCTCAGAAAACAAAACAAAATCACTAGTCTAAATCTGATGAACAACGTGACTCCTTTTTGCTTTATCTCTTACCTTGAGGTCCAGGTGAAGTACATACATTTGGTGCATGTACTGGACACCCTCACAGATCTGTTTTACGAACACCATGGCATCCACCTCAGTCAGCGGACAGCTCTCATCCACAATTCTCTCGAACAATTCGCCTCCCTCCACACTGAATAAAAAAAGAAGAGACAGGACCATCTCTATGGTTTCATCCTTCATATGTTGCGCTTTAGCCCCTTGTGTTTTATTGCTTAATAAGTTGAGATCTGGGTCAACTTACAACTCCAAAATCAGCACAACTTGATTCTTGACCTCAAAGGCTTCATAAAGTTGGAGGATGTTAGGGTGACTGAGCTGGTTCATGACCTGCATCTCATTCAGTCCCATGTCCTGCAAAACAACCTTTAGATATTAATTTTATGTTTTATGAGTTTTTTTTCCCTTGTGTTATTATCGGTGTTAGCTGTTATTTGTGCTAACAAGGTATCTAGTGTCAGGTAAATAAAGCATAATTAATAATACAGATCCAGAATATGAACATTTCAGGACTCAGCAAGACATTTTCAAGTGGAAGAATGTTTGCTAATTTGGAACAGCTGAAAATGTGCTTTTGCTGATCTAAATTCAGTGTATATAAATGGAAATCTGTTGATTTATCTATAGATGATACATTATGTACACTATACCACTCAAAAGTTGAAGTTCAGCATAATTTAATATTTATTTATGAAGGATTCATTAAATCGATCCAAATTGACAGTAAAGTCCTTCTAATTTTTTTTTTACTTTTTTTAGAATCCTGAAAAAATGTATCACATTTTCCACAAAAATATTAAGTAACGGTTTTCAACATTGATAATAATAAGAAATGTTTCTTAAGCAGCAAATCAGCATATTAGAATGATTTATGAAGGATCATGTGACACTGAAGACTGGAGTAATGGTGCTGAAAATTCATCACAGGAATCAATTATGTTGGTAAAAAAAATAATTTTGTTGGCAAAATACGTAGTCTGCGATGGCACTTTTTAATGCACTAATTAATGTGCAAATGCTGTCAGTAATATTGTGAAGTTTTAAAACATGCACAGCACAGATCTGGTCTACTTACCCTTTCTTTGGCATTTCTTGTGTTGATGATTTTAGCAGCAAGCCTCATCCCTGTCTTAGTCTCGGTACATTTGTGCACCTTGCCAAAGCGACCGCTGACAATTTAATATGATGGTTAAAAATGTCAAAGATTAGGATGACTGGTTACTACGACAATATTTTGCCTATATAATAACTCCATAACAGTTACTGTAGCAGAAATGCTAGCTTTCAGCTCACCCTCCCAGCACTTCTCTGGTGTGGATAGTGAAGGTATCACAGGGTGGAGGGTTCGACTTCAGCGACACAAACCGGTGAGCAAAAGGGGCAGGCTGAGGTGAAACATCATCTGAAAAGAGCCAGAAGGACACTATTAGAAGTGTTCTTTCAGTCAGTCTACTTCATTAGGAATCTTGGGTCAGAGATCACTATGAGATGTTGATATCTGATCTATAATGCTCTTCATGTTGGGTTGGAGTGGGAACAGCTGCAGGAGAGTATAGGGCAATAACATGACAGGGACAAAGGATTATCATATTCCAGACACTTCAGATGTCTAAGGCCAGGCTATATTAGAGGCCTTGCTGTCTGCTTAACCTTTAAAAACAATTTTACACAACTGGAAATTGCCATTTTGTGGTTATGATGTTCTCTTCTGGAAACCGTTTACTGACATTGTCAATACATAATAACCTTTAACTTAAATTTGATTTTTTTTTTTTTAAATCATAAACAGAACAAACGCTAAAAAATCAAATGTTACTTACCTATAAGTTTAAAACAAGTTTTATAAAGATTATTGCTCTTCATCTGTACTGGATTCTTGTCTGTGGCTGGACTTATTTTAATCTGTATTCCATCAGATATGTGGTGTGCTCCTCCAACTGCCTCAGTCGCTTTCTTAGCCAGCGGTGCCGTCACCATGTGGACCAAATCTGCCTTTCCTCCAGTGACCTGTAATCTTTATAAGAAAAACATTGCCATCTATATAAAAATGTTAAACTTAAGAGTAATATTTAGTATTGTTTTTGAAAGAAGCCTCTTTTGAAATATTAGAGTTTGAAATTGCCAACAACAGGAACATTTTAAAATATATTCAAATAGTAATGTGTTTTTACAGCAAAGCAAAATTTTCAGCATCCTTACTTCAGTGTCACACGACCCTTTAAATATTCTTATATGCCGATTTGCGGCTCAATAAACATTTATCATCTGTTGAAAACTCTTCATTTTTGTGGAAACCGTGATTCACTTTTCAGGATACTTTGATTAGGGAGTTTAAAAGAACAGCTGAAATAGAAATCCTTTGTAACATTATAAATGTCTATACTGCCTTTAAAAAAAAAAAAAATCAATTTCTTTAATTTTTTTTTAATAAAAACTCTAACTGATCCCAAACTTTTTAAAGGTATTGTGTGTAAACCCTACTTTGTGAGGACAAAATGTCTCCAAGTATCACAATACCAGAAATCTTTGACCTTGTGGGGACATTTTTGGTCCCCACGAGGAAAACAGCTTATAAATCATAATAACTAACAGACTAAAGATTTTTTTTTGAAAATGTAAAAATGCAGAAGGTTTTCTGTGAGGGTTGCAAAAGTGATAAATTGCTTTTTAAATTTTCAGACAAGCAATGAAGGGATGCATGTGGTTTTACCTCTGTAAAGAGTTAGGGCAGCTGTGCACTTGTCTAAGGGAGAAAGCCTCTTTTGTTGCTGTGGTAACATTCAAACCCACTGTTTTTGGTGGTTTGTGGCTTGGCAGAAACAATGTCGCATCTTGTGACGTTGTCATTTTTGTGGTGGGTGTATTTACTGATGATTTTCCCGAACTCTGCGCAGTTGCTGCAGGAAGAACCCGACTTGTTTGGGGAACTTTTTGGATTGTTGTTGGATCTGTAGGGACTTCCATTAAAGTCAGCTTGGGATGGTTGTTGTTGGGTACCAATGAAGCCGTACATGGAGGAATTGCTGGAGCAAACAGTCCAGTCATCTTTGGTATGGTATGATTCGGTAAGGTTACATTCACTGTTTCAGTATGCTTTGGTCTGATTGTGTTGGGCAAAACAGCTGTTGTCACAGGAACAGATGCTGATGTCATCTTTGGTGCCTTAGTTTTTAAAAGTGACACTTTCCTGTCATCTTGGGCTTCTGATTTTGGTGGAGCAATACCAGAAGTCCTCTGGATCACCGTTGAAGCAGCAATGACGGGTATCAGGACGTCATTCTGGTTCTTATTTTCAAGCTTATTCATTTTATGTGTTTGCTCATGACATTGAGAGAGGTTCGATCTTGGGGGTACAGTGGATATTTCTCTTTCTCCTTTGATTTGCAATTTAGGTTCATGTTGAACTTTGCCCTCCTCTTTTCTCGTTCCATTGTTTTCATTGACTTCTAGCAAAACACCTGCACAAACACACAGCATAAACAATATAAAGGCATGTTTGCACCAAGGACGATAACAATATATTTTATATTATTAAAGAACTATAATAGCATAACGATAATGATTTAGAGGAACAATATTGTTGGAATCACTTTCAGAAAATAATTCTCAACTGATGAATGATAAAAACATTTACAGCCAATCAGAATCCATCCTGCTGAGACCAGAAAACTGCATGCACAGAGGATAGATCAAAACAAAACACCGGTCATGAATTAGAAGTCTAAAACAAGAATTTTTAAAGCGAAATGTTCGAGGAGCTTGAGTTTGTTGCCCAGCCCTTTTTGTTTGAACCACGAGGAGTCTACTCTCACCGAAACTTACGCTACTCCTACATCGGGTCAGAGGTCACTCTTCCGCCGGAACTACACTCGCGTACCGCTGTTACCAGAAGCCAGTGATTATAGTTTATAAAGTTAGAAATATGGATATTTTTCTCACAAAAACGCATCGGTACGGAAGGCCCTTTATTAACCCCCTGGAGCTGTATGAATTACTTTTATGATAGACTGATGTGCTTTTTTGGGCTTCAAAATTACAGGTACTATTCACTCCCATTATACAATTTGGATAAAATTGGTTATTAAATTGTTAATAACTCCAATAGTGTTTGGCTGAAAGAATAAATTCATGTACCTAGGAGGATGGCTTGAGGGTGAGTTAATTTTTGGGTGAACTAACCCTTTAAGCCTCGTAGCAACTATGAGAATGAACCAAACACAATTGAAGCTTTCATACATAATCACACGAAAGAGGCTTCACATTCCAGTTTACCCCAGGCTCTACAACCAAAAAATACTTTTTATTGTTTAACTAAAGGAAGAACGTTGTCAATGTCTTATAATTTGGCAAGACAGATCTGTTCAGAAATGGGGAAACAAGAGGCCCTAACAAGAAGTCACCTGACCCCTGCGACTAACAGACTACGCCTTTCTTAAAGCTACACTGTGTAACTTTTTTTAGTTTATTCTTAGCTAAAAACACTTAGTTCTTTTAAAAATATATGTGCTCATTAATGTATATTTACTTCGTTCAAGTAATAAAGTATTCTCGTGAGTGTATAATATGCCATTGAAAATACATACGGGTAAGGGGTTCTAATGTCGGTCGCCATGTTGCCCCTCCATCTTGAAAGTACATTAGCCAAAGAGGGACATAGCCGTTAATTCAAGCTTCACCTTTCACGTTTTAACACTCGATGGCACCGTGTCGAATGTGAAGAGGGGGATTGCTTGAGACTGATATATAAAAACCTGAAAGCCTTTTTGAAAGTCTGTTGCTGATGGAGGATCACTCTTATTCTCGAGGATACGTATCAGAGTCGCCAAGGAAGCGAAAAAGAGTTAAAAGTTAAAAATAAAAGTTACTTTACTAAGATTAGCTTGCATTCGTTTGGGAACCTGATAACTGATGTTAGCAATGAAATGGTAAAAAAAATTACGAAAACAACACTATTATTCATTTTACATAGATGTCATAACCTATATGTTACCTGACAAATTAAATAACTGCAAATTATAATAGTTTTCTAAAATAACCTCATCACTTGAAGGAACACTCATGGACGAGGTCGAACTGGAAGCCATGTTAATCTTGGACTACATTGGCCACCGTAGGAGTTAAAACGAAATCGGAATTGAGAGGAACAGAAACTAATATTCACTGGATGGTCATATACCTTTTCACCGCTAGATGGGGGTAAAAATCACAGTGTAGCTTTAAGGACCAGAGGTCCCATGAGAGATAAACAAAATTATTCCATGACCTTAGACCGGAATGGCTTAAACCCCACAAACTCTACACGCTAAAACACTTTACATATCAAAATCCATAAAACTCATCCCAGAACAATTCTCGATGGACTTATAATCAAACATCATGCAACTACACAATTCTATGTTGTTCCTACAATATATGTGTGTGGCTCATATGCCATACAATTCATAATTGTTATAAATATTAGGTGTGTGAATGAAAGTGTGCCGGGTTTTTCCTGTCAGCAGGATCGTATTTTTAATTCAAAAAGATGGTTTGATTTTAAATCTGTGTAAAATGTTTTGTATTCTTATAATAGTAATAATGTCTAAACTGTGGCCTATTGTTCTCTCTGCTGGTGCTGGAGAACAAGATCACAGATAACCCATGACTTACGATAAGAAGATAGGGCCACCTCCTAATTGGCCAGAACCCATCCGGGAGGTTGGACAAACTTTGAGTTTAAAATCTTAGACCCGAACACAGAATCGCGCTCTCTTGCGCTCGCTCTTGCCCTCTGCTGCTCTTGCTCTCTCTCCCGCGGGAAAGGTCTAGGCAGAACAAGTCGGGTGGAGCAGACGATGGTTATAGTAACCATGTAGACGCATAGAGACAAATGACCCAAATCAAAATCAGGGTTTAAAACATCTTCATTCAAGCCATCTCAACACGTCTCACTTTCCTTTCTTTTCCTTTGTTTCCTTTTCATTAAAAGTCTCGGTTCTAAGTTAAGTTTTGCTGCAAAGTTTCGTTTAAACGTTTCGACTGCAACGCGCTTCCAACTTCAAAGACTTTCATCCATCCGCCAACACACCATGTGATTGGCTGCCCAAGATCTAGCAGGCATGAGGAGACCGCCAGCCAAGCAACGGACTCGTGAAACCCCTTTACACCGACAAAAGGAGAATCCCCAAAGCAAACCGAAGACAAGCAAGTAGCCTTTAGACTTTTAACTGAACTGGTGCATTAATATAAAATTGAATAACCTGCCTAAGAAACGATAGAAGGGTTAAATCGATGATTGGTGGTTCGTTCAGGTCATGTAGAAACTTGGGATCTCACCATGTGACTCCTAAAACTCATTTCTTCCTCACTCTCTTTCTTTCTGCAACTCGTATGAATGTGTGTGTGTGTTAGATATTAGTTTTATGTGGTAGTCATAGGCTTATAATCAATAAAGTATTGTTTGTATTTGAAAAGAGAAGCATTACTTGTGTTATGTGCTTATGAATTTATTGTCTTGAACTGCGATCTATAAGCTACTTATGCTTTTACCCTTGAATTATTTCTTAATTTAGCTGTTAGCTGGGAATTAGTCTTTCTTGGCCAGGAAGATATTATATTTCCTAGAATTAATAATTGTTTATGCTTTCCGTTCATTGGATGAACTGATAAAATGATCATACTATTGATTCTGCTATAGTAAATTCTGAAAATAATCAAATAATTAATTGATCATAATCCGTTATGAATAATAATTAGTTATATTTATACGGGCGTATAAACGCTACAGCCTTACAAACTCACTTTGTTTTTTATATTAATTTGGGATATTTTGCAAAAAAGATTTTAATTCATAGAATAAAAGAATGCAATTTTAAAAATAACTTTCAAAGCAAATATTTGACAATATTGTATACCTTATAACCCCATCGTCACTGTTTTTTGGTATAACCTTTTAATGGGAGGATCAAGTTGAAACTTTTAATGGGAGTTATGAGCAACAAACTTCTGTATTTTTTAAAACCAGTTGCATTGCTTCCGGTTCAGGTCTTTTGTATGTGCTTTGTTAAATAGAGCCATTTTACTCAAGATACTCACTACCTTTTAAAGAAGCGAGTAAAGATGAGCATAACCAATGTCCACACAATATTTTTTTTTTCTTCTCACAAACATTTAGATATTTAAATCGAATAAAATGACAACAATGAAAAACTAGCTAGTTAGTTAATTACCTTTAAATTCCATAGATATCACTGTCAGTTTCTGACCAGTTTTCCTGTTTGTTTATGTGACGATCGGCATACAGCCTATGTGTCCTTTGTTTGTGTCCTTATTCAGGTGATTTGTGGGTTCTCTGTCATTCTGTAGTTCATATATATAGTTAACAAGCTAACAAGCCCATCATTCAGATTTATGTCCATCAAAACCAACTGACCATGACAATCCCATGGCATGGCCACACTCCACCTTTCATTACTAATGAATGCTGCCCAGCATATATAATGTAATATCGTAGTACCTTTCTCCGAGGGTTTATTAAAGGAATGGGGCACCAATTTCTTGTCTCTGTCTAAGCGAATATAGACTTCCTCCTGTCAATAGAGAGAAAAAATATATATAAAAGCACATGATAAATGTCATTTATGCCATGTTGATTAATGCAATAACTGTACGAGTTAATGTAACAGTTTATAAGCAATACTGGTTCTAGTCCTTTCCACTGACCGAAGAGGTTCGAACAGGCAGGGATTTCCGTCTCTGTAGAGCCACTAAAGGCACAGACACTCTCTCACACTGTCTGTCCTCCAGACCTGTCATATTTAAGAGACAGAACAGAAAAGTATAAAAAAAAAAAAAAAAAAATTAAAAATCAAGACACACTTGAAAACCTGAATGTCATTGCATTCTGATTCCCATACCACGTGCCAGGTCCTCCAAGGCTGTTCTCATCTCCAAGACTTTTCTTTCAAGAGAATCCAGGAGTCTGGTCTGAGCCGACAGCTGGCTGGTCACAGTCTCCTGCAGTGTGTTGTGCTGGACGCAGGTCGCACACATGGGACAACTTTTCCCTGGGCTCAGAAGGAGCTGCTCCACTTTAAACCGCAGGTCATCAACCTTGGCCTCCAGGGTTGTGGGATTCGACGGAGCCACAGGGCATTTCATAGAGCCCTTGAAAGACATGGAATTAAAGCTGTGCTAGAGGGAGAGACAAATATACAGGTATTAGACAAAGTACTTTTGAGGTCAAATTTGCAATTAGGCCAACAGATTTTACTCCAAACTTTCATTATAAACTCTGCTGAGCTTTTATTTATTAAACATTTTTATAAATTCAATTATATTAATTAGTTAACTAAAAACCAAGTTCATATTAATTTATATGACCAATTTTACTTGAAGACTTTACTCCCATAAATATATTTCAATTAAGCTAAAATATAAATGCATAATAGAAAACTAATTTTAGGTGCTCTAACTAGCCACCAATTTATCACGTCCTCCGGTCCGGTATGATAAATTACATTTTTAAAAGTAGAAATGTTCCATAGAGTTACAAAAACTACACAATGATAAAAATAAGATTGCACAAAAAAGTATAGCTTTCCAACCTGAGAGTAACTGAGTGAAATTACAATCACAACATCTTTACAACTCCAAAGATATTTTACACCCACCTGTAAAGATTTTTGTCCAGAATGAGAAGCCCAGCGTAAAGTACATATGCTTTTCGCCAAGTGTTTGGACAGATTGATCTCTGGCGTTTTGTGGAAGCTCACAGAGTGCCAGTCTGTCAGATTCCTCTTTTATCTCCGCTCCATGACCACCTCACCAGAAATAGGCAGACCAGAGAAGGGGGGCTTGCAAACAGTAAACTGATAATAGAGGCACACAGAGCTGGCCCAGGGGAGGGGGAAAAAGTCTTCCCAATACAAAAAGAGTAGACAGCAATGCAAGAGTTGAACGAATGCGAGACCCGTACCTCTAGCGTTCAACCATGCAATGCTGACAGTCATGTCTTTAATGCAATAAAATCTGTGCCCTTTTCTGAATTAAATTACATATCGTTCCAAACCTGTATGAAAATTTATTCTGCTAAACACAAAGATATTGTGAAGATTGTCGGTAACCAAACAGTTGATGTACCTCATTGACTTCCATAGTATTTTTTTTTCCCAACTATGGAAGTCAATAGGGTCCATCAACTGTCTGGTTACTGACATTCTTCAAAATAAACTCCTTATTCCTTCATTTTCAGCAGAAAAAAGAAATTCATTCAGGTTCAGAACCATTTGAAAATGAGTAAATGAAATAATTTTCAATTTTAGTGAACTATTCCTTTAAGCAAAACCTGCTTCTATAGAATTGTCCCATCTGTGGTCGTTTTTAGGACCAAATATCAACCATTTTATTTGAGTTGAGCCACTAATCATTAACCACATACACAGCATTTATATACTAAAGTCTCTTTATTGTGAGATACAGAAGAAAAGCTAAAAAAGGACAGAAAAATTAATCTGCATATACAGGAAAAGTTAAGAAATTTAGCTGGGGCAGGCATCACACCCAACTGTAAAATCGTTTTACTTGACCACAAAGGATTAATGCATCAGCCACAGAGATAAAAACTACTAAATATTCATAAAGACATCCAAGAGTGATATAAAACAAGAAATATCAAAACATAAGAGAACTATGTACAATTAAGTCAATGTAACTGTGTTCCGCATTTACATGCGGAAACGATCAGAAAAGTTTGGAGATTGTGGCACTGTGAGGGACACGTCACTCTTTTTCAGCTCTATCGGCTTGTAGCGTCTTATTGGCTGGGCCTTTCGCACCTTTTGGGGAAAAAAATGGATTCAATTAAAAATAAAGTAACTTTCAATGTCAAACAATTTTACATCAAAAAACTCTAAGATGACTTAAATGGATAGTTCACCCCAAAACAAAAGTGGTCATCACTTACGCACCCTCAAAGTTGTTCCAAACCTGTACGAGTTGAACACAAAGGGAGTATTTGTAACCAGGTAACCGGTAGCCATTGACTTCCGTAGTATTTTGTTTTCCTACTTTGGAAATTAATGTCTACCATCAACTGTTTGATTACCAACATTCTTTACAATATATTTTGTGTTCAACAGAAGAAAGCAACTAATTCAGGTTTGGAACAAATCTGAGGGTGAGTAAGTGGTGACAATTTTCATTTTTGGGTGAACTATCCCTTAAGATTTGAATTTCCAGTCCTACAGGAAAAATAATATTAATTCACCTGTGCTTCTGATTTAGCACAATTCATTCTTGAATCTCTTACCTGCTCCTGACGAAGCCTTGCAATCTCCTCCTTTTCCTGCTCCTCTCGTTCTCTAGCCCGCTCCTCTTCCATGTGAGCCTTCAGGGACTCCTTCTCGCTCATCTCCTTTTCGTACTCTAGGCGTTCCATGGCTCTCCGCTCCGTCGCCAAATGGAAGCCCTCCGGAACTGTAGAATTAGTAGTATTGGCTTAAGAAAGTGCCAAATGTGAACAGAGGACCAGGTGAAGCGGTCAGGTAGAGGTGAGAGCAGTGATCCAGCAGTGAAAGTTGGAAGGAAGCAAGAGTTGTTTTCTGGAATTAACTGTGCACTTCAATATCAAAAAATCACACAGAGCCAACAAGCCCAAGGGAAGTTCAGACTGGAGACAGTACAACACTAAGTGGTAAAAATCACAAAAAACATTCACCACGAACACAGCATACCTAGGATTGAACGAATCTCCTTCCTCGGAAGAAATGGCTCTTTGTGCGTTACATTGTTTGGCCGTGCTTTAAAACATGCTGATTCAGCCTGACGTTTCAACTCCTCTTTCATCTGGGGAAAATTTTAAATTTAAAGTGATTTTCCACTGGTTAAGTAGTTGCAAGTATGCAAACAACTGCTAAGTCAACACATTGGATGTGTGTGGTCCATTAGAACATAACATTCAGCAATGGAAGATGAGGAGAAAAGCCAAAAGAAGATCTTACCATCTGTTCCCAGCGTTCTCCCTTTGCAGTTCCTCGTTCGTCAACCATCAGCTTGAAAGGAGCAGGTTTGGTGGGCTCTGCTACCTTTTTCTCAGGGAGGTGCACTTCATGGAAGTCAGGAAGGGGTTGGGCCTTGAACTTTGGCACCTGTAAGATTTGGCGAGGCAGTGCATTTAGGCACAGTACAAATTATGAAGGTGTCAAGACACTTTCAGGTCCAGAAATAAAATACCTCTTCATGTCTCAGTTCCTCCAGTTTCTTCTCCTTCATGACCCTTCGTTCACGCTCACGTTCCTCAAATGAGAAAGGGCACATTTCTACCTGGCTCTTGACTGGCGGTTTGGGCTGGAAGGGCAGGAAGTGGGGCACAGCAAGTGCCTTAATAGGAGCAGGAGGCTTTTCCTGGAGGTGCAAAGAAATTAGTTGACTCAAATATCAGTTTCATTATATTATATATAAAGCATACATTATTAAAATGTACCTCTTCTTTTTTCTTTTCAATTCGCACACGATTTTTAAGAGCGAACGCAGGTGATTCTGGAACAGTTGGATTTAGAACTTTCTTCTCTGGGACACCCTATAAGAATTAAAGCGGACAACAGAATAATAAAAAATGACATTAATTTAGCAAATCATGCTCAAAAGAGGGTTGAAGGAACTGTTACCAACCACAACTTCCTCCAGAATTCGTGTTGGTAGCGGTCTGGGATGGAATGTGTGGTCCTCTTTTTCCTCAGGCTTCCTACTGGCCTGCCTCTCCTGAAGGCGCTTCTCAATCTCCAGCTGGAAGCCTTCAGGCTTGGTGACTCCTTTATTAGGAGGCTTTTTGGGAACCAAAGCTCCTTCCAGAATCTTTCTGTTGAGTTCTAGAGCTTTGAACTTAAACCTGAGGGGACAGAAGGAAGGTTTGAACAGGTTTACTTATGCCACATTAAAATGAAGCATTTTTGAAGCACAAAAGTATGTGCAAAACATCTGAGCAAAGCTTACTGCTGCAGTTTTTCTGTTTCCTCAGCCTCAATCTCTGCAGAGCTTTTCACCATAGTGGGACGATGTCGCTGGCGAGTCATTAGCTGTGGCGTTTTGGGGTGTGTGATTTTTGGCTTCTCTGTCTTCACTGGTGATGGTCCTGCAAAATAAAAACAGGCAAAATTAGTCGAAAGGGGAAATTAAGGATCATATTTTAGAGGAAATAAGTTGAATTATTTAATGCTATGAGAACGCAATGCTAACAATATTCAAAGCCACCAGAAACAGGGTCTCACCTCTCTCCTGGCTCTGGCGACTGCGCAGGTGATAGCGGGTGGGTGTGCGTTTCTGGAACTGCTCAATCTGCTGGGCCATTGACACGTAGGCTCCTGCCTCATCATGCTTCCGCTTGCCTCTGGAGAGGTTGAAGGGTTTGGGAATGGTTGTTCCTTTTGGAGCCTTCAACTACAGATTGACAACAGCATTCAAATCTCTTGAAATCATCAAGCAACTTAAAAATCCAACATATCATCCAGACCCATCCCAGTGATGGCACTCACAGGGGAAGATGGGTGCTTGCGGAGTTGAGAGGTGAAGTTTATCTCCCTGTACGAGTTGTCATCTGCAGCGCATCCATCCGTGTGGTTCTTCAGCCTGCTATCAGAGCGGAAGTTGAACTCTTTGGGAATAGTGGTGGACAGCACTTGCTTCTTAAGAGGCTGACCTTTAAGAAGATACCAGAACAACAAATTTAAAAAAAAAAACATGCAAAATGAAAAAGGCAGTATTTCATTACAAATAGTAAATGTATTAAGTTTAGCCAGTGACTCACTTCCTGCCAGTGCAGCCCTGTAGCTGGCCTCGTTCTTACGACGATGTTCTGCCACCTCTTTCTGCAGAGCCTCGATGCGCTCCAGCTCCTGCTGCTCTGTGCTTTTCTGTCTGAAGTTCAAAGACAATATATATAGTTTTAACTATTTATTTAAAAAAACATAAAATATAAAACTTTGAAGATTTTATACATCAATTTGTCAAGACATTAAGGTGAGTTCCAGTTCCTTACCAATAAAATAAATCAATGTACAAAACTGTATAACTGATTTATTCCTGTGATGGCAAAGCTGAATATTCAGCAGCCATTAATTCAGTGTCAAATGATCCTTCGGAAATCCTCAAGAAACATCTTATTGTAAACGTTGAAAACTGTTGTGCTGCTTAACCCTCTGGTGTCCTTCATTTCAGAGTCACACTCAGGACCTTCGGGACCAAATGGTCCGGGAGGGTGGGAATAATAATTATATATAAAAAATGTGGGTGTTTTGAGAATTTTATGGTTTATAATTAATATTTATGCAATAATTATGACCCATTTTTCCCATTGAATATAATAGAATTTTTTTATATATATATTTTATTTTATTAAAGCTGTATTTCATTTTAGAGTCAAGCCTAGGCCTCATGAAAGCAATTTTTTAAATGAGATGGGTGCCATCTGGTGGATACACTGAGCATTTTAATCACGCAATAGCACATTTTTACCACTAGATGGATTTACAGCTTTCTGTAGAAAGGCTTGCGAATTCTAGTGATTTTTGCACATATTTGCCAATTTTTCTTCAGGTTGTTGATTTTTTTAAATATAATAACAGATTCTCAAAGACTATTTTTGTCTTTCTTTTTTTTGGTTGGTTGGTTTAAATAGTAATTTGAAGTGCCAGTTTTACTTTATAATACAGTCAAACCTGAACATTGCAGTGCGTGTGTGTGTGGGTGTGTGTCTGTTTTGCACACTTGATGTTTTAGATATTCACCCCTACACTGTTGAGTCCTTTTTTCTGCATCCTGGCTGATTTGTAGATTGTATGCACAAAAAAAAACTCTTGTGTTTTCATATTTTTGACAATTTCCCATTCATTTCCTATGGGGGTCATTTTTGACCAAAGAGCAGAAGTGTGATGACCACTTAGCATGCTTGGATCATGACCTCAATATTTTTTGTGTGTTCACATACCTAATACCATAAAAGTCACCTAGTTTCATAACATTCCGAAGAAGCTGTGATTTTGAAAAATTCGAAATAGATTTATGTAATCTGAATTTATTAGTGTGAATGTGTATAAATGTGTTTGTGTGTGTGTGGATGTGTCTGTTTTGCACTCTTGATGTTTTATAGATTCACCCCTTCACTGTTGTGTGCTTTTTTTCTGGATCGTGGCTGATTTGTAGATTGTACGCACAAAAAAAATTGTATTTTCACATTTTTGCCAATTTCCTATTCATTTCCTATGGGGGACCATTTGGTCCCGAAGGTCCTGAGTGTGATTTTTTTTTTTACAACCACTTAGACCAGGGGTCGGGAACCTTTTTTGACCAAAGAGCCATTTTTTCATTTTTGGTTAATGCATTTTTCCAAAAGAGCCACAGTAAAATAATTATATAACATTATTATTAAAGATGTGCTTTTTTTCAATAAAATTTCAACAGCATTAGGCTAAAAACAAACAAATATTTAGCAAAGTTTCAATATTAGTGAAGGGCTTTCACTGTGAGGTTGAGTTGTCAACTGATGAGCATAAATCCTCTCTGTCTGCATGTGAGAGAGAGAGAGAGAGAGAGAGAGAGAGAAAACACAGTACTTACATTTACTGTGTTTACGTGAATACTCGACTTGCCATTTTTATGTATTTCTTTATTTGGCCGTTTAGGTGCGCAACCGAAGACAAAGGTTATGCTTTTACGTGTTGCGCTCGGCGCGCGCACACAGCATCCTGCCAGTAATTCCGTTCTCTTTCGCGACTAATCGCGCTTTTAATATTTCTTTTCAATATAAAGCACATCTTGCTCTTTTTCATTCCTTCAATTTTTGTTATTAATAAATTAAAACAGAATCTTTAACTGAAATCTGCGTGGATTATCAAAAATACGACCCATTTATCATGCGTCATAAAGGGTTTCAGCGGCAAAAGTGAAAGTATTAAAGTTTACAGCCTTTTACGTTTTTTGCTGCTTTTCCCCATTAGGCCTACCTTAAACAAGCTGCAGCTGCTTGAATCCCAGTGCAGGAGCTGTAGGTTATCACAGAGACAAGTTGATTGCTCTGATGACTCGTAACACTCGCGAGCGCGACCAGCACTGAATACGCTCTTTTGCCGGTACAACATGAATATACTTATCAAAAACGTTTAACTAACTTCGGTAGACTGTGCTACAAGGGAATTTTAACTGGCAGATTTTTCTGCAGAGCCGATCTGTATTGATGCGTCTTATTTTTTTGGTTCGCTCGTTTGTTGGTAAAGGGTGAGAGACCTCGCGAGCCACATGATTTTTGCCAAAGAGCCAGGTATGGCTCGCGAGCCATAGGTTCCCGACCGCTGACTTAGACTATTCAAATCCTGTCGCCAATTTTTTTGGGTGTTCATATACCAAGTACCAACAAAGTCACCAAATTTCGGACCATTCCGATGAAGCTATTTTTTTTACATTTTTTTTATTTAAACGCTTCGGGACCATTTGGTCCGAAGGACACCAGAGGGTTAAAGGGCACCTATTATGCAAAATTCACATTTACATGGCGTTTGAACAAATGTGTGTTGGCAGTGTGTGTACCCAACCACCCTATAATGCTAAAAATCCACCCAGTGCTTTTTTTTTTAAAATCCCCATAAATCACAAGCACTGTCTCAGAACAAGCTGTTCTCAGCTTCAGGGCAATGTGACGTTACTTTTGCACAAGCCCCGCCCGAAACTGTTGACTGACAATACAGTTTTAGCGTAGACCATCCTCGAGGGAGCTGTACAGTCCGCCATTGTTTCGATGTCAGATGTAGACAAGAATGTCTTCTAAGCGATTGAGGTGTTTTGTTAATGGATGTAAGAATGAACATAGCAGTCTTCATTTACCCCAGTGTTACTCGAGGATGGATCTGTACTGTTCGAGATCCAGCTTACGGTCTCCGGAGCGATAGGCCTAACGTTACTGGTCACGGCAGTGATGAAAGTGAGAGTGCGCACTTTATGATAGCTCGAGTAGTTTTATGGATATAAAACAGGGGTGGGCAAACTACGGCCCGCGGGCAACATACGCATAAACAGTTAGGCTGTTTAATCCGGCCCGTCGAATATTTAAAAAAATGTCTTAAAAATTGCATTCGGTGGCGAGGGGGGCGTGGTTCAGCGAGGTCTGTAGCGGGGGAGCGAGGGCGGAGCCGAGCGGTAAGCGGGCCGTGCTGATAGAGTGGGGAGTGAGAGACTGCTGGGAGCTCGTGCACGCTGTCGAGAGAGAAAACGCTACCCTGCAAGCTGTATTCAGTGGAAAGTGTTGCTGCATTTGTGACCTGAGAAGCTGTATCCAGCGGCAAGAGTACTGTTTTATATGTGATTTATTTTTGAAATATTCTGAATTAATTGTGTGAGCGCGAGTAAGCGCTGTGGGGAGAGAAAGTAACTTAAAGTGCACGAGCCCCAGTATTCGCCGACCCTGTGTCTCCTTCCATCACCCATTCACCGAACCAACATCCCTGTCACACATCCATTTTGCCTTTTTCCTGCAATACTTGAATAAAGCAGATCATCATTCATTCAGAGCTGTTGTGGCTGTGCTGCGGTGTGTCACGTGACAAGCAATGACGCGTCACCATGGAAACCATTCAGTGACTAAATAACGGTTGCATTGCAAAGCTCACGCTGAAGAGTCAGACCGTTTTTTGTAATTTGTCATATGTAATTTATAACTAATATCCCAGGAAACAGAACGTTGGCACGATTGAATAATTGACATTTCAGCACTCCTTGAACAGACAGCGACTTAAGCGCAACAAGGCTCCTTGTTGCACTTTAATGTTTTTTCCTTTTTTGTAAATGTTTGTAACCACTTGTACGCCTGATTAGTTTTCATTTGATTTTTTAGTTTTTCATTTGATATTTAGTTTCTTTGCTCCACTGTATTTGTAGATGTCTCTGCTGTAGATGACTATTTGTAGATGACTGCTTCCGGTTACCGAACTTTATCGCCCGGCTTTCGACTACGCTCCCGTCTCTGCCATGTACAGAAACCGGTTTTGTTCATTAAATGTTCTTACCTGCTTTTGTTTTTTATGTTTTATTTATCATACTTAAAATAAATTGGTATATTTGTTTATTTTATTTTTTCACAAATGTATGACGTTTGTGTATTAAGTGCAATTTGATTACCATATGGAGTTTTAATAAAGTTGAATTAACCTAACCTTCTCTAATTTTTAGAAGTGTACACTTGCTGGTGTTTTGTTTCTAATTTACTGTTAGGCCCATTAAATAATACTAAGGATAAACAATATTTAAAGGGGTTAGTTCACCCAAAAATGAAAATTAAGTCATTAATTACTCACACAAACGAAACACAAATGAAGATATTTATGATTAAATGTGACAGCTGGATCACTCCTCCATAGGCTCCCTAAGGGATTGAAACCTGACAGCCCAGCAAGTCAATGAAGAAAATGTTTCAATATTCCATGTCACAACAGTGGCTCAACTATAAGTTTATCAAGCGACGAGAATACTTTTTGTGCGAAAAAACAAACAAAAATAACGACTTTATTCGACTATTCCTTTTCTTCCTTGTAGGCCTGAAACGAGACTTCAAGAGATTTCCAGGACGCGCACGCGCGAGAACTTAACTGAAGTAGTTGAAGGAGATCGCAATTCTCGCGCATGCGTCGTGGAAATCTCTTGAAGTCTCGTTTCAGGCCTACAAGGAAGAAAAGGAATAGTCGAATAAAGTCGTTATTTTTGTTTGTTTTTTCGCACAAAAAGTATTCTCGTCGCTTGATAAACTTATAGTTGAGCCACTGTTGTGACATGGAATATTTAAACATTTTCTTCATTGACTTGCTGGGCCGTCAGGTTTCAATCCCTTAGGGAGCCTATGTAGGAGTGATCCAGCAGTCACATTTAATCATAAATATCTTCATTTGTGTTCCGAAGACGAACGAATGCCTTACGGGGTTGGTAAAGCATGGGGGTGAGTAATTAATGACTTAATTTTCATTTTTGGGTGAACTAACCCTTTAAAAAGAATATAAATATATATAAAATAAGAAATAAAAAAAATAACCCCAAATTATAACAATGCTAAATGGGGATATCTATAGCATATAAATTAATTTACCACGTAAATTACGTGATCCACGTAAACCCAGTGTGGCCCTTGAGCCAAAAAGTTTGCCCACCCCTGATATAAAAGTTTACCAGTTTATTAAGCACCCACTGAAAAGGTGTGTATATATTAGTTTACTGTTAGTTGTAACAAGTGTTTTGTGCACTTCGCTGTGTTTGTTGATAATGAAAGGGAGAGAGTTTATGGATAAGACTTTAATGCGCACTTCTTATACTGTGTTTATTCAGCTCTTACAGTGATTCTCTGGAGTAAAACTAACGCTTCATCTATTGTGCGATGTACATTAAACTTAATTGAACTCATCAGTATATTTTTGGCCATCATTCGGACGCGGTCCACTACAACAGGCTTGTACTAATAGTGGATAAAAGCAAGATGAAAAATAAGTTATAACCGGAATTAAAATAGACTATTAAACTAGACTATTTTCACACAGTATATATTCTCTAGCTCTGTAGGCATTATTGTCTGACTCCGGGTCGAAATAAACACTGCTACTAAGAGTTTCTGTTTTGATATCATTCTGTGAGATAAGATTGTCCTGACAGAGCGCAAGCTCGTGAGGCTCCGCCCTCTTTGTCAGCAGCAACAGCTCATTTGCATTTAAAGGGATACACACTAAAACAGAGCCCCAAAAAGCGACAATTTAAACATGCTGTAAACAATTATCTATCTGTGGGGTATTTTGTGCTAAAACTTCACATACACACTCTGGGGACATCAGAGACTTATTTTACACCTTGTGAAAAGGGGCATAATAGGTGCCCTTTAACTTAATTGGTTGAAAAAAAAAGAATCAGGATTAATTTGAAATAGGAATCTTTTATAAACAATTGGGGGGGAAATTAATGCATCCTTGCTAAATAAAATAATAAAAAAAAAACATCTGAATTGTAGCCTAGTTTGACTTTGCTAACTGTATGCAGTCTAATAAGATTCTCACTCACTGTTTAGTGTTGGAGGCAGAAGCCGTATCTGAAGTCTTGGCTGTGGCAATGGCTGGTTTGCTCCTCAGCCGGACACTGCTCCTTGCACCAGCACCACTGCGTCGCACAGTTCTGGATGTTGAGCTTCTATGAGGAGATAAAACAACAGTAAAATAACAAAATATTGTTACTTTCAAGTAACACCCCACATTACTAGCCAGTTCACCAGTGAAGTCTACTAAATCCCCACTAGGTGCCCTCTAGTTTTACCTTCGCCGCTGATCAAAAACTCTCCTCACAGTGGCAGTTGGTACAACTCTATGCAGTAAGACAAAGCGGCTAATTGAGCACTCTGTAATATACTACAATGGATCCAAATATCAGGAACACATACCTTCTTTTCTTAACAACAGGGGGTGTTGAAATGGCTGTAGGATTTTCATTTCTTGGCACTGGCCGTTTAGACACTCTGCAGGAAGGAGGAAGAAAAATAAACTGATAGTAGCCATGTTTCCATTCACAGTTGCAAATTTAACTTGTGCAAATTTGTAATATCACATAAAACATTTGCTCATAAAGCACAGTTTCAATCCAGTGAGTCGAAGAAAACAAAAACTTCACTTACTGATAAACTGGCACTGAATAGCACTATAAAATTATTATATACAGTGGATTCTCCTACTTTTCTAATAGGCCTGTGATAAATTACTTGCGTCTAGCAAGTAGAGCGTGTAGACGGAACGCAATAAGCACGTTATCTCGCTTTCAGAGGCAGCTGCTGCTGTTTGGGAATGCAGTCATGTAAGAGTTCTGGGAGGGTATTATACTGAACCATTTTGACAACACTTTGCTCAGGCATTTGAGAACAACCCAAACAGGTTTTCAGATACGGTGAAACGAGATCAGTACACTGGTCATGTCATCGCAGTCACACGATTTTTTTTTAATGCGCAACAAGGAATTTACTCGGTAAATGTGTTTCCATCGTAGTTTATGCCCACGTTTACTAATCGGATAAATGTATCCGATTCAAACGAGCGCATACGTTTTTAATGCGCATTTTTAGAATTTATGAGCATAAAAATAGATGGATGGAAACATAGCTAGTGTTAGAAGAGAGTGAGAACAAAAATTGACTAGTTGTATAGGCACTTATACAGAGGTAAGAAAATGCCATTGAAAGTTTTCTGAAGATAGACAGTTGCTTTTAGAGATACATATATATATATATATATATAAACCAATTCAATATTTCAGACATCGCAAACCGTGAGCTTGCTGTGCCTGGTACAGTATTTTCTCTGCTGGCACATCACTGTTCTTCTCTTTGCACCTGTTTACAGCAGATTCTGTCACTGGCCTGTGTTAACGTCCTGTTTAAAGACTACATAATATTTACACATAAATTACATGTAGGTAAACTTTGATTTGATGATCGCAATGCAGTTTGTGCGCAAGTCCGGAATAGAGATCGGCCAAAAGAAAAGCAAATCATGCGTTTGGAGCAAAAACCAGCCAGTTCTGATTTCTGGCCGGTCGACTGGTGCATCTCTAATAAGCAGATATCTCTTTACCTGCGTGGTTGAGCAGGAACAGATTTCTGGCCCTGGCCAGGAGCTGTAGTAGGTCTGCTGTTCCCCCATGATGTGACTATGTTAGATGGGACCTCTGTAGAGGAGCTTTCTGTTACATCTGTAGCAGAGGAGATGTTGAGAATAGAGATGCAAAAACACCTTTTCAAATGGTTTCTAAAGGCCTGTACACACCAAGGACAATAACTATAAAGTTTTAATAATCATTCAAATTCTGAGAATAGGGAAGTGCATAACACACCTACTATAACAATAGATTAAATCACTTTCAGATTTTTTTCCAGCTGATGAAAATATGGACAGCCAATCAGAATCAACCTGATTTTAAAAACCTTGAGTATTTAAGACAGGCAACAAAAGTTCTCACTTATAATAAACAGAACGCCATCACGCATTTATATGTATAAAATTGTAATCATATTTTTAGTTATTCTTGGTGTAAACAGGCCTCAAGTATCGAAGCTTGTTTCCACCATGGAATAAAAAATAAAGTCAGTGCGACCATCTCACAATTTCAGAATTATGGGATAAAAAGTCACTATTAACTTTATTTATTCCAAAAAAGAAACAAGCTTCCATACATAAGAGAGATTTCTAAGTGAACAACGCAGTTTTTTCCAACCTGAGCTTGTCATCTCAACTTGTTTGACCATAGGAGATACCAAAGCTTTGGGCCTGTTAGCATCATGGTTTTCATCAAAAGGATTTGCAGTCCGTAAAGGGGTGGTGAGTTGTTCCACAGCACCACTTTTAGGAGCTGCCTTCAATTCTAAAATTAAAACAGAACAAAGACATTTTTACCAATTTAATCAACTTTTTGATTTCATGAGGTCCTTTCAGTGGACCTGTTGTGTAACAAATTCTGATAAGTACAAATATTCTGTATAACAGTCCTAATATTGCTGAGATACCAAGCCTGCATATACAATAATACAGTGAAAAATAATGCTGAAGGTGTTCAGCAAGTAACACTTCGGGATAATATTGTTTGTAAGAATTTCTAAAATTTTAACAATATACACTATTTTCTGTACATCACCATTCATGGTGGGAACAAAAAAATTATATTATATACATAAAAAGCCTTACCAAACCACTGGTCAGCATTATCCTGAGGGTCCAGGACAAAATCATCTATAGACTCTATAACATGAGAAGGGGCATCCCATGTGTATGCATCTGCAGAGCCCCCTTCCATATTCACACCGCGAATCTCCTGCAAAATCACGTATTTACACAGTCAAACTGCATCTATAACAATATTTTACATCAAATAAATCATAAAGGGACATGAAGAACACTGGAACTGCTTTTCCTGCAAAGTGGCGCAAAATGGCAGTTAACGTTAATGGCTGATCTCTGACTAAAGGCCTAGCCTGTAAAAGCAGCAGTATCGACCAGTTAACGTTACGGATATAATTTTTATTTATATAGTGTATCAATATTATTAGTAATATTTAAGTGACAGACTAGCATTTTACACTATCATTTGAAAAGCAGTTCTTACGAAAGAGAAGTCTGTCTTGCATTACTCATAAGCACGAAAAAAGGGTCAAATTAAAACAAACACAGTCTAAATAATTATCATATGGATTAAGATCGCAGTATTAAAACGAGGAGATAAACTTTCAACTCAGTCGTTCTATTAACGTTACATCAAACAATAAAAAGCTTGGCCTTCTACGATTAACGTCACGGCCCAAAAAGACCGCACCAATTTAACATTAATCTTTACATAAACGCAGCAGTCGTTTCAAATAAAATATCACAAACCATCAAAATGTATAAACACTTACAGTTCAAATCAATGCCTCTGTCTCCTATCGCAACCTGAAAGGCTGAAAAAAATATAGTTCAATGTTTAAACAGCAGACAGCTCGTATCCTGCAGTACCAAACAACCCGAAGTGAATGCTCAGTTTGAATGTTGGTGCCGTTAGAACTGAGTTTACAAACCAGCCAATCAGAGTGCTTAACACGGCGCGTCTCATTTTCTATTAGCTCCGCGCTTGTGACGTTTTAGAACGCAATAACCACGTGACTAGCTGAGCAGCATAAACGAAGGACATTTAAAAATGACTGTAATGTTCTTAAATACATCAATACGGATTATAGTCTTCTACTGTTTTACAAAGTGATCTTTTTGTGATTAAAAACTTTTGAAACTTTTAAATGACTTTTGCTATTAAAAAAATTGGTAACACTTTACAATAAGGTATAATTTGTTAACTGTAGCTAATGCATTAATAAACAATATTTTTACACAATTTATTAACTTTTATTAATGTTAGTTAATAAAAATGTTCCAGTTAGTTCACAGTGCATTAACTAATGTAAACACATTTGAAATATTTTAGTAGATGTTGAGATTAGCATGAACTAAGATGAACAAATGCTGGGATTGTTCATTGTTAGTTCATATTAACTAATATAGTTAACTAATGTTACCAAATGAATCCTTATTGTCAACATCAACCATTTTCCTACATTTAAACTTAATTCCCAATATTTATTCATTTCCAAAAATGAACCACAAACTCATACCAGTATTCCAGCTTTAATGTTATCAGTGCAAATTAATTTTCAAAACAACGTGAATATGCGCAGAGAATAATGAATATCAAAACACTAACAAAATACAGTACAATAAGGCTTGACGATGCATGCCAAAACACTTTTAATGCCAGTAGTTGTCAAGATACTGCAAATAAAAAAATAATCATAGTGATATTAGCAATAAAATGGACAAGGCAATAAAAAATGACAAGGCAATAAAACAGATGCACATGTTATGAGCAATAGACTTCTTTGTAGTGAATCAAATCTTCTGGATCATCACCTGGAATTTACCTAAAAACAAACAACGTGCAGAGAAAGAGGGATGGAGGGAGACAAGTAAGAAACAATTAATTAGAGCTTGATGAGAACCGGAACTTCAACTTCATTGCTGATCAGTTACAGATTAAGTAATATCATAAAAGAAAAAGTACAATAAATCTAGTAGTTATTTATTATATTTTTGCATATAATTTGTTTCTTACAGGCAGGCATGACTGACACTTCCGCCGTGACTATACTTTTCACACCAAGGTTTGAAAGTGCTCCTCGGACCAGTCCACAGGTGAAGGCTAAAAACTGTAGACATAAATAAATGAAAATCACCAAACACAAAATATATACAGTACCGGTCAAAAGTTTGGAAACATTACTATTTTTAATGTTTTTGAAAAGGCTCTTATGTTCATCAACCCTGCATTTATTTGATCATAAATACAGAAGAAAACAGTAATATTGTGAAATATTATTACAAATTTAAATAATGGTTTTCTATTTTGATATACTTACTGAATTTAATCAGCCATTACTCCAGTCTTCAGTGTCACATGATCCTTCAGAAATCATTCTAATATGCTGATTTATTATCAATGTTGGAAACAGTTGTGCTGCTTTAAATTTTTTATAACCTATGATATTTTTCTCAGGATTCTTTGATGAATAAAAAGTTAAAAAAGAACAGCATTTATTTAAAATAGAAATCTTTTGTAACAATATACACTACCATTCAAAAGTTTGGGGTCAGTAATTTTAAATTTTTAAAATACTAAGGATGTGTTCAATTGATTAAAAGTGATAGTAAAGATTTATATTGTTAGCAAATATTTCTATTTTGAATAAATGCTGTTCTTTTTAACTTAAAATTCATCAATGAATCCTGAAAAAAGTATCACAGATTCGAAAAAAATATTAGGCAGCACAACTGTTTAAAACATTGATAATAAATCAGCATATTAGAATGATTTCTGAAGGATCATGTGACACTGAAGACTGGAGTAATGGCTGATCAAAATTCAGCTTTGCATCAAAAAAATTTATATATTATTTTTTAAAGTATATGAAATAGAAAACTGTTATTTTAAATTGTAATAATATTTCATAATATTACAGTTTTTTCCCTGTATTTTTGATCAAATATATATATATATATATATATATATATATATATATATATATATATTTGTTGTTTATGTTTATACCTTCGGCGCATGTTCCAGATATTGTTTGCCAGCAGAAAGTTGAGTCAGCAGACGGAACTTGTTATCTTGTAGCACATAAATACCCTACAAACAATTTTGTCATGTTATTCAATAAAGACAATCACTAAGCTATATGAAATTGACATAACAACGTTGTTTTTGTAATTTAAAAAAAATAGCTGGACTTCCATGATATTGTACACACCTGGTGGTTTGTTCTCAGGTTGTCGATCTGCTTCTTAAAAACACTGGTCCAAAAATCTTTGCAGATGAACTTCATGACATCAAGCTCATCTTTGAAACGTGGCGTGTCTTTAGTAAACCTGCAAACAGAAATGATGGCTGTTGAGACGCATCTTCTCAAGATTTTTTTTTCTACTACTAATTAAACGGTCTATTACATTTCGGCGAACTGATTTAAAACAACCCATTTACTTGTTCAGAGTTAAAGTCTGGATATTCAAGTGGCAATCTGATCTAGTACAAAACAAAATAACTGCACAATAACATCTGATTTTAGGATGTCATCAGATGATCTGATTGAATTATGAATAGGATGTAAATATCTGTTATGATACCTCTCAATAAGGCCTTGTCCCACACGAAACCCCATGTTCTCAAGTTTAGAAACACATCGTCCATTCTCCTGTGCACAGAAGTACACTACATTAATTCAACATGCAACATTCCCACAATAGTTGCTTTATTATTGTGCTTGGCTTACTCAGTTCTAATCTGGTTCTAATACGCTATTCTACGTTTCTGTGACAGTGTTTTCAGTATATCTCCAGCTCTTACCGATTCCCCAGTTTCTGCACTGTTGACATACTGAATAATTTCACTGTGCAGGAACTGAAAGAGAGCCTCGTCTGCCATCTCAAGCCAGTTCAGCCAAAGCCAGACTGAAACTGACAGGCGACAAACAACGGCCGTACGACACAAACTGACTACAGGTATAAATCAGCTGCTACTTTAGTAAACAGGCGCCATTCATTGTGCGAATATATCAATTAAATTCAAATATTTCGCCAGTGTATTCGACTGCTTGTTATTAATAGGGTCCTTCTTCACATCTGTTCCACTTCCTGTTTGCCTGAGAATGAGCTGCCCTTGTATGTGCCTGAATGTGAACATGCTTTTCTCTCGTTTTATTTGGAAACCGATTTCTCTCTCGATTTACATATAAGAGGGGGAATTAAGTATGGAAAAGTGAAGTCACGAACAACCGATTAAGTTTTACAATCAACACCATGCTTTTTTTTTACTAAATTGAGGACTCACAACTATCAATACTATTGCACAATTGAGTATTGAACACAATGTAACGTTAGTACCAACGGTTTTCTTTTTGCATTTCTGATAGTATACATTACATCGTTAAGTGTTTATACGATTGTATTGTATTTTATAAAATAGTGGTTCAGTTATAACAAATAGACACGCTAGATGTATAAAACTGTAAATGAATTTATTTACAATCATTGTCATCTATTTTATGTATTTATATTTTATATATCATTAAGCCTTTAAAATGTTTCTGTAGCCTGTTGCAATTCACGCAATCATGATAGTAGTTTACATTTCGAATTAAAATTTCTTTTAAAAGCCATCTAAGTATAACCTAAATAAATGTCATAAATACTGGAATTTCAGTGGGCTTGCTAAAAAAAATCTTTTTACCAACAGTAAATAAAGAATGAAACACACCAGAAACTCAAGTTCTACAAGATGCTTTATTTTTTTTAAATTCATCCTTAACATTGTTTCTGCGTGCACCTTCATCTCTCACTCATTCACTTTTGCTTTCAGAATGTTTATGAAGACAAACAGTTCTTGAAACACAAAAATGCCAATGCTTGAAATTTTAAAGATGTAAAACACCTGTTTACTCCAGCTAAACAGCCATGGAAACTTTACATTTCTCACTAAAGGTACAGTACAGCTGTGCACAGTGTGCATCTCACTGAGGTAGATCAGTCTGAGTCTAAATATCACAGTTGAGTAGAGGCCAATTCCATTTCAGTTCAGCCAAAGAAGGAAATGCTATTGGCACAATTTGTAATGATTGTGATGATGATTTACTAACAAAACAGGAGGAACAGAAGGATCTCATGAAATGAATTCACCCCTTCAGATGGCATAAACAAAATGGAGTTGACAACAACATATACCTTATAGGTCACTGGTGCATATAACACTGAGCCAGAAGAATAGACAGTGAAGCAGTGCTAAAATGCCATTCAAATTTACATGGAAAAAACAACAACAAATTTTTTCTCCTGACAGTGCTCCTGGTTTTGCAAGGAGATACATGAAGTGCTTCAGCAATAACAGGGTTTGTGCTAAGCTTAGTTTGTCTGAAAATACAGAATCCAGGCAAAACATTCGGGAAAACTTGGTAGTGAGAATCATTTGTGTAATTACCAATTATTTGCCCAAGATACTTTTTACAGCGATATGCAGGGCGTATATATGATCAATTCTTGTTTATTACTAAACAACAACAAAAAAAAGTTTATATTATACTTAGTTCCCATATTGGGAATTTGTCAGGATGGGCTAATTTTAAACAAATGTTCACTTATCATTATGATTTTCAATTCCAATAAACAATACTTTTTATTATTTTGCATTTCACTTACAAAATACTCTGGAATGAACAGAGAGAGATGGGGATTTACAGGAGACGAGTCTCCACACATAAGTGTGATTCCTTTCATAAGCATTAAGGATGTGAACACAATAGCACCTAAAAACTTTTATCTAAAATCTAAAATCAACACAAGCTAATTAATTAAATGCTAATTAATCACCTGACCTAAAGCTTTCATAACTAAAATCACTGAGCTTTCTAAGAAAACAAAATCAAACGAGATAATGTTCTTCACGCAATTGGCGTGAGGATTTGCTTCATTTCTTGTCAAATGGTTGAATCCTTTTCATGACAAGAGTTCAGCTTAGAGAGGTAGGTTTTTTGTGTTGTGTGACCGTGAGCTGAGAGGTACATCTACGGCCACAGTTCAACTTGACTCTTATGGTGCGATCACATTAGTGAATTTTCGGCGAAATTTCACAGGCAAAACTATTTTATTTGTCAATAGTGCAGATGTATGAAGCACCGCTTTCACAGAAGTCAGTGTCACACCAAGCAGCTTTCTGTTGGTCAATGCGGCAAATTTGCCTGACCAACTGAAATTTGCATGGAAAAATCGTTCGCCCTCATGCGAAATCCCCACGTGGATTTCTATTTAAATGACAGTATTTTGTTGGCAAAAATTCACAGAGCAACGAAAAATGTGACCACACCTTTAGACAGAAGTGCCGTTGATAAAAAAGTGCTTAATTTTACAACGGAGAACACTGTAATAGCATTATTTTCCTTTCGTGAGAAAAATGTTGAGGTATTTTTTTGTTAACTTTTCAGTTTCATGAATTTTTTTGAGTTCATTTAACGCTGCAAAACAGTTACTCAGAAGATCCTCTAGGAAAAACCACAACGTTAAAACTATTCTAAAAGCAAATCTCCATCTATCCTAGTGATCATCTATTTCTACAGGATCCATTTGAAGACCTCGCACCCACTCAATGTATCCAGTTCATTACCTTTAAGCTACTTGGCAATGACGCAACAGATTTGTTGCATTTGACTGGCAGGTCATAGTGGACACAGGCAACATCATTGCTGGAAGGCCTGATGGAATCGAGGTAGAGTTGGTGAGAAACCAGAGAGCTGGTTTAAGTGCCCTGAAGCCTGAGGCTCATGCAGTGACTGTGGCTGAAATGAGGTAAGTGGCCCAGAGAACTGAGAGGTAGGGCTTTGGGACACGGCGCTGGTGGTGGTGGAGTATCCCAAAGGAGTGCTGTAGGGAGGCAGGCCGAACGGCAGAAAGCCCAGCAGGTGCGAAAGGTCCATGTTGGTGGAGGTGGTAGGCGGCTCAGCGGAGGTGAATGCCGAGTTTCTGAGGGTAAAATGGGCACTCTGAGCTCCCAGACCCTCGGGAAGGAGGTCGCCTGGCCGGGAGACAGCAGTTGCCACGGCAGCCTGCGGTGGCATAGGCCCGCACTGGAGTTCGGTCAAGAAGTTCTCCATCTCTGTTTTTAGATATGAGGTAGTACAGCTCGGCTGATATCTGGGAGCCTGCTGGTACTGTTGCGGCGGAGGCTTGTTTGGCTCGAGGTAGCAGCCCACACCCATGGGGCTGGACAGGGGGCCAGACACCATCGTGTGATGATGATGATGATTGACCCCTGAGGTAGATGCGCTCGGAAAGCCTTGCGGGTTGAACATGGCCATGGAAAACGCTTCTGTGGCATCTTTCGGAGATCCGACAGAGCACATGGTGGGACTAGGCTCCTCCTTAATGGGCATCGGCGGCAGGGTCTCCAACTCTTGCGCGTGGCTTTTCTTCAGGTGTCGGGTGAGGTGGTCACGACGGCCGAATCGCTGGGCGCAACGCGGACACAGGAAGTCCCGCCGGCCGGTGTGCACGACTGCATGGCGCCTTACATCTTTGCGAGTGAAGAAGCGCCGGCCGCACCGCTCGCATTGATGCTTCCTTTCCCGAACCACAGTCCCCGGGGGCGGCCGGCCAGTGTGTGTACTCAGGTGCTCGAGTAACGCCGGCATGCTCTCGAACACCTGACGACAGACCTTACAGGTGAGGTCACCGCCGGCAGAGGTGGCATGTGTGGCCACGTGGCGTCTTAGACCCAGGCGAGTGTTGTAACACTTTCCACATTCCTCACACCGCAGTTCCTGCTTGTTTGGGTCGTGGTTCTGCAGGTGGCCGTTCAGCTGGTCTTTGCCATGGAACATTTTCTTATTTATACGTGTAGTTTTCAGGGCATATGTCACTCTGGGAAAAGCCAAAGAAGATCAGTTACCACAATAATTGAAGGTTAAAGAGAGAGTACAATCATACATTGTTTTAAAGACAAAAGCATTTCACAAGTACCTGAGAAGAAGCTCCAACAGGTGATTTTTCTTGGTGGTTTTTTTGCATGTTCAAAATTCTGCACACAAACACAAAGATCCAGCTGTTGAGGATTTTTTTTAATTTTTATACCATAAGGTTCTATAATGCATATGTGCATCTAAAAAAATAAAGCCATAATGGATTTATGTGCTTCATTAAAGGGAGTTTGTCAAAAAAAAGAAAGAAAATTCGTTCATAATTTACTCACCGTTATGTCGTTCCAAACCTGTATGAATTTTTTCTGTGGAACATAAAATAAGTCATTTTGAAATAAAAATTGTCCACACAATGTAAGTTAATGGTAACCAAAAAGGTTTGATTAACAACATCCTTCAAAATAACTTTTGTGTTCCACAGAAGAACGATGAGTAAATTATCAAATTTTCATTTTTGGGTAAACTAACAAACAAAAACTATTATTTAAAAATATATATGTCATGTACAGCCATAATGTTGTTAGATTATACAAACAAAAACTATTTTAAAAAAAAACTAAAAAAAATGTATGCAATATAATTGTAAAACATTTATATATATATGCTTCTATACACAATTTGTTTTAAAATTCCTGAAGCACGTATGCATCAATATCTATTGCCTCCTTTCAACAAATATTAGAGGATGCATAATTTTTCTGAAAAGTAAAAAGGTCCACTTGAGAATTTCTGATTTGGATTTTTTTCATTTGGTAAAAAAGAAATTTTTAATTATTCAAATCATGAAGATAATTTGTTTCATTTAATAACAGAATACTATAAAAAATATATTATTTACAAAAGATTTGCAACAGATTTACTCTTTTTGTGTCATTTTAGAGATTTATTTGAACAATAAAAGAACTTTGTATTTATTTATAAAACCTTTTGTATTTTTTATACAAATTAAACAAAACCTTGAAGTGCTTGAGTGCTGCATTGCCATAATGCAGTGCAGACTTTGAACCAACCTGCTTCTGAATGGTAGCCGATTTCAACACAAGAAACTTAAAAACACCCTGAAGGGACATCATGGTGATTGGTTAGTGACATTTATAAAGGGTTTGTTTACCTGTTTCAAGTCTCACAAAAGCACATTCATTATCTTGACAGACCTCCGGAAAATGCATGTCCACTATACTCCCTCCCTTTTAGAGAATGGATGGACATCATTCAAGCAATCATTTCAAGTATTTTTTATGTGCACATAAATCCACTCTATTTTATTTCAATATTCAGATTTAGTTTTAATGTTATAGGTGCTTGAGAGTTCAGTTGGGACAAAATGTGCTTCTCCTATGTATTAACTTTAAAACAAAACTGTTCATGTTGTAGATAGAGAGTATATACCATAATACAATAATTAATTTAAAAAAAAGATGTTAAATTGCTTATTATCAGATTTGAATATTTAAAATTACAGTAACAATTTAGAATAAGGTTTCATTTGTTAACCACATTAGTTAATATAAACTAAGAACACTACAGCATTTATTAATCTCAACATTTTCCATTACATTTTTAAGATCAAATGTTGTATCTGTTAACATCAGTTAATGCACTGTAGACTAACATGAATTAACTAACATTAACAAAGGTAAATAGATTATGTAAAAATATATTACTCATTGTTAAATCATATTAGGTAATGTATTAACAAATGAGACCTTATTGTAATGTTACCAAAATCACAAATGGCTTACACTAAAGTAGCTATGCTAATTACATAGTAACAGCATTTTCCCCCCATTTCATTTAATTTCAGTTTCATGCAAATAGGCCTATGACATATTTTCAAATGACATGTTTGTGGTAAATCTGATTAATTTTAAATAATATCAAACAAATTGCACTAAATGTATTATAGTCATATATAAAGTTGTGTCTTGTTTTATAATAACTTTCTGGCCTAAAAAAAACGCGTTTGGTTTAACTGGCATCTTTTTGCATATATACTCCTGGCACGTTTCGGGGTCAGAAACCCGTGGCACGTTTCGCTCAGCAAACTCTCTCAAGAACCGCGGAACATTGTGATTAAATGGTCAAATCGAAAGGATCCGTAATAAAGACCAACACAAATCAGACTATCCATTCACGTTTTCCTTCATGTTAAAACATTTTAAAAAATAAATACATTAAATACACTAACAGTGTCGCGTAGCTAATGTTGTTTGCTCATGCACGCAACATTTAAACCACTTAAATGGGTAAATGACACACATTTGTCTTCTCAAAAGTCTAAAAATACTAGCAACCAAACTCTCTGAGGGTTTCAAACATTCGAACATCAATGCAAACAGTCCACGGGGTCCTAAATTCACACATAACATTTGCATAAAAACAGTATTGTGCTCACCAGAAACTTTTGATCCCCGCAAAAGTTGCATTTCACATCCATTCTACACCTCACATGGGTGCAAATAAAAAAAATAGTTTCTCAGCCATATCTCGATGAATTCTCAAGACCTGTTCGCAGTGGACACTTTATTTTTTGTTCAATAATGTGTGTATTTTTCGGGCCTGCTGTTTCTTTCCCTCTAAACACACAGCAGCAGAGAGCGCTCGAGCTCGAGTTGATGGGCGCGTGCATTGTGGGAACGTGACGTCAGCCACTTTGGCCAACTTTCAGTGTTGGATTTCACTCTTATTTTTCACCATTTAAAATATCCCAAACACTCACATGGCATTACATTGAGTTCTATAAATAAACTAAAAAACAAATCTAGATTTCGTAGAATAATTTCCAAAAACAGTAAGCAAGCCTATTAGTTCAACTTAGGCTACTAGATAAAGAACAATCAAAGTTTCTTAAAATTAACTTATAGCTATCATCTTATTATTATCATTAATAATACTGTATTTGACAAGATACAATTAATAAATCATCATTCGACTAATTTATAAGGTCCAAAGTTTTGCAACCTTTACATGCGGGAACGAATATGACAAACTTACCACAATGTTTTCCTCCATTTTAAATTCATTATGAATTGTTTTGAGGTAACGTTTAGCACAATTTCGTTTTTATTTTGAATATAGGTTATGTACTGGGTAATGCTTTTCTAACATTGTTTCCATTTCACAATGGAGCGTTTTAGTTTCCAGCATGAACTTTTCCATCGAGCAACAATTGCATCCAGAAAAGTCTTATAAGAAACTGAATGTAGGATAAGAAAAAGTCTAGGGCAAGAAACATTATTTGTCTAAAGTTCTTTAAATTGTTATATTATTATTATCGTCGGTAATTGCTCATTGAAGAAGCTCAGCCAGTGAAAACAATTTATTTATAAAAATGATGTATTGATAAGAATTATGATAGAGTCTAAAATAATTTATTAAATAAATCCAAGTATTATAGTCAACATTTGAAGTGGATCAAGACCTTCCATCAAAGTTATACATGGATTTTGAACAATTCCTGTTCTTGTCTTAGGACTAACTTTTTTGATCCACTTCAAATGTTGACTATAGTGTATTGTAGAGAATTAGCCTACTATATTCATATTCTCAATGTGGATAATGAAAACTAACTAATTTATAATAGACAATCACATTTAGGATATTTGTAAAAATGCTATTAAATTCATATAATAGCATTTATTTTTACTTTAACAAAATAAAACAAAGCTATCACACTTGCAGTGCGAAAGACTGCTTTTAAAAACAATATATTTCTTAACATTTTCAATTATTTTTACTTGCATCAATGCAAGAGAATGTTAAAGCAAGGTTATTTGCGTAATGTTGTCTTTTAAAAATCAAATATATGCACACCTCACATCTAGTTTTTACCGTTATATAATTATAACAACCATCTCAATACAATGGCCCTTAATAGGAGAATATTAAAACAGAATTTTGTAATATTTTGTTTGTTTGTCTTTTTTTTCAGCGAATAGTACTATCATTTTTGAAACACAGAAAAAAAGATAATCAAGCAAATAATGTATAATAAAGCATAGAAGACTGAAAAATCAAACTAAATATTGTGCAGTGATATGGATTGTTTGTTGGCATAGTGAACATTATATGGATAGACTAGGAAAATAAATGTTTCTAGAGTAGACTACTGAGACCGCAGAGTCACTTGCCAGTGAGGACTAGATTATGCATGCATTTTTTCAGTCAATAATATATCATTGTTGCCATGTTACACTCTAGTTAAGAGCAAGAGTGCAGAACTACTGTCAAGGGCTAAAAATATTCACATCCTTTACATCTCCTCAGCAGCAAAGCAAATTGCATTTAAATTCTGGGTAATAACATTGCACAATGAGCTTTAAATGGTACTTGAAGAAGAACAGTAAGCAGGTTTCAAAAAATAAGAAAACCAGACCAGAAACATGTACTGTACATCTCAAAAAGTTTGCCAATCATAAATTATTGCTAAATCAAAGATATTACTTTATTTGAAAAGAGAGAGACGAAATCAAGAGAATGATTGACTCCTAAATCAGTATTTCTTGTGAGCATAATATACACAGCACAAGAATGATATTGTGCTGCTTAACCTGTTAACTGTCACCCCCCTTTTATGAATATACATGAAAATGCACATTTCGAACTTAAACGGTTGTAATTCAAGAATGCTTTGGAATATAGACGTAAGATTGGTCTTGTTTTAAAGAAGACATTTGGCAGATTTTTGAAGAAGTGAAATAAATTAAGAAAGTCAAACAGAAAAAAAGTTATAGAAGTTTGAGTTTATGGAAATGTACAATGTAAAAAAAATAATTATTCATATTTTATATAAAATATATATTTTCAAAACCTGGGCTACTCTAAAACGGCAGAAAAATCAAAGCCAAAAATCTGAACAAGTTGTGTTTCAAATTTTAGGTTGATATCTCAAAAAATGAGCTTTCAGTAAGATTTTGTTTGGGCGCAGTACCAAACTTTTTCACTAGGTCACAACCAGACTCCATTACTGGCCATATAAGGGCGCCTCCATTTCCATATGTGTTGTGATCTGAACCATTATTTCCACAATTTTCATACAATTTATGAAGAAGAGATCCTATTCAGTAGTATGGGAAGTTTGGCAGATTTTGATATGAATTCAACCTCTAAGAAACACATACAAAGAACACGCATGTGCGTCATAGCTCGCTGCCACATCAGAAATGGTGAATTTATTTTTTTCTTTATATTTAAAACATTTTCAGACCTTTTTTTCTAAAATAATTGAATGCATGCTATCTTTTGAACTCTTGACATGAAAACAAACTGAGGTTTCTGCCATTTTTTCATGATTTTTCATGTTCATTGCTATTTCAAAATTAGGAGTATGAAAATATTCTTGTTGCAAATTGATAAATTACGGCTCCTGTGTAATTTATTTTTGAAAATCAATCACCAAATATGGAAACTAGAGATTGTAAGCTTTCAAATGATTTATAGTTTGTCAATATTCCTTAAGGTGTTTACTAAGATATTATCGTTTTAAAAATATAATGGCAAACGTCCCACCTCTGGGACGGTGACAGTTCAGTATTTTAGAGAACAGAGCATAACCAGAAAATGGATATGAATTATATAAATCACCATGACTTTTATAAATCAATTTTTGTGACTTAACCAGGCCGGGAAAACAATTTTAACTCGATTGTTGCACTCTATTGCTGTTTTATGTGTTTTTATAGAATAGAATTTTATTGTTTGAAGTTTCATTTGCATATGGTCTTTGAGAACATAACTATAACACATACTTTGAGAACTACATCAGCCCTCAGATGGACTAGGAGATTTATCCAAAAGTCTTTATTCAGCTGCCACTTTATGGAAATGTACATCATAGGTACAAAGTAGAAAATAACAGTAAATCCATTGAGAGCTTAATCCATATTCTGTGTGCAGTAATTCATATTAGTGAAGTTTCTGACTCAATATAAATACCTTGGTGCAAAAGGCCACCGTGGAGTCAACACTTGGTTCATACATTTTAAATTCACAATTTAAAGTCTCAGTCCTGAAAAAAGAAAATCTGTCCGCCTTATTCATATTCTTCCTGACAGACACATACAGGATACACAATTCTGTAGAGTAATGATTACATTTTTTTTACATTTCTTTTGATTCCCCAATTTTTAAAGGGCAAAACAGACTTTTTTACATCACAGAATAGCATGCCTTATTTCAGATTTGCTACCTAATGACATGAAATATACTTATTCAGTGGCAATTTTGGCTCAAGACATGTTGATGATGAACACTGAAAGGCTGTACAAGAAATGACGTGAGCTGGCATCTGTTTGGCAGGAATATAACCAACACAAGAGTCGAATCATAAACCCATAACCGAGGGAAACACGGCTGTTCCTGCAGAGGGAAAAGAGCATCAGAAGTCCATCTAACAACATTTGTTAAACTTGTGCACACATAAAAATGACAAACAGGTCAAAAGAGTTTTTAAAATGACAGGCACATTCTTTGTTATATGGTTAAATGGAAACATGTCAGTTTTTTGCAACGACACTGCAGCGATAAGACAAAAATATTTCCCAGGCTAATTAACTGGCCAATATTTGGTCAATATTCTGCCTTTTTGGGCGGTTTACAGAAGATTTACAGATTTACTCCTCATTGTGTCAGTTATAAAACTCTACCGAAAGATAAATCTATCCATCACAATACTAATGCAACTCAACCAGACTTCGCCCATTTTTGCCATGTATGGCTTAGGCTGAAATGATTTAAATGAGGAATAATGTGACGTGTAAGCAAATATGATATAAAATTAGTGTGCATTTCATTGTATTATTTCAATCTATTTCATTGTATTATGTATACAGTATATTAGCAAATTAGCTCACAAGATATCAGTATTAGCATTTGATAAACCCATACTGGTCAACTGTGAATGCATTGCAAACATATATATTTCTAAACAGTTTACCACCCTTTACAAATATTATACTATTATGTATGTAATAATTATTGAATATAGACATCAGCAATGATATATATTAGGTGAAATAATGACACTGCCATGTCAGTGATTCGTACTTTTTGGGCTACCTTGACCGTCTGCAGAGTCAATGTCTGGGACTTTCCAGTCTTGCTTGCGTCCTTTCTCATAAAGAGCCTTGAGAACCTTTCGGAACTCTTCTTTTCCTCCGTTATGACTCAGCTCCAGGTACTTCCTGTACAACTGTAGGGCAGTCCGTGCATCTTCAATACTATCATGAGTTTCACCCTGGATGTTCAGATCTAAACAAAAAATAAAAAAGCCATAAAACGCTGATACACGGAAAATGACATATGAGGTCAGGAGATAAGGAAAGTTTATGCGAGAAACTTACCTAGGAAGTACCATGCCAGGAAACGCAGAGATATCATTCGCTTCCTAGGCATGTGGAAGAGGTAGACGGTGTCAATCACCTGGTCTTTTGGGACCTACAAAATGTGAGGGGCTTAATATTGGTTTCCATTTTAAACTTACTTTCCACATACTAAATAAAATATTAACTTACACAAATTCAACTCACCATCAAGTTAATGACCCGAAAATCCTTCTGCAAGCCGTGGCCGACAAAGCGAACGCCAGTGTCGATAAGAAATCGCAATTTAAGATACGTAGACTTCAGAGTAGTCAAGTGTTTGGATGAAATCTTTGCATCCAGGTCTCCAGGTTTGATACCAGAGTACTGAGTCAGGTAGTCCACCACCTGTACATGCAAAGAGGTTAAACTAGTAAGAAGCAGAAAGTGTTTTCCCAACATTTTGAGCATGATTTCATGTTTTTGACAAAAATACCGAAAGCACACGTACAGTAATATAGAAATCACTAGTCAAGTACAGTGATTCACCTTACGCTTAAATTATTCAAAAATAATGACCGTTATAATGACGGTCACAGATCTCTCCTGATAAGGCACAAAACTGAGGTTCTCACTTTATGAGGTCATTAAAAAGCCCTTATCATTTCCAAAGGTAATTTCCCTATTATGCGAGTTACATTTTGGCCACATACACACAGCAGCTAAATTCGGTTGTTAATTCAGCTTTTAGTGCTTAAACATTTTCTGTACACACAAAGTTTAGTAATTTACAGGAGTGACAACCGCATTCTACAATCAAATTAAATCCAGAGAAATTCAGGTAGTGACAACTGCCTTTACAAAAATTTGCAGTTTGTACGGAACCGAACTGAACAGTTGTTGTTACTGTCGTATTTAAACGCACACGTTACTCTTCTGTATGTGTGCAGTGCAAGAAAGTCACAGGGTATGAGAGGTATGAGCCTTGACTTACCTGTGTTGCCAGATCTTGCTAGAAAAAAAAAACACTGAACAAGAAACAAGCTCATTATAAACCGAAATAACTCCAAATGCTTTATATTGAAAATCGTGACTTCCCACTTTAATAACTCTATAAACTTGAACGTTTTATGAGCCAAGCTTATACAACAACCCCAAAAACGCTTATAATAAGTGGACATGGCAACACTGCAAGAGAGCGCTCTGCGACGAACACGACACCTCTGTCGGGGGTGGTTTAGTTTCAATTGCAAAACACAACGGCTGCATACGAAATCGCAAACTTCCCTACTATATAGTAGGCAAAAAACAGTATGTGACAAAAAAAAGTGTGTCAATTCACAGTACTCATAAAAGAGTAGGCCAAAACAATCCCTGGATGACATACTTGTTCTGGAGAGCTTCGGAAGGGATTTCGGACACTTTACTATCCCATGATGCCACGGGAGCGGATTTATGAATGGCAGTGAAGAGATGTAACTGACGTTGTTAGGTCACGTGATAATGACAACATGGTGAATGTAGTAAGTCCAGATTACACTCGTACTACATAGACTCATACTATATAGAATGTACTTTTTTTGTGGTCGTGAGGTAATTACTTATTCAAAATAAGTACCTACTCAAGAGAGCATGTGATTTCGGACACAGCCAATGAGTCGTTTGTAATATTATTATTTTTCGTAAAAATAGCGGATACCAGACTGTTGCTATGATTACCACGGTGTCATCACAGTTTCAGAAGTTGTGTTCAGTACACACAAACACAATAATAATTTAGGGGATTCACTCCCATATTAAAATGCGGTTGTCGCTCCTGAAACTTTACAGTGTGAACATGTCCTTAGAATGTTTTGACAGAGTCTTGACCTGTTCCTGTGTAGATATGTAGTCATCAATGAACGGCACTCCCTCATTGGGACCCTGGCCTCTCACGCATGTGATACGAGCGACAGACATCTGGCTGGGCTTAATGGTGGACTTGGTCCCGTCACTGCGCAGTTCTGCCTCTTCCTGTTCAAGCACACGAAAGCATTAAATATTTAGGGTAGGGTGTTTGAAAATATTCCAGTAATTACAGAATATTTGTGTTTCCAGCTGACCTGGTTGAGTGTGACAAACTCTGCGTCTAATCCAACAAGTTCTCCAGCCTGCGGCATCTCGCTCATCATTAGGGGGATGAAGGTGGCGTGACTCTTCCTCTGTTTCCGTGCCAACGAGGCCTCCGTCAGCAGAACGCTGGCCTCAATAGGGTTCTTAACTATGAGGAAATGGAGTAGATACAGGAATAATTAAAATGATACAAAAACAAAACAGCTGCAAAACAAATGTCACCAAAAAAAACACACAAAAAAAACAATATAGATATATTATAAAGGTTTATAATCATAATAAAATGCAAGGAAACTTCATAACCTTTTTGTGCTAACATAAAAACATTTTTAGTGAGAAGATTACACTATAGAACAGTTCAAAAGTTTTGGGTGAGAAAGATTTTTTTATGTTTTTGAAAGTGTCTTATATTCACCAATGCTGTATTGTTGGTCAAAAATACAGTTGAATTATTGTGTGATATTGTGAAATATTATAACAAATTAAAATAAATGTTTTCTATTTAAATACATTTTAAATTGTAATTTATTGCTGTGATGCAGAGCTGTATTTTCAGCATCATTACTCCAGTTTTCAGTGTCACATGATCCTTCAGAATTAATTCTAATATACTGATTTGCTGATCAATGTTGAAAACAGTTGAGTTGTTTAATATTTTTGTGGGTTCTTGTTTTTATCTTTCAGGATTCTTTGATTAATAGAAAGTTCAAAAGAACAGCATTTATTTAAAACAGAAATATTTGTAACATTATAAGACTTTACTGTCACTTTTGATTGATTTAATGTATCCTTGCTATGTATATTACAAATGTTACATAATTATAATAAAATGCAAGCAAAATGTGTGTTTTTTTTGTGCGTGTGTGATAACTCATAGATTTTTAAAGAGTGGATGTGTATTTGAAGTCAGATAAAGTATCGCATACTTCGCAAATCATACTTGGCGTTGTAGTTCCTCTTGATGTAGTAAAGTACAGCCGGAACCTTCCAGTTCGCATCAAACTGTGCTGATTCAGCCTAATGAAGATAGATTTCGTGAAAAAATTCAGTGTCATAAAAAATAAAACAAGCTTTTACTGAGCTAATACATTACAGTGTATATGGGGTGTGTAAAGTGGAAATTTGACTGATCTTTGGTATTTTTACCTTGTCAATCGGCTCAATCAGAAAATCATTGAACAGATACCACTGTTGGTGTGTTACTCCCTGAAAGGAAGACACAGAAAACTCAGTTCATGTCCAACATATCATGTAAAATATCTATAAGTGCTTAAAAGACTTCTTGCTCACTTCTTTCCTCTGATGGTAAGTCTCGCCCACTTTGATATGTGCCACCAGGTTTCCTCCGGTCCGAGCATCTTGGATATGAGACACAGTGACGACCAAGTCATAGACAGAAGCCCCATCTGCCTCTGCACTTTCAGTCAGCTATAAGAAGAAATAAGTCACAATTTGGTTGAGCAGAGTTTACTTTTAATAACCTCCAATGTCATCTGTCTGAGGTTTGACAATCCTTGATATGGTTAATGACGTTCATCTGTTGGAAAGAGTGAAAAGGTGTTCCTCACCTCCTCTCCCTCAGACAGGCAGCTGACCTCCAGGCCCTGAGACTTACTGATGCACATCTTCAGACTAAGAGGGATCCACACGTGCCTCATGTCCTCCGCTTGAGAGTCAAATGTCAAGCCCTCCACACTGCACAGCTCTTCCCTGCACACACACATATATAATTAGAATATATATGTATCAGGGTTAGTATCATTAACTAAAACTATTTCAATATTTCTGTTAAAGGTTGTATCAGCGATTTCAGGCCCAAACATAAATGATCACATTCATCTAATCTTTCCTAACGATCCGCTAGCTGCCCGCCCCATAAGCAGGCCGCCAAAAAAAAGCGTCTCTGTAGATCTGCACACAAAAACAATTGGTTTCACCAACCACTCAAAACCAAAATAAATAGTGTTCCAACCAATCACCGACAGGGGGTGGGTGTTGTTAGGTTTGCGCTCGTGCACGCCTGAAGAAGAAGCCAGCGTCTATCTATGAACCCATGTCGATGATTGGTTGGAACACTATTTATTTTGGTTTTGAGTGTTGGTGAAACCAATTGTTTTTGTGTGCAGATCTCAGAGCCTAGGCTGCCTACAGAGACGCGTTTTTTTGACGGCCTACTTATGGGGCGGGCAGCTAGCGGATCGTTAGGAAAGATTAGATGAATGTGATCATTTATGTGTGGGTCTTTTTTGGGTCTGAAATAGCTGATACAACCTTTAATTGAAATAAAGCTGAAATAAAGCTGAAATAAAATATAAATATTAGTTGAAAAAACTTAATCTAGGTAAATGAAAATTAAAAAATGTTGCATTGGCAAGTTTAAGTTGAAGCACTAAAATTATTAACTGTAAATAATTCAACTTAAATAATATTACTTAAAAAAACTATTAAAATGCACATATTGAAATGACTAAAAATGAAACCAGAAATAACATGAAAAATAAAATAAAAACTAAAATATCACATATACACACACACACACACACACACACATATATATATATATATATATATATTAGGGGTGTAACGGTTCACAAAATTCACGGTTCGGTTCGGTTCGATACGATACACTTGTGTCACGGTTCGGTACGGTTCGGTACATTTTCGATACAGCAAAAAGAAAGAAATGCCAGAGAAATTTCCTTGATTTAATTTTTTTAATTATATTTTTATTAAAACTAACATCATAAAGTATGATTCTTTTTACTTTGAGCAATGATGGAGCTATACTTGACTTTTCTTAGGAGCATATAAAACAAAACAGCTCCTTGGACAAAATGAAATGTAATATTGTAGTAGTTATAAACAAAGGTTTATTTGAGTTCAGATTAACATTTGAGGGCAGCAATTGTATTCATAATGTCAAAATAAAACCGACGTAATGTTACTTGAAAGCATTATTGCCTACTATTCCTGCCAATCTTCCATGGTTACAGTTAGTAGTGTTACTACAGTAAATCCATGGTGAATGTTGCTGATCTGTGGACACTGAATAGTTCATTCATGGCACAATGTTTCTTCCTGGTTTCCACGTCAGCGCTGTTTGATCTGTTAATAACGGAGAAATGTGAATGTTTTTCACTAGATCTCGCAGCGATGTTATTACTTCATTGGCGAATTCAAATGTTTTCTTTACTGGATTTCGCTGTGTAGTAACAGTGCTGATGATCAAGATCTGCTCGCGCTGCATTGGTCTAAACTGACAAGCGGTCCGTCACCCACACACTAACGAGTTGCTCAGTTTCGTTCGGCTTACATTACATTTGCCATTTGATGTTGGACAATGTTGTGGTAACGACAGCGTCTGTTACTTTATGAGCGCACTTGCCACGCGCGACGCGCCTATATTTGAAATAACAAAATTTTAGTCGGCAGGAAAAATGCGTACCGAAAACCGAACCGAAAGCCTCGTACCGAACGGTTCAATACGAATACGTGTATCGTTACACCCCTAATATATATACATATACTGTATATATACACACACACACACACACACACATATATATATATGCGCGTTTCTCCAATCATTACACTTACTCTAAACACCATTCTGTCGGTAGAGGCTCTTTGGGTTTGTGAGGTTCAGCAGCCTCTTTCTTCAGGGCTTTGTTGAACGCATACTGTAAACAAAAAGAATATTCATTGCTGAATGAATGGAAAATCAAGACAAATCAATGTGCCTAGAGTTTTTTACACCAAATATACCAATCTGCTGAATGAACAGGCTGTTGCATTACTAATGAGGCTTTTTAACTCACGACGCAAGCTGATGTGTAAAAAATTAGAGAACATTAAAGGGCAGATTTATCACTGTAAATACATGACTATATATTCTGCCAACAGAACGGGATATGGTCTGACCTCAGTCTGTGCCTTCCAGAACTCTGCCTCTTTAGCGCTGTTCACCTCACAGTTGATCACCAGAACATCAGGCAGACAGCGAATGTTCCTGGTCTGCACCTAAAAATAGATATACATTTAGTATTTAGCCATATACTGCATGTACACTACCGTTCGGTAATATTTTGTTGTGAATGTTTTTGAAAGGAGTGTCTTATGCACACACAAGGCTGCAATTATTTGACCAATTATACAGTAAAACAGTAATACTGTTACATTTTAATACAATTTAAAATAAATGCTTTCTATTTTAATATATTTTAAAATGTAATTTATTCCTGTGATGGCAAAGCTGATTTCTCATTTCTTCAGTCTTCAGTGTCACATGATCCTTCAGAAGTCATAGTAATCATTCATCAAATTTTGTAAGAGAAAGAGGGAATGACTTACTGTTGGCTGGTATTTCTCACAGTTCTCACACCAGGCCTGTGTGCTTTGTTCCAGACAGATACTCTTCTTCAGGATGTCTGCGAAGTCATGTTCCTCTATCGTCTTATCTGTCCACATCCAATTAAAAAAGCAATCCAATTATTTCATTAATTCAGTTTCTAGAACAAGAAAAATCTCAATCAAACCACTCTCCACAAAACCTTTAAAAACTCTAGCAAAACATCTGGAATTCATGCCCATGCTGGTCTATATAGATGTGTGAATAATGTGTGGTGTGGTGGTTCTGACCCTGAGAGCTGTGCTCCGGGTAGTGCATGGTAAACAGCAGAGTCAAAGAAGAGCGAACCGTCTCCTTTCCACAGCGACACAAACTGCTGTTCTCCACTTCACAGCCAAACAACCGACCAATCACAGACTCCCCTGTGGAACCCAGCGCACTGCCATGGACACAAAACACAAATTGTTCTTAACTCAGTTCTTGTGTAATCTGTTGCATTGAATTGATGGGGCTTGTGTTTCATGAATGATGCAGCTCCACTGTGGAGTCCACACCTGCTGCTGGCTCCTCTGTACGCCTGCGGTCCTTCCTGCTCCAGTGTTTCCTGATGCAGCTGTGCGAGAATAAAACGGTTCCAGCTCTGGATGAGACGTCCCAGACGGGCTTTCCCTGTCTGCTCATCAGAGTCAGCCAGGATCAAACCCAACGCCGATGCCTCGGGAATTGTCCGGAAAGCCCGGAGAAAATTACTGGCCTGTGAAGGAAACAAACAAATGCTCTGTGCATGTGCATATGCTATGCTTGACTGACAGCTCTGATGGAATAGATCTGCAACCACAGCTGGTGATGAACTCTGATTGGATGACAAGCTCTATCGTATACCTGGCAGGGGTCTCCTCTACTCAAGTCCAGCATGTGAAAAAGGAACCCCAGCTCACAGGCCAGGCAGAACTCCTTCTGGCACAAGTGATTCTGTACCAGGCACCTGATTGGCTCTAGGAAGTACAGCACCTGTCACAGCACACACAGGGTTAACTATTAATAAAATTCTAGAGGGCTAATACATTCAAAGTGAAAGTTGTGCATTCACAAAATTCCTTAGAGAGCACAAAAAATCCCAAGGACTTTTTATCGGCATGTGACGTATTGGGATTTTTTTTCTTCATTTTTTTGAGATTCATCAGACAAACCTCAAATTGTATTTCAACTAAAATATATAACTAAAACATTTAATATATAAAATATGTATGAATTTACTTTACTTTAAAATATGTATGTACTTGTATATTGATTATTATTTATATTTAATTATTAATAAATATAATAATAATATTGCCGTAAAAGAGAGTGTGTTTGTATTTTCACCTGGATCATGCAGTTACAGTAAGCATTGGGTATGTGAGGCTCCAGACCAGCAAACAGAGTCCGGTTATAATGCTTAAAATCAAAGTCTTCCAGTCCCAGTTTGGAATATTTAATGGTCACCTGACATAAGAATAAGTCACATAATCAGAACAGCCTTATCCCAGTGTTTCAGATGTATTTAATAAACATGAGAATCACTACGGATCCAGCAATAGCACATTGTGATTAATTATTCATATTATATTATTCAACTGCAGCAAACTTTCTTTGACTTCAGTTCAGTTTTTGTTCAAAAAACAATATATATAACATCATCTCTTCTAAAAGGAATTTGCATGCAAACATTTCTAATGGACAAAAGAGCTCAAGTGGTATGTAATTATTTGAACAAAACATCACCAAGATCATTGGTTTATGCACAATAATGGCTCATCACTACCTTCCTGTATTTCTTTGGAATCATGTAAAGATGCGGCTCCTCATCTCGACCAATAGGAGACTCCGGGACCTGATTATAGCTGTCATACTCAAGTTCTACGTCTTTTATCTTATAAGGAACCTGGGAAAAACAGAGATAAAATGTGTAAAGAAATTACCAGTTATACAGCATTACTGAACTGAAATGATTGACACATTGTCAAATAACATACCAAAGACACTGGATCAGCTACATTACTGTAAGATATGACTTCACTCTTATAACATATGGAAAATGTTTGTCTTGACTAATTTTAATTACTCAATAATTGTTTAGTAAGTAGTTTAAACATTTAATGATGCTGAAACCATTGAAACATTTCAATTCAGCATTTTGCCATCTTTAGATGATTCAAGCATCAAGTGAACTAGAATCAAGAATCAAGTTACTAGAATCAAGTTTGAAGAGAGCACATGCTTGCCTGGTTTCTGGGACGGGTTCTAGGATTGGGGGCATATCCAATAAAGCCCACAGTCTTCATAGTCCTAAGAATCTCTGCGTCTACCGCAGGGGCTCGTCTGACACAGTGAAAAGAATCAACATTGACAAACCACCACACATCTCATTTGTTGAGGAGGGAATTGATATTCATAAACTAGATAAATAATATTGGTGTCAATAAAAAAAAAAAGTGTGAGATACCAGATATAATTTTGCTCAAATTGAAGAATATCACAACAAATCCAGTTCAAGTATTTATGGTCATGACCTAGAATGAGACGTACTGCAGGGGGCAGTATTACTCAATAACATTTGGATACAGGGGATGTGTGCAAAATACCATACTACTATACGACATTCTGCAAAAAATAGTATTCATATTGTGCACAGTATGCAAACTGAATGTATGCATAGATGACCTACTAAATTTGCCAAAACATGCAGTATACAAAAGAACACAATGAAGTATGTTCAACCTTTAATTTCCAATGAAATACCAGCAGCAATTTTTAACTTCTTTTTTACTTTTAATTTGATTGAACAGGCAATGTTTTCACAAAATTGGTTTAAAAATGTGACATGAGTTTATATTTGATATACACAAAATATAAATAAATACATGTATAATAAAATAATAAATATAACAATAAATATATCAACAATAACCTTATTCTCGTGGATCTTCAAGCACTATGTCCCTTTTTAAAATATCTCAAAATATTTATATATGCACTATCTTTGAAAAGTTTGGGGTCAGAAAGAAAGAAAGAAATACTTTTATTCGGTAAGGATGCATTAAATTGATTAAAAGTGACAGTAAAGACATTTTCAATATTTTCAAATAAATGTTGTTCAGAATCATGACAAAATTCTGCATGTTTGCCACAAAAATATCAAGTGGTACAACTGTTTCCAAAGTCAAAAATGTTTCTTAAGCACCAAATCAGCATATTATAATTATTTCTGAAGGATCATGTGACACTGAACACTGGAGTAATAATACTGAAAATACAGCTTTGCCATTACAGGAATAAATCAAATGTTTTAAATGTATTAAAATAGAAAACCATTATTTAAATTGTAATATTGAAATTAATGTTTTTACTGTATTTTGATCAAATAAATGCAGCCTTGGTGAGGATAAGCATGTATAAGGCAGAATGAGGCTCAGTCATACCTGGGGCTGGGCGTGATAAGGGGGGTGGGCCAATCAGAAAGCAGGGGCTCTGTGCTGGTAAGGGGCATTGGCAGAAGGCACAGAGGCATCAGCTCATGGTTCCAATCCAGCTGGGGCAAGGAATCCACCAGGCAGGGCAGGGCTAACTCCGTCTCCCTGGAGTAACTGTTGAAGGACACCTCTGGGGCGCTGGACCACAGGTGCACACCGCCACCAGAGTCCCCAAAGGAGAGCGCCTGTTTGCTGGATGACACATCAAAGCTCATCAGCAGCTGCCCCACTGTGTTGACGTGGAAGATATCAGCCAGACTGGCCAGGCCGGTGGGCTCGCAGAACTGACACTGACCTACAGCGACACACACACACACACACCAGGATCTCAGTGACAAATAATAAGCAATAATATTTTTGTATAATATTTGAATGCTTTTTTTTTTTTGAATACCATTATTAATAACCAAAACTCTTTTGTAAACAGATATCTTCAATCATACATCGTCATATGAACAATAGTAAGTAAATAGACTAATACATCACAGTAAAGGTTCCAGGTTTATTTCGAATCGGATATAATGGAAAAATGGCTTGCCGTTTAGTGGAGTCAATTGTAAACTCAGTAAGAACCCTGAATGATTAATTGGTCACTAAGTGTGAGTCAAATTGGAACCTGATTCAAAACCAAAACGGTTTGTTGTGTGAATAATAATAATAATAATATTTTTATTTTATATAGCGCCTTTCAGAGTACTCAAGGTCGCTTTACAATAAAGTACAAATAAATATGACATAGAAACATGACATAGAAACAATAAAATAAATTGAGATAGTGGTACATAAACATAGAAATCAAGAGAAACAAGTTGCAAAAAGATACGTTTTAAGGTGAGTTTTGAAATCGTGTAATGATGAAAGGTCGCGGATGTGTTGGGGAATAGAATTCCAGAGAGTTGGGGCAGCAGTACAAAAAGCCCTTCCTGATAGTTTGGGCCGTGGGATCGTTAAAAGACCGGTATCGGAGGATCTAAGTGTGCGAACTGGGGAGTAGCTATGGATGAGATCAGAAATATAGGTGGGGGCAAGACCATGGAGTGCTTCGAATGTGATAAGGAGTATCTTGTGGTTAATACGAAAACGTACTGGTAGCCAATGAAGTCTGCGTAAAATCGGAGTAATGTGGGAAGATTTCTTTGTGTCTCGTCCAAAAGGAGAAATAAGTACAAGAGTGTTATCAATTACTATATTTTTGTAAAGAAGACATTTTATTTTTTCAACAATCTTTTAATTACAAACCAATTAATATTTTAATTAAACATTTTAATTGAATAAAAATATCTGCATATAGTTCATATAGTAGCAAACTCTAGCGAGATGATATCTAACAAAACCACACATGGACGTCTCCCAAATACATTTTAATTTATCACAATTTTCTTGTGCACATTTGCGACCTGCCTGGAGCTCTGTAAAGGCAATTAAGTTGTGTAACAAGTTTCAAAATACTCACATATTGTCATATGTTTAATCTCTGCGCAATCTTTAAAAACTATTTAAGAACTCTGCTTCTCTTACAACTTTTTTCCTTTTTTTTCTGATTTCAACCAAACCCCAAAGGATAAAATCAAACTCCAGCCAACATTTTGTTCTTTTTCGACTTGAAAATACAACACATTATGCTGTGTAAGAATGTCTTTAAGTCAAGGACATTGTCTGGGACACTGTTGAGCTCCTTCAGCAAGTTTAGTTCATGTGACCCACCGACTGAAAATCTATGTGGACAACATGACAACCACCAAAAGTGAAATGAAAGCAAAGTGGGACTTTTAAATGCTGAAAAACTCCACCTAATGGAGACATAATATCAGCAAGCTTCAGAAACATGAGTCTGGGAACAACAACGGTAGCCCAAAGAAGACCACTATAGGTTGTTGAAAATCATTTGCAAGTTGCAAATAAAAGTACCACATTTCTTCAACAGATCATGGACATTTATTGTTCTCTTTTTAGTGGTAATAGTTAGGTAAATACCAGTACTAGCACTTCTGAGACACATACGTGCATCATACCTGTTTGTGAAATGATAGCCAGACGGGAGGTGTATGTGGGGATAAAGCGGAGAAAAACGGGGTCCACATGGACCTGCAGTGGGCTGATGGCCCTCATCATGCGTAGGTCATACACCATGAGGAACCGGTCACATGACAGTCCATTCAGGCCACGGCTCGAGAAACCACATGCCGCTAACAGGTTACCGTGTACGTCGAAATCTGACAGGCTTCCGGAGAACGCGTCAAACTCATACTCCATTTTAAATGTACGTACATCACGCAGAGACACCTGTGACAAATAATTCAGAAATGACAACAGGGAGATTAATTTAACATTGATTACTATATATTTTTACCATATACTTTAGAGATTAATTAAGGTTATGCATATTGATGAGATGAATGCTTTCAACAATAATGGAGTAACGAGTAATCGTTCATTATCTATAAATCTACGCCAGAAACAAATGAAATTTATTTGCGGCAGTAAGATTTTAGGTTAGTCACCTTTTAGTTTTTTGCTGTATACAAATATGCATTTCATTCATAAAACTGCAAGGATAAAAAAAAATCTTACAAGAATTTGTAGAAAAATGTTGTTTAAAATACTATATTTAAACAAATGTTGGCAAAAGACATGAGCTGTAGTTACTAACGAAATAAAAATGTTCATTGAACTGCAATGTGACTACATAAACTGTTGTGGTGAGACAGATCGATCCATGCATAAAGCTCTTCCACTTAATTTTGTAGACAAGCTGAAAACTCCAACTACTAAATAGTCTGAGCTGATCTGCATGTGAGAAATTTAGGAATGTATGAATGAACAAAAAGAAAAAGCCCTATGTATTCTACCCGTGTTTATAGCTAAAGTGTAGGCAGCACGTTCCCACATGAGATAACAGCAAAACTTTTCACACACCACATCCCTCTATTTCTGTGGGAAAAGCAAAAGGAGGAAACTGTGTGTTCCACATCCATTTTCGTTTTACTCCTTCACTCACCTTGCCAGATGTGTGACCGCAAAAAAAGAAGCGATTGGACTGTCTCATGATGGCGACTCCAGGCACTTCAACAGTAAACTAGAATGACAGTAGAAATTAAATGAACACTTTAGAAAAATATCTCTGAAACATCCCATCATAAATGTTGTAAAATGAGTCTTGAAAGCATCCATAGATGTATTCATCTAAAAAAAGAATTTTAAAAATAATATACAAAATAATATAAATTGAAAAGAATGAAATTAATGCCATTAAAAAATAAATATAAATTAAATAAATGCAAATAAATATAGATTAAAAAAACACTAAAACAATAAACATTAACAAAAGTTATAAACAAATCTGAACTATAAAATATTAACATTTATTTTTATATATTTTGTATCATTATTTCTAAAAGAAACAAAGAAATCTAGAGATATTATTTGTTTAATGATCTATAAAAATATCAATCAAATATACTATATATATATATATACAGTATTATAAAAATGAACAATACAATGTAAAAAAGTTTATTAATAAATTCTTTATAAAAAATAGGTAGAGCTAGTAAAGTATTACCGAAGTGGTATTGTATCACCTTACTTTTTGTGTTTCCTGTACTGTGGTGAGGTCAAGTTCTACCACGTAGTTCTGCAGACCTCCCATTAACAATGTGTTATTATCGTTCAGAATCAAACTGTGCATGTCTGCACCATCCTCCATTCTGAAAACAAAATGAATGAATGAACACCCGCACATAGGCATACACAAGAAAATAAAACCATTTATTACAGTATTCACAGTATTTTCTGTAAGACCCCCTTTTGAGGGCTTACGACTCACACCAGTGCTTGTCTGGACATGTAAATGTAGTATATATATATATGTAGGTGTGCAACTCACGGAAAATCAAACATAATAAAACCTCCTCGCGTGAGGCATTTGAGGTTGTTTTTGGTCAGAAACAGCACCCCTGTGTCCATACTCTGGATGTGGCGAATGTCATCAGTCATGTGTACCTGGAAAGAGGAGTAGCGGCCCATTGTCGGACCAAAGAAGGAACTTGCATGTCCCTATTATGAAAGAGAGGAAAGAACAACCACACACACACACACACACACCCAAGTCAGTAATGCGGCTCAGGCTTGTGAATAAAATGACATCATCTCAGTGTGGAAGTACATCAGAGATACTGCATTCGATCACTATCCAAACCACAGCTGAATTTTTGGAGTGAGATTAAACTTTAACCTTAAATCTCCCAATTCAATAGAACTATTTATCCATTCATGCAGAATTTTTGGTGAAAACACTTTCTATGTTGGATGTTGTCTCATTTATAACTTGGTGTGTTTTTTCAGTAAATGACATAAATGCAGTAATAATGTGTCACTTCACCCGGTGGTTCCCCATCCACAGGAGCTCCTCCTGCAGGTCAAAATGTGTGGCCGTCACGGGGATCCCGACCTCAGCAGCCACGCTGTGCAGCTCTGAGTACATGCCCTCCACTATGTGCACGGAGTCGGACACCGGCACGGCTAGCGCATCGGGGTCGAGCTCCACGCCCTGCATCAGCGCGGGGTCGAGCCGCGGGTCCAGGGAAGAGTCCAGTCCGGGCTCCATGCTGCCGTGCAGGCCAGGCGCGTATTCCCCCAAGCCCGGGTCCAGACCCTCGAAGTTCATCATGAGGATGGTGATGCTGGGTTAGAGGGACAGCAAAATGAGGTCAAGGGTGCCTTTTGTGTCCCTTATGAATAAATATGACTTTAACAAAAAGCTTTAACTCTTTATTTTTCTGTGTTATTAAAGGTATTGTTCTTAATACATCAACAAAAAATCTATTAACTTTTTTATTTAACTTTCATCCTCCTCCTTAATGAAATGGCTTTACGGTTTCCCAGCTCTGTGTTTCCAATTTCTTCTTAAAATCAAGAATGATAAAATCATATTCCCCCCTTGCATTTTTTAACGATCATATTTATTTTATATACATTTTACTAATTTATTTAATATTTTGCTAATATTATTAACATTAAATACATTTTTAGTTAGTGTCATGAAATTGATCAGGCTAGTAATAGCTCCAATAAAATCTATACATATTAATTTTTTTTTATTAATTTAGCAGATGCTTTAATCCAAAGTGACTTGCAAATGAGAACAATTAAAGCAGTTAAACTAACAATAGGACAACCATGTGCAAGTGCTATGACCCTTCCCAGTTTAATTTAAGGCAGTACATGTACTTTGTTTAAATAAATAGATATAGAATAGAAAGTGTTCGTATTAATGGATCAAGTGTTGCCGAAAAAGATGCGTCTTAAGCAGTTTCTTGAAAATGGCTACGGATTCAGCAGTTCTGGTTGAGTTCGGCAGATCATTCCACCAGCAGGGACCAGTCAAGGTAAAGGTCAGAGAAAGATATTTTGTGCCTCTTTGAGATGGAACCACAAGACGACGTTCACTTGCAGAGCGCAAGTTTCTGAATGGCACGTAATTCTGAAGTAATGATTTGAGGTAAAAGGGAGCAGAGCCAGTGGTTGTTCTGTAGGCAAACGTCAGTGACTTGAATTTGATGAGAGTGGCAACTGGCAACCAGTTCAATTTTGTGAGGAGAGGAGTGACGTGTGCTCTCTTCGGCTCATTAAAGACCACTCTAACTGCAGCATTTTGGATCAGTTGCAGAGGTTTGACAGTGAAAGCTGGAAGACCAGCCGGGAGAGCATTTCAATAATCCAGTCTGGATAGAACAAGCGCTTGGACAAGGAGTTGCGTAGTATCCTCTGATATGAAGGGCCTGATTCTCCTAATGTTGTATGAGGCAAATCTGCAGGACAAGCGGAGTTCTAGCAATGTGGTCTGTGAAGTTCAATTGATCAATCACAACTCCAAGGTTCCTGGCTGACCTTGATGGAGTTATGGATGACGAGCCTAGCTGAATTGAGAAGTTGTGGTGTAGTGTTGGTTGTGGTGTAGTGTTGGGTTGGCCGGTACCACAAGCAGCTCTGTCTTCGAAAGGTTAAGTTGAAGGTGGTGGTCGTTCATCCAGCCAGAAATGTCTGTCAGGCAGGCTGACAGAATCAGCTTTTCAAAATGGAAAGGAACCCTTTTAGATAATGGACCCAGTTGTGGAGACGTATGTGCTTCTTTTCAAAACATAAAGTGAGCTTCCTACCTATACAGCATTTCTGAGCACCATGAGTTCAATAAGCGCATTCCAATTTCGAGCGAAATGCCTATTACACCCAATACTGCTGTCTAGGTAGACAGCTCTGTAGGTTTAGAAACACAACAGTAAGTTACTGTTGGACTCTACGTAAATAAACGGGACGTTATTTTACCCTGTGCGACAGTTTCCCGCTGTCCTACCGCAGTACAAACTAGAAAAATGTTATATGCACATATTTTCAAATTGGGCGTGCATTAATAGATCTGAATTAAAGAGCAGTGTTATTTGTTTTCTTTGCGTGGAACGTCTGACACCTAACGAAATTTCAAATAGCAAAAAGTCATTTTGACAACGTAACAGGAAGGGCCTTAAATGTGTAGTTTTAACAGGATAAATCATACCTTTAGACTACAGTTATCCTGGGATCCATAAGCACACTACTCCCTTCATTCAAAACAAAAACAAGCACGCACTTCCGGGTGAGATCTTCTTCTTCTTCTTTGTTTTTAAGGGCGGTTGGCAACCAGCTTTTGGTGCATTACCGCCACCTTCTGCTCCGGAGTGTGAATCAGTTTACAATCTAGTTTCCACACAAACAAAAAATAAACATAAATAAATGGGGGGAAAAAATGAAAAAATGAAAAAGAATTTTTTTTTTTAACACACACACACATTCATTCATTTCACAACACACTTTTCATATCCCTGTTTATCCTCATAATCTATTAAACAAACCAGTTTCCCTTAAGAAAGTTAACAATATTCTAACCTGTGCTCTGTCACCTATATTCAACTCTACTTTTAATGTTAATTCCTGCACCTCTAATTCCCTCAAATTATTCCACATTATCACTCTCTGTACCTCATACCACCTACATCTTAAAATGATGTGCTCCACTGACTCCTCTTCCTGACACCACTCACACAAGCCTGTCTCATGTTTTCATTTTCAGTGATTTGTTTAGAGCACCGTACCCCAGCCTTAACATTGTCATTACAGTTTCCTCTCTCCTGTGCCCACCATTTATTCTAGTAATTTTTACACTCTTTTGAATTTGCTATAAATGCCTTCCTTTCTCCTCTCTGTCCCACCTTTCTTGCCACATTTAGTTTGTTTTTTCCCAGATGATACTTTTGACCTCTGCTTTACTTATTTTAATTTGCATTTCTATATTATTTCCCTTCTTTAAAGCCCTCTTTGCCAATTCATCCATCTGCTCATTCCCTTTCACCCCCTGCATGTGCTGGAACCCACATAAAGCGTACCTGTCCTCCTTGATTTGTTATCCTTGTAACTGCAGGACTTCAATACATCCTGGCGGCTTTTTGAGTGAAAAGACCTTAAACTCACAAGGACTGAGGATGAATCGGAGCATATCAGCACCTTTTCTTGTCTTGTTTTTTCCAGCCACCTTAACGCAACTAACACTGCCACCATTTCCACTGTGTATACTCCTAAAAAATCTGATGTTCTTCTATTAATTCCTATTCCTTTAGCAGGTATTCTTAGAACTATGTATGAATTCTTTATAATCTTTATTTATGTGGTATGAATGCCCTTACCAAATCTATTTGATCTTTTTCTTTCCTTTTTAACTCTAACAAATACTAGTCAATATCTGGCCAAACAAGTACCCATGGAGCCACCATCGGATATACAACTGGGGCTCATCTTCATATCAAATACTCCAAATTCTTTTGTCCGGGTGAGATCGAACTGCATCCGGGATTATCATCGGTGATAAAACGGTGGCTAAAATGAAAATATTATTTTGTCTGTCTGCCTGTCTATGAAATATGTTTTAATTCTGAAAAAAAAATAATAATAGAAAATGTTCCGCTATGGAAAAGTTGAAGAAAAATATTTAAATTATTATTCTCTCTCTCTCTCTCTCTCTCTGTGTGTTTTTTTCTTCAGTAGACTCAGTAGATTTATTTCAAGGCTTTTGTTACTACAATTTAATCTAAAAAAAAAAAACATATAAATATAGGACATCTTATAAAAAACATGACATCTAAAATCAAATAATATGATATTCGTGAGTTGAGGTAGGGCCAGAACAAACATTACCAGAAAATCTATAAAAATGATAACACAACAGACTGCCATCTTCAGGACAGAAGACATTCTGTGCACGCTATAGACTTGGTTTGCGGAAATAGTCTCACTTCCTCCGATAGCCTAATAAGAAACTCTCAAATGGGGGAACTATCTCATTCAGGGTTCTAAGAACAGTGAGTGGTTATAACCATCCAGCTTTGGAAGTTCTATCATTTCGATTGTCTAAATGGGAGAATTGTGTTGCTCCATCATAATGCCAATGAAATGGCGAAACATTTGTGAATGGGAAGATCTGCAGAAGAAATCTACCACCTCAAATTCTCACGAATGTCTTATGTGCTTGAGGTGGAAGAAAATTCCTGTAACTTTGTAATACTGACTTCTAAGTTAATGGCAATGTAATGGGGTCTTTTAACAGCAATATGGAGGTGCACTCCAAAAATACCTTGGTTCAGAAGTACATGAGAAATTCAGGAGGAGCTACTGCCAAGTTTGTTATTTGTTAGTTACGTTATTGGTTCAGCATTGGGTGCATTGCATTTACAAATGATTACATCATCACACTTCCCGTAATGCTTTTGTTATGGCCCTCTTTTTAGTAGCCTACATCACAACCGTGCTTATCTACCGATAGTGGACATTCTTTGCATTTCACATTAAAAAGGAAGCTGTTGACTAATACTATTTGTCAGAATATCAATCAGAGGTCAAGTTTTTAAGAAAATTCCACAAACTCACGGCACTATGAGTATCATGGGGAAAAGATTGTGTCAGAGAAATAAAAAACTTTATATAGCCATTAACTTATATATGTAGGCCTATTTATGTGTGAGAGTTTTTACATTTCATTTTAATATATAGATTAATCAAAGTACTGATTGCCCCAATGTGTAATGTATAATGTAATAAATTGATAAATAATTCCTGGATGTAAATCCAATGTGGAAGCTAACACCAAGTGCAAACTGGACTGTCTGTGTATGGCCGCATCTGAAGCCTTAAATTGTAGGAAAGCATCAAGGCACGTCCGACGTCCGAATCCAATATTAGCTTCACTTCCTGTCTCCTGATATACCTTCATCTGATCAATTTTTGAAAGCAGCATAGATGTATCTTTCACCTGCCTTTGATATAGCCTACCGCATTCTGTTAAGCTATAAAATAAAAATGGGACATAGACATGGTGATGGGGGGAAAAATATGAGATGGGAAAAAATATATATTTTACAATGCTTTCGTAGCCTATTAGCCTACCTCACAAATGTTTTGTGTTCTCCAAGAAACTTTGCCCTCGCTGGCAAAATGTCTGCGTTCCCCACTTTGTATTCGCTAGCAAATAAATAAATAAAAATAGTCTTTGCTAACTAACGTAAGGTTTTGCTGAGAAGTCATACATTTTGCGAGGGATTGCAAAAGTTGTGACAAAACTGCAAAACGTTTTTGAGAGAACGCAAAAGCATTGAATTACATTTCCCCCTCCAATTTCAATTTAGTAGGCTACGTAATAGCTAGCCTAATTATGATTTTGTATGCCATAGCCTACTGTCATACTTTTTAATCTCAGAATTATAACTAAGAATGTCATAATTATGACTCGATATGTCAAAATTTCGATTTTTGCAATCTAATAATTATGACTTAGTATGTCATAATTACGATTCACCAGCATGATTTTGTTTTGCCTTCCATAATAACGAAATCATGGCTATTAAGTTATTATTTTAATAACTTAATATTTTAATAATGATAATAATACGTTTTCTCGAGCATTATGCTGAGCATCTTGGAGACTTTTTGAGGAACAATATTTTTAATGAAAGCGAAACCTGAAAGACATAATTAGGTGTCTACCTGTCGGATATCGTGGGGAAAATCCTGGTGGTGACTCACCCATCATCATAAAAGAGGTAGGCCTAAGCTTATAAAAATTCGCTCTCAACGTCACTACATTAGATTTACCTTCCAATCATTCCAGAAGAAAGGACTGCACAAGACATTTACTATGAATCTAACATTATTCTTGATAGGCCTAGTTTGCGTTGCATTTTCGGCGTTTTCAGCCGCCAAAGGAGCTCCGGCGCGCGCTGCTGGTGGGGTGAAAATCACGGAGTGTAAAGCGCTTTCTATCAAACTCAATGAGATGGCGAGAGATTTATACAACAAGGTAAGAATGCCTACTTTAAGAAAAAATATATTATAATTTTTTCTTAATTTCTAAATTCATTCTTTATTGTTTCAGACACCCTTCTTATGTTGTTGATTATAATAAAGCAATTGTATATGCTCTGTGCAGGTTGAGTCTCAGGTTGAGTCTCCTAAAATTGCAAGTATCATTGATGACGCTCCAGTGTCTATAGGACCAATTGACACGTGTGATCCCGGGAGCCTTCAAAACAAAAAAGAGGTAACAGGATAATTTAGATGCATTCTTATTGGTCTATTAATGATTCCACAGTAGATTTTATATACTGCACTGCACTCTCAGAAAAAAAGTTACAAAAGCTGTCACTGGGGCAGTACTCTTTCAAAAAGCACACATTTTGTATCTAAGTGCCTTACATATTGGTACCAAATGTGTACATATTAGTACCTAAAGCTACCGCTTTTGTATAATTTGTTCTGAGAGTGTGCTTATACAAAAATGTTGTCAAATGTTGTAATTTGGCCCTATCTGTCTTTTGCTTTTCAGACGTGCCAATCACGAATTATTATGGCTCTGAAAAACTACACCAGAATTTTTCACAAGGACGGTGTGTTTAAGAATTCAGCTTGCGGTATTTGGAGAGAGCAGGCCAACAAAATCGCTGATGTCACCAGAGACATCCTGCGGGTTCTTAAGGTATGTGTGTTTTTATTCAAAATCTTTGCTAGTGCACGTGACGTATACTTCTGATGTAACGCACACCTGCCACTAGAACAAGAGGCAAAACATTTTTTCCCACATCCTTATCTGTTATCCTCCTGGAAAGTTTTGTATGTAAATGTGTTACTTTATCAACTGCTCTAGTAAACCCTTTTAATTTCATTATTGTCTTGTTTGATGACCAGGAACCAGTGGTTGATGCTCCTTTGACTGCAGTGGAGTGGCATGACAACACTCTGTGCCGGGACAGTGTGGAAAGGCTCTACTCCTTCTCTATCATATCTGCACGCGTCTTCTCTTTTCTGGCATCCCCAGTAGCTCCTACAGTGGAGATGAAACAGTGTTAGATTGAGAGAGGTATAGCCTACATGTTAGTAGTGATCATGTTGGTCAAAATGTTCAAACAGCTTTTGCTGCTTCTACAAAGGTTCTCCTGTGTTATAATAACACAGATTTAATAACAACTCAAAGTTGCATTAACATTAAGAATTCATGTGTGACATGATTCGATATATATTTATAGAACTATTTATTGTGTTCTTATTTATTTCTGTATTTATTGTACGATGATTTTATGTAACTTCCAAGAAGGTGTGTAATTTAATAAATATATGAACATTTCAGAACTCTGTATTCATAAGTTGTCTTCATTGTTGCGTATTGTTCTTTTAGGGAACAAAGAAATTCATTGAAGAACTAACATGTAAGCTAATTACTTTTACTAGTACTAGAACTCTAATCAACAAGGAAATGACAGTCAGTGCTGTCAAATTTCCCAGTCTGAAGTCAACAGCTCTCTGTAAAAGGAGAGGGAAGATGTGATTTCCATAAACATTCATGCTACTCAGTATGGTGGTATGAAGCTTCCTGCAAAATATGTCCATAACCTAGATGCTGTCACCACTCAGCTCTCTCAGGAACGTGTGTATTGTCCCACAAAGGATGATGTCATAGTTACAAAAGAGAACTTGGTTTATACCAACAAACACACAAGACAAGCAAAGACAGAGGTCACATTATTGACTTTTTCCAGATAATTGTTGTTAATTTTTTGACAGGAAACACAAGAGACAAGAACAATAAATAAATAATAGTCTACATCAAAATTATAATTACAAAACTAATAGAGTGCAAGCATCATCATCAGAATTTTTTTTGACACTACACTTCTAAATTAATTAACTATACGGTCATATTATACGGTCTTATTATAGAGGGAATGCATTAACGTCACTTCCCCGCCGGAACACGCCCCCCTCAGCCGGACTGAGTGGCAAAAGAGCTGCTGCGTGACTGGAGTTAATAGGGGAAACTGCGTTAACGCGAGTAAAACAAACTATTATCAGTTTAAACTAAAAGTTGGACTCGATATAGTGTTCCTTACAACTTATCAAAGATCCAGTGATCCATGGATATTGACATGCAGCCAGGAATCGTGTTTCCTGACATTTATATGTGCCTGATTTCGACGCCGGGGAAATAAATGAAGAAAATTTGCCTGTAAACGTTTTATATAAATACAATATAGATAGGTCTAAATCCGAGTGATCACTTACATTAATGTTATACTGTATATCATCATATCGTCCAGCCCTAAAACTTGTACAGTTTTTTGTCAGTGTTTATTTAAAAACATCCAATTATGCAGAATATAGTCTGTTCTGTAGCTTTTTGCAGTCTGTAAAAATATACAGTACCTCAGATTTCTGGTCAAATCTAGTTGTACAGTCAATCGCAAAGCTCTTTCCCGTTTTAGATGTGTTTTGTGTGATTTTCACGGCATTCACGCTGAAAACAAATGCTGCCGCTCAGTCTTTTTGCCACTTGTGGGCGTGACCGCATTCACTCCGGCCGACGGTGACGGCATGCGCATACCCTCTATTATGGCAAACATATGAAATTTTCTTGTGGTCACGTCACAGTATATGTGAAGAGGAAGTAGGACTATTGCCAATACCAGAGAACCTAAAACTCTAGATATCTTTGATTTTTACAGCCTCTTTATATGATTTTATTTTTAAGTTTAATTTCGCAAATGTACCTACAACAACAATAGCAGTAGGCTACTTGTTGAAACTTAATAAAACATACAAGCTTTACTACAAACTATGCATTTTGAAGATAAATATGCTATAATATACAAATAAAGCAATATAAACTATAATTTAGATTATTACAATTTTATTACAATAAATGACTGAAAATAAAATAATTAATTACATTCAGAACAAGCTGACTAAGACAAATCCAATAAACTCAATAAAACAAAAAAGAAACTACATACATAAAAATACATAAATAAATAAATAAAATTAAATATGCATTATGTTAATGAGACAGTAGGTCAGAGGGCGGAGAGAGGCTGTGTTTCAAACCTAGTGCGCCACTTACCTAGTCATCGCATACACGCACTGCCCTACGTGCGCTTAGGATGCTGTCTACGTAGGCAGCTCGCTAGGTTTTGAAACCTAGCCGCAGACGCTCTATTTCCTGGTTACTTCGCAAGGTGGGTGGCTCTCATATGACAACATTAGCTCTTTATTTACAAAACTTTAATGTAGGCTTCTTTAACTTGTATTTTGTGCTGTGTTCATTGCGTGCTTAATTTTTACTTCAAACCTTACTATTTTTCATGGCGGGTTTTCTTCAGCTTTTATCAGCAGCAGCAATTGTACTATCCATTAGCTGGATAGCTAACAGTGTTCAGAAGTTATCATCATGGATGTTGTACATACTACGCATTAAGACCCCGCAAAGTACACACTAGTCTCGGTCCGTGGTATACACACCATAAATAAACCGCAAACAGGTTATCGTCGGGGAAACTATTGTAATGTAACGTTAATCGTGATAACGCGTAATTCATTGTAAAGAGTGTGTACCCTGTTAAAGGGCATCCTCATTTGTATTTTAATGGCTTTGGGTATGTGCGTGAAGCATATCGCGGCTGTTGTTTTTCTGCAGGATGAATGTGGGCGTTGCTCACAGCGAGGTGAACCCAAACACACGGGTGATGAACAGCCGGGGGATCTGGCTGGCCTACCTGCTGCTCACCACTGCCCTGCATGTAGTCTTACTCAGCATCCCTTTCCTCAGTGTGCCTGTGGTGTGGACGCTCACCAATGTCATACACAACCTGGTCTGTTTGGAATAATCAAGATTTTTAAATGTTTTCCATAAGTCTCTTATGGTCACGTCATCAAGGCTGCATTTGCTTGATAAAAAAATAAAAATAAAAAAACAGTAATATTGTGAAATTTAAAAATTGCTGTTTTCTATTTTAATATATATCACTCACAGTAAACTGTAATTTATTCCTATGGTCTTCAGTATCACATTATCCCTCAGAATTTCACAATATTACAGTTTTTCCTGTATTTTTGATCAATTAAATGCAGCCTTGGTGAGCATTCAAAAATCAGTTAATTGGTAGAATTTATAAAGCCATGTCATGTAGAAGTTGTATTCTAAGTTTAGTGGTCCATTGTTAACGCAATTCTCTCCCATTTAGGTGATGTATCTTTTTTTGCACACCGTCAAAGGCACACCGTTTGAGACGCCAGACCAAGGCAAAGCACGTTTGCTTACTCACTGGGAACAGATGGACTACGGCATCCAGTTCACAGCATCAAGGAAGTTCCTTACCATCTCACCCATTGTACTGTGAGTGATATTCATAATTCTCTTAAAACTGACTGAAACAGAAATGGGTCCACATGCACTGGTAATCTTTATCTATCTATCTATCTATCTATCTATCTATCTATCTATCTATCTATCTATCTATCTATCTATCTATCTATCTATCTATCTATTTAAAATATAATTTATTTATTTGGTGCAAAGCTGAATTTATCAGCCATTACTCCAGTCTTCAGTGTCACATGATCCTTCAGAAATCACTTTAATATGCTGATTTATTATCAATGTTGGAAACAGTTGTGCTGCTTAATATTTTTTTGGAACCTGTAATATTTTTTTCAGGATTCATTGACGAAAAAAAAAAGTAAAAAAAGAACATCACTGATTCAAAATAGAAATATTTTTTAACAATATAAATCTTTACTATCACTTTTTAAATCAATTTAACACATCCTTACTTAATAAAATGATTCATTTCTTTCAAAGAAAGAAAGAAAAAAAATTACTGACCCCAAACTTTTGAACGGTGGTGTAAGTGTATATTGTTACAAAAGACTTGCTGTTCTTTTTTTTAAATCACCATATTAGAACTATTTCTGAAGAATCATGTGACACTGAAGACTGGAGTAATGGCTGATGAAAATTTAGCTTTGCATCATATACATAAATTATATTTTAAAGTATATTCAAATAGGAACGCATTATTTTAAAGCCTTGATGAGCATAAGATACTTCTTTTAAAAACATAAAAAATAGTAATGTTTCCAAACTTTTCACCGGTATTGTATACACACACACATGCACTGCTTGGCCAAAAAAAGGTCACAGACTCTAATATTTTGTTAGGCCACGAATATGTATATACAGGGGTTGGACAATGAAACTAAAACACTGGCCAATATAGTGTTGGAGGTTTCACACCTATATATGTGCAGCCTGGTCGAGCAGAGTGTGAAGGTTAAATTAGCTGAGCAATATACAGCTGTACATAAACCACTGCAATCCTCACAACATAATAGGAGACATATAAGTGACCAGGACAGCAAGTCTGTGTGGTGTATCGAGAAACCACCACATAGGACAAACCAGATCCAACAGGAGTAACTGTCGACCCAATAGGAAGCTGTCTGAAAGGGATGTCCGGGTACTAACCCGTATCCAAAAAACACAAAACCCCATCTGCCGTACTCACTGCAGAATTAAATGTGCACCTCGACTCACCTGTTTCCACCAAAACTGTTTGTCGGGAACTCCACTGAGTTGCCGCCTATTGATTCATTCATGGGCTGCAATAGCCAAACCTTTGGTCACTCGTGCCAATGCCAAATGTAGGTTTCATTGGCACCAATAGTGTAAATCTTGGGCCTCCTTCACTGTCTTTCCCACATCCGTGAGTTACAGTGTGGAGAAGACCAAAAGAGGCTTAGCACCTGGACTGTTGCTGCTCAGAGTGAAGCACAGGGTGGATCAGTGATGGTTTGGGCTGCAATATCATGGCATTCCCCACTGTGCTTCACTTCCAGGGACTACCGAACCATTCATGTGCACCTATTGGTTCATATTGTACCCTGAAGGGGGGTGCCATGTATCAGGATGATAGTGCACCAATACATAGAGCAAGACTTGTGACAGAATGGTTTGATGAACATGAAAGTAAAGTTCAACATCTCCCATGGCGTGCACAGTCACCAGATCTAAATGTTTTTGAGCCACTTCAGGGTGTTTTGGAGGAGCAAGTCAGAAAACGTTTTTCTCCAGCAGCTTCACATAGTTGACCTGGCCACTGTTCTGGAGGAATGGCTCCACTGTGAAGGGCTTGTATCGGTCTTTCCCAAGAAAAATGAATGCTGTATTGGCCACAAAAGGAGGCCCTGCAACATACTAATAAATTATTGTGGTATTATTATTTTAGTTTCATTGTCCAACCCCTGTACATGTATGTTTATATATATATATATATGTATATATAACAAATGTTAAACAGAACATAAACATAATTTTTATATGTATTAATATGAAATTCAGTTTTCATGATGTTATTACATTCTCAATTATATATAATTTTTAACAATATAATCAACACATTTAATTATCATATTTACAATAATTGTTATGTTTTAATAGGTACATCTTGGCCAGCTTCTACACTAAATATGACACCACCCACTTTCTAGTCAACACAGGCTCGCTACTAAGCGTCCTCCTTCCAAAGTTGCCTCAGTTTCATGGAGTTCGTCTATTTGGTATAAATAAATACTGATATGACACTGCAGCCCACTCATGGAGGGGACGTAGCATCATGGAGATGAGATGACTGAAGTTCCTTTATTCTCCATATGATGCTTCCTTGGTCCAAAGCCGTAGGGACTTAAGGAACCAAAACTGCACTGGACTCAAGTACATTATTTAAAAAAAAAAAAAGGCCTTCCATGCTCAGGTTTACTCAATCTGTGTTTTTTTTGGTATTCAATCTCATGTCTGTAATTTCTTTTCATCATAATACTTTCTAGATTCATCAAGTTTAAGGAAGTTTTGACTACATTGCAACAGACAATGTGCCAATTATTATCCGCCGATATTAATTGTGTTAAGGTTCTCTTTGCATAATCCCACAACAAGCTCTGCCACTGTGGAATCAAAACATGATAGTGCTGAATTATAATATTCAGATTGTTTTTGTCAGTGTTCTAGTATATAACCTGGGAACTGCAGTTATTAAGTTAGAATTAATAGGAAAACACTTCTGTTTTGAGTTTAATCTGAACTGTGTTGCTGCATTTATCATTTCATTTTCTCCAAAAATGCAAAACAAAGATCTGTGATAATGTGTGATTGTGCAAAATCTGGTTTCTCTTGAAGTGTTTTTCTTAAAGTTCATTGCTTAGTTTTTTTTGCTGAGCACTGGTTATATTAGATTTTCTGTATTTATTTATTTCATCATATCATGAAACATTCCAATTTGAAGTAAATGCCAAGGTAAACACACATTATTATTATATTTAACATGTATGTGTCTGCATGGATCATGTTTGTTCACAATACAAAAGTGACAGTATGCAGATTGGGGAACAAAAGCCTGAGACCACATTGAAAATAAAGGATTCAAATTCTAATTTAAAGCTGGAAATAATCTGAAAGTTTTCGATTTTTTTTTAAATTTACAACAAAAAACAATAGAATATAAAATGAATAAGAAATATATAAATTGTATTACATTTTACAAAATGTGTACAGCTGGTCAGATACTGCAATAAGCATTTTGGATAATTTTCAAGTCATGCTGGAGAACATGATCAATAGGTTTCACACAAGCTTATGGAGTTCATGTAGCTTGAGTACTACAGTATGTCATTTTGTTGCACATGGTATAATTAAAATGACTTGCACAAGATAACTTATCAGCCATAGCCATACAGTCATTTATGGACTAATATACAAAGTCTCAGGGGACGGATGAGGTCAACCAGCCACATACATCGATCTATACTCAAGGAAATAACATTTACAGTTGCATTGGTGGCAGTATGTGGCCCTCACCTCACTGCTTAGCCACCGTTGTGTATTCTACATATGATAAGCATGTAATGAGCACAACATTTAAGTCTGATGCTCAGGCGTGAAGTTGCATCATTATTGGGAGGAAGCATGCAAATCTAGCAGTCATAATACTATATGATCAATCTAACCACATGCAGATTAACGTGGGAATCCTCTCTTCTGACCTGTTGGATAACAACAAACCACACACGTGAACAGGGAAAAGGTGTGCGTGCGCATCAGACACACACGAGGAAGCTCAACAAGTTCAACACTGTGGATCTGTGTCGGTCCGAGGAATATATACGTGCATTTGGATAAGTTGTGAAGGTGTAGCGGGGAAAATCCGCGAGTTTTACATGTCACAAACCTACCGACATGAGCCGATAGGTATACGGGAATCCCCACCTACAGTGTCTCCCAAACGCTAAGATACTGTATTTCAGGGAAAAGGTAGTAGGAGGGGAATAGTGTCCTCGGCCCACCTGTACCACCGATTTGCCTAGCGTATGTACACATTGTGTCTGTTTACCGCGAATGCACATGCAAATCGGCTTCTGGCTCAGTGCTCTAGATTACTGAGGAATCCTGTGCTGGTGACACGCGACACGGGGACCACCGCTGATGATGTCACCGCTCGCTGGAATGCAAACAGCATGACCTGCAGAGGAAGAACAAGGAAGGGTGTATTATCTCTTGCCCTTAGCTTTAGATTTTTATCGGTGTGATTCAAAACCAAAAGCTGAGGCGGGATTCCTGTGAGGGGCTACCTGTGACAGAGGAGACAATGCTTCTGCTGTTTCCCGCAATTCTGCTTTCTTCGTGTTCCTGTTCTAAGAAAGGCCTGCACTGATCGATGAAGGTCAGCCAAAACCACAGCATTTGTATAAAGAAGACCCAGAGGTGATCAGCCGTAAATTAGTGGTAAAACAGCCGTGCTGTGGAGTGACTGTATTTTTTTTATCAGTTCATTTACTGGAGGAGTGAGTGGGGAATGTAGAAGTGAGTCAGCAATAATAAAAACAAGACAGAAGAAAAGTGAAAATGAGTTCGTTGAAATAAAAGGGAAAATGATTTTGCTGGACATCTTTTTTTAAGAGGTTTGTTTGTTGCAGAGAAAACTGTTTTCAACATGCATAAAAAATGAGTGTTTCTGAAGCCCCTAAAGTGACATGATGATTAAAAAGCAAAGAGATGGGAGGAAAATTATGTTACGTTCAAAAAAAAAAACATTTATTTGCAAAAGCATTAAAACATCTGGTCCCACTTTATATTAAGTATTACGTAGCCCAATGTACGTTTTCAATCTTAGATGCATGCCAGGAGACCACAAATATCCTCGTGTGAGGGACTCCCTTCCTAAAATGTTAAAGGCATCTGTCTTTTATAAACACTCTTTTATTTATACAGTGAAAAATGTATAATATAAATAAAATTTTTAAAGATTTACTTTATTATATATTTTCTTATACTCACTATACTGTTAAATGTATTATTTCTTTGTTTGGTTATTTCATTTTACTCCATCTATTTAACTAATATTTACATTTGTTTTTTTTCATCATGTTTTATTCTATTTAGAACCCCTAGCATTTACTAATTTATTGATTTAATTATTATTTCTTAATCTTTTTTTTTTCCTCTAGATTTTTCCACAGACCGCCACTGCCCTTGTGGCCCCGGACCCCGTTGGAAAACCCCTGCCTTAACCCACTCTTAAACCCAACCATTCTACAAAACCTGTCCCTAACTTTAATCATATCCCAACTCAATAGCAGCACAAGTGTTTTACAATACAAACATAAACAAAAAATAAGTACTCTGTAACAATCTTTTAATGTAAGTACTAGTTAATGACACCCAATATAAAGGCTGAACAAATACTTTTCTCCCATCTCATTGTCCCCCATCACCATGTCTCTCTAAGGGCTCGACAGTACAGTGATGTTCAAGAGATTGAATATAAAAAAGCACCTGCTGCTGATTGTTATGGTGTGTGTTTTTTCTCTTGGTTGCCTTTGTGCTGTTGTCTGGCAGGAGAGAAGTGGCACATCAGGTCCAAATTAGGATGTGGAGATATGTGTTCCTGTTACATGCTTACAGGGGTGTGGTGGGGGCCATGGAGAAGTGACAGACATCATCTTCTGAAAGCCTGGAATGGGATTTCATCTGCGGTCATATTGGATTTTTTTTTGTTTTTTTAAATGGCCTCTTTCTGTTTAGTATATCCTGTGAAAACCCTAGAATTCTGTAGTAATCATCATTCATTATATCAATTTAATTTTGGATTTCTCTTTTTTTGTTGCGAACATAAGTTGATATATTTTCCAAAATATATTAGGTTATTTGGTTTAAAATGCACAAAATAATTCCATGGTGCTGAATTTTAACCATGTTAAAAATGGGAATATTTTTTGGCCACCCACATCTGTAGACGATAGCAGTGATAAGCAATCGAAAAGTGATGCTAAAAGTTTCTTGTCCTTTGAGAAACGTGCAGTGGTTAGAGCTCGGTTACTGGACATTCAACAATGACATCCATTAGCTTAAATAAAATCTGTTTTATCTATCTGCTAGATTTCCTTGCTCTAAAAAGTGTATAGATATACCAGCACCTGTGCAAGCAACCCGATACACCTGATGAACAGCTCTATGTTGCCATGTAAAGCCAGTGGTTGGAGTCTGATGAGTTGAATCAGGTGCGTTTGATTAGGGAGACACAAAATGACATGACCAGGGGTCTGAACCACTGCTCTATTGGTTTTATGCTGCCACCAAGTGGTCACAACAAAGACATATTTAACAATTCGGTTACACTTTATTTTAAGGTGTCTAAGGTGTTTATTTGTTATAATTTTTATGATTATGGATTACAGCTTATGAAAACCCCAAATTCAAAATTAGAATATTGTGAAAACGTTTTCATAGCTGTAAGCCATAATCATCAAGATTATAACAAATAAAGGCTTGAAATATCTCACTTTGCATGTAATGAGTCTACATAATATATTAGTTTCACCTTTTAAGTTGAATTACTGAAATAAATGAACTTTTGCACAATATTCAAATTTTTCGAGTTTCACCTGTACGTCACCTTAAAATAAAGCGCTACCAACATTTCTGATATCGGTGAGATATTTATTATTTTACAAAATAAAGCAATAAGACTATGTATTATTATGTTTTTATTTTTCATAAAAAAATAATCCTTTGACCTTGAACAGACTTACAGATCCAATCAATGTCCATAAAAAGCTGTATAACATTGGTTCCTTTTCTGTTCCGCTGTTTTAGTATTGTTTTTTTATTGATATACACATGTGCCTGGGCCTTAGTATAAACTTAAAAACAAAAACAAATCATAAAATACAGTCCATGTATCAACACAGTGTTTACAGTTCCCTCCTCACACGGGACATCTCTGCAGAAATTAAACTCAAAGATTTAAGACAAATAAACAGTTTTTAAGAAAATCACTGTTGGCCTTTCTCACGAGCCACGAAAACAACATCCAGGGCATTTTCGCCATTAATCATCCGTTACTAATGCATCAGAGACTGAAGTCATGTGTTTGCAGTCACGAGTGAAAACCTCCAGAAGAACAGTAAATGCTACACTTAAGCAGATCTCAGATCAGATTAAAACATTTAAATACTTTCCAACACTGTTCATCGGTCATTTCACCCGTGTGTTGTTCAGTCGTGGAGACACCGCCTCTGGCTTCACACCGTCGTCTGTTTCCCACCCCTCCTCCTCCTCCTGTTCTTCCTCATCAGTGGAGAACAGCTCATCTTCGAAGAAGGATCCGCCCAGCCCGTACTCCTGTGTGTGAACTGACACCTCATTGGACAGCAGATGTGGAGAGCCTTCGATGAAGTCTGCAAACCTGAGTGCATTGCAAGTGTGTTTTTTTAGATAACACAACATTAAAATGGACCTTTTTCTTTCTTTGTATAAACATTTTTTGGTCTTAAGCATGATTCTTCAATATTCTGAAGTCATTAATCATTACCGTTTCAAACCCTTGTGTTAAATACTCTCGGAGTGAATTATTTTAACCAGCATTTATTGGCATGGAAGATACATAAGCTTGATTTTGGTGGACGAGATCTGCTACGAAAATGGTAGAACCCCATTGCAGATTTTTACAGGTGGTGCTAGGGAGGAGGAGGGATATACAGAAGTTTCATAATTGTGCAGCAGGACGATCGTAGGCTAGGATACGAGATATATGGTTACATGGATTAGGAAGTACTTCTGACTGGTTGATGCCACAGCGTAGCAAGAACCAATCAGCCTGAACTATGTATATGTATAATAGGATTTTGGAGCCCTGAAAGCAATGAAAAAAAAAAAAAAAAAAAAAAAAAAAAGTAAGGTGGGAGGGAAAATTCACATTTCCTAGAAAACTTTTGTGTTCTCCCTAGAAACTTCACATTCCCTCACAAAACTTTTCAGATGGAAATAATATAAAGTGAGAGGATGAACTATATTTCAGTGTTTTTACAAGCGAACACAAAGTTCACAAAGAACACAAAGTGGGAAAATACGCAAAACATTGAAATATAATTTTTCCTCCAATCTTACTATATAACATACACTATGTAACTTGCAATTATTGAGTGAGTGCAAAAAATCCATCTTTCAAACCACTTTACCCAAATACAATTACTATAATAATGATTTATATTTTAGAGTTATTGGGATGGATTTTACAGGAAATTGCCTATAAGAGTCACATCATATCCATACACTGAGAAAAGTAGCTCCGGCTGTGGAGTGAAGCTTGTCGTTACAACAAACAGCAAAACTCAGGAGAATCACCCGTTGTTAAAACAATATTTTTTTTTTTTTTGCTCTTCTGCTCTGATACGATGTCCTCTATCCATGTGTACACCAGTGCCCCGAAGGCTCCAACCACATCCAACCGCGCAAAAGAGCAAAGCCGAAGCACGAGCTAACCAATGTTCTTTCACAAGATGCGTGCATCTTTTTAACCACTAGAGGGCCAAAAAGTTACATAGTGTAGCTTTAAGACGGTTTCTAAAATATTTTCTCATACCTCTTAGGAGACTGGATCCTAGAGACCGTCTTCCAGGTGTTGAAATCAGGACTGCCGCAGTATTTCCTAAGTTCCTCCAGAGCTTTCTGAGTCTCCACCTCCGACTGTCTCTGATACTCCTCTTCTGTCAGCAGACGCCGTGGCTCGAGTTTCTTAGGCTTCAGCTTCCTTCAGAGCATTCATTCAGCAAGAAGACAATAACTACATTGCTCAAAATGTATTTGAACAACTTTTATTAAAGTTATATGCTCACTGATAAAGCATGAAGGCCTTGGTAAAAGGGTACTCCAGGTTCTTTGAGCAGAACGCAGCTATCATGATGGCCAGAGCCACTTGCTGGACCTGAATCCCAGCGTACACTAGCAGAAGGCCGAATATCTGCAGCGTCCAGGACAGGATGTTGATGCTTCGCTTCTCCACCAGAGGCCCATAGCGGTAACAGACTGCAAAACTGATGAAGCCGACAACAATGACATAACCTAAATATATATAAAGCAAAGAACAGTCAGCACTCCATATACTTTAAAGACTAGTATAAAACTATATTAATCAAGTATTTGCAAAATAAAGTTTGTTTCATAATATTTCAATCAAATAATAAATAAAAATATGATTATTTATATAATAAAAAATAAACAGTAGCTCACTTTTCACAATCCAGTCAAATCTGGTGTATAAAAGTCAGCCATTATTTCTCACTGAATATATCATATTACAAAAATTAAATGTGTTCTATGTTGGACTTCATGCACATAAGTTTTCATGGGGCTCTCTTACCGATAGCCAGATGCCAGTGATCTTTAAGAATTATTTGGAGATTCCTAAACACCAGCTGGATGATGTAGAGAGAAAAGGACCAGCCGCCCATCACCAGCACATAGAATGGGCTTTTCTACAGGCCAAGGAAACAAACATGTTGAAACTAAGGGAATAAGACCATAAGGGATAGTTCTGTCATCATTTACTTAATCTCAAGTTGTTCCAAACCAGTGTGAATTTCTTTCTTGCTAAACAAAAAAGATTATATTTCGAAGAATGCAAGTAACCAAACAGTCGATGGACCCCATTGACTTCCATAGTACTTTTTTCATAATATGGAAGTCAATGGCACCCATCAACTGCTTGGTTACCCATATTCTCCAAAATGTTCAGCAGAAGAAATAAATTAATTTAGGAATAACTTGAGGTTGAGTAAATAACAGAATTATTATTTTTCCCCTTTCCCTTTAATAAGATTACACACAAAGCCAACCAAGGTGTTTGATGGTAGAGAGAAGGATGTTTAGTACTGATGCTTAGAGAATGTGAGGAATCCAACCTTTGGTAAAAAACGGCTGATGATGAAGATGGCGATGATGAGGGACGCGATCATGCCGGTGCTCATGCCAGCAGAGTAGTAGAACACTTGACTCCTATAAGACGGATAAAACGGGTGTGAGCAGAGACTTATAAACACAATATGTCCAAGTAACAACCTAAATTGTGCCTCCATCCAGGAAAAGGAGAACTGGCTAAAGAGAATATTTTAATTTTGAATTATATTAATGTCAGTTACCTGCTTAGAATGTCTGCAAAAAAGAACAGCAACACTCCAGCCAGAAAAACCAAAAACAGGTAGATGTCAAAATCTACAGGAGGAAAAACAATATCAATCTCCTAATCAATAACACAACCTCGATTATATGAGAGCATGAAGATTTCATTTAAGCAATATAATCTGCAGGACCAACAGGAATAAGTTTCCCTATCCATGTGGACTTTTGCCTTTCTAATATATTAATGCAAAGTCCTTTTCAACTCACGTCGGCTAGGTTGTACTGTATAGAATGTACGGGAGTCTGAAGGGTCCACTCTGAAACAGGTCTTGTTGCTAAAGAGACTGATGCTGACGGTGGTCTCATTGGTCTGTTCGCGAACAAAATACTGCACAAGTTTCCAGATGCTGAAATGCTCAAGCTCCTGCAGATCCTGCTCATCATTAACCACCGTCACTTTCAGCTTTGTCGTGCTCCACACTCTCACCTGTCAAACAAATAACGGGCAGGGGCTCTCAATTTTGATCCAAGCATTACTAATCACATTGACAAGTCGTAGTTAAAAGTCTTTTACCTGTATTCTAGTCCATGTTTCCCTCCATCCAGGTATGATGGAGTTATAGTAGCAAAAATGTTGTGCAGCTTGTGCTTTGATTTCTTGTCCATCTTTAATTTCTATGATGGGACGGGTGGCAACTGCATGAAAATGACAGAGTAATAACTTTTGTGAATCATATGTGTGTGTTAAAAAATCATATTTTACATACACATATGTTATACATATTTTAATATACGAAATTATGAAATAAAAACATTTTATTTATAAAGAATACAATGTTTTCCTCAAATCTACCGTGAAGTGAGGGTTTAACTTAAATATCTGGTTGCGAAAAAAATTATAAAAAAACAACAAACTACATTATCACATAACGTTAAAACATCTGTTTCCACGACTGTATGTTAACTAATTACATCAACAAATATATACCTAGTACGCTAACGTTACGTATGGCTGTCTTAATTGTCCTAAATAATTATAAACAATATGTATCAAGATATAGTATCTCAAAGCTTGTCTAACTTTTGCTTACCTGAGGTTTGAGAAAAATGAAATAAAAATAGCACAGTAGTCAAGATAACTTTCAATCTGACTGTTTTGATTCTAAAGCCACTTTCGGATTTCATTAATCCCGCCATGATGTCTTCTCGCGTTTCTTCGATGGTTGGAGTGACGTTCCCAACGAGACTTGAGCGCAGAACAGCGTCACCTGCTGCACTGGAGTGACCACGCGCTTCTGGCGCACCATCACACATGACTGCAAGTTACTCAATTATTTCTATCAACTGTAAAAGTCAAAAATGTTTCTTTTTTAATACTGTTTTTTATTTATTTTTTTACATGCAAGTGTTTTTGCTGTGACGTGAAATAAATCGACAAAACTCTGCCACTGATTTTTTATTTGTTCACCTTTTTTTAATCACATTTCTTGCTATTCATTTTAAGCAGGTATACAAACATGAAAGTCACTCAGCCTCACGAACTCTATTAAACAAGTGATGGCACAGGCCGTTTCTCTGTCCAGTGCCAGATTGTTTTTTCCTGTTGTCTGTTCCTCATAATCCCATCCTTTGTCTTTAAAGCTCTTGCCCTAATTACAGTTTAAAAACACTTAGGCCTACTCATCATACTTCCCTCTCTAAGAACATTCAATTTCCTGTCTATGACATGCAAATCCTCTTTTTTTCTGTCTATGAAATGGACAAAAACAAACAAAACATTTAATTGCAGAGCTCATTAACTCCCTTTACAGAGCATGACCATGCCTATCTGTCTAAATCACTTTCACCTGTTAATTTGACGTCTACAGTGAGTTGCACAGGTGATCCAAGCACATATGCATAAAATAATTACAAATTTAGACAAAATGTTGGTAGCCTACTTGTTCTATGAACAAGAATCACTTTGATACAGAAATTATTGAGTAAATTCTTTCAATCATAGCAAAATATACACAAATAAAACATGCGTATACAAAGATATGTCTTCCTTACAACTGTAGATCTCAATTGCAATGTGAAAATCACTTTATCACAAATCCAAAGAGAAGATATATATATAACAATTAACAGCATGAGAGGTTGAGCTGCATGTCCAGGGCAGATGTAGGGTAAAAAAAATTAATCAGCATCTGGGTGTGCAGCATTAACTGCTCCATATGAGAAGATTTTGGGTCCTGATAGTAAAGTACAAATGCTGGTCACGGATTCTCTCAACCCCAGGCTCCTCCCGGGTGGAAATCTGGAACAATTGTGGCAGCAGCAGAAAGAGGGGTGGAGTATCCCACAGTGAAGTTCTGCAGACCCAACATCAGACATTTCCAACTGTAGCGAAGAACCTTCCCCACGTTCTGTAAGACAAACAGAATGTTGAAAAGAACACTCATTGTGAATTTGTAACTTAGTCAACCAACCAATATATTGTCTTTATTATAATGATATTTAATTTATTCATATTATATAATAATTAATATACAATTTTTATAAGAATGTGTGTGTGTATTTATTGTATGAACAATAAATTACATAATCAAGGGAATTAATACAAAAATTATTGCATGACAAAAAGCTAAGGTAAAAATACCCTAAATTTATATAAAAAGATCTGGTTCCCTTTTATTATTATTATTTTCAGAACTGTGATGATTACTTTTTTATTTTCCAATTTTAATTTGTGTATTTATTTTCTTTATTGTATGTAATTGAAAGTTTAGTTTTTGGATAAATAATTGACTTAAAATAAAATGAATAAAAACTATTTTTAAAGGGTTTTATTTTGTGAATTTCCAAATAAAAATATTTAAACTCAAAATAATTTGACTGCTAGGAAAACAGTGCTCTCACAATGCTTTGGTCTTTTTGTAAATCTAAGCAACAAATCAAAACCATTTTAACAATTGGATTAAAACGCAATCCAATTCCTTTGAAAGTAACTATTTTCATTCACAGATCCAGGAGATTTAGCCTGTGCCAGCAGCAATATTATAGAATTAAGACTTTGAGTGGTTTAAATACCGGAATTCCAAGTAGACAAATTAGCTGGATTAAACACTAGGCTTTATCATTTTAAACAGCATGTAGCTTAGTGTCTTTACATTAGTGACTGTCTCTATGTGTGACAACAGGCCAGAAACAGGATGCACTGCTTTATCCTGTGGGAGGAAACATTTGCTGCATGACAATGGATCACTGCATGTGATCTGAATGACTCCTTCCTCCCAAAATAACAAATGACTGACTATGTACTGGCCCTAGTTGTTTTTCAAATCATCCATATGGGCAAAAACAAATGCTGTATACTGAGTGAATGCAATGTAGGCTAATGTTAAAAACATAATGCAAGTTAATTGTCTCTCATCCTTTGCTGCATTTTTAACAAAATCTTACATTCATCACCATTCGTGCTTTATGTTTTGCAAATTTAAACATTTGGTTTTCTGTAATGTTTTGAGTCTCATGTTAGAGTTGTCCATAATGTTGCAATAAAATAGTAAAATCTATCTTTGTGGTTGCGGCCAGTGAAAATGGCAGTGCACGTATGAACCTGAAACACTGGCCCAACTGGACCAGCAACAGAAAATACATATATTGAGCCCTGAATTTCAATTTATGTTGTTGAGAAAGTTGGCCATTAGCACCAAAGCTACTTTGGTGAAGGTGCTTTGAAGGAAAAAAAAAACAGGCATGATATATATTTTAAGTGGATTACAGTGAGATGCCGTGTTTAGATACTCCATTTACTCCGTCTCAGCAGTTTAAATTGGCTAAGTCTGATAAGGAAACAGTCTATGCCAGACAGGTCACCCGTTGATCTTTGACCTAGTCTATAGGGTCAGCAAATTCACTATAAGTCATGTGCTTGTTTAAAAAATATAATAATTTTTGTGGTTATAATATTCAAAGCATTAACTGAAGTGAGAATTTTATCTCTGCAGGATTTCATAATCAAAATTCCCTATATGGAAATTTTTTTTTATTTATTTTTTTACCATTACTGAATAACACATGACAACTTTTCTGTTGAATACTGTCACTTCTCTCACACATGCCCACGGCACTGGTCATTTGGAAACTCAATGGAAGATTTTGTGAGATTTTAAATCAGGATAACACAGGGACAACAAACCATTGTTAACAATTTCATCCAGATAAAAAGTAAATAAATAAATATATATAATACATAAATAATAAGGAAATTAACATCAACAACTGCAAATAAAATAAAATAAAATAAAATACAATGACAACATTTTCTACTTTACCAGTACTATTGGAATACTTGTCACTATTAGAAAGTATAACTAACAAGTAGGCCTACTTGGGATTGTCTGTATTCCAATAGTAGTGAATAAATACTAATGAAAAGTTAGTAGTAGTAGCCGTAGGAGTCAGTGATACGCGGGTCAATGTATAAAGAACCCGCACCCGACCGACGTTTTCAACTAACCCGCCCGCAACTCGGACCGCAAAAAAAAAGTATGAAAATATTGTAGGCTACCCGACCCGCTTCCTGACCGCATTTTTTAAAAGTAGTAAATGCTCATCGTAGCGTCATTGGGCCATAGACGTGTAACAACACAGCATCGCAAGAAGACGTACACATAACAAAGTCATCAAACATAATCATTATTTCGGAGCTTCCACTCCCCAGTCTTCACTTTTTCTCTTGCCGCCTCCATCTCTCTGCAGACTAGTGATCATAGACATGGCCGGTTCGTGAACGAATCGTTCTTTTGAACCGGTTCTTTTTAGTGAACCGGTCGAACCAGTACACTAAATCGAACTGAATCGTTCGAAACAGTTCGCGTCTTGCGTCAGTGCTGATCCACAAGTTACTAAAGTTACTCACTTTCAGACATGCCTGACAGTCCCTCCGAATCGAAATAAACCAATATCCCGAAGTATATTTTACTCCAGGAACAGTTCACTGAACTGAGACATGTTGGTGCCACTGCTGAGAGAAGTGATGAGCACGAGCAGCTGATACTGCGCATCCGCGTAACGTACCGAACGCACAGGTACTGTGGTTCTCGGATCACCAGTACAGAACCGAGAACTGTTGACTGAGCTGTGTGTCATCTTCGTGCCAGTTATTCAGCCAATAAAGTGTAGGCCTATATATTTCATAGAAAATTATGTCTAGTACTATATAAATACAAAGGTTTAATTTGCATCTTTTTTCAAACGACCCGACCGACCGCGACCCGAATATCATTAAAAATATTTTTGGATGACACGTAACTGCGGGTGACCGCAGGCACCCGCTCATTTCGGATCAACCCGCGCATCACTGGTAGGAGTAGGCCTAGTAGTAGTAGTAGTTAGTAGTGCAAATAAAGACTAGTCATTGCTAGATTACTTACTAGTATTTTATTTATAGTAGGGCCTAGCAGTAATCTAAATGCATAGTTGCATCCTAGTCAGTCTATTAAGGCATAAATGTGTATGATTTTTATATTTAGGAGAGGCACAAGCTATATACTTAAATGGTAATTTGGTAACAAATGTTTGTTTTGTTTTTTTACTCATTAAATTGTATTTGAAATTCAAATAAATGCAGTTCTTATAAAAATCAAAGATCCCTGAAACAAAATGCATCAGTTGACACAAAAATATTCAGCACCACAACATTGGTGAAATGCGCATTCTTTCAAAAACAAACCAAAAAGTAACGGCCTTAAACTTTTGAACAGTAGTGTGCATTAAAAACGCTCTTTTTTATGTTACCAATATTCATCCTACCTTTTTGTATTTTTTATACTTTTCTTTCTTTTTTGTTTTCTTTTCCTCCTTTAGTCTGTGTGGGCTGTCATCTTCCACTAAGGGCTGATATGGAGATCTCTCCGGCAGTAAAGTGAAGCGCGGATCTCTGGGCCTCTCTGCCGACTGATCGAGGCTCTGCTCCGGTGAGCCGCTGTCGACCTGCCGCCTGTATCTGCCACCAGTGTCCTCAAAGAGGCCAAGCCGAGGCACACAGAGAGCCTTTGGCTTCATGGTATTCACAGGAGCGTGTTGTTGGTGCACTCTGATAAAGCTCTCAGGACTACATACGCACATCCTCTAGAGCAGCTCTGCAGTGTTTGTGTGTGTTTGGCTGGACTCCAGCTCTGATTGAGTCCAACATCACATCAGGGGGGAAAGTCTGACAGACTGGAGTACAAACTCTTGTTGATTGTCCGACTCTGGGGTCAATGAGGTATATTCAAATCAAATTGAATTTCCATTCTATTGAATTCACTAATTCACTGGTCTACACAATACAAAATAATTAGTTGTGGAATGGAAATCACTTTATTATGTGATTGATTGATTTTAGACAATGTTGACACTTTCCACAGGTACAAAATAGGCCTGAAACTTTTTCAAAAAGTTAGCAAAAAGATCAACGCTAATGATATCATAAACGTATAGCCAATTTCCCATAAATGTTCCCAAGAAATGTAGCCTATTTGATTGATCTCTTGTACTTAACATGTTATTTGTTTGATTTTATTAAATACAATTTGTAATAAATGTATTTAAAAAAAAATCATGGTACAAATGAGTTATAGTTGAATGTGTCTGGTTTTATTTTTTATTTTAATTAATTTTCATTTTTGAATTTATACATATATATACTGTGTATTTTACATCGTTTTTGTAAACATTTTACTGGAAAACGCTATCATGTGAAAGAAATAAGAGACCAACAGTGCAAGAAATTTAACCATTATGATCTATACCAGAACCTACCCCTTTTGACCACGTGATCATTGACTGACAGGAGTGAAATCACTGACTGAAGCGAAAGTAGAATAAGCGGACATTTGGACATAGGCAGGCTACTCACCGGCTTGTTCGTAATCGTAAGTACACATATAGTTTCTTAAAAATACGTAAATTAGACTTTAACGTTTAAAATGTAGCCTATATTTAAATTTTGCAATCGATGATTGTTGACAGTTAGCCTAGCTAATAGCCTACTTGTCTACTTTCATCTTTAATTTCTGGCTTTTTTATAATTATATGACTTTGTTTAGTAGGCTAATAGTGTTTCTGACCTGGAAATGTTAAATTTATCTCTCATCAAGTCTCTTATATACGGTCCAGACTCCAGACACCATACCATAAGCATCACTATAGAGTAGTAGTAGCAATAATAATAATAACTGATTAAACTTGCTTAGAATACACGATATTAGAAGGCAAAAGTTCTTTAATAATACTCACTTACAATGGCATAAGCAGTGACTGTAAAAAAATGTGTCAGTCAAAAAATTTGTGTTTACTGGTGTTGTCATCATTTTTAACTTAAAATTACACAGTGGCATATTTCTTAACAAAACTCACACATACAAGGAAATAGATCAAGCCAAAGAAAATTGAGGGTAATTTGAGACCAACAGGATGTAACACCCTACTTTTTGTTTATGTCATTGTATGAGTAGTTCAAAAGGGGTGATGCAACAATGCTTTTTTTAAGCACGGGTGATGATTTTTGCATGTGATGTCCTTACAATCACATGGCATCAAGTGTACATGCATACACTGAACAAAATTATGAACGCAACACTTGTTTTTGCCCCCATTTTTCATGAGCTGAACTCAAAGGTCTAAGACTTTTTATATGTACACAAAAGGCCTATTTCTATCAAATATTGTTCACAAATCTGTCTAAATCTGTGTTAGTGAGCACTTCTCCTTTGCCGAGATAATCCATCCACCTCACAGGTGTGGCATTTCAAGATGTTGATTAGACAGCATGATTATTGCACAGGTGTGCCTTAGGCTGGCCACAATAAAAGGCCACTCTAAAATGTGCAGTTTTAAAAGTCTTAGATCTTTGAGTTCAGCTCATGAAAAATGGAGGCAGAAAGAAAAGTGTTGCGTTTATAACTTTGTTCAGTGTATATATATTTATATATATACACACAGTATATATGTTCAGTATATATGCTCATGTTTTTCTAAATGTGCTTAAAAAGAATTAATAATACAATCTCAGCTCTTATCACACAACCTTGTGTGATTGTGCACACAAGGCTACTGTAGTGTGACATGATGTTACTTGTAAAAGGGTGTATACAATTTAGCTTTTTTAAATTGTATACACCCTTTTTACACCCAAACCACTTTTTTTTCAAACAAAACCCCACATGAATGTACGAAACTGGTTTCTCCAAATATACTTATATTGGTTCCTCATTTTGTAAATTGCAACATAAATGTTCACATTACACCATTTCTAGATTAAGAGAAAGTCCTCTAGTCTAAATTACTTCATAAATTCTTTTGAACTTACTTGATACTTAGATTTAATCAGAATTTCTTAATAAATGTTCAAATGGGTTATTAAAATAAGTGGGTGCGATACATAATGTACTGGCAACATTCTGTTTTTTTTCCTTATCTTTTTCCTGTCTCACTTTTGTTCATATCAGTCTTACATTTTTGAATTCTTGTTTGTAGTCCATATCATGCGTTTTTAAAGTTTAAAAGTTCCATGTTTGTGAACTGAATTTTTTATGAATCTGACGGATTTAAGCATTCCATATTCTGGGACTCCATGGTGAGAAAAGTGTGGTAAAATGTCTTTTTTATAATGTATGAGATAAATGATTGAATAAACAGATTTCTAAAAAAAAAAATCTCTCATTCAAGGATGGTTTCACGAAATCAGCCAAGCCATGTTTCTTTAAAAAGTACCAGTTCTATGCTGGATCCAATTGATTTGAAAAGGGAACCTCTCTATTTAGTACGAAGGTATGAAAGTCTTTGATTAATAAAAGTATTTTATTTTTTGTTGTTGTTTTTTTTTTTATCTTACCAACCGCAATTTTTTCTCTGTGTGAGAGTCCAGTCATTTTATTGTCAATATATTTTTACAGGTATCACAAGAACAATATTCCGGTCTCTACAGTACAGTCCAATTCAGCCATGGAGTGCCAAAAAGACTATAAATCAAGACTGAAATTAAAATTTCAATGCATTCACAATGACATGTCCAAACAATCAGATCCCACATTCCTGAATGACATCTTCACAGAGCTTTACATCACTGAAGGGGAAAGTGAGAATGTCAACAAAGAACATGAAGTGAGAAAGATTGAGATGGCGTTGAGGAGAAAAACCACAGTAGACATTCCAGTCAAATGCAATGACATTTTTAAACACTCACTTGAAAAAAACAGTCAAGTCAGACCGATCAAATGTGTGCTGACTAAGGGAGTTGCAGGCATAGGGAAAACGGTCTCGGTGCAGAAATTCATACTGGACTGGGCCGAGAGCAACGCTAATCAGGATATCGAGTTTGTGTACCCACTTCCGTTTCGAGAGCTGAACCTGATGAAAGGAAAACAGTTGAGCTTGATTGAGCTTCTCCAACACTTCAAAATGGAAACAGGCCTTGGAGATGGTCACAAAAAGCTAAAAGTTCTCTTTATCTTTGACGGTCTAGATGAATGCCGCTTTCCTTTGGATTTCCAGAACAACGCAAAGTTGAATAACCCAACTCTGCCAGCCTCTATTGACGTTTTGTTAACCAATCTCATCAATAACACACTGCTTCCTGATGCCCTCCTCTGGATAACATCTCGACCAGCAGCAGCCAGTCAAATCCCTCTTGGGTATATTGACCTGGTGACTGAAGTTCGAGGGTTTACTGACCCGCAGAAAGAAGAATACCTCAACAAGAAAATCAATGATGAACACCTCTCTGGCCATATCATTGCACACTTAAAGTCGTCAAGAAGTCTGTACATCATGTGTCATATACCAGTCTTCTGTTGGCTCTCCGTTACGGTGCTAGAGAGAATGTTCAATGAAGCGGAAGATGGAGAAATTCCCAAGACTCTCACTCAAATGTACACACACTTTCTTCTCATGCAAACCAAAGCGAAAAACATGAGATACACTAAAGGTTACAACCCAGGCCTGGAGGATGAAGACATGATTTTAAAGCTCGGAAAACTAGCCTATCAACAGCTAAAAAGGGGCAATCTGATATTCTATGAGGAAGACCTGATGGCTTGTGGGATTGATCTGAAGGAAGCCGTAGTGTACTCAGGAGTTTGCTCACAGATCTTCAGAGAGGAGTCTGCAATAACTGAGAACAAAGTGTACTGTTTCATCCATCTGAGCATTCAGGAGTTTTTGGCAGCCATGTATGTGTATGTCATGTTTAAGGTCCACCACAACAACATTCTTGATCATGAAGTGCATCAAGAGGCCACCTTGTTTGAGTTGCATAAGTGTGCCATTGACAAGGCCCTACAGAGTGAGAATGGACACTTGGATCTTTTCCTTCGCTTCCTTCTGGGCCTTTCATTGGAGTCCAATCTGACCCTTTTACAAGGCGTGCTCTCTCAATCTGGTAGCAGAGCCTGTCAGAGCATTGAGGAAACAGTTGAATATATCAAGAGGATGATAGAGGAGACATCCTTGCCAGAAAAGTCCATAAATCTGTTCTACTGTCTCAATGAACTGAATGAACTCTCTCTGGTCAAGGAGGTCCAGCGCTTCCTGAACTCTGGGCATTTTTCTAAACTCTCCCCTGCACAGTGGTCTGCCTTAGTTTTTGTGTTATTGACATCAGAAGAGAAGCTGGATGTGTTTGACTTGAAGAAGTACATCAGATCAGATGAAGGCCTTACCAGATTGTTGCCAGTTGTCAAAGCTTCAGAATCAGCTCTGTGAGTTCTTGTTTTGACTTTTCATATTTAAAAGTTATCCTAATAGTGTAATTGAAGTCACATGTTGTGTGTTTGTGCAGTGTAGTGTAGTGTGTTTGGTTTTTTATTTATTATACCTACATTATATTCCAGACTGGGTAATTGTGGACTTACTATGAGATGCTGTAGAGCTCTTGCCTCCACTGTTGGTTCCAGCTCTTCAAATGTACGAGTGCTAGATCTGTGCAATAACTCCATTGGAGACAAAGGACTGGAGCTTCTGACAGCCGGACTGGAAAACACACTGTGCAATTTACAGGAACTGAGGTAAAGCTCTTGGCCATGTGTGTGTGTGTGTGTGTGAGAGAGAGTGTGTGTAAAGATATATTGTGTAAACATACTACCATTCAAAAGTTTTAAAATGTTTTAGAAAAGAAAATACAGTAAAAACAGTAACATTGTGAAATATTATTAGATTATTATTAAATACCTGTTTTCTGTTTTAATATGTTTTAAAATGGGTTGTATTCCTGTGATGGTGAAGCTGAATTTTCAGCCCCTTACTCCAGTCTTTAGTGTCACATGATCCTTCAGAAATTATTCTAATATGCTGTTTTTTGGAAACCTTGATAAAAAAAACTGGATTATTTGATGAATAGAAAGTTCAAATAACAGATTCTATTTGAAATAGAAACCTTTAGTAACATTCTAAATGTCTTTATATTGGTCAATTTAATGTGTCCTTTCTGAGTAAAAGTTCAGTTTTCAATTAAATTTACATTTAGTCATCATATAGCAGACGCTTTTTTTTTATCCAAAGCTACTTACGACTGAGGACTAAACCAAGCGAGTCATTGTGAAGAGGCAAAAACAACGCAAGAAGTGCTCAAAATACAAAGTTCAGACATTGCTCAAAGTAGCATAAGCCAGGCAAGCGAGGATTGAAAGGAAAAGGAAAGAAAGTTTTTTCAATTTATTTATTTATGGCCAGCAGCCATATCACCCTGTAGCCCAAGACTGGTTGCCCACTGAAGCTAAGCAGGGCTGAGCCTGGTTAGTACCTGGATGGGAGACCTCCTGAGAAAACCAGGTTGCTGCTGGAAGAGGTGTTAGTAAGGCCAGCAGGGGGCGCTCACCCTGTGGTCTGTGTGGGTCCAACTAAAGCTGGTGTGTGGTGAGCGCACTGGTGCCGTTGTACTGTGGCTGCCGTCGCATGATCCAAGTGGATGCTGCACACTGGTGTTGGTTGAGGAGAGAACCCCTGATATGATTGTAAAGCGCTTTGGGTGTACAGTAGTACATATGAAAGCACTATATAAATGCCTCATTCATTCATTTATTTTTATTATTTATGTTAAGTGCTCACGGAAGAGATTTCAGTTGTCTTTTGAATGCTGTCAGGGATTCTGCATTCCGGATGAGGGTGGGCAGATCATTCCACCAGCATGGTACCGTGAATGAGAATGTTCTGGAAAGTGATTTTGTGGCTCTCTGTGATGGTACCACAAGCCGTCGCTCATTGAACGATTGTAGGCTTCTGGTAGGGATGTAGACTTGTAGTAGTGAGTGGAAGTAGGAGGGAGCTGAGCCTGCGGTCAATCTGTAAGCAAGTGTCAACGCCTTGAACTTGATGTGAGCAGCGAGTGGTAGCCAGTGCAGAGAGATGAACAGAGGAGTGACGTGGGCCCTTTTGGGCTCGTTGAAGACAAGACGAGCTGCAGCATTCTGGATCATTTGTAGAGGTTTAGTTGCACAAGATGGAAGTCCAGCCATAAGAGCATTGCAGTAATCAAGCCTAGAAATGACCAGGGCCTGGACGAGAAGTTGTGTTGCATGCTCAGTTAGGAAAGGCCTGATCTTCCTGATGTTGTGCATAGCAAACCTGCATGATCGAGCTGTCTTTGTAATGTGGTCTGTGAAGGTCAGCTGATCATCAAAGATTACTCCAAGATTTCTGACCGACCTTGATGGGGTGATTGAGGAAGTATCTAGCTGGATAGTGAAGTCGTGCTGTAGAGACGGATTGGCAGGGAGGATGAGAAGCTCAGTCTTTGCCAGGTTGAGCTGCAGGTGATGTTCCTCGAGATCTGAGCAGCTACTGTGGGATCATCTGGTTGAAATGAGAGGTAGAGCTGGGTGTCATCAGCATTGCAATGGTAAGAGAAACCATGTGCCTGTATGATGGGTCCCAGTGATGGGGTGTAAGTGGAGAAGAGGAGCGGTCCAAGAACTGAACCCTGGGGAACCCCTTTGGTCAGTTGATGTGCTTTGGATACCTCGCCTCTCCATGTGACCCTGAAGGACCTACCTGTGAGATATAGGACTCAAACCAGTGGTGGGAAGTTCCAGTGATGTCCAGTGATGAGAGGATGGACAGAAGGATCTGATGGTTCACAGTGTCGAAGGCAGCAGACAGATTCAGGAGAATGAGAACTGATGGTTTGGAACCAGCTTTTGCGATCCGTAGGGCTTCTGTGACCGACAGCAATGCAGTCTCGTTTGAATGCCCTTTCTTGAAGCCAGATTGGTTGACATCCAGCTGGTTGTTCAGAGACAGGAAAGATGAGTGTGGGAGAGATTGCTTGTAGAAGGTGTGAGGGAATGGGGTATAGAGGGCAGGTGGTAGGATGACTGGAGAGGAGAAGTTTAGATACTTCTTCCTCGGTTAGTGGAGTGAAGGAGGAGAGAAGGTTGTTGGCTGTGGGAGAGGTTAGTCTGGGTTCCTGTGTGTGTGAAGCTGAGAACTGACTGCTGATAGTTGTAGTTTTGTTAGTGAAGAAGTTAGCAAAATCATCAGCAGTTAGTGAGGAGGTGGGTGGTGGTGGAGGTGGACAGAGGAGAGAGTTGAATGTCTTGAACAGTGAACGTGTGTTAGAGGCGCTGTTGATCTTGTTGTGGAAATATGAAGATTTTGCGGCGTGAACATCAACAGAAAAGGCAGAGAGCAAAGATTGATACCCTGAGGTCAGATGTATCTTTTGATTTGCGCCATTTCCTGTCTGCTGCCCTGAGTTCGGTCCGGTGTTCACGAAAAACCTCAGATAACCAGGGGTTAGAGGGAGTAGCGCGTGATGGCCTAGAGAAGAGAGGGCAGATATTGTCTAAAGAAGAGGTTAAAATGGAGCATAAAGTATTCACATCCAGAGATGAGAATTGACCTATGGCTAAGCCACGCCCCCAAACGCGATGAGCCAATCAGTGCGCATAGCTGACCCAATACACTCGGACATTCTCTTGTTCCACATCCATTGAAATGCATTGCAGTTAGTCAGTTTTCATTCGTTTGTATATGTTTCTTCTTGTCATTTTAAGTTTAAAATGGTCAAACGGTGTGCATGGGGTACATGCAACTCCGACACTCGGTATCCCGAGAGGCAGAGCAACGGTGTGTATTTTTTACACTTTCCCAAACATCTCAACCGAGATAAGTGTCTGCTCTGGATTAAGTTATGCGGTAACGTTAGACCACAACACCAACTAAACGTGGATAAATTAAACAAGAATTAAACAAGGATGTCTACATCTGTTCTAAGTCAACAACGTATTTGAACCAGATTTGAACGTTATCTTTAACATCTCTAACGTAACGTTAACTTCTAGCTGCGTTGTACATCATGTCACTTAGCTTCATTAACGTATATAAACGTATGTAAATAACCAAGATAACAAATGTTAGCAATGTTGTGCTGAAAGATTCATGTAAATAATGCAGTGCATGAACAATGCTGATCCTCTATCTTGTTGTCTGAGATGGTGATGGCAACGAGATGCGGTTTATCACGTTTACACTGTGCCCTGTACATTTTTGCCTGGAGCTGAAGCTTATTATATCGATCTTCTCAACAATAAAATTATTAATATAACCCTCCAATGCATAGTTAATGCCCTTTTGGTGACTTCGAGATGATATATAATCTTTCTGTCTCCAAAAATCATCAATTGCCTCCCGTGAAATGTCTCCTACTGTGACAGCTGCCATAGCGCCTGTCACCGAATGTTGACTGTTTTTCCGAGTGAGTGGAGGGGGCGTGGCTTAGCCATGAGTCAATTGTGAGGGTGAGAGAAGAGAAGATGACACAGCAGAGGAAAGATGGGACGGAGAAAGTGAGCTCAGGTTTCGTCTGAAAGTAACTGGTGGGAGTCGGTGCATGGGTAGTGAGTTGTAGATTGAGAGTAATGAGGAAATGATCTGAAACGTGGAGAGGTTTCACCAAAATGTTATCTGTGATGCAGTTGTGTGTGTAAACCAGGTCCAGTTGGTTACCTGACTTGTGAGTACCCGTGGTGATGAGCCGTTTGAGATCGAAAGAGGCTAGGAGAGAGATGAAGTCTGTTGCATACGTCTTTTCTAGATGAATGTTGAAATCGCCAAAGACTACAAGTGGGATGTCATCCTCAGGGAAAGAGGACAGCAGCCCATCCAGCTCCTCTACAAAGCTTCCCAGTTACACCTAAGGGGGCGATATATGACTACAATATGGATCTTAATGGGAGTTGTAAGTGTAATAGCATGATATTCAAATGAGTTGTTATTGCATAGAGAAGAGAGAGTTGAGTATTTCCAATTGCTAGAAATGAGAAGACCAGTACCCCCACCCCTCCCCGACTGGCGAGGGGTGTGAGAGAAAGAGAAGTTGTTAGAGAGAGCAGCAGGGGTTGCTGAGTCTTCTGGACGGATCCAGGTCTCAGTCAAGCCCAAGATATTAAGAATAGAATGAGATGCAAAATTACATTAGATTTAAATGTGATGTGAAAACTTGAAACCTTAAATGATGATGATCGCATTTTAGGCATAATATTGACAATTCTTACACGTTGGTGCTTCCTTTGAATGAGTGATTCAACGATTCACTCAACGAATCGGTTGGTTGAATACTTTACAGACTTTCTCATAATGACAGTCACATGTTGCCACTTCAATGTATCGTATCAATGTAATCTGCATAAAGAGTGACTCAAAAATCCCCACCACTAATGCAAGTACAGCCTGGAACACGCAAACACAGACCAGCAGAAATGTATTGTTAAATATGCTGTTTATTAAATATTTTGGATGATATAATAATGTTTTAAGCTGCCAGTAAGATTTTACTCTCAGCTCCGGTTTACTAACAGAATATATCTATTCTGGATGAATTCCGGTTTCCAAAATCAGTGCTGTGTCTGGGCCCATCAGAATAATTTTGTAATGTCCTCAAAACAATGATTTCATATTGTGTGAATTCATATTTAGTACCACTTGCTCTTGAAAGATTCATGATGTGATGTGTTACTGTTTCCTCAGGCTCTCATACTGCAGAATCACCACACGCGGCTGCTCGGTTCTGGAATCAGGACTTCTCCCAAATCTCCCAAACCTTAGGGTGCTGGACCTGAGTGAAAACAGTCTGAGACAAGCAGGAATTAAGATCTTGGCCAATTACCTGAGGAATCAGCACTGTAAACTTGAGAAACTGAGGTAAACATCCTTCCTCTGTCCCTTCAGTTCATCGGAAGGCATAAATACCAAATGTAGAATTTGTTTGGTCCTTATGATCACATGTCATTACATTATTCATAGGCTCAAGGATTGCAGAGTTACACCTGAAGGCATCTTTGCAATAGCCTCCGCTCTACAGTCCAACCCATATCACTTAAGAGAGCTCGACCTACACTGGAATAACCCAGGAGATGATGGAGTGGAGAAGCTTTCAGCTGTAATACAACATCCTCTTTCCCGACTTGAAACTCTTTGGTACTTTTTGTTAATGAAATGTTTTGTCATATACATATATACTGTTCAAAAGTTTGAAGTCAGTAAGAATACAAAAAAAGAAATGAATACTTTTATTTAGCATGGATGCATTACATTGATAGAAAATGACAAAAAAAAGTCAAATAAATGCTTACTGTTCATCAAAGAATCCTGAAATATATATATATTTAAAAAATACTAAGCATGACTGTTTTCAACATTGATAATAATGATAAATGTTTTTTGAGCAGTAAATCAGCATATTAGAATGATTTCTCAAGGGTCACGTGACTGAAGAAGACTGGAGTAATCATGCTGAAAATTCAGCTTTGCATCACAGGAATAAATTACATTTTTTAAATATATTAAAATAGAAAACATTTAATTAAATTATAATAATATTTCACAATATTACTGTCTTTTTGATCAAATAAATGCAGCCTTAGTGAGAATAAGAGACTTCTTTTAAAAATATTATAATTATTTTCCCACAATAAAAATGTTGGAGCGGTGTGCAATTATAAATATTAATCTCTCATTCAAATGTCTATTTTTTTCACCCGTAGGTTAAGTTACGGCTTGCTCACTGTGAAATCCTGTCAGTCTTTGGCTTCAGCTCTGAGGTCCAGCTTCTCAACCCTTAAAGCTTTAGACCTGAGCGGCAACGCAATATATGATGAAGCAGTTCAAATGCTCTCAAATGGACTTGGAAGCCCTCATTGTAAAATAGAGATTTTGAGGTAAGGGTTTCAAATCTCATTGTAAAATAGAGATTCTGAGGTAAGTTTTTAAATCCAACACACAGCAAACACTTTAAGCAATTCTTGTCTTTTCAGGTTGGCATTGTGTGAGATCACAGAGGTGGGTGTTGCTGATTTGGCCCCAGCCCTTGTTTCTAACCCGGGTCCTCTGAGAGAGCTGGACTTGAGACAGAACCACATAAAGGATTTAGGTGTATCAAGACTTGCTGAAGTACTGAAGAACTCCAACTGTAGGCTGGAGACGTTACGGTGAGCAGAACTCAGCATTGAGACTTTCATTATAGTGCTTGCAAGGTAACTGTGCATATAATTTCAGTCTTGGGGTATGCATTACAAGTAACGTGCATTACATAATCAGATACATTTTTGATGTAACAAGTAATGCATTACTTTATTAATGTACACATTAATATTTGAGCTAGTTTCCTAAAGTAATGCACATTACATTTCAGTTTAATTAATTTGCATGTAAGAACAGACAAATTGTAAAAAGGCAACAAAACATTACTTTCAACTTCTTTGGTGATAAACATATTTCTAGAGGTCAGGGAATATTCTAAGTGGTCAGGATATAACTGTATATTCTAAGGCTCGGTTTCACAAACAGGGCTTAGATTAAGCCAGGATTAGGCCTTAGTTCAATTAGGACATTTAGGTAGCTTTTATAAACTGTGCTTTTTTGCTTTTTGATGTCAGTTACAGTTGGTCTTCTTTGTTTAGATGCTGAATTGTGACTGTTGAATTGTAAATGTTTTAACATTAAACGTCTTTCATAACAGTTTAGGAGACTGTGGGGTCACAAAGGAAGGTTGTGCTGTCCTCGCTGCTGCTCTAAACTCAAACCCCTCTCATCTGATGGAGCTGGACCTGAGCAATAATGAGCTCACAGACGCAGGGATGAGGCTCCTTTCTCCTGTCCTGAGGAATCACAGCGGCAACATTGTGAAATTAGAGTATGTTTTCTACAAATACTCTCAATAACATTCTAATATATCAGATAATAATGTGTAATTATTAAAAAAAAAATTAAGAACTGAAGGTTTTATTTAACTAGGATGCGTTGAATTAATCAAAAGTGACATTTTTTTTAAATAGATAAAGAAATTTAAATAAAATCAAATATAAATATAAAAATCCTGCAAAAAATATAGTTTCAAGAATGATAATAATAATCACCAAATCAGCATATTAGAATGATTTCTGGAGAATCATGTGACACTGAAGACTGGAAATTCAGCTTTGCCATCACATTAATAAATTACTATTATTATTTTAAAATATATTTAAACAGAAAACATTCAATTGTAATAATAAAAAAAACGTACCGACCCCAAACTTCTAAACAGTGAGATATAATGATTTTTTTTTTATGATAAAAAAGTCTCTCTATTATTGTTTTCTCTAGTTTGAGCCAGTGTGGTTTAACTGTGGACTGCAGTGATTCACTGGCTTCAACTCTTGTAGAAAAATCCTCGAGTCTTAGAGAACTAAATTTGGGAGTTAATAATCTACAAGATCTGGGAATTACAATCCTTTGTGCTGGATTGGAAAATCCACATTGTCAGCTGGACACTTTGAGGTAACTCTACATCCAAAATGTTTCTTTCATTGAAGTTAATTGTGATTTTTCTCTAAAATTCATGAAGATTGTATTTTACTATTTTCTTTGATTAATGATGTATGCCTATAATATTGTTTACACTTAACTAATACTTTTCTATAGGTTATCCAACTGTGGGATCACAAGGGAAGGTTGCACTATTTTAGCCTCTACACTGAGATCTAAGCACTCACTTTTAAGAGAGCTGGACCTGAGTGAAAACAATCTCACAGATTCAGCCGTGAGGCCGCTATCTGTTCTACTGGACGATCCAGACAGTAAACTAGAGAAACTCATGTAAGTAGTTCCTTGTGACGTAGGCTATTTGCATTAGTTATGATTTTATGAACACCTTTAACAGCTAGTGTGTCATACAAAGTACTCAAAACTATACATTTGCTGAGCTTTGCTTGTGTGATGTTGAATGTAATAAACCTTTTTTTCTTTCCAGCTTGTATTAACTTCAGACCTATGTGTATCATGGAACACATCAATATTTGATGAAAGTAGCAGAATACTGCCACACCTCACCACCGATTACTGCACTTCTTATTATTAGTCAATATGACATTTTCAGATGTATTATTTTTTAAATCCGTTATTTATATTGTTCATATATACATTTATATACTACACTATTATATGCTGGTATGAAATACTGAGCAGAAATTGGCATTGTTACATAAAATGTTGTCTACACACATTATTGATATTTATGAATTAGCAGGAATTTCAGAAACTAAAGTTAAAACCTTTATAAATAAGACTAATAAGTTTAAATATTTGTGCGAATCACAAATGTTACAAGTTGCCTGATGCACTGCTGTCTAACATGGTCAATATCTACATTTATTTTCACAAGAATCACCAAGTTGTGCCCAGAACTCACTAACACACTATTTAAACGGTAGTTGTTAAACCTGTCATTTATAGACCGTAGCTTTAATAAATGTGTCATTTGCCTGAATATTTAACATTTATTTTGAATTTAGAATTTTTTTTATCCTGTAAAACTTTATGGTTGTATCAATAAACCTTATTACAAATAAATGAAAGACTGCTTGTTATTTGGTGTGGGCATCTGTATTCAGTCCCCAACACTTCAATTTAAATCAAGTCATCACAAAGATCAGCACAGACCTTTTCCTTCCAAACCTTTATTTTACACAAAACAGCATCAAACATGTATTTAATCTGTTTTTCAATTGTTTCCATATTAGATGAGACTTGGGACAGATACTTTCCCCCTCATAACGCACCAAAATGGAAATATTTACAAGAAATCAGGGGGACAGAAAATACAGACAAACTTGACAGCAGAACCAGAAAATTTCTGATCCCTAAGAGGGAGGAAAGACATGTTTTCATTAACATATAAAATGTACAACATGACCTCAACATCTAGTTTTCCATACCGAGTTGTGATGTGGCTGAGATCTCATACATCAGGTGGAAGCTGATGCTTTGTGTGGAAGGTTGCGCTCAAACTGAACGAAACCTTTAGTTGCTTGTAGAAGCACATTTGTCAGTTCCTCGACCTTGCCTAGTGCTTTAAGCTCTGACAGTGGTGCGAGTTGCTCTTCTGAGCCAATCTAACTTAATGTTGAGGTCCAAACTCAGACAGGAAAAGCCTGTGAAACTCAAGCTTTACCAGTAGAAGGTTTTAGTGACGAAACTGGCTGCTGTGTTCAGCCAGCTGCCACCGGTGTCTTGTTTAGCACCAGTGCGAGACACTGCGCGGTCGAGCTCTTTCTCTGGACTCTCGTCCTCTGGCAGGTAATCTGGCAGGTGGGAATTTTCTTCCACCTTAGAGCCAGAGGTGCTGAGTGGAATGAGAACCTGTAAGCAGCCATGTAAATAATAAATAACATAATAATAATAATTATAATATTTTATACATAGATATTCATATATAGATATTCATATATATATATATATATATATATATATATATATATATATATATATATATATATATATATATATATATATATATATATATATAGATAGTGGCTAGTTTAAATCACTGTATTCCATTTTTTTTTTCAGGAAGGGTGTTTATGAATTTATAGCAGTTATATTACAGCTGTATAACTTTCAGCTATTGTTGTAAATGAGCAAGTCAACCCAATAAATCTAACAAACAATGTTTTAACTTTTGAAAGTAAAAAATGTAAATACAATTGATATTTTTTATTACTTTTATTTTTATAAAATTTTAATGATAATAAATATAAACAGTAAAAGGTTATTTATATTATGTATATCTAATTTAATGATGACAATGAAAAGCATGTCAAGGCATGTAAACACGTATTATGAATTAACATTTGCATTAATACACAAATTATTATTTAACATTTATAATTATGATTTATTCATCTTTTTTATTTTAATAAATGTTAACGTAATAATTAGCATTTATAATGAATTATATAATATTTAATTATCTTTTATATTCTTTTTTGTTTTATTACATTTTAAGAATGTACACGTAAAAATTTGACCCGACCAGTTTAGCAGCAGGATATTGTTGAGCCATCATCATTCTCAATGTAAAACATATTTAAGTACATACTTAAAAGCAACAGCAACACCCACCTCTTCTCCATTTTCATTTTTCACTACCTGTTTAACCGAAAGCCCTTTTGTGGCAGCAATAGCAGTGGCCAAACTCTGAACAAAACATTTGCTTATTAGTTTTTCACACACATAATGAGAACAAAGTTGCTTTTATTAGTTAACTCTCTCCTCATATAATGTCCTGAGCTATATGTACCTCAGTGGGCAGGTCAGCACGGATGCGTACAGTACATCTCTTCAGCGCCATCTGGAATGTGAAGCTGATTACACCTTTGACCCTCAAAAGGGCTTCTTCACAGACACCTCTCTGATCCTGTCAACACAATACCACATGTGATTTCACGCAGTAATGTGCATAAATAAGAGAGAAACGGTTTACGATTAACAAAGAGCATGTGTGACAGCTAGATATAGTACATACTGCCCCATCCAAGCCTTGTATGTGCAGGGTCACTGATTTTGCTTTCTTGTTTGAGCTGTTGATGAAGAACTGTGGTTTGTTGTTTCTCTTCTGTTGCTCTGGAGTCTGACAAGCCCGTCTCTGTGTTTGAGCACTCAACACTCCATACACCTCTTTTGCAAGGTCTGTAATATCAGTCGTCACGTCAGTCCTTCAAACAGTACAAAAGGGGGGAAAAGATATAAAACATCATTAAAACAAGATTTTAAGAATAAGGAGAATTGATGGATTGTGCACAGTAATACAACGAAAAATTATTACAGTCAAATTTGATTTTATGGTAGTTTCAAGATATTCAAAATAGATCTTAGATCACTTAATCTACCAGTAAATAAAATAAAATAACAAAATCACCTCTCCATCAGTGTCTCCAGGCTCACCATCATGCCAAGCTCATTTTTCATGGTGTTGATGTTGCGGGGCGCTTCAGCCAGGTACCGCAAAGTCTGAGGAGACATAGCAAGAGAGGTTAGTACTTTAAGAGAGGCGGCCATATTACACCCACTTGATTTTGCTTTTGGGCTCTACTAGAATAGGGTTTTTATGCTAGAATGTTAAATATATATACTATTGTTGCAGCACCTCTTGTCCCAGTCTATCAGTAACACTCTGTTTTGTTCTGGTCTCTATGAAGCACAACCTTCCAAAAAGCACAATTTGCTCTGATTGGTCGGCTGGACCAGTGTGTTGTGATTGGTTGTCACACCCCTTACCATAACGCCAAGTTTTAACACACTACTAATGCAACTCAACCAGGCTGTCATCCATTTTGCAGTGCAATCCCTTAAACGGGAATTGTTTAAATTAGGGATATTGTGACGTGTACTTTCCTGGAAGAAAACTCAAGACTACAATCAAGGGGTTTCAGGGAGTTCGGAAACCACACTTACTTATATAGAGAATAAGGGTGTACTCACACTAGGCACGGTTGCCATGAACCGGGCCCGAGTACGATTGTCCCCCCTCCCCACTCCCCCTCTGGGCTGCACTCACATAGGGTTTCAGCATTCGTGCCGGAGCACGCTTACGTCATTATGGTGCGACGGTTTCGGGATAAACAAGAAGAGCGGCGCTCTCTGAAGGAGAGCCATCGCTCTGTTTTCTTTGTGGATAATTTTGTGTCGTTTGGTCCACGGTGATCCACAGCCCTCTCACAGCCTGTTGTTAAACAGATGTGTCGCCTTAGTGGCGTGAAAATTTTCACGTAATCGTGCTGCTCGTGCTCGTATGAGGAGGTTTGCAAGGTACCAGCTGAAGTGCAGAACCATGACGTCACGCGTCCTGTTCCGTACTCCAGCACGGTTAGCGCTCACACTGCATGTGAACCGCGCCCGAGTCCAACTGAACCGTGCTCTGGCCCACCTCTTCCAAGCGGGCCAGGGCCGGCTAATCGAGCCGCGCCCAGGCACGTTTCGGAGCACTCACACTAGTCAAACGAACCGCGCTTTGGTGGTCAAACGCACTCGGGCACGGTTCAAACTGGCTAGTGTGAGTACACCCTAACTCTCTTTGGAGTGACTTTGTAACTTTGCAGACCTTTTTCATGCTCATTACACACTAAAGAAAGTTGAAAATGTAAAAAAAAGAAAAAAAAAAAGAAAGAAGCATAATTGGTCCTTTTTAATAAACTAAGTTTGTGCGCATTGACAGATCAGTGTACCTGAAGAGTGGCAAAAAGCACTTTAGAGTCTTTATGGTCTAGAAACAGCACTAGTCCGGGAAGGCAACCCTGGTCCTGAACAATCGCCTCCCGATTCTGTGGTTCTGATGCCAAGTCCCGCAGCTGTGTGACTACTGTTAATGCGTCCATCATTTTTGTGGATACCTGAAACACCAAGGGATATGAAGACAAATAATTTAAAACATCTGATAACATAGATTGCCTTTTAAAAGTTGATCCTATACTTTCATTAATTCAATATGGATCTCTTTGTTTTCTCACTGATTTTTATGTATTGTGATCATAACTTTTAATTTTAATAGTACATTACTAATAGACCCTTTAAATAGTATATGTACTAAATATGGTGGCATTAAACCATGTTTTTGTGTGTTTTATTCTATAGAGCTTTGACAAACATCTTTCAGAAAGGGCAACAGCTTCGGTCATGTGACCATTGACACAATTGTATTTTCTGCATTTTTAACCATATGTAAAATACATATTTTAAGTCCTTCTCAAAAGTAATTTTGGTCACAAGTGGAATTAAAATAGTTAACAGAAAACATGTAATTACAACACAAAAGCTGAAGACACTAAGAATCGCGAGACAATCAGTTCCTTATACAGTAACGTTAACGTTAGTTAGCATGATAGCTAACGTTACATAGCTGGAATTCAGATTCAGGTTTTGCGGAACTTTACATCTCTGTAATTGAAAGAAAATCTATTTTTATTCATTTTAACCTACTTATATGTCATACTTTGTGCAATATGTTGATTATGAAACTATAAAATTACAGTGTACTCACCACTGCCGTTTCTTTTAACAGCGCTCAGTCACACACACACAAAAAACAAAACTTCCCACTGCTTCTGTTCAAACAAAACGATTGGTCGAAGGAGCTGACGACGTTTCTAAATCGTTCAAGCTGATTGGGTACAGACTGATACCCGCCTCTCCGGACCAATCACAAACGCTCTCAAGCAAAGAGCTTTATTTGAGTTTACCTGCACGGAAAGCGTGATTCAGGGAAGAGGTAAAGTGAATAATACGCGTATCTTTGTAAATATAAACGTCATTTTATTAATAATACAATGCATAGGTGTATTAATTAGATTGACGCGCAGATTAACGTATAGGTTTGACATACGCGTGTGCTCTCACGCACTCAGTGGTAGGATAGTGGCTGATGTTGATAAGTAATTAGCAGCTAGTGCTGTGACGTTAGTTAATTACGCTTCTTTAGCAGCATTTATGGCTTTCGTTTTTTCCTCCTTATTTCTACTAACGTCGAACGTTTTAACGGTGTTTTGATGGAATTGAATGGAATGCAGCTGATTTGATCCCTCAGGTCACGTGGAGAAGTTTGCTGCAGTGTGTGTTGGTTCCGTTGGTTCATCTGTCAGCAGAAATCCAGCGTGGAAAACACCAGGATACTGTCAATGTCTCTGCTGGAAGACATCGTTGATCTGCTGAGATGTGTCCTGGAATATTTTGGAGTGCCACCTGAAATGGTAAATATGATAATTAATTTAGTGTGACTATTTTCAGAAACAACTCAATAAACGTGATGTTACATGCTCTTTAAATGTAAGTTATAAATGCAGCTTTTTAACAGTACATCTTGAACACTGTTGTTGTAGTTGGTTCCAGTATGGGACAGTACACATTGTGGACAGTACCGCAGCATAGTCCGTATGATTGGGACAAACCTTCCTCTCTATCCTCACCCACGGCTGCGGTTCCAGGTAATGTCTTTGAGAGAATCTGTGTTCTGTTATGTGTTATTAAAGATCCAATAGGTAATTAATTTTTTCTAATTTTGAGAACGTTTCGAAAAAGTTAATTAAAAAATCTACACTCACATCAGTGTTATTTTAGTTTCATCCTTATTTTAGTTTTAGTATTTTAAGTGCTTTTGTTATTTCTATTTTTTTTAATCTTTTTTTATTTCTTTTTTTTAATTAATAAAACCAATTTGTAATAGTTTTTAATCAACAACATCAACTCACACAAGATAAAAACTAATTAATCTTATAGGAAAAAGCAGCTTTTGGACATTTGTTGAAAGCAATTTATTGTAATTTGTCAAAAACAATAAAAATGTGTATACAGCAAGTACACCCTTTAACTTATATTTTATAGTTTTTTTTCTATCCCAAAGGTGCTATTTAGCTGTTATTAAAATCAAATAAACTGTTTTTGCATATCGTAGAAAATATAGGGCTATAACAAAGTATATCTTTTATAACTGGCTCATTTTGTAACACAAGCATAGGTACAGGCCAGGATATTACATGCATGTGTTCACTGGTATAAATTGTTAATATTCTCTTTGCATGTTAAAGGCTTTGAAGGACTTAAGTGCACCTTCACTAATGTTCTGATTCTATGTTTTTTAGATTCCTCTGCAGACATTCAATAGACAAGGATATATTGATGTGTCAGTGGAAACGCCAGCCATTCCTACATTAGCGGATGTGCTTTGGCTGGTGGAGGATGAAGGAGACAGCCACACTAAATTCAGGTGTTCACACATCAGCAGCTGTATAAACACAAAGTTGTTTATTAATAGAGTGTATGAGTGCTAAATTTAGTTCTGAACATAAGTTTAGCCTGTTATGAGATTTCTTGATGGATTCTGGTCTTCACAATAGTGTGTATACCGTAAGTTTTGTTTTGTGGAGAAAGTTCAGTGTCGTCATCCATGTTTATAACAGAACTGCCGTCCCTCTGAGGAAACACTGTGTACAACAAGGTTTTGAGATTCCGTCATTGGGGTGTGAACGTTCGCTGTCCGTGTCTGTTCCGGCTCAGAGGAAAGGCAGGGTGCTGGAGCAGGACACCCAGCCAGAAGCCCTGCAGAAGATCTCAGCTCTGGAAGAGGAACTGCAGAAACTACGAGCACAGATCGCCATGATAGTCACAGTTCCGGCAGGTACCGTATGCTGTATGCCAATGCTGTGACTGACAGTTTGTTATAGATTCTGTAAATGCAAAAATCCTCACAAAATAAAAAGGCTATCTGTGGTGGCTACCAGTTATATTTTTAGCCACAACCCCCAATTGACTGAGATAAGATTGTAATTTTTATTTCTGTTATAGTGCTTAAGGGGGTCCAGAGTTTGATATTCTGACTGTTCTGTTCTTAGCTGTGTGTAGGTTCTCAACCTTTTTGACTTAAAGGTCCAATAGAGGGTATGCGCATGACGTCACCGTCGGCCGGAGGGAACGCCCACTAAGTGGCAAAAAGACAGAGCGGCAGCATTTGTTTTCAGCGTGAATGCCGTGAAAAACACACAAAACACATCTAAAACGGGAAAGAGCTTTGCGATTGACTGTACAACTAGATTTGACCAGAAATCTGAGGTACTGTATATTTTTACAGACTGGAAAAAGCTACAGAACAGGCTATATTCTGCATAATTGGATGTTTTTAAATAAACACTGACAAAAAACGAAAGTTTTAGGGCTGGACGATATGATGATATACAGTATAACATTAATGTAAGTGATCACTCGGATTTAAACCTATCTATTTTGTATTTATATAAAACGTTTACAGGCAAATTTTCTTAATTTATTTCCCCGGCGTCGAAATCAGGCACATATAAATGTCAGGAAACACGATTCCTGGCTGCATGTCAATATCCATGAATCACTGGATCTTTGATAAGTTGTAAGGAACACTATATCGAGTCCAACTTTTAGTTTAAACTGATAATAGTTTGTTTGTTTTACTCGCGTTCTCGCCACGCAGCAGCTCTTTTGCCACTCAGTCCGGCTGAGGGGGTGTGTTCCGGCGGGAAAGTGACGTTAATGCATTCCCTCTATACGATATTCGAAGGACCCCCAAATAGATATTTTTGGTTTTGTCTGCTGTAATTGACAAAGCTGCTTATTAACAGAAACTAAGAATATTGATTTAATCAAATTAATTAACCACAATTCATTTTGTGATTCCAAAAGTTTTAGGAACTGTATGTTCATCAATAAAAACAATAGTTAAGGAGGGGGGAGGGGGGGCGAGATATGATTTTAGTATCCAGCGTTTTTGTGCTTTTTAGCATTTTAATTTAGCATGAAAGTTGCTCTGAAATCTATTCATAATAATTTAATTAATTTTTATTTTATTTTGGTTTTATAAATATAGTAATTGTTTCAAGTATTTTTGTATTAATTTGATTATTAAAATAATTTATTCATTTAAATACTTGGAGACTGTAAGTCTACTGGTGTAGCTCTTGCAATTCTATGGCAAAAACAAGTAACAACAAAATAATTTCAGGCTGATCTTGATTATGTGAATCTGTGACTGTGACAATGTCATTCAGGCATTACAAAAAAATGATTGAAGGATAGAGCAGTTAAAACTACATTTAACCCCTTAGAAATCTTGCATCCCATGGAAGTAGCACAGCTCCATTGCTCATTTCACACATGAATGGGGCGTTTCTTAAAGGGACAGCAAAAAATAATTAAGGGGTAGAGAGTCTAAATTGACTGTTTTTGGAGCAAATAATCACTTGACTAGTGGAACGCAGAGGAAAAATAAAATGACTAAAAATGTATGATATATAACCCCTTTAATGCTTCACTTTGATACCTTGTAATAAAATAAAAATATTGCTTCTAATAATAATATTGTTATTGTATAGTCGGATAGAATGGGGAAAATGTTTTCCTTCTTTTTTTGTCCTAAGCTAATTGCATGCCTGAAAGAATAGTGGACGTCAGGGACTAAATAAAATTATTATTATTATTTTTTTAAACTTTAATGTATCACCCTGATACCTTTTTATGTCCATTGCTCATGTGTCTCTCAGGCCGTGCTGTTCTTCCAGCTGATCCTGGCACTCCATGCTCTACTCTACCTATTCCTATCCTCACTTCCACTCCTGTCTGTCCTCTTCCACCACCTCCACCCCCACTTCCTCCTCCGGCTATGGCCATCTGCACGGAGGGGTCCGTGTCGGAGGTGATTCGACAAAGACAGGCAGCAAAAAGGGAAAAGCTTGCACAGTGTGATCCATCTCCGGGTACAGCGCCTGCCGCCCTGCCCTCCATGTTAGAGGTGCTGCGAGACCTGAATCAGGTCAAACTGCGTTCTGTCGAGAGGTATGAATCTAGCGGCTTTAAATTCGAAGCACGTCTAAGTTTAAAGATCAGTACTGAACGTGGGTTTGTATTTGTAGATCTCCAGGTGGAACTCCAGTAAGGAGTCGGAGGAGTAAAGGCGTAGCATGTTCATCTGACCCTGCAGCTCTCATCGCCGAAGCACTGAAAAAGAAGTTTGCACACAGAAAGAGAGACGATTCGTTTGGTAAAGAGAACCGCTCAGCTGAGCCCTCTCCTTTTAGCAGTCCAGACACACCCCGGGTAGGTGGTCTTCCTCTTTTCCTCTAACATTTATTTTAGATGACCGTGGTACAGGAGGTGTGTTATTTTGACAGTTTAAGTACTCGATAAATAAAACGGTGTATTTGGTGGTACAGGGGGAGGATGAAATTAGATATTTGTCGGATGGCGTCATTAGCTGTTACATCATGTAGTACAGTTTGTCAACATAATGCGCACGTCTGTCAAGTTAACAATATGGACTTAATATAGTCATGTGTAAGCCAACCAATCAAACCGCAAGGTATCATCCAAAGTGCCATTGTACCTATTGAATACATTTACGTGCACAATCTTACACCGATTATACTTAATAACTTGACAAGTTGTAAGTTCATGTAAATCACTTAAATGCAGCTTTTAACAGATACAAGTTAATAACGTTTTAGGGTAAAAAAAGAAATGCAAACGCTGCGATTTAATTACTTAAATTTGGTGTGTGTTTCAGAGTGAAGCGCGGCACTGTGTTCTTTTTAGGGGTGGGAATCTCTAGGCACCTCACGATTCGATTAGATTACGATTCAGAGAGGTGCGATTCGATGCTAAAGCGATTTATCGATTTTCTATATTTTTTGTGTGTGTGACTATAAATACTTTGCTTTAAAAGTACAAAGTAATGACCCATAAAGAATTAACGTACAATATATATTATTAACATTGCAAAGAACCAACAGGAAAATAAATGTGTGCCTGAACTAGCGGCATACTTTACTAGTAAATTAATAATATAACAACGACCGGTACAGCCGAGTGTTTTTCCTCCTCTGGGTGGAAACGTGTCATATGGCTTCTCATATTTGTCGTGTTTCCGAAATATTTTAGTTTTTTCTACAAAGCTAACAAATAGTGGCTCTTGTCTTATCCAGCTCCTTTCCCCCCTTCAACTTCATAGAAGCCAAAATATTTCCACACGTCAGCTTTTAACAAGAAGGGTGTTTGGATTTCGTGCTCAGCCATTGCGTCTCTGTTATGTGCACGCCACAGATGGACCGTCTGCACTTCCGCGCTTCCGTCTTATGCGTTCCGTAAATTTTTTTTTTTTTTTTTGAAAATCGATTTTTGACATTTGTGAATCGATTCAGAATCGTCGACGTCCGCATCGCGATGCATCTAAGAATAATTTTTTTCCCCCAGCCCTAGTTCTTTTACACGCAAGCGTCTCATGATCCAGTGTTTTCAATGGCTTAAACCAAGTCTGTTCACAGTAAATGCCGCTAGACGCTAATTCATATCTGCATCTGCTCTGAGTTTGGGTCACTTATTGTGTGCATTTGGGAAAGCAGTATGCAGCGACCATCTTCCCAAAATTGTAATGAGAAGCACACTGTTGTCAACAAAAGAGAACCTGTGGTTTTGTTGCATTGTCTTGCATCTGTGTTGTTGTGCATGTACACTAGAGTGCGGATCGGGCCGAATTTTTTTGTCCGAGCCCGGCCCGCGTCCGACAGAGCAGTAACCGAACCCGACCCGAGCCCGACAGGCATAAAGATATTTATGTCCGAGCCCGACCCGCGTCCGACAGAGCAGTAACCGAACCCGACCCGAGCCCGACAGGCATAAAGATATTTATGTCCGAGCCCGACCCGAGGCCGACAGTTAAAATCACATTTTTTTTCTCATACTAATGACACATGTGCGTTTGTGTGGAAAGCCTGCTTTTATTAAGCAACTGTTGGAAGACATTCGGAAATGCCAGCAGGATGAGTGCATCAGCGCGCACGGAGAAACAAGCGCACTTAACGCAGGCGCGCATGCACGTGTTTCGTTGTCACGGCTACATAAACAAATTTCCGCACACAGGAAGACAGATGTTATGGTAATATTTTACATGTATTTTAATCACAAAAACGAACGTTTGGATCACGTGAAAGCATCAGGCACATTGGCTACCAATATAATAAGCTGTTTTAAATTTTAAATGTTCAATGCCATATCGCGCTGATGTGACCAAGCCCCACCCGAACCCGAACATAATTTCTAAATATCTGTCCGAACCCGGCCCGGCCCGTCGGGTACCGACGGGTCCCGTCGGGCTCGGATCGGGTATCCATCCTCTAATGTACACGCACTCATTGCTGTCGTTTCCGGGTAGTAAACTCCTTAGAGATTATAGATAAGCGCATTTATTGCAGGTTTGTGGAGGTGGGATTGGAGTTTCTGAGTGCCATGAAAAAAAAACCCATACTTACCCAACCTGAGAAATTGACGCTAAACTAGCAGGGAGCAGGATTGATGCTGTATTTTTGAGTGCAATAATAGCAGTACATGTCTCATTTGAACCACTAGGGGAAGTGTGTCTGTCCAGATACTTAATACTGGTACATTTAGCCCAGCAGAGGGCAACATTTCATCACAGTGCAGCAGCCGGCGCATCAGCATTGATTGGCAGAATCTAAAAAGTTTAATTCGCCTTTGGCTAAGCCACACCCTAGAATGTAGATTGACCAATCACAGCGCAGCCAAGAACGAGCTCCCACAGAGGTCCGACACTTTTTCACAGTGCTCCATTTGCTTTAACACAGGCCTCTCATATTTTTGGTCTCGGCCGGCTATTACCGTCGTAGTTTTATCAAAAATATGGTTAAATGTTGTGCCTGGGGCATTTGTAACACAGATACGCATTTCCCAGAGAGGTTGGAGGGGGATGTCCGTTTTTTTCCCTTCCCAAAACCGAAATCCTGACAAGTGTCGTCTAGCACACGCTGCTAATAAATACAACGTCGCGTAGTCCGTTTGCTTTGTAATAACGATTATAGAAGTGAAAAGAGACCTACCCAGCTTTGCATGAACAGTGTTGCTCCTTGATATTGTTAGTCCCAGCCTCCGTCTCGATTAGTAGGATATGCGGTGGTTCATTTTTTGACTGTGACCGGTATGCTTTTGCCTCTATTTGGATGCCTTGTTGTTCCTTGCGTTTCACCTGTATGTCGTGAATATAGCCTTCGAATGTATATTGCAGCCCCTTTTGCCTACTTCTATCGGACCCTTTATTTGCTGCTTTATAAAAGTTTGATAACATTTCAGCAGGAAGAGCTGTCACAGCATAAGCCATGTTGATACCAGAGCCCAGATAAAGTTTGTTTGTCGTACGTAGCAACAGTAACTAAGGGGGGCGGGGCTTAGCCAAAGGCGAATTATGAAAAAAAAACATTTCCTATTAAAGTGATAGTTCACCCAAAAATTAAAATTCTGTCATCATTTACTCACCCTCAAGTTGTTCCAAACCTGAATGAATTTCTTTCTTCTGCTGAACACAAAAGATATTTTGAAGAATGTCAGTAACCAAACAGTTTATGGGCCCCATTGACTTCCACAGTATTTTTTCCATGCTATTGAAGTCAATGTATTCTGTGTTCAGCAGAAGAAATAAATCCATACAGGTTTAAAACAACCTGAGGGTGACTAAATGATGAAATAATTTTCATTTTAGGGTGAACTATCACTTTAATAGCAGTTTATGAGCACTAATGATTAAATTAAGCTCTTTAATGTTCAGATCTGAGTATGTCTTTCTGAAACACTGGTGATCTGCTGTAAATGAGGAGATTTTCTTCACCATTTTCCAAATCTTTCCTACACTTGTGTTGGTGTAGCACTATTACGCAATACTTGGAGTGAACCCTTGACGTTTTGCTGTAAAATCTAGTTGAGAATGCAGTTTAATGATAATGCATTGTGTGCTGTTGTGACTTTAGTATCGTATTGGTTTACAGATTCTCCATCAAACCAGACGCAGCCAAGGACGCATTCACCTTTGACCCTTGACCTTAGTCTTCCAGAATCAAAGTTGTCATGGACTGATGTGACGAACATTCTTTTCAATGTATGTCTCTTTTTTTCCTTTTCCCCTTTCTCTCTGAATTTATCACATTGGCCTCCATCTGAAAACACTGTGCATGTTTTTGAGATTTTTACGCAGGCATTGTAACTTTTGCACATGCTTATTTTTATTTGTAAATATTATATACAAAGGACTTCTGAATGACTAAATCAGGTATTGATACAGGATGCAGGTAATTATGTCACGAGATGCTAAAAACTAAGTTTCTTTCAGCCACAAATGTGGTATTTAAATATGGTTTGATCTATGCAATGCCTCTTTTTATACTTTTTAATTTTATTTAAAGCCTAGTTGGACAAACCAAGTTCTCAAAACAACTTAGCTGTGATATTTTAAGTTTTAAAAAATGGTACCTATTTTGCTAATAATTCGTTCATCCATGACATGTCTGCTGTATTTTCATCCTCTCTTACAAACTGTTTATGCAGTATCACTATCAGAAGCAATAAACAAGTTAGATGCCTTTCAAAGTGTTGTCTTCCACCCGTCAAGTGTGTGTACTATTACACAAACTAGTTTATTACACAGGTCTCTGGAATATTTGATTCTGACTGGTCCATCACACCATTCTGCTGTCTGATATTTCCTAATATTCACCGTTATCCATGGCAACGTTGTAAATAAGTACATCTCTCATACAGGTAACTAAAATCGGTACTGTTTTCACATCTCTTGTATCAAACCTATGTTTCTGCAAGGGAACAAATGATAAAAATGGTAATTGTGACTTTTTCTCACAGTTCTGAGGGGGGGATCAGCTGACGATTGACTTTGTGTATGCTCACAATTTTTGAATTTTCTTTTCTCACAATTGCAAGTTTATATTCTGACTTTTTTTCTTAGAATTGTGAGATTAAAAAATTTGCAATTGCCTTTTTAAATTTAATTTATTTTATTCCTGGGCAGAAATAAGCTTCCATACAAACTTTGGACTTGCAATCTCTCGTTTCATAAAAATGTAATTGGCACTAATTTGCATCTCAGTTTTCGACTATAGTGAAAATGACCTCAGAGGACTTTAGTCTTAATATTATGAATGAATGAGGCATTTATATAGCGCTTTTATATGTGCTACTGTACACCCAAAGCGCTTTACAATCATATCAGGGGTTCTCTCCTCAACCACCACCAGTGTGCAGCATCCACTTGGATGATGTGACGGCAGCCACAGTACAACGGCACCAGTGCGCTCACCACACACCAGAATATTACTGTAATATTGTTACAGGGATAATAAGCAAGATGTGTAATGCAAGCGGGCAGCCATTAATTATTGCAAAATAAACCCGACTGAGTCTTGTATCGCCCTGAAAGGGGTTTATGTTGTGATAATGATTGACTAACTGTACATTATTTTAATTGCTTATCTCATTTAAGAATGCTCATAAATAAACATATCATATATATATATATATATATATATATATATACACTCACCTAAAGGATTATTAGGAACACCATACTAATACTGTGTTTGACCCACTTTCGCCCTTCAGAACTGCCTTCATTCTACGTGGCATTGATTCAACAAGGTGCTGAAAGCATTCTTTAGAAATTTTGGCCCATATTGATAGGATATCATCTTGCAGTTGATGGAGATTTGTGGGATGCACATTCAGGGCACGAAGCTCCCGTTCCACCACATCCCAAAGATGCTCTATTGGGTTGAGATCTGGTGACTGTGGGGGCCATTTTAGTACAGTGAACTCATTGTCATGTTCAAGAAACAAATTTGAAATGATTCGAGCTTTGTGACATGGTGCGTTATCCTGCTGGAAGTAGCCATCAGAGGATGGGTACATGGTGGCCATAAAGGGATGGACATGGTCAGAAACAATGCTCAGGTAGGCTATGGCATTTAAACGATGCCCAATTGGCACTAAGGGGCCTAAAGTGTGCCAAGAAAACATCCCCCACACCATTACACCACCACCACCAGCCTGCACAGTGGTAACAAGGCATGATGGATCCATGTTCTCATTCTGTTTACGCCAAATTCTGACACTACCATCTGAATGTCTCAACAGAAATCGAGACTTATCAGACCAGGCAACATTTTTCCAGTCTTCAACTGTCCAATTTTGGTGAGCTCTTGCAAATTGTAGCCTCTTTTACCTATTTGTAGTGGAGATGAGTGGTACCCGGTGGGGTCTTCTGCTGTTGTAGCCCATCCGCCTCAAGGTTCTGCGTGTTGTGGCTTCACAAATGCTTTGCTGCATACCTCGGTTGTAACGAGTGGTTATTTCAGTCGAAGTTGCTCTTCTATCAGCTTGAATCAGTCGGCCCATTCTCCTCTGACCTCTAGCATCAACAAGGCATTTTTGCCCACAGGACTGCCGCATACTGGATGTTTTTCCCTTTTCACACCATTCTTTGTAAACCCTATAAATGGTTGTGCGTGAAAATCCCAGTAACTGAGCAGATTGTGAAATACTCAGACCGGCCCGTCTGGCACCAACAACCATGCCACGCTCAAAATTGCTTAAATCACCTTTCTTTCCCATTCTGACATTCAGTTTGGAGTTCAGGAGATTGTCTTGACCAGGACCACACCCCTAAATGCATTGAAGCAATTGCCATGTGATTGGTTGATTAGATAATTGCATTAATGAGAAATTGAATAGGTGTTCCTAATAATCCTTTAGGTGAGTGTATATATATACATACAAAATCAGCAGGTGATCAAATAATTATTTTCTTCACTGTATGTATGCATCTAAGTTTGCCCACTTACAAAGAAATGAAGGGTCAATCAGGGTCAATCATTTTTATGGTAGGTTTATTTTAATGGATAGAGACAGAATATCAACAAACAAAAAAAAACCAGAAAAAACACATATGTAGGTTATAAATTGATTTGCATTTCAGTGAGTATTTGATCCCCAAGCAAAACATAATTTAGTACTTGGTGGAGAAACCTTTGTTGGCAAGCACACTTGTTTGACTTGGAAAGACGTTTCTTGTAGTTGGTCTCCAGGTTTGCACACATCTCAGGAGTGATTTTGGTCCACTCCTCTTTACAGATCCTCTTTTAATCCTTAGGGTTTCTTTGCTGTCGCTTTGCAACTCGAAGTTTCAGCTCCCTCCACAGATTTTCTTTAGGATTAAGGTCCGGAGACTGACTAGGCCACTCCAAGACCTTAATGTGCTTCTTCTTGGGCCACTTCTTTGTTGCCTTGGTGGTATGTGTTGGGTCATTGTCATGCTGGAAGACCCATCCACGACCCATCTTCAGTGTTCTGGCTGAAGGAAGGAGGTTCTCGTCCAAGATTTTACGGTACATGGCCCCGTCCATCAGCCCCTCAATACGGTGAAGTCGTCCTGCACCCTTAGAAGAGAAACATAATGTTTCCACCTCCGTGCTTGACTGTAGGGATGGTGTTCTTGGGGTCTTAGTCAGCATTTCTCTTCCTCCAAACAAGACGAGTTGATGCCAAAGAGCTTCAACTCAACTCAATTTTGGTCACATCTGACCACAGTACTTTCTCCCAAGTCTTCTGAATCATTTAGATGTTCATTGGCAAACTTCAGACGGGCCTGTACAAGTGCCTTCTTGAGCAAGGGGACCTTGCGGGCGCTGCAGGATTTCAATCCATTGAGGTGTTGTGTGTTACCAATAGTTTGCTTGGTGACTGGTCCCAACTGCGTTGAGATCATTAACAAGTTCCTTCCGTGTAGGTCTGGGCTGATCTTGCATGGAGATCCAGGTCAAGGGCGATTTAATGGTTATTTTGTATTTCTTTCATTTCCCAAAAATGGCACCAACAGTTGTCTCCTTCTCACCAAGCTTCTTGCTGATGGTTTTGTAGCCCATTCCAGCCTTGTGCAGGTCTACAATCTTGTCTCCCTGATGTCCTTTGACAGCTCTTTGGTCTTGCCCATGGTGGTGGAGAGGTTGAAATGGAAGATACAGATTCTGTGGACAGTTGTCTTTTATACACATAACGAGCTGACATTAGGAGTACTTTTTTAAAGTGACAGGACTAATCTGTGTTTCACATGGGCACATAACCAATCTGTGGGAGGCAGAATTCTTGCTGGTTGGTTGGGGATCAAATACTTAATTCACTCGATCAAATGCTAATCAATTTATAACCTGTTTATTCTGGATTTTTTTATTGATATTCTGTCTCTATTCGTTAAAATAAACCTACCATAAAAATGATAGACCCTTCATTTCTTTCTAAGTGGGCAAACTTACAAAATGATCAGGGGATCAAATAATTATTTTCTCCACTATAATATATCTGTTATGAAAGTACTATCATATTCAAGACAAAGGCATAGCACATAACACACTTAAAAAGGGCATTAAGTGAAAAAATGCATTAATCCCTCTGATAGTCACATGCATATTCATTTTTTTTTTGGTATAAAACCACTGAATGTGCACAGTGTGTACCTTTGACCCTGACCTAACAACTTCCTCAAAGCAGTATGTGTTTACACTATTGTTTTCAGGCCCCGTGTGTGGGTGGATGCTTGTTTGATGGAATAATTGCATCGTGTTGTGTCTGTAAACCACATCCTTCCAATCACTAAAGGTTATCATGGGAGAGGATATGCTGGTCTACCGAGACAGGAAATGGTTACACGCTGAAAATCTGATTGATCCTTTGCTTCCGTCAGACGCGTTTTGATGTTAGCCTGACAGGAGGGTGTTCAGAGTGGAATATTGTAGTGTAAAGTCTCACCCCCACTGCTATATCTGGCATATGCTTTCTATTTTTGTTTATCTTCAGAAAGGCACCTGGTCTAATGAGAAACTTGTGGACTAAATGTAATGCCCCCACGTTTCCGTAACACATGTTTGTCTGTTAAGTTCGACAGAATTTGGCAGGAGGAGGATGATGATAACTAAGATTGTGACTAAATTGTTGTTAATACCACAAATAAAATGTGTCAATGCTACCAGAAAGGAAATACGTTTTTCCTTGGCCCTGTGATTTTTAAATGATGTAGGTGGCTCTTTGCTTTCCTCCTAAGGATTTGAGCAATGTAAGATGGCTGAAGCATTTGGGGACACTTTTTATATTATATTTAAAAATTTGAGTTTTGGATAACACTTTAGTTAATGGTCCAATTCTAACTATTATAGTTGCTTATTAGCATGCTTATTACTAGGATTTCGGCTGTTTATTAGTCCATATAAAGCACATATTAATGCCTTTATTCTGCATGACCTTTTTCTACATTCCTAATCCTACCCAATAGCTAAACTTAACAACTACCTTACTAACTATTAATAAGCATTAATTAGGAGTTTAAGACAAAAGTCATGGTTAATGGTTAGTTAATAGTGAGATTTGGACCCTAATCTAAAGTGTGATCGAGTTTTGACAAAATGGTACAAGATTGAGTTACGTTGTTACCTTTTAATCATGATTTTGAGGTCATAAATTTGTTAGTGTACTACTAAAACTTAACAAAATTAATAAAAAACAGATTTTTACACTTACAAAATTTACATCAGCAGTTTTTTATTAGCAATAGCATGTAGCAAATCTTTTATATATATTGAGTATTTAATGCAATGTATTTTTTTTAGATATTATGTTTTTGGATGGATCACAATTTGTGTTGAGATTTAATGTACAAATAAAAGTACATACTGTATGTTCCATTTTTAATATGAGGACTTAACTGCATGTATAATAATAAAAAGTACAGAGTAAATACAGATTGTTTCATGGAGGTTCTGTACTAGAAGACAACCTTCATGAACAAAAATGATTTAAAGAACCACATGAGGGCGCTTAAGGATTGCTGTCATCGTTTAATCAGAAATAACCCTGCAGAAACAGATCTCTAACTAACAGATGAACAGGGCTAGTTTACAGAGAAAGGGAGAAAAAAACCTACAGTGCAGAGATGTGATAAGACTGGGAAAAAAATAGGGCGAGAGTGTGAGGCCACAAAAGTTCAGGAGTCTGTCATTTTGAATTTGCATACTTGTATGAACTCATTTGCATTGCAAAGTTTTAAAGTAACACTGCAATATGATTGGCTGCTTGATTGGTCACCTGACGCACTCTTTGTTCAATATTTTGAACATTTACCTATGTACCTGGGAGAATAATTCCTTGTGGAGGGTTTCCACACATCAGTTGCAGATTGTTGTGTTTGTGTGTGTGTCTCCAGAGGTGTTTCTGTTTGAAAAGCTTGTGGAGGCCATGTTACTGAGAAGAAGCTAAACTACCAAAGGTCAGGGGTCACATTAAGGTATTTACAACACTGCAAGGCACTTGAACCTCAGACCTTGATGAAAGCCTTTTCATTATTAATATTTGTATCACTATATTTGTGGACCAACAGTAATTTTGAGGTTACAAAGTTACACTCTAAAAATGGCTGGGCTAAAAACAACTCAAATGACAACCCAGCTCTGGGTAAATATTGGACAAAACACATGCATGATCAACGGAGATGTTCACTTCACACTGTAACTACGGCTTTGGTTGCCAATTTTAAACCTAGTCCGTAATTGAAACGAGTCGCTGCTGCTGTTTTCGCTACACTCAGGAGATGATAGTTCAACTTCAATATGGCCGCGTCTCGTCTGCAGTTCAGTCGAACCTAAGAAACGGTAAACTTACTAAAAACGCTGAAACTAAACTACAGATTATTTTTTGCCTGTACAGTACAAGTCAATTCAAACCTTAAGTTATTCCCAAAGTTCACCTCAGGACTTTATCTCTCAGGACAGGAGACAAAATGACCGTTGACAAACCGATTCAGTTTTACATTTCAAACCAGCAGTGAGTTACTATGACCCAGCAGGCTGTGTAGTTTGTGAGGAAGTGCATCATTTCTACTGTCAGGGAAATATAACGTAACCCAGCAGTGGGTTACACACAAAACTAACCCAACACTTTGAAAATAACCCAACAGGCAGAACCCAGTAACCCAGCAGACTGGGTTAAAAAAATAACCCCGCCATTTTTAGTGTTCATGTAACTTTTGACTTGCATTGTTAAAGAGCTCAGACTTCATGTAAGTTTTAACAGGAGGTGCAAATGACATGTTTAAAGTCATTGGACATAATCTGTTTTTATGTGTGCATGTTACACAAGCACTATTTACACCCAACACAAAGCCCCATGAGGCCCATTGTGACTGGTATGACCACATTTGCACTTGCACCTTTGTCAGGACTACACTTGACAAGGCTAATTCAATTTCTCTAGAATTAAATTAATTTTAACGTTCACGGCGTGAACAATAAGCATCGTGTGTGTGTGTAACCTCCTTTCTGGTACTTTCCCAGTGAGAGTCATTTGAGTTTTTAAATGAGTAAGCCAATGATTCTGGGAAAGAAAGGGTTAATTTTTCACTCCCCCATCTCTTTTTTTTTCTCTCCTTTTCTCTTCCCTCTCTCTTTCTTTCTTTCTTTCTTTCTTTCTTTCTTTCTTTCTTTCTCTCTTTCTTCCGGTCACCCTGTCTCTTCCTGCTCTTTTCTTTGTTTCGTTCCGCCACTCTGTACTTTATTTAGACTTTTATACTAACTCTATGCACATCTAGCCCTGACACACATAGGCAAGTTTTATTTGTGGATAGTAGTTGTGTGTGTATGTTTAAATACTACTTTGTGCTTTTCACAGTCTCGTGCATTTTTTATTAGCCCGTATAAACAGATGAAAGCACACCTGTCTCTATCACCTGCTCTTATAGCAATCATAAACATAATAGGTGTGTGTAAGAAAGAGAGAGCGGCTTTTTCTTAGCAGGCCGCTAAGTGTCATGGGTCAGCTGTTGTGTGTGTGATTTCCACACAAGGAGAGAGATGATAAATAAAAAAAGGTGTTTCAATAAGATGAACCTGTAGGTTGAGTTGAGCAAGTTTGTCTGCTTTTCAGCTGTCTGCTTGAATTATTGTATTATTTTTGGTTTAATTAAAGTCACATATTAGGTCACAAGCAATACAATCTCCTTCCGTGAGTATACACTGACTCACAGTGATGACTAAAATGTTATGAATATGATTATGAAAACATTTCTTGTTTCAATACATTTGTTTCTCATGGGTTCATGACAAATGTGTGGCATTATTACATTGAACTATATACTGTTCAGATAACCGCTTAAAGGTGAGGTGTATTTTTTTCGATGATGAAGTAGTTAAACTATCCTAGTTTATTACAAATGTAAGTAAGACATTTTTAAGTTGTTTACTCTGGAACTATGTAAACAGTGTGCTAGCAAAACATTGTTTGATTGAGAATTCCTACCTGCAATATGCTTATATGAGTGCAACAGTCCATTTCCGGAAGTAAAAATCCCATTCATTTTCTCCATCGGGGAATTGATTTTTAATACGTTAACCTCCTTGGTTTTAACCATGACTTGCAATTGACCAGAAACTGACTAGCAAGGTGTATCAGCTGTTCTGAATTTATAGTCGATTAGAACGCTCTAGAACATGCTAGAAGTTACCAGGAGCATTTAGAATGGCGCAGAAAATTGCATCTCCTTAGAATTTTGCAATAAGATCTGGGAAATGAATCATTTTGGACATGGAGAAGAAAAAAGAAAAAAAGAAAAAAAAAACTATGTCTTACAGTCTTTGCCCACATTTTTGTGTTATATCCAGTCAGAAGATACCCATTCACCAAATAAAAATATACTTTAACTCAAAATTTGGCATGGGTCTTGCCCTAAGCTCTGGAATAAGCTGCCCCAGAAAAATACAGTACTTATGGAACCAAGGTCGGTGAAAACAATGGATGGGCACTGTTGCAGTCTATGGTGTGAGTTTGTGGTGGAACTATCTGTCTTCTATTTTTTTCTTACCAGTGGCTAGTTAGACACCTGTTTGAAAACAATCATTTGTACAAAATTTCTGTTTTACAGTTTTTGTGTCTGGAACTGTGAGTTTTTTTGCACGTGTTTCAGTAATTTGTGAGACTGAATGGTTTTGCATGGAAAGTGTGTCTGTGTTGGTAAAATAAACTTGGAGATGTCTAACCCTGGACTGACACAGGGAATATGCAATCTCATTTGACTTGCAAATCACAATGCAAATGAGGACCCTGAGTAAGGGTGTGTCAAGGAGGTGGTCATATGTCTGCCAGTTGTCTATGTGTGTGTGGGGTTACGCTGAGAGAGATGGAGGGTGAGTATGCATACATTGTGAACGATGAGACATGGGACACACATACAGAATTAGAGTGCAGCGGTCCACAGCATTCTTGCGACATTATGTTCTCAGTTCCTTCCTAGGAATTCTTATTGAGAGATTGCTTGGAAGAACATTCCTGTCACCTTTCTTATGCTCTTTGCAAATGTGAAAATCCAACACATAGTGGTGTCACTGTTCATTATGTTGTTCAAACTTTTTTCCTGTTTTTCAATCTTTCTGTCTGGTTGAGTTTTTTTTTTTCTATATTTTTTATCTTTCAAACTTTTTTTTAAACCGTTTTCAAATTTTTAAAAACTTTGTCTACTTCAGACATCTTCAGATATCTTTTACTTGTACTTTGTTTGAACTTTCTCTAGAATTGTCTGTCTTTTTCCTTTTTTTAAAAACTTTTTAAAACATGTTACCTTTTGAAGTTTTATTTAAAAACCTATTTCTTTCAATATTTATTTAATTTCTCTCTTTTTTAACTTTAAAACTCTCTTTTTTAGAACTTCAACCTTTCAGTTATTAATCTTATATTAATCTTTATATGTGGGGGAGAATCCAGACTAGGAGTTTAATTTATAAGTATTCCTATCAAAAAAAAACCAAACACACGTTCGATCATGTCTGTTTGAAACAACCAACTGTTCTCAAATGGCCTAGTGTAGTTAATAATTTCATTGTTCATTAACTAGTGTGTAGTGTTTTCTGGAGATCCGGATGATACAAATTGTTACGTATTTTGCTTAGTAGATCTGATGTGTGTTTTTGTGCTTGAGGCTATGTTTTATGGGTAGTTGTGTCTGGGAGGTTGAGGGGACAGACAGAGAATATGGAAAACTGGCTGCTGAGACCCCTGGCCTGATATCATCCAGAGAATTTAATTTGACTTGCAAATGTTATGCAAATAAGGAGACCCGTGACAAGGTGTGTCTAGAAGGCCATCAAGACATGGCCAGGTGTTTTTCAGAGTGGTAGAGAGAGTGTTACAGCATAATAGGGTGCTGAGGCAAATAAGGCCTGGTTTCACGTTAAGTCAGGAGTCGGCCTAGTTCAATTAGGACATTTAAGTAGCTTTTATAAATGTGCCTTAGAAAAAAAAAATCTGGTGTGCATCTTGAGACAAACCAACGACACTGACATGTTTTAAGAAATGTCAGTGGAAGCTGCTTTCAGTTAAAAGAGCTCAAACATGCATTTTAGTCTGGACTAAGCTTAAGTCTTATCTGTGAAAGCGGGGAATAAAGTCTTATTTGTATTTACTTATTTGCATTATGCTATGAACTAGCTAACATGAACTAACAATGAGCAGTAGATTTATATAGCATTTATATTAGCAATTAAAGGGATGGTTCACACAAAAAAAAATGCCATTAATTACTCACCCACATGTCGTTCCAAACCTGTTAGACTATCGTTCATCTTCAGAACACCAATGAAGATCTTTTAAATGATATCTTGAGAGCTTTCTGTCTCTCCAGTGACAGAACTACCACTTTCAAGGCCCAGAAAGGTAGTAAAGACATCATTAAAGTAATCCATGTGACTCCAGTGGTTTAACCTCAATTTTTGTACCTCTGTACAATTTAATGGGGCAATTCAGCACCTCGACTCAAGTTAATACTTTATAGTAAATAAATATATGAAAGTTGGATCTAACAACCAACTATACTGCTCATATAAAATATATCCAGAGGACCCAAGACACTTAAAAATTTATGAATGGCATTGCATTATATAACAAAAACAAATGGCGTTTATAGTAGAATTGAGAAAGTAAGCAGCAAAACCTGTCTATGGCACACTGACAATTTTTGGGGAAATGACTTCATTCTTTTCAGGCGAAACCCTGCTTGCCAGGGCTTCAGGCAGGTGATTATCCTCTCACGTTATGATGGAGAATCCTCGTCTCAGTCCTCTGGCAGAACTATACATCAGTAGGATCCGGTCTGTCCTGTTTGCCTCCACTTTCCTCTATCTCTGGAATTTATAGGAAAGAAGAAGTGGCGAAAGAGGTGGAGGGGAAGAGGTCAGGCTTATCCGTGTATATCAGGATGTATAGGCCTGTTCTGTGTTTTAGGAGAAGTTGACCCTTTGTGCAACCCGTGGTTGATTCAGAAGTGTGACCCCAATACAACAAAATTGGATTCTGCTATATTGGAAAGATTTTTAATCTTTATTCCGGTTCTTAAAAATCCTCTAGGGCTTTCTAATTCCATCCAGTTAATGGCCTAATAAGCAATTAGAAGAACAATCACACTGTTCTGACAAAACAAGCCTAAATAAGATCCCCAAGTCAAATGGGTCACATTTTTTTCCCTTTCGGCAAGTCTTTACCAAGGCGGGTTTGGACATGCTGGGAACTCCGAGAATAGGGAGAAGGTGGAAACAGGTCTGACAGGATTCCAGCTCTGTGTCCCGACTGAGGGAGTATCGGTCCAGCATTTTCCCACGAGAACAGCCGTGACCTTCCAAGCGGCTCTGGGGGTCCCACTCGGATTTAAGGGAAGACTCTGTAAATGAGGGCGTCTGTGTGTTATCAGATATTTATCCAGCACGTGTCTCTGTTCCCTTGTTAAACCACACTATTTTTGTTTTTTTAAATGAGCTGAAAACATCCAAATGTAAAATTCTCTCTGAAATGTATAAATATGTTCAAATATTTGGCCGTACTGTTCCGTTTAGCCACTATAAATCATTAAGTAACAATTTTATCAATCACTAACCAATGTCTAATTTGCAAGCAGTTTGTCCCAAAGGAATTTATTGGGAAAAAACATTTATGTATATAGGCCATTTCAACCTAATAAGATGATCTACACTCCTGTCTAGAAGTTTGGAGTCAGCAATATATATTTTTGGTTGAAAGAAATAATTTTATATTCAGCAAGGGCTGCATTAAATTGATCAAATATGACAGTAAAGACATTTATAATAATACAGACGATTTCTGTTTCAAATAAATGTGTTTGAACTTTCTATTCCTATAAAGAATTCTGAAAAAAAATTATTACGGTTTAGATATAAATATTAAGCACAACTGTTTTTTTTACCATTGATAATAATAAAAAAATGATTCTTAAAATACAAAACTACAAAAATATTTCACATTTTGATCAAATAAATGCAGCTTTGGTGAGCATAAGAGACTTCTTACAGACACCAAACTTTTGAACGGTAGTGTATATATTTTACAGTCAGTAATATGTTCAAAAATATGTTTTAATGGTAAATTTGAATAATTTTTTAAGCTTGAAAGCCACAGTCCCAATTTATTGTGATTCAATGGATAAGACTGATTTGAAAAATCTCCAAAATAAACTCATGCAGGTTTGGAATGAAGTAAGGCAGAATGATCTGCCTTACTTAAGGTGGACGTTGACGCAATTTTCTTTTAGAAACAAACTTTGTTGTATTATTTTCATGTTATCACTGTGAAGCTGCTTTGATACAATCTGTATTGTAAAAAGCGCTATATAAACGAAGGTGACTTGACTTGGAATGACACAAAGTAAGGTAAATTGTAGCAGAAGTTTAATTTTTGAGTGAACTGTTCCTTTAATACGTTCCCCTCTAATTGTCTAGATATCATAGAAACCGGATCCAAGACGTAGTTTTTTCCTATGAATCTGAGAAAGTATTACATGGATGCTTATCAGGTTGCTAAAAGTGTTTGCTAAACTGTTGCGTAAAGTGTAATTTTGAATATCAACATGAATAGGTCTCTGTGTTTACGGTGTCTGTATAAGTGCCATGTGGGCAGTATGTTAGATATCTGCTATTTGTTAAGTATCATGGCGCTGTTTGTTAATAGTCACCAAGAATAAAATAAGTCAGTAATTTGAATATGTACGAGCAGCAATTGGATTTTAGCTCTGTCACTGTACTCTTAACACCTGTAGGTAGTTATTAAACTTGTTTACCTTTTTATATTTTAATAACTGTTTCTCCCAATAATTATTGATTCCTTTCCACGTTTGTGTTATATGGTATGTCTATGCTGCAGAACACTGACAGTGGTTCTGGGGTGTAGGTGCATCAGGTTGGCAGAAATCCAGTCATGCCGCCTCTTGTATCGCTCCTGGATCAGTGCAGCCTTCATGATGAACTTGTTGGGACTGGAGGCAAAGATATCTCTGAGTTAAACCAGCTGGTTAGGTTCCCAGGACACGGGGGACTGACGTATAGATTTTTTGAGTCTGATTGCCATGGCCTGTGGCTCTTCCATGTGTCAGGCAGGCTGAAGGCTCTGTTGACAATGCTTTGCCATCCAACTTTCTTGCTTACCATATGTCTTTTTCTCCTATTCTTTTCTTGCTACACTCCCACTGGACCATAATAGCTGTGGTTTTCCCTATGTTAAAGGCCTGGTGCTCCCATTTGTACCTGGTTTACACTTAAAAACGTCCTGTTGTTTTTATGGTAAAAACTGGTAGCTGTGGCTGCCAGAAATTCACCATAAAAATCATTAAAATACCGGTTTCTGGTCACCATAGGGTTTCCGGTATTACTGGATTCCTGTATATTTAAAAAAAAATGTTTGGGTAGTTCAATAGATGGGTATATATATATTTTTTTTTGTTTTTTTTTTTGGTGAATTATCCCTTTGAACCATTTACATTTGTTTCTCGCTGTAAATCGTAATGTAACTCACAATTAACAAATTAAAATGTTTTTACTGTAGCATTTTTACAGTATTTTTCAAGACCTTTCCACTGAACATTATTGATGTGTAACTGATGCTCATTTTGCACAGACAAGTTTATTTTCTTTCTTTTTCTGGACACACTGTTGTTGCCACTAAGTTAATGAAATCACAATTATTAAATATTAATTTGTTGAGAAAATAGCATCTCTGTGACTCCACTTTGCTGTAAACAACTTTTATCGACTTGTCACACACGTTCACACATTAATCATATCAGAGTGAAAGAATAAAGTGAATGAGGAGCAGGGTGACAGTACAGGTTAGTCGTGCGTGTCCGGGTTGTGTTGTGTGTGTTAGCGTGTCTGGACTGATCCCGGATCCCAGGGGAGAGGTCCAGGGCGTGAAGGGAGGGTGAGGGGGCAGAGACAAGCCGAGCCTGTGCTGATTCACACTTATCCCAATCTGGTTCTGCCAGAAGGATCACATAGCACTTCTTTTACATCCTCCTTTTCTCTCCTGTCCTTTCTTTCTTGTTTTTGTACTCCTTCCTCTTCATTGCCTGTGCATGTATGCACATTTGTGTATGTGTGTGTATATTTTGTATTTGCATGGGCAGGAACTTGAGTTGCATATTTGTGACTGAAATATGCCTTTTGTCTTCTCTTCTCTGCTCATTTTTCTCAGATTTGTCAGCTTTAGCTCTGTTCTAAAACATAGGGAGCTGCCTATTACATAGTCATCATCCTAATAATCAAGGGCTCTCAGAAAGTGACTTAACACTCTGCATAGGCAGCAACGTTTGCATCGACTTCAATAGTGTTTTCTATTAGCACAACATTGCTAAGCTAACAGCGCAGCACTCAAATAAGCATAAAAAATACACAAATATTATGTCCAATATTTTTAATTACACTGAAATGCTTTTTATTAATACTTTTTTCAGTAAGTCAATTTATAATCAACATTTGTGTCACCTTGTCCACCATCTTTATTTATTTTTTCGCTGAGCTCACCACAATGCATTCTGGGAGTGTGTTCAGTTAATAATTGCAATACTTAAAGGGGTCATCGGATGCCCATTTTCCAAAAGTCGGTATGATTCTTTAGGGTGTTCCTGTAAAGTTTGTAATATACTTTGGTTAAAATTACTCAGTGGTTGTGTAAAACAACACCCTTTTTACCTCCTCAAAAACAGCTTTGTTCACAGTGACCATGGGGGGTGTCGAATGGCTGAGGGCAGAAATATGCTAATACGGGACAGTCCATCAGTGGTTGTGGGTGGAGCATGAACATTATGACATCATAGTGCTCAGAAAATCCAAACGGCCTGATTATTGAGAGTGTATAGACTTTTTGAGGACTAAAAAAAAGGAGTGAATGGATTTTTTTTAATTGTATGGTGGTTTTGTCCACACACTGCAAAGACACATTTATATGCAAACACCATATAAAAGTGAATTTTGCACCCGATGACCCCTTTAAACTCATGTCAGTTAGTTGCCAATTAAAGGGATCCCATTCTTATGCTTTTTCACTTTTTCAACCTTAGTTAGTGTGTAATGTTGCTGTTTGAGCATAAAAAATAGGTTACAAAGTCCACTGCAAAAGGAGGATATTTTAGTATTTAACAGAATCCACTTTCCAAGAACTACAACAAACGACTCGTTTTTTGTGAAGTCACAATGTTACTTCTTACGCACAAAGAAAACGCAAAAAAAGGCTTGATGAACTTAGTGGTTAAAAATGGTTTTAAACACAGTTCATGAACATTTATAACCCCAATGTTCATCTGTGCTGCACATTTTTACAGAGAACAGCTTCCAGAACCTACACTGCAGGCTACACAAAAAAAGCTTCTCCTGAAATGGAGCAGTTCCCACTTTGTCGGGACAATCTGTTGTTTGTGGATCACAAATTGTAAGTATGTCTTATTATTTGTAGTTGCGTTTTATATTTACAGTTCCAGTTATTTAAAGTTAAGTTTTATGTTGTTGCTACAATGTAAACAAAGGGCAAAGCTTTGCTTCGCTCGCCTGCAAGCCAGCATTAGTGTTGATAGTGTTCACTGTAGCGTTTGTAAGCTCTCACTTTTGTAAGGCTATTTTTGCCCCTAGGAAAATTAACCATGGTTTTGTGATCGATTACTGTTTGTATTACCATTAGTTTTCTGACAAGTATCATGATTAAATGGTGTATAAGATAATTTCTAACATTTATAGGAGAATTACACAAAAAAAACCATACCACTCTAAAACGTCCTGTAAAATCCATGCTTGCAAAGAAAATTTCGGAAGGAGGGTGTTAGTGCTGGCAGGAATGAAGCAGAGAGTGAAACAAGACACAGCTGGGCAAATTAACTAACACAGGTCGTAAACATGAACACAAACGAGGAGCGGGAAAACTGGAACAGGACTAAACCAAATACACAATAATGGGGAAACACAAGACAGACAGGAACAAGACATGAACCCACACCGTGACAGAGGGGCTTCATCGAAACCGGAACTAAATGTCGAGTTCGGGACAGACTGGGGAGAGAGGCGCTGTAATAATGTAAAATCTGTGAAAAATAATACGTTTTTTGAACAATCAAGCATCAAAAAAATATTCTAGTACACCCCAAAAACAAAATCAAGACTTCGTAAAAGGGCATAAAAGGACCCCTTTAAGGCGACATGTCTAAATTTCATTTAGTTTTTCATCTAATATTGTTTATTTTATTCCAGCTTCATTTAAATAAACAAATATGTTTTTAATAGTTTTAGCGTTAACGATAACAACACTGTTTTTAACTTTCTTGAATATTTAAAGAGTGTGTGTGTGTGTGTGTTGCATGGCTGAGCAATTTTAGTTGGTCTAAGTTGGAAATAGCACATGTTTATGGGATGCATGCCCTTTTCCATCACCCGCCACCCTTTCTTTATCAAAATCTGGCATCTTGTTGTGTAAGCACCCCAAGCGTTCAGGCAGTCATTGTTTGTATCACCACAACTGCACGTTTACGTGTGTGTGTGTGTGTGTGTGTGTGTGTGTGTGTGTGTGTGTGTTCATGGGGGGATGGAAGGGTTGACAAGCTCTTATCTAGTCTCAAGGCTCTGCACCTGTTCTTTATGACTCACCTGTCAGTAAACATCAAAGCCACTATACATACCTGTATTTTAATGCAAACGTGCTGATATTATACAATGAAAAGCTAATAGGCTCAAGTCATAGCCTGGGTTTCCCCTTCCACTTGTGTTAAATATTTGCTCTGCTAAAAATCCATTCCTTAGAAGAGTGTTTTTGTTTGTACGAGATCTTAGAGATCTTCATCAATGAGTTAGAAGGATTAATGGAAGCGGAATAAAATAGAGCAAATAAAAGTTTTTGTTTTTATGTGGCTGTGTGGGTGTGCAGATTAAGGCGTGGTTAGAAAAGTTTGTGTGTTTGTGTTTGTTTGTGTATGTGTGAAAGGCGTGTCAGTGGTTCAGGGAGTGTTTGAGTCTGTCAGACAGTATGTTCTGCACGTGAGGACTGATGTGTCCTGGCAGAACCGCTGTGTTCATTATTGTCCTGTAGGAGTTCAGGAATGCTGACTAATAGTTATTAAAGGTGCATATAGTATAAAATTATACAATTTAGAATTTAAGTTGTTTCTTAGAATTTCATGTCTTGTTTCAGTTTAAGAATTTCAGTTCATAAATTATCATTTTGAATTGGCCCCACAGGAAGTTGAATTGGAATGGCATGAAGTGGAATTCAACAGATGAACTGGATTAGATTAGTTTAGTTTACGTTTTGTACCAACACATAAAAACAATTACTTCATTTTGAGAAGTTATGCCTGTTTATTCCCTGATGCACTGATCATTTCAAACATAGTTCAGGGTCAAAACCATTAACAGGAAAATAACATTTTATTTAATCACATAGCACAAAATGTCCACTACACTTTTTAGAAAACTAAAAAGTAAATACTGATATTGACATTTGAACTGAAAGATTTGATTTTTATTACCATTTTTAAAAGATGTCACTTATACTCTCCAAGGCTGCATATATTTGATCAAAAAACAGTAATACTGTGAAATATCATTAGAATTTAAAATAACTGTTTTCTATTTTAATATATTTTAAAATGTAATGTATTCCTGTGGTGGATTCTCGGCATCCTTACTCCAGTCTTCAGTGTCACATGATCCTTCAGAAATCATTCTAATAAGCTGAATTAGTCGGCAATTCATTTTTTGTAACATAAATGTCTTTACTGTCACATTTGATTAATTTGCTGAATAAAAATGTTAAATTATTTAAAAAAAGCACTGACTCAACTTTTGAATGGTAGTAAATATTTACTTTTTTTATTTTTTCATTGGATGGATGGATTCTTTGCAATCACAAGTTAATTGGTATTGGCTCCACAGTTTTATGTTCTCCAGTGGCTTTACCACCATCCTAACTATCCTAACCTCATAAGGTTGATGCATTCTGGGACTTAATTTTTCAGGATCACATATTATCTTACCAATGGGTGGTAGGGGAAAGACTATGTTAATGATTCACCTTAGAAGTTTAGTGAATTGCCTTGGGGAACCGGGCAGACTTCCTCTCCAGATGTTTTCAGACGACCTATCCATTGTAGACAGCATCAACAATGGAGATGATTTTAGGGTACAGGAACTGGTGGGGCAATTTGTGTTGTGTGCAAGGAAAACTTCAGCTGAATCAGCGAGATAAAGCAGTTTGTGGTGGATTTCTGCCGTGCAGGGAACCCCTGAAACCAGGCTGTACTTTCTAACCACTTCTTTCAAGATGTGTCATATAAACTAATAAATGCATTTGCAAAATGGTGAAAAACACACCAGATTGTGTTGTGTATTATGTTTGATGTACCTGCATTTGCCCTCAGGTATTTTTACTTTGTTTTAAAAATGTTTTTGTAAAGCTTTAAATTCACTTCCTTATATCTCTCTCCAGTCTGACAGTCTCACCATCCACATTTATTTATGTTGAATAGGAACAGTCTACGTTTTTATGGTCTGCCCACATAGATCACACATCCACTTTTTTACTTTCTTTAAGCTGTGAAATATAGGAGACTGTGGGTAATTGTCATTTTTTACTCCTGTAAACAGTGCATGTTGTTACATCATAGGGGTAAGTTGTCACAGTTTGGAACTTGCAAGTTTTGGCCAAAAATTTGCAAAATGATACAATATCAAACCAATGTTCTGAACAACATGTAATCAATTTTAAAATTATAATCAGTTGTATAAAATTACAACACAAGCACCAATAAAAATGTGACAACATGTTTTGTTTTAATACCCACTTTTAAGTTAAGTTAATGTCTTCATTATATATAGTTGACTTTTGCATGCATATTCAAGTGTGATTTTGTGGTCCCTTGTTTACACAACAACTATAGCAATAATACTGCATGTGATTTTGGCAGAAAAAATATTCTGATTTGCTTTACGTGCTAGAGTAAACCATTTGTGCAGCTGAAATTCTGAAATAACTTAGCATTATAACTACATTAGATTTATGAATATATATGAATTATCATCGCACTGCACTACAACACCATGTCAAAGGTCACACTTTGCAATGGCCTCATGGGCTTTTAATGCAAATTAAAAAAAAAAAAAATTCTTCTGTTCAGAATGCACAAGTTTACAAGCTCATGATTAGTCACTTGAATGTTAGATGATTATTTAATAGGCTTGTTTAGCTATTTTATGAAGCACATTGTGAGGCTTTCCATTAGTCCTTTACTGAAATGTAGGCTAGGGGAGAATTTAGGAAGTAGATTAGTTTGTTGTGGGATTCGCGGTGGATTCCCAATACTGTGACTTGACTTTGAAAAGCAGGCGACTGGATTGGTTTACGTGTTCATACGAAGGATTGTTGTGCTTTTTAAAATAGTTTTGCCCTTAAACATCATAACTGTAACCTTTGCACCAAACGTGTGTCCGAAAGCTGTGTAATGAGTCAGCTGTGCAAAGTGGCAGTGTATCTATGTGTGTTTTGCATAACTCCTAGCTCCCTCTTCCCCATTACGATCAAACGATCACACAGTGAGTCGGCTCAATCTACTCATTCTTATACTTTGCTTTGCGTGTGCATTGTATTTAGTCAATTTGTTGAAATTTCAAAGGAAAAGTGAGTATGAAGCAAATATCATTTGAGCACTTGTATGTGATTTAATGCGTGTTAGTGTGGTTTTTCAGATGGATTACTGACTTTGTAGGAGAGGATGTTGAAGGATAAAACGTGAAGGTAAATCGCCCCAGTAATGGACTCGGCTAAAGATGACATGAGTCATTTTCTCTCATTCTTCGTTCTCTATTGCTTTCTTATCGGCTTTGTAAGGTATTTTAGTAATGAATCAGTTTTTAGAAAAATGAGACAATTCTTTATGCTCAACATAACTGTCTCAGCTTTCCTTTGATCTTGTCGGTTGCTATGGCAAAACTTTTATTTGTGAAAGTGTGAAAGGAAAGTGAAAAGCCATTGTGATATTTGATTAGTTTAAGGTTAATGTTTTTTACTTTTATTATGACATTTTTTCAGTTTCGGTGTCAAAGATCCTAAAAAATGGCATAAAGCAGAACTTAACTTTACAGACAGACTGAATTTAAGATTTTTGGATTAATCGATGCTACAGATTCAAAAAAAGGATTATGAAGTTAGCAAGGCCGCATAGTATATTTACAACAAAACTTGGTAACACTTTATTTTACAGTGTCTTTGTTCCACACGTTACATGTAGTTACCGTAGTAATAACTATAAATGCTAATTACATGCTAACCCTAACCATATAGTAAGTACATGTAGTTAATTATTATTACTCGGTACCTAAATGTATAAAACTGTAACACGCACACCTTAAAATAAAGTGTAACCTAAAATTTCCTCCAATTCCACATAGTGGAATAATACTGCAATAAAAATGTATATATTCTGTTGAAAGAATCACACGCTTACTTTGGTCTTCATTTTAGATCGGTCCGTTCACCCAAAAATGATCTATTCCCATTTATTTATGTCAAAAATCGTATGACTTTCTGTCTTCTGGATCACAAAAGGGAAGATTTTGGAAGAATCTTCTGGTAAATCTATTTGCATGGAGACTGAAGCTTTTAAGCATCAAATAGGACACAAAAACAAACAAAAAAGTAGCCATATGACAGCTCTTCTGTGCAAATTCATGAAAGAAAAAACAATGTCCAACTTGTGAGAAAACTGTTAAGTTGGATCTTTTCAATGAAAAGATTGAAAAGGTTGATTTCTGAAGTTTAACTCAATGATCGGTCACAACAGTTAATAGTTCACAGCAGGGGATTTACAGTAAAATAACATTTTGTCAAACATTCAGGCAAAACTATTTTATTATTTGAAATATAGCAAAAGACATATGGGCCACATTTGTTATACCTTAATGAAGCTTGAAAATTCATTGTATCTGAATTCATACTCAATTTTCATGGTTTGTTATCACAACTTTTTACTTTTGTTAAATCAATTTAGATTATTAATGTGTTTCAGATAACATAATATTTTGAGTTTCTATTTATTAAACCAATCAGGCAACCAGGTAACTTACTTTAAGTTAAACAAAAACTTATTTGTTGTTCTGCAGGAGAAAGTCAAATGGGTTATCATTTTTAATTACCCATATGATATTTGGGGTTTATAAATGTTGGGTTAAGTATTCATTTAAGATATTAAAGTCTTATTTATGATACAAGGATAGTATGACACCAAGTTTGAGAAGTCCTCAATGATGTGTTGCACTTTCTATTCATCAAACAACAAACAAAAACATTTGTTATCTTTCTGACCTTCTGTGCTTCTACTTTTTTCCAATCCTATCCACTTTCTCTCTCTTTCTCTCTGTGTGTGTGTCTGTGGTTTCTGTCACTGTTATCTTTGCTTAGGTCTGTCTGAAACCCAAGTGCTTCTGATGACACATTACCCAAGTGCTGTGCTCTGATAATGCCTATAGCTCTCTCTCTCTCTTTCTTTGCGTGTGTGTGTGTGTGCGTGTGCATACATTTGTGTGTGAAGGGGAACACAAAGTGGTGGCTTCCCAGTTTAATAGCGATGTGGTTTAGGGTGGATGAGAGAACTCAGAACGTATTTTCCACCTTTTGTCTTGCAGAGTTGCGTGTGTTTGCATAAATGTGTTATGTGATTGTGTTCAGCTGTTCTGTTTCATGTATTAAAGTTTATTTGCTGTAATTTAGAACAACTGATCAAATGTATGTGTATGCAATTCTCACTATTAACTAGTTGTTTAGCATGCATATTATATTGGCGGTTTATAATGTGTATATATACTGTCTATGATATTGGCTACTGTCTATATATGATATTGGCTATATATACTGTATGTGTGTGTATATTTATATATATATATATATATATGCGTGTTAAATATCATTTTACTTCTGCGCATGCATCTAATTTCTGAGAAAAAAAAATATACAATACATATTTTAATTTGTTAAATATCCTTTTATATGTAGCCTAGCCTATAATATAACGAACATTTAATTTCTGACTATATATTTCATATTCTGATATACATGTATAATGTAATAACCTTTATAAGATAACTCCTCTTAAATTGATGTGCTAAAAATTTCTTAAATAAAAAGAAACTTATTTAAACTGTCTCCTTGTTTTTTCATATCCATCACATATTTAGAAGTAACCTCTAATTTTTACAGTTAGCATAATAATTTCTCTCTCTCTCTCTCTCTCTCTCTCTCTCTCTCTCTCTCTCTCTCTCTCTCTCTCTCTCTCTCTCTCTCTCTCTCTCTCTCTCTCTCTCTCTCTCTCTCTCTCTCTCTCTCTCTCTCTCTCTCTCTCTCTCTCTCTCTCTCTCTCTCTCTCATGCTTCTCTTTTCCATTTCTTCTAAACATCATCAGCATTATTTTTTAACACTTTCCCTTGTATCACCTTCTGTCGCTCTTTCACACATCCACGCATCTTCATGCACTGTCCATCACTGACTGCCTCTCCTTCACAGTATTGACCCAATCACAAAAACACCAAACGAAAAAACTTCCAAATCCCTCCCCTAACTGTCCTAAGAGGATATTTCTATGACATTAATGAGGTATTGTGGAAGGTGTGTGTGTGTGTAGCTATAGGGAAGTGACTTGTCGAGTTGTTTTCATTTCGCACTCGAGCTCTCTTACGCTAACCACTAACAAATCGCACACATACACTACTTCTCCTTTTTTTTCTTTTCTTTTGTATGATACTCGTGTTTGTGCATGCAACATTTAGCTACTCCGTATTTAAGTGTATTTAACACATTCACAGTACAAAATGTACTAAAAATACACTCATGTTTCTAATATAGACTTTGCAGAACTTAGTTATAAGGATAGTGAGTTCAAAGTATATACTTATAACTCCACACACATAACCTGGAAACCCCCTCATGAAGGGCTATTGTGTCTAATATCATGAATATTCCCTGATAGCATGCATATGAATGTGTGTGAGTTGACTGTTTGTTTTTGTATGTGTGTGTATATCTATAGAAGCAGTGGTGCCATTTAATGTACCACTATAAAATAAGTGATAACACTTGAACAGGTGTTGTGGAATCCCCGACTGCATTGCCCTACACAATAACACACACACGTCTGGTTCGCTATCTTTGTGGGGATTCTCCATAGACGTGATGATTTTTATACTGTACAAACTAAACATTCTATACCCTTACTCCAACCCTAACCCTAAACCTTCCCATCATGCACCAAAAACTTTCTGCATTTTCAACAAAAAAAAACATTCTGTATGATTTATAAGCTTGTTTCCTCATGGGGACCTCAATTTAGTCCCCATGAGTCATTGAGCATTCAGGTTGAAGACCCCATGTACACACACACACACACACATTGGGTTTTCATGTTTTAAGGGGACATTCCATAGACATGATTTTTATACTGAATGAACTGTATATTCTATAAACCTAATCACAGAAAACTTTTTGCCTTTTTACATATCCATATTCATTATTACATTTAAACATTTAGTATGATGTAAATCAATCTAACCCCCCCACACACACACACACTCCACACCCCTGCAGCACAATCCCTCAAACAGCTTAGTTAGACCTTTAAATAGACTTTATACTTAGTCTTTATACTATACTTGTTTGGCCTCATTCATGCAACACGGACAGAGTGTTCTTTTGTGGAAATAATAAAGAAAAACTTTCTGGCATAAAGTGTCATATGATCATTCAGAAATCATTCTAATATGCTCATTTGATGCTCAAATTAAAGTGAATAATTAAACAAATTAAAGTAATACTAGGTGAATAAAAAAATGACATTTTTAAAAAAGGTACTGACCCCAAACATTTGTAGTGTATGTAAAAAGCTTTACTTCTGATGTAAATTGTCAATTATTGTTACATAGTTTTTACAGTTCTAAAATTGACCAATTTTTATATGACATTTATGAAAGCGTGTTTTTAGGAATGATTCACAGAAATTGATGATGATGATGATGTTTATTTCAAACCTGCATTCTAGTTTTCTCACAAATCAACATAACAGGCTATGATTCCAAACCCCCTCACGCTCAACACAAAATGCAATACAAAAACAATATACAAACAAAATAATTCAAGAGCAACAGTATTGCTGTACAGTACATACAGAAAAACAATTGTTACTATATAACTGGTATAAGACAAACAAGACAAAACAACGCACACACACCTAGGGTTCAGAAATTCATTCTGCTTTCATGAATGACTGCCATCATGTTTACGTCACATTTGTGGCAGTCCTGAGTCTAATTGCATGTTGAAATGTTCCTATATTAAAATATTAGTGTGACTGTGTTTGAAATGACTCGTACTACAAAAGGACATTTCTGTGGAAAATTCAATGTTCATGAAGTGAACACCAGTGAAGAGGAGAAACCGGAAAGACTTGTGACCAACCCGCACTGTCATTTACAGACCAACTTTCGCTTTCATTTCACAGAATTCTGTTGCATCACTGTAAAGTTGAAGAGACTGAATCAATTAATATAGTGTAACTGAGTGACATGTTCAGAGATTTTCGAGCTGGTGATGTCCGGTGACCAATGACGAGTGACCCTAATTGTAATTGTGTGTGTGTGTGTGTGTGTGTGTGCTGCTTCATTTGCTGTCAGGATCATTTAGAGAGTAACAAAAGAAAGGACAGCAGCCTGGTGTTGGAGGTTCAGGGCAGGGGGTTGGCATGCGTGTGTGTGGCGGGAGTGTGTATCGGGATAAATAATGAGCTCCATTTAGTCTTTTCATTCTGCTCTATTTCACCAGGTGAATGGAGCACAACACACACATACAAAAACTGACTTAGCGCGGGAAGCAGAAGGCTTTTTGCTACTTTTTAGCAACAAAACTACCCCGACCCCCATGCATACGTGTGCGCACATCTTTCTGCGTTCATGTTCACGTTTACTGTACTGTTTTGCCTGTAAGTATTCTTTATTATGTTTTTGAATCGCTTGGCTTAAAAGAGCAATTATGGATTTTATTTCCTATAAGGAAATGTACTCTACAAGGATCTGTCATCATTCTCAGCAGGACCAGCAGTCACAGAACAGGCCCCTCTGGGCTTTCAGCTTTTACCACAAGAGTGGTAGTTCTTGTTTTGCCCCCTGTGTAAAAGTGTGTGTGCATGTGTGGGTGAACTGTTTGTCAGAGTTTCAGTTTGTATATGCATGTTGTATGTATTATAAATGTAAGTAATTGACAAAGTTTTTATATTTATATTTTTGTAAACATTTGGTTAAAGGATGGTCCAGCCAAAAATGAAACGCCTAGTATTCAAACTTGTATGCATTTCTTCTGCGTAACACAAAAGAAGATACCAAATAATATCGGACCCCATTGACTTCCATTGTATGAAAAGAAAACCCATTTCCTCAAAATGTAAAGCTTTGAAACAATCTGTCTAGATTAAGGTGACTTGACTTGACTTGAACTTCCATTTAACAAGAAATTCATCAACCTTACTGCAATTGCATTTCCAAGTAGTAAAATGATTTTTTGTTTGAATTCATAATTTGATCATTTGGAAACTGGGTTTTACAAAAGCATAGTGACATCATATAAAAACAACCAAAATGGAAACAAACTAAACACTTGTTTGTGTTTTAAATCAGTTACTTGATATGTTTGATATTCTTTATATTATATGTCGGTGCTCTTTTTCAAAATAATTTTGAAGAGAATTAATGTGGAAATATAGTACCGGTAATTTGCTGTTGGTATTTTTAAACATTCTATCAGCTTAATGTTTTTTTTGTTTTTTTTGTAAGAGACCATGCAATATAATTTACTATATGATGAAATGTACTAGATTATCCAATGGCTAATTCTCACCTGCAGTCTAATGCACTTAAAGTTTTAATAAACTACACTGTGTCTTCTTAAGGCAAATTAATACTTTTATATATGTTGAGATTTAATTATGCCTTCAGAAAGGTAGTAGGGTTGACAGTTTTATCTTTTATTTGCAGATGCCTTTTAAGATTCTTCACTTCTGACAAACAACAGCAAAAAAAAAAAAAAAAAAGATTTTAACTTGTCATTGTTGAAAAGCTGCTGATTATGGAATAGCACTTTTAGTACTTTAAGTCATAATCTCAGCATATATTAAAGTGTATTAATTTGCAAACAGCAACCATTAAACAAAAATCCCCTAACTTTCTTCATGAGTATATCCTCATGAAGTAAGTTAGAGGATTATGTTTATGTATTTAGAACAGTAAAATCTGAAATCAGCTCTTTATTAATTCATTCATTTTTATACATTATTTTTTAGGGACACAATGGCACCCATTTTGCAGAATGACCTGAATAATGAATTTAAAGTGTTGCTGTCTAAAATTTCAGAACTTCTGACACAAATGTATTTGAATTTGAAGTTTTAGGCCTAGAATTTTTTTTCTGTCACTGATTTGCTAAAAGTGAACAATGAGATACAATGACTATTTGATTGTCTAAGAATCTGAATTGATTCCAGTGATTTTGTTTTTCTTTTCTTTTATTATCTTTGTTTCCTTGTTGTTCTTGCATCACTTGTACCTTTTCTCTTTGACCTACTTCTCATCTATGAACTGTCCTACTGTTGTTTTGTCTGTGTGTTTACAGTTAATATTGTTTTTCTGTGATTATCAGCCACTGGCACGCCGCTCTATATATGTTTCTGCTCTCTCACAAACAAACCGTCAAACGTACGGATGCCAACACTGGGCCAAATCTGGGGACAGAGACAGTTTCTTGGGCTAATCACCCTCAGTGCAGCACTCCCTCGCTCGGCCCCTCCTCCCTTTCTCCTCTTTATTTTGCCTTTTCTCTCTCGCTTTCTCTTTATCTGATCAATCTGTGTAAGCTTCTCTCAGTGTGAGAGTGTTGACAGCGGATCGTTTTGGGCAGGGGTTTGGTCCTGCGTTTTCTCCTCTATCGCTGATAAACCATCTGTCACCTCAATCCCTCGCTGTGTGTGTGTGTGTGTGTGTGTATGTGTGTGTTTTGTGACTTGGTTTTGGTTTTCTTTTGTTTACACTCATCAGCACATACTTTTGTCTTTATCTCAAGGTGTTGCCTCATCATTTCAACCTTTACCTTAACAGACAGATATTCACAGCACCTTCTTCATCTTCCTCATGTTTCCGCTGTTCTCGTAATTCTGTCAAAGAGATCAAATGATCAAAGAGATCTTAATGTTTGAGTCTGTACTTATGTTTTGAGCTGCCTGATGTGCACTTGTAGAACCTTTCCAAAGTTTGGGGTCAGTATGATTTTTTTATTTTTTTATTGAAAGATGATTAAATTAATCAAAAGTGTCATTAAAGACATATGTAATAAAATATTTCTATTTTCTAATATATCAAATACATGCTGTTATTTTGATCTTTCTATGAATCAAAGAAAATTTAAAATTCACAGTTTTGACCAAAATATTAAGCAGCACAACCATTTTCAACATTAATAATAAGAAGAAATGTTTCAGACAAATCAGTAAATTAGAATGACCATGTGACTGAAGACTGGAGGAGTGATGCTGAAAATCTAGCTTTGCATCACAGGAATAAATGTAATTTTAGAATATATTTAAATAGAAAACGGTCATTTTGAATTGTAATAATATTTTACAACATTGCTGTTATTTCTATGGATTATGATGTACACAAGTTCTGTGTGTTGGTGAGTGTGAGAATGTGATTTTCTGCCGTGTTTAAAACATTTAAATATTTAAAACTGGTCTCCATACTAAGCATAGCCTACTTTGGATAATAAATTGTCTCATATTAGTCAGTCAAGTGAATGTATGTTAAAAAGGATAAGCTATTATTATTACTTGAAAATTCTGTCATTATTTACTCATTCTCATGTGGTTCCAAACCCGTATTACATTCTGTCTCCGACATCCAGTCAGTATCTGGTGTGACCACCATTTGCCTCACGCAGTGCAACACATCTCCTTTGCATAGAGTTGATCAGGTTGTTGATTGTGGCCTGTGGAGTGTTGGTCCATTCCTCTTTAATGGCTGTGCGAAGTTGCTGGATATTAGCAGGACCTGGAACACGCTGTCGTATACGCTGATCCAGAGCATCCCAAACATGCTCAATGGGTGACATGTCCGGTGAGTATGCTGGCCACGCAAGAACTGGGATGTTTTCATCTTCCAGGAATTGTGTACAGATCCTTGCAACATGGGGCCGTGCATTATCATGCTGCAACATGAGGTGATGGTCGTGGATGAATGGCACAGCACTGGGCCTCAGGCTCTCGTCACATCTCTGTGCATTCAAAATGCCATCAATAAAATGCACCTGTGTTCGTTGTCCATAACATACGCCTGCCCATACCATAACCCCACCGCCACCATAGACCACTCGATCCACAACATTGACAACAGCAAACCCCCCACCCACACAACGCCATACACGCTGTCTGCCATCTGCCCTGTACAGTGAAAACTGGGATTCATCCGTGAAGAAGTGCCAGACGCCATCGAATGTGAGCATTTGCCAACTCAAGTCGGTTACGACGACGAACTGCAGTCAGGTCGAGACCCCGATGAGGATTACGAGCATTCAGATGAGCTTCCCTGAGACGGTTTCTGACAGTTTGGGCAGAAATTCTTTGGTTATGCAAACCGATTGTTGCAGGAGCTGTCCGGGTGGCTGGTCTCAGACCATCTTGGAGGTGAAGATGCTGGATGTGGAGGACCTGGTGTGGTTACACGTGGTCTGCGGTTGTGAGGCCGGTTGGATGTACTGCCAAATTCTCTGAAACGCCTTTGGAGACGGCTTATGGTAGAGAAATGAACATTCAATTCACGGGCAACAGCTCTGGTGGACATTCCTGCAGTCAGCATGCCAATTGCACGCTCCCTCAAAACTTGCGACATCGGTGGCATTGTGCTGTGTGATAAAACTGCACATTTTAGAGTGGCCTTTTATTGTGGCCAGCCTAAGGCACACCTGTGCAATAACCATGCTGTCTAATCAGCATCTTGATATGCCACACCTGTGAGGTGGAGGGATTATCTCGGCAAAGGAGAAGTGCTTGTAAGGCCTGCTAAATCGATCCAATGGGGGTACTCGATTACAGGTGAAGGTTTCACGCGTGTTCCGTCTTTCCCATGGCAAAGTGATTTTCAATTAAATGCAATACATTTTATCTTATGTATTAACTCGTTTCATCTGACTCCATAAAATGAAAAAGGTTTAACAATGATATCTGTGCATCATTAAATACACGTTAATGTTTGACTATTCCTTTTAACTCTAATGAAAATAAAGTCAAAGTCTGTTAGAATAATCAAATATAACAATTTATTATGTCAGGTAAATGTATCATTACAATTCCATAATCAAATTAAAGATAATCAATGCAAACCATCAAATGTTTCTAGAACAAAGAACTTTACCCAACATAACTACATGAATGCTGAGCCTTAAGACACAGCATCATGGGCTGATCTGATACAGAAAATGCAGCCCCGAGCTCTTGTTGCATTTTCCTTTAAATAGCCAGACCTTATTTGATATGTAAAACATGAGTTTAGTGGAAATTTACTAGGTTTCCCCACCATAGTTACTGGGGGTAGCAGTTGACCATCAGCTAAGAACAGTGGAAATTAGCATTCATGAATTTACACCTTTGGGAGTGCCTAGAGACCACATTCCTTTGTGTGCCAGTTATTCCTAAACTCTTAAAAACCTTATTACCTTTTGTTTTACTTCTTTGGGAATGAGACATTATTACCAGCCACCCTGAGACCTTCAAAATGATACTAAACAATAATCATTCACATTAAACCCATATAAATTCTTGTGTGAGTGTGGGTGATCTCTGCAAGAGTGGGGTATGTGGGGAAGGAATGTAGATTAGGATGATTCAGAGGTGAGACCTCTAGTCTCGGATGGGGCCTTCACAAGAGTGAGCCCAAATGCTACTATGCAGTTCTTTGTCTTCTCAAGAAGTGGTCGTTCCCTATAACCAGTTTTCCAGTCTTACATGCTCACTAACACAGATTTAGGCAGATTTGTGAACAATATTTGAGAGAAATAGGCCATAGAAAAAGTCTTAGATATTTGAGTTCAGCTCATGAAAAATGGGGGCAAAAACAAAAGTGTTGCATTTATAATTTTGTTCAGTGTAGAAAAAAATGTGTTGCTTAAATATGTTGACGGTATGTTTCGATATAGATGAAGTTATTGTGTGTGTGTGTACACTGTATACACTGCCCAGCCCCTTTAAAAAAGTCGCTGTTTGGATTTAAATAGGCAAATAATTAAGAGTCTATGACTGGATTGTTGCAGTGATTATTATGTTTCTAGCATGTTATATGTTTGGCAACCGTTCTTCTAACCCCAATTGATGGAGTGTGTAGCTTTTCATTTCTTAAACAACCATGTAGGAAGATGGCAATATTCCAGGATGACAATGTCAAGATTTATCAGGGTCAAATTGTTATATTTAACAGTCAGTAAATATTGAAAATATCTCCATGAATCCATAAGATTAAACAGCTGTTTGTGCCTCAAATGCAGTGTTTGTATGTATTGTGGTTTGGATGATGTTTTTAATTTAATGCTGCTTTAATGATACCTCTAATAATGCTTTTTAAAGCTTCATGGAACATTAGCTTGACTTATGTTTATGAATGTAAACAGTTGCGTTGCTTATTAACACTATTTAAAGCTCTGAACAGTCCTGATGGAATGTTTGGATACACTGAGATTAGGTTATGGTAAAGTAGTAGTTAAATCCATCTGGCACCACAGTAATACTTCTAAAATATGCATACAGTATATTCAGATGTACTTAATATTTAACATTCAGTAAATGTTTAGAATATCTCCATGACCTATCATAAATCCCCCCACATTAAACAGCTGTGTGTGCGTCAAATGTCGTTTATACATATTGTGGTTTGGATGATGTTATTGGAAAGTTTAAATAACAGACAAACATGTTTTATCTAACCACCTCCCCCTGTTTTTTTTTTTTATTTGTGTTTGAAAATTAATAATTATTTGTCATTACAGTGGCATCATAAACAGAATAATCATTAGACAATATTGTTTTTTTTTTCGTCATGTTTTTAATTCATGTTCGGGTTACAAACTTTGAGACAGTCTTCTAGATCTTACACACACACACACACACACACACACACACACACATAGACTTATCATGGCAGCTCAGAAGCATTGTACCTGCCAGTGGAATGGGGAGTGGCTACTAGGCCTGACCACAGAGGAAATCAGCCTATTGTAATCTTCCCAGTGGGTACATGTGCATGTGTATGTGTGTGTGTGTGTGTGTGTGTGTATGGGTGGGTAAGTCAGAGAAGAGTGAGCCAGAGAACGAGAGAGAGAGAGCGTGCGTGAAAAAATAAGGAAAAATGGTTCTACTGCAACATCCGGCTAATAATTTATTGTGACAGGTCGAACGAACTGAATTTATGTGCCAATCTACTTGCGACACAGAGATCCCCTGTTGAACACAGAAAGGAAAAAGAGCTGTGACTCAACCCACCTCATGTCAACTTGTTTTCATTCATATAAGATATCCTATAGACTCATATGCAAATCAATTCAAATTGGAGACATAAATGAATACAAGTTTCTTATCACTTTGCGCAAGGTCTGTGGCGTTGTAAAGTGGAGTTTGCATTGAGGTGCCTGCGTATGTTTATGTCAGCTTTGATTGTGTCATCATGTAAACTAACCATTGACAGGTAAATTGGTCAGAGCTGACTTTAACCACATTGACCATCCTGATACCGAGCTCTTACCCCTGGTTAGAAAGAACACTGGGGGCATTAGACAACTTGGGATCATTTAGTTAGATTTGTGATGGATTTTCCTAAAGATATCATTGTTGTTGTAGAATATCAGTTCTGACTGTATGCAAATTATTCCACGACAGTCAGAGTGGTCAACCTGTTTAAAGCACTTTATAAATAGGTAATTTACAGCACACATTATGTTGAGGTTAATTTCACACAACCTTTTTAGGCCCTTTGCACAATTAACAAGAAGTCAAACAAACATTTAGGTTACACTTTATTTTAAGGTGACGTACATTGTTGAGTAATATTAATTAACTACATTTACTTAACTACTTACTATAGAGTTACAGTTAGGGTTAGGGTTTTGGTTTAGGGTAAGTTACTTAATTATGCATGATTTACTATATTATCACTTACTATTATAACTATAGTAAGTAGCCTACATGTAGTAATGTATAACTATGCCACCTAAAAATAAAGTGTTACCAAATTTTAAACTAAATTTTTTGTCATATACTTTGTAAAAATATATTAAAGTAAATAAATAATTGTTTATGTCCAGTTATTGTCAATGCAATTGTTATGTCCTCAGGTTCACATGACTTTTGTTTGCAAGTGTTTATTTGGTGCCAGTGGGAAATATACTTTTTTATAGATATAATATATGTATCTATTTATAATTTGAAATAAATCTTAATTTTCAGAAGGGATTGGTAATATTTTTTTAAATGTTTTTGGGGAAAAAAAGCAAAATTTCCTGCATCATTACTTCAGTCTTCAGTGTCACATGGTCCTTCAGACCTCATTCGAATATGGTGATTTGGTCTAATATGCTCAAAAAACATTTCTTATAATTATCAATGTTGAAAACGGTTGGACGGCTTAATATTTTTGTGGAAAACATATTTTTTCAGGATTCGTAGATTGTTTTTGTGTTTTTGTTCACACTTCTGATCAATTTAATGCATCTTTGTTGAATAAAAGTTTTAATTTCTTTAAAAAAAATCTTTTGAATGGTATATATTAAATACTTCAATACATAATATAATATAATTGTTTATGTCCAGTTAATGTCAATGCAATTGTTATGTCCTCAGGTTCACATGACTTTCGTTTGCAAGTGTTTGTTTGCAAGTGTTAATATATAATATAATGTAAAGCTTACTAACGTTTGTGTTTAGTAAAGTTAATAAAAAGGGAGTTGAAACATTACATGACAAAACTCTACACAAATATACTTTTAACACACACACACACACACACACATATATATATATATATATATATATATATATATATATATATATATATATATATATATACAGTATATATACTCCTCCCTTCCAACCCACCCTGTAAATTGAACACTGAGTTCTGATTGGAGGTCGATTAGAGACATATGTGATGTCATTATTGAGCTCGGAAACGTTCCATACACCATGTTTCCAATACAAAGGTCACGTTCAGAGGGTGTGTGTATGAGTGGAAGGAACTCTTTGCACCTGTGTTTTTGTTTTTTGGTGTCACTTTGGGGTGGTGATTCAACCCCCCCCCCCCTACCCCCCCCCCCCCCCCCCCCCCACCACTGCCACCATCTATCTATCTATCTATCTATCTATCTCTCTCTCTCTCTCTCTCTCTCTCTCTCTCTCTCTCTCTCTCTCAGACAGCGAGCAGGTGTGTGGGGTTTGGGGGGGCTGTGCTCCTGTTCTGAAAGTCTGCTCGTGTCTCTTCATTGACAGGCCTTTCCGTTCCTGTAACCCACAGTGTTCGCACACACACACAAACACACACATTTAGTGAACAGATGCTTGCACAAAAGAGCATCAGCTGACACAGTAGCAAAACTCTTTTTAGACAATAATTCTCTGTTTCTCCTCTCATCTCTCCCTTTTTCTACCTCCCTTTCAGGCGTCCTCTTTAAGTGTGTATAGTTTTATCTGAAGTAGCTACTTTTAGCCAGATAAAAATAATAATGACGGAATCATTTATATTTGGTCGTCGTCATCATCATCTCTTTTTATCTGAAAAGCACCCTATTTTGAACACATATCTAGATCTTTCTTACAGTAAATCAACGTTATGTGTGGTTGAGGGTTGTGATATTATTCTAGTGTACTGAACCATGAATAGCCTTCCAGCTCGTCACTAGCGCTGTGTCCGTGTATATTTGGCACCTATGGTGTGTTTTTGGGGCTAAATGTGGGTGTGAGGAGGCCAGTGAGCAGGTGGTCAGGATGGGGGATGTGAGAGCTGGGCAGCTGTAAATTTAGGCCCTGGTCTGAGCCGGGCCTCCGCCTTAAACAGCCACACAGGAAAAGCTATACCCTCAAGAGACTCAAGCAGAGTTTCTGCACCTCAAACACACACATATAGATGTTCAAATGCTAGTAAACCCATAATGTTCTTTTTTTTTAAACTTCATTTTCTCACCCACACAGACATGCACAGGGGGAGCATCTGTTAGGGCTAGAGTTGGAAAGTTTTTCCATCAGTGTGAAGCCCTCGGGGACTGACAGCTCTCTACAAAACACCTCACTTAAAGATCTCAAATTCACCCTCAAAAACAGTCAACACACTCGTATGAACAAATAGATGTTGTGTCTAATTTGGCAACTTGTCCGTGTGATGGTGTGTAGGCATTCAGGGAAAGCATTCTTAAGATAGCCTGAGAGAATACAGTTGGTGGCATTTGCATATCCCTTACTCCAAACCCTGATAAAAAGTTAATAGGTCATTCTAGATTTTCTCCATTCATATTGAGCCTTTATCATTTCTTTATGAGTTATAAAGAACCATTTGAATACTATTGTAGTTATCTCACTGCCCACAAGTGTTTGAGTGAATACTGAGTACTACACTACCCTTACGAAAAAGAAGTTTATTCAAGTGTGCTATTAGTATACTTCTTTTAAACTAAAAAATAAGAAAGTATACTTTCAGTCTACTTTTTATGTACTTCTCAGAAATATACTTTATGTACTTCTCAGAAATATACTTCAAATTGCACTTAAGTATACTTGACTTATACTGACAGAAAAGTCTAAGTATATTTGGCCTATACTTGTTGATCGGGATATACTTAAAAGTATAATTAAGTATTCTTGGCTTGTACTTGTGTTTACTATTTTGATTAAGTAGCTTATTAAAATTTTTTTTTTTAACATAATATTACACACTGTCTTATAAGCTAACAATATTAAATATTTCTATACTTCTATTTTTTGTTATAAAACAAAAGACATTGTTCATAATTAAAACAAATTATATTTGTATACTGACTTCATTTACTAAAAATCACTCGTTCATTACAGATATGACTGATATATGACTGATATGATATTTAAGAATAACTAAGTCTTTAAATACTTTAGGGCCACTATAGTATTTCATTAACTTAAAATGATTAAATAATAAAAATCAATTACTATTTTGGTTTTTATGTAACTTGGCATAAAATACAGAAAGTAGTTTCATTTAGGTCTTATGGACATCTGCGCAAGTGAATAGATTTTATTAAACATTGAGGAACACGCTATTCAAACCAAATGGCTTTAGCAATTAAGTGAAAAAGAAACTATTAAGACAGAGATATTTTTTCAAAAACACACTTTATTTACAAGGCAGTTATAAAAGTTTGTATAAAAAAATGTATGAAAAGTTCAAAATCAGTGTAAAAAAAGTGTTTGTACTTGAAGCTAATACAAAAAGGCAGCGAATAACAAAAACGTTATTGCTAAATGCTTTTGATTGGGCACTGCAATCTTAGTATCAAATGCTGATTGAAATATCAAAAACAAGCCGACTAGGTATAAAAGCAACAATCATTTCAGTGTTTCAAAAAGTAAAAAATACCAAATGTAAATCTGATTACAAATTGACATAAAAAAGTGTTTAAGAAAATATGATCAAGAAATGGTTTATCATCGCAAAGGCAAATTTGTTACCATTTTAAACCCTTGACTTGAAAATGCTTGGTAAACCTTGTTTTTCCTATTGAGCAAATACAAGTAAAAAAAAAAATTGTTAAAAAAAACAAACACTTTTTGTTCTGTTGAAATTTTTGCATAGTTGATCTAAAACCTGAAATAGTGCTAATACAATGAAAGCTCAACATTGTGGTTTTGCTTTTGAAATGGCAACACTACTAAACTGACAGAGTATCTTTTTACGCTAGATATATCACCAAAGATCTACATTAGGCAAACTTGAATTTTCAAACTTGGCAAAGTCCTTTTTTAGGCATTGGACATGGTTTGTTTTGGCCAGGAATACATAGCAGTGCTTTTAGGCATTTGGCTGAAATACATATGATCTCTGCAAGGGCAGTTCTGTTGTTCACCCACTGATATGGAGTACAAATCTTGTGTAGTTTTAGGTGTATGATTCTGATAATGCTAGGAGGACACAAGCTCCTTACAATTAACACACATTTAGCGATTAAGAAGTGAGCAATACTGGGGTCAAACACTGGCAAAGGCGGCCATCGTAGTTAATTATTATTCTTAATATAAAATAATAATAAATTACTGCAAATTGTTCCTTATATTAAAATCCATAAAATTAGAACCCACATAGAGAATTCATTTCCCATATATAATACAAAATATATAATACAATATTATTAAATTTAAATCAAAAAAGGTAGAAAAACACAACATGAATAATGTCTTTGGTTGCTCAAATCAAATAAGCGACGGCACAGCTTAAACATTGGCGACTAACATCAACTGTGCAGTCTACAAAATGGCTTGAAGCCTCTCCCAAATAATGTACCAGAAGTGTTGAAGTGTTCCTCTTTTACTTCTTTTCAGAACGATTGTCTTCTTTCACTCTCCCTCCTTCTTCTTCCCTTTCTATATTTGTCTCTGTCTCATTCTATCTGTCTCTTTACATGACCAGTGCTCGTGAAGAATAATTGCTGAGGTATTTGTGCGTGGCTTCAGAGGGCATCGTCTGCTCTTCCGTCTTCCCACAAAGCACCTGTTCCCATGTGCTTAATTGCTGCGAGAGAGAAAAGGATACAGAGAGAGAGGAAGTAAAGAAGGAGAGAAGTAGAAAAAGTCAAAGATGAAGGTGATTGCTCTGGTTTTGCATAGCATACGTTTCAGTGTCTAATAATTCACACATTTACAAGTTTATGGCACAATTCAGCACCTGCAGTCATAAAGTCAATATGTGCTACAACAAAAGGAGCTATACAGTTTTTTACATGTACATAATATACAGTATGTACATATTTAAGCCAAATGTTTCATTTCAAAACTGTCTCTGGACACTTTCTGATGGTCAAACATTTTAAATGTGTGTGTAAATAAGGGTATTATGGTAGATTTTGTACCTGCAGAGGACTTCCCATGGCTCTGCGGGGCAGCTGGGCAGCTTTGTGTCCGTCCTCAGTTTTCTCTGCGTTAGGAAGCATCAGCACAGAGCTAGTCAAAAGATCCTATAAGTCCCAAAGAGAACGAAGTCGTCAAGTATCAAAATAATACTGATAAATGAAAATTATTTACAGAGGCGGAGATCAACATCCATAGACGAACAAAATCAAGATACTCACAGGCATATCATGGGCGGAGCCACTGGAAGGGAACAGCTGGGTGTGGAGATCTTGCTCCTCCCACTGCAGACAAGCCGACTCCACCTATAGATCCCAATCAATTATTGACTATGTAATTTATGCCTGGCGGATTTGTATAGTGTATTGCTTTCATAATCCTACGTCCAATATCAAATATCCAATTCACACCTCCACTCTTACACAGATGGATCAGACAAGTTTGACTGAATACTGATCATAACTAACAAATTCAAATAGCAACCTACAGACAAAGACGTTTTTACATTTCTGCTATTTGAATATCACATTGAGATGTATTCAAATGAAGGGGCGCACATTAGCCCAAACTGACCTCCTGTTTGATCTTCTTCAGGGGGGGCTGGTCCAGATGCACCCCCCCGACGCCAATCTCACACTCCTGAGGCTCCTGCTTAATTGTACCAACCACTCCAGAGTCCAATGAAGGGCTGTGGGCCTAAAACCAGAATAGAGTCTTGAATAAAATATAGTGGTGCTGTAGTATAAAGTAGCGATGCATGATGTATTCGGTTCCAAATTGGTTGTTGGCCGATATTAAATGCTTTTTGGATAATTTTGCATATTTAATTGTGCATGTTCATTTCCCCCTTTTTTACATTCAGATTACCTTTGGCATTTTCTAAATCTCACTTAAAGTAATAAAAAAAAAATAAAAAATAAAAATAAAAAAAATATATATATATATGTATATATATGTATATATATATATATATATATATATATATATATATATATATATATATTAGGGCTGTCAAACGATTAAAATATTTAATCGCGATTAAACGCATTAATGTCATAGTTAACACGCGATTAATCGCAATTATTTTTTTATCTATTCTAAATGTCTCTTGATTTTCTTTTTGTCATTATTGATTATTTTTTCTCATTTTAATGCTCTTATCAACATGGAAAAGTGGATCGGCTTGCTTTGTGCAAATGTTTTTTATTGAAAACAACATTGACATATACTGTGTTAAATTTCACACTAACATTTTTACTTGGAGCAAATAATCTCTCAATGTAACACTGTCCATTAATAAAAGGGTGAAAGAAATACTGACGAGGTCCTGATATTGACGAGGGGGCGGAGAATTCGCATCAGCTGTGTGTGTGTGTGTGTGTGTGTGTGTGTGTGTGTGCTTGGCCATCAAGTGGTATTTCAGACTGGACGTCCTGCGATGATGATAGCTCAGTTCACAACGACAAAACACACAGATCACATTGGTCGTGTCAATGGAACCATTTGGCAACTTTTTAAAAGTAAACTTTCCATTCAGAATCTTATTGGCATCCATTTCGGCGTCTCGCGCTCGTCATCCACTCAAAGCGTAACGTTAACCAACTATTTGGCCGGCTCGCAAGCCCAAACAAGTGTGTGCAGCGTATTGCATATATATATATATATATATAACAAGTATTGCATATATATATATTATGCAATACTATTAATTCTTTAGCAAATCTTAAAATGTGCATTAAAAATTTAACATGCCATTTAAAAAAATTGTGTTTTATATTCAGTTATACACAAAATAGCATTCAATTTGAATATCAGAGAGCATGAAATGCACACACACACACACACACACACACACACACACACACACTATTTTACATCTACCTTTGTGAGGATATTCATTGACACAATGTAATCTCTAGCTCCTTACCCTAAACCTACACATCTCAACTAAGTGCCAAACCCTTAACCTAATTATAACCTTATCCCTAAAACCAGGCCTTGACCCTCAAACAGGCCTTTAAAGGGCTCTCAGAAAGTGAGGACCGTCCAAAATGTCCCTTTACTCTTTTTGCCCTCACTCTGGTGGTCTAAAACTCAAACCAGTCCTCACAAAGATAGTTGTACAAGTACACACACACACACACACACACAGAGTATATTTAAAAAAAAAAAAATTTAAATACATTTTTTTTATAGTCTCACCCTTTTCAAAGGTCCGTATTTGGTGTCCTGCATTGTCAGTGTGGATTTGAACGGAGTGGGTGTGCGAGGAGAGCACTCCATGATAGAACGCCTCAGGTTGGGGGTCCGGAACCTGAAACAGAACGCCCATATATACATTATGAATTATTCAGGGTTTTATTAGAATCACATAAATCTCATTAAGTCTCATTCATTTAATTTACCCTGTGATAATGCTTTATATCTGCATGGGAACCTTCTTTAAGAATCACATAAAGAACCATTACAAATGCAAAAAGTATTGAAATGGGCCCTTACAGCTCGTTTTCCTTCTGAGGCCGAAGAGCAAGGTCTTGCTGCAGTGCTTTCTGGGAACAGACAGGTGAGGGCGTGACCGGTACATTTTGACTTTCTGAGTCTGGGCTTACTGATGCATTAAAGAACTACAAAAGAAAGGAAGAAAGGAAGGCAACAATCAGATACTAAACTGAAAACCACATATTTAACATTCAGAGGTGTAGGAGGACCTCTAAAAGGGGTCAAAATCAGCATACACCTCAACATTATTACATATGATTCATCATGCACAATAAACTACTTTCACTAGGCTAAAAGGGCAACACTAGCATGTAATGATGAAGAACAAATATTTGTGATGAAGAACAAATATTTGCGAAGTATAAAATTGTCAAGTGCAACATAAATATCTGTCAGAGGAAATTAAAAGTTATTGCATGCAGTGTTCACTGGACATTCCTTTCAATTTGCCCCTGGCAATCAAGGAAACAATGCAGCATTCCTTCATGTACAAATTCAAATGTTTCAATGATTTCTGGGTAACACTTTATTTTAATGTGTCCCTGTTACACGTTACATGTATTTACTATAGTAATATCTATAGATTTGTCAGCATTACATTCAACTAACCCTAAACCAAACCCTAATCCTACCCTTAGGATTAATTAATATAACTCAGAACTTAAATGTATAATTAAACTTAAAGATTAAAGATTTCTGATATTAAAGTCAAATGCTGTCTTGGTTATGTAAATAATGCATTGTTATGTAGACATCACTAGGAAACTAATTTCCCCCCCCCCCCCCCCCCCCCCCCCCCCCATTATTAGCACTAAAGCTAATGTAATACAATCTAATATCTTTTCCTCAGCACACACATTATGACACCCAAAAAACACTCATGGGTGTTATAAATGTATGTTATGTATGGTAACATGACCTTTAGATGAATCCTACGCATGTAGACTAATGCAGACTGATTTGTGTTAGTGTAAAGAGACTGATTCATGGAGCTCAGATAATAAGTGATACTCATGATTGAGTTATTGGGTGACTGATTGATTTATGCGGAGAATTTTCAGGCTACCTGAGAGGGAGAAAAGGGCAGGTGTCTGACGGCTGAATGTTTGGGCGTAGAGCAAAGAAATTTGAGGGCACTGCTGTCATCGTTGTGGGTGGGCGAACCCTGATTGGACTTAGCTTCAGTTTTAGGAAACCTCCTATCAGAGTGTAAGTTGGCCCAGATAGATGGGGCCTGAGAAGACGAGATCATGTGAGGACACCGAGGTTGACAGGTAACTAAACAGTGGCTATCAGCTGACCTTTACAGGGTCACCGTTCCTTTTAGATCTAATATAGGATGCTTTTATGGTCTCTTACCGAATCAATAGCATCAATAAACTCTGGTAAACTGGAGCTGGAGTCATTGTTTGGGCTGTTTGTGTTGCCATGGGCGCTTTCTTCTGGAAGGCATCCCTGGTCTAGGGATGGAGCCGGGACTGAAACAAACACGCCAACCGAGCTGTCCGTCAAAGAGCCTCTGTTCCACCCACTGTAGCCGTTCATGGAAATCTGCGAGAGAGGGAGGGAAAAAGAAGTTGTGTATGGGAGTGAGTGGCAGAAATTAAGCAAAATGAAGAGAGGGATGCATGCAGGAAGAACAGTCAGAGAGAAAGGGAACTTGTTGAGTTGTATGATGTGAAGTGTTGGGAGGGGGTTCGGAGTTGCACAAGGAGTTAAACAGAGCTTGTGGTGTGATAAGGCACAATTGCATAATTTAGCCAAGCAGTTAGAATGTGAAATAGACCCCCAGATGCTTCCTCCAATTAATCACACACACACACACACATAGAAACTTACACAAAAACACAGACACACACACACACACTTACTGGTAGTGCCTGCTGTCCCTTCAGCTCATTTTCTGTTGACATCAAGAGCATCTCAATCTCCTTCACCCTCTTTTCTTTCTCGGGGTCCTCTTCGCTGTAGTGTCTCTATGTCACAGGAATCAAAATGGAGCACAATAAACAAAACTCAATGGTTTATTTTGTCCGATTTGTGAGTTTGAACAATGCGATCATAAAAAAACTACGAACGTCGAAATAATATGAAAACAATAGAGAGAAAACACGTCAGATTGGTCGCACAAAAAATAAATCTACTGGCAAATGGCAAAGCTGCATTTTTAGCAGCCATTACTCCAGACTTCAGTGTCACGTCATCCTTCAAAAAATCATTCTAATATGCTGAAACATTTCTTATTATTATCAATGTTGAAACAGTAGTGCTGCTTAATTTATCTCTGGAAACAGTGACCTTTTCTCAGGATTCTTTGATGAATAGAAAGATCAAAGAACAGTTTTTATTTGAAATAGAAACATTATATTACTGCCACTCTTGATCAGTTTAATGCATCCCCGATTAATATATAGAACAGTTTCATTGACTCATTGGTTACCTGGATAGGAGCAGTGCCATGTTGAGGAATGTTCAAGATGTTCAATTGAAGAGCAAGTGGAAATGGCACCTGAACACAAGGGGAATAAAAGATCAATTACCAACAGAAGAATTCAGAATCGTAATTTTACTCTATGGCCAACAATACCATTATTTAAACAGGTAAACATATGAGAGAGAAGTTTTCTCGTACCCGTTGTGAGTCAGGCATGTAGTACGGATACTGATTGCTCATGGAAGAGGCAGGCATGGATGTGTTGGTCGGTGTGTGATTGTAGTTCAGGAGGTGAGATTTAGCGTAGCCGTTGCTTAGTGGAGTGGGGCTGACTTTAGCGGCGTGCTGAAGGTAGCCCTCTTGCTCGACCTTCCGCCGCATAGTGGAGTTCCAGTGGTTCTTTATGGCATTATCGGTTCTGATGACAAGAAAATAACATAAGTTTGTCCTTATCACATTCAAATACGTAGAATATAAGCATTTAAGTAGCATTTTCTTACCTGCCCGGGAGTAGCTTGGCAATCTCAGCCCATCGGTTTCCAAGTTTCTCATGTGCCTGATAGATGATCTGATCTTCTTCCTCAGTCCAGGAAGTCTTCTTCACCTCAGGGTTCAGGTGGTTGTGCCAGCGTTCTCTACATTGTTTACCGATCCGCCCCTTTAAGTGCTTTGCGATCACAGACCATCGTTTGGGGCCGTACTTCTGAACCAACTCAATCACCTAAGACAGAGAGAAAAGAAAATTGTGGTGAGCAAGTGATTGAGGAAAAGGAGGTGTATGCAGAAAGAGGGGGTGTACTGGAGGCCAGCACAAACCCAGAGAGAAAGGGAACTAACATTGCATAAGTGTTTTAAGATTGCACACAGATACAGATAGTGGTATTACGATGAATATCTGCGAAATACACCTGCTAATGACTTCTGCTGGGTCATAAAAATGACGATAAATGGAGAAACACCTGGTCTCGCTAGTTAATCATTGCAACACATTACCCGCTCAATGGATCTTTACTTTCCCCCTCAACTGCACGTGGATTTTTTGGTTGTGTAATTGGAATCCTGTGGCTGTATTTTTGGCTATCTGAGGTAACATATTGGTTGTGGTATGGTTATTTTGTGTCAGGTTGTAGATGTCTTACCCGTTGGTCTTCTTCTTTCGTCCACGGCCCTTTGATAAGTTCAGGGTTAAGAACTTTCTGCCAACGATGCTGACACTGAACATCTGTGCGATTCTGTGAAACACACACACACACACACAAGTACAGTGAGAATGGAAACTAATTTTGGATTGTCAATGTGGTGTGTAACTTGAATTAAAGTAATTTTTGTAATTTTTAATATGAGTTTAGTGGGCATGAGATCCCAGGTGTTTCGGAAACCCCACAGAGTGAATCAGAAATGAAACAGCTTTAGTTTCTAATTCTTGTTCATGTGTTGAGATTGACGTGTGGCAATCTCTATCTAGATATAGATGATTTTTTTTTTTGCATCTGTATGTGCGTGCACTGTATGTGTTTGTGCCTGAGAAGTTTTATACATTTGTATGTGAACATATGCTTCTACCTGAGTGCACATTTGTGTGTGTGTGAGTGTGTGTCTGTGTGTGTGTGTGTTTGTACATCCGTGTGTGCTTGCAGGTGCACAGTGGATTCTGAAACCTTGCCATATCCCCCCCATTTGACTCTGTTCCAAACTAGGCCAACCAATGAGGAATACCCAATTATGCAAAATCCTCCAAAACGTGCACACACTTCTACAGTACCTGATCCTTTGGCTATTCACATGCAAATGCACATATATAAAACACCACACCTAACATAACCTAACCTAACCCCCTAAAGCTTAAACACACAAGCCACATACATACACACACATTTAAACAATCGTAGACACAAAAACACACACTCACAGGTAGAAAGCTGGCGATGACTTTCCAGTCTTCTGAACCATGATGCTCTACCAGCCTCTTCAACTTCTCATCCTGTAAAAACAGTCAACATTATAGCATTAAATACATAATCAAATAATGCATTGTTAAACAAACAGTAAATAAATTATATCCCATTAAATAAACACCTCGCAAAAGCTACTTGAAGAATAAAGTTATCAGTTAAACTAAACTAAGTTTTAACAGCTACATAGGATACAATATAAAACAAAGCAGCCAAAAACACTACTCTAAAACATTTGAATGTCAAAATAGAATGTGGAAAAATCTAAAACTTAGTTTGTGCAAGACTATAAAACAATGAAAGCTTTTTTGCTTTGAATTATATATCAGAAGAATAGCTGTTAAAACTATATAATTAAAAAATACATTAATACATAGACACACACACTATATATATATATATATAGACACACATTTGTATGTGAATTTATATATATAATATATATTTATGTATATATATATAATATTTAAAATATTAATTTAGCATTATTTGTAATTGTTGACATTTTTTTTTTTTTTTTAGTTTATAAGTTTATTTCTATTTTTTAAGCATGTTTTTTTTAAAAGGTTATACTAAAAAATAACACTCAAACAAAGCCAGATAACAGTTTTGCATACCTCCTCACGGGTCCAGCGTGTCTTGCCGAGGTGGCGTTTTCCTGTCTTGGCATGAGGACCATCGTAGTCATGATCATAAATCTCCACATCATCATCATCCTCGTCGCTACTATAAACACTGGAGGGGAGGGTAAATGAAAGATTGTGAGATAAGGAGAGTAGGGTAATAACCAGAGGGGGGGGGGGTAAATAGTGAAACAGCAGAAGAGCAAACATGAAGGATGAGGAAGACCGAGCAGATCCTCATGAAAATTTTAGATGTGGTTGTTGACATACATAAAAAAAACACCCTTTCACCCCATAAGTCTATCACGCATTATAGTAAAATTAAGCGATAACACAGTCAACACAAAACCAGAGTGGATGAACCAGTACAGCCGGCAGGTTAGGGTGCAGGGGGGACACGCTCAGAGAAACCTGTTCTGATGTTTTTGGTTTCCACAGAAACAGTGAGCATGTGCATGGACTGGCACTGTTTCATGATGGAAGCGTGTTCAGACCTGCACAGGTACTGTCAAAACCATCTCACCTGGCCAGCTCTTGGCCAATCACGATAGAGCACAAGCAGACGTGGAGAACAATGTCTCCTGCTCTTTGTGCCACAGGTGTATGTGTATACGTACTTTTAAACCCCACGTTTATCCTTACTGCCAGTGCTTAAAGCGAAAGATGAAGATGATAGCTCACTTCTTTGACTAGCACTTGGAAACTTGGAACTGGAAATGTAAAACTCAAAAACGCAGCTAGCTCACTAAAATATATATATATATATATATATATATATATATATATATATATATATATATATATATATATATATATATATATATAGTCAAAAAGATACGGTTTCATCTTAGTGTGCAATGAGGGTTGTTGACTAATTGTACATGATGTGAGTTGAAACATTTGTAAAATAGACTCACTGTGGCTGAAACCTTATTCAAAGGAATTTTTTTAAAACATCAGTCTGAGTCTTAAGTAGTTTATCATGATCTTATGTGACCAATACAACATCAAATGCTGCCTGTCGTCTGAGCTTTTAAAATGTCTCTAATGAAAAAGTACATGAACTGCCTGATGGCTTTGAATTTTGAAACACAAACTTAAAGGGACAGTGCATGCAAAAATGAAAATTCTGTCATCAATTATTCACCCTCATGCTTAACCTGCATTACTTTTTTTCTTCTAATATCCTTGATATTTCTTCAAAGGGAAATATTAGGCAGGATAACAGCCACAGTCACCATTCACTTTCATAGTATGGATGGAAAAAAAGATGCAGTCAAAGTGAATAGAGGCTGTCAGACCCTTACATTCTGCCTAATATATATATATGGTTGCATTCAAAAAAGAAATTCATGCATGAGGGTGAGTAAATGATGCCAGAATTTCATTTTTTGGGTGAACTATCCCTTTAAGACTATAATACAAGTTATTCCAAATCCAGACAATTGTAAGGCGGATTTAGAAAATTTAGTGGACATAATCCATCCGGCTCACATATAATCTCAAAATTAATCCAAACGTTATAATACAACGTAAACAAAAACCCCACACGAACATGCCGAGAGGATTCTGCAATCGCCCGCTATTTTTCTACCACACTACGTTGCCGCTGAAATTGTGCCTCTCGTCAATTGTTTCTGAATCAAAATGAGTGTGTGATTTTTGGGGAAGTACCGAATCTCAACGTAACCTGTCCAGCGGATTCGCACGCTCTACCTGCGCGCACGGTGGATGAATGAAAATTTAAATGAACACGAGCGCGAGACCACCGCGCGGGCGCGAGCTGGGAGCGCACATGCCATCCACCTGTTCAGCGCGGCACAGCCCAACCAGAAGAAATAAACATTCCGGGGAGAGATGCGTGCGTTTGGAAAATTGCAAACGTATATAAGCGCTACATTTCTGAGCACGCATTTAATAAATGTAATGGTATCAGCACGAACTGTCTAGCCTTGCGTCTAAATGCCCGCATGTGACTATGGAGCGCAGTCTCATAATGTAAAGAAATACATGCGCGAAAGTTTAACAAAATGCATAAAACTTAATTCTCACCTGTGTCTGTGCCGCCTCGCCATCCCGCTGTTTAAGAGGAGGGTAGAGAGGTGATGATGAGTGCGCTCGGCTCAAGTGTGCTGAAGTTGAGTGCTGTCAGCTCCTCTTCGAGGAGGAAGTGCTGATATTAAGCTCTCTAGCGGAGTGTGCGATATTGTAAACAGATCCATCAGACAAAGCTAGGGCTGTCTCTCTCCCTCCCGCTAAATTTGGCGCCTCGGGTCCTGCGCATGCGCACAACCTCACTACTATTCACTCATCAGAGCGCCTTTTGAGCAGGAGGTCCGCGCTAATCGTACACTGTTGTTTTTTTAGAACAATTATATTGTGTTTTTCGAGGTAAAAAGGCAGGGAGGGGTGGTAGTGCGTTTCTTAGAGGACAATGTGGACTCTGAGTGGGAGTGAAAGTTTGGAAAACAGGGGGAAACAGAGCGTGAGGGGTCCGGGCATCTTGTCTCAAGCTTAGCGCTGTTTCTGCGGTACTGAGGCTGTACTGTAGTAGTGACGGAATCGTAAAGGATGGTTCCGAACGCGATTCCTCTTAACGAGTCCGGTTCGAGATTATTATTACTATTTTTTAAATTAGAATAATTTTAAAAAGTGTTCTTATTTCATTTGCCAAGTGAAGATCGTTTCATACTTTAACAGAACATATATTACAAATCAGAAATAAATATAATACAATTCTTAAATCGTTTTTTTCCCGCAAAACCCAGATTTGTGTTACTTTTGACATATCTTTTAGAGGCAGCATAAATGCAAATCAGTAATTAATAACTGTGGCCTATTTTAAATACCAAGCAAACACGTGGTAACAAATTATTCATTTTTATTAAACAACACTGAATACAACAAAGCTCATAATGTGTATCTTTAATAGGCTACGTTTTATGAACAACAATGAACAAGTCTCACGAGCCTTACAATTCGAGGAGGACATGGGGAGATTAACTGATTCGGTGTTGTCGATTCACTGTAAAGAACTAGTTCATAAGAGTCATTCATTCTGGAATCGGACTACATGGTTGCGCCGTATGTTTTTGATTCAATAAAAGGACCCGGCTCATAAGAGTCATTTGTTCGAGAATTGAACTGCACTGGTCTCCGTATCATAACTTGGATTCAACAGTAGCCTAAACTATTTTTGCGCTTAAATTCAGAGCACACAACACACAGTCAGAGTAGGCTTTAATAACGTCACGATGAACGAATAGCCTACACGTTTCAGAACCGTTGACATTTTTCGATACTTTTTCGAATTCGTACAAATTTCAGGTGTTCAGTTATGGAACCAACTAGCCTGAAATCTACTTAGAATTATATTCTTTCGAAATCTGCTGTTTTGTTATTTCCTAGGAATTCTTTTAAATCAACTACTTTATTTCACTTCTCTTACTTTCATCAGGTTGCAACAGTTTCGCTTTTCCTTTTCCAGAAATGTAGCCTATACCACCTCTGGTTTGCTGATATTTTCACTTTGCTTCAGTACCAAAGTTACACAATGCTTACATTTTGTTACTGAAAGTCATGATCAGGTTATTGTCTGGAACTGAAAAGTAGTGCAGCTTGTTTAAGTTCTCCGACATGCCCAACCTGTTGCCATGTGATAGTCTACGTAATTGCATAATCATCATGGATAACCAGCAAGCTCGCTCTCTTTTTCACACACCCTTGAGGGTTGTGGTTTATATGTTTTGTATTATAGGTTGCCTTTGCGCTTACTTGGTTGGCACATTGTGACCGTCACTTATCATATCGGTCAGCGCGAGCCATTGTTTCTGACCACTGACGCTCACGTGCTCAGCAGAGCTCGCAGCTCGTGAACGCGCCTCTGTTGTGTCTGTGCGCCGATGACTGAGAGCGCTCATCCATCCTTTGCAGAACAAGGAGGGGTTATTACTGGGGTGCTTCATTAAAAGATAGTCGCCATTTTATTTCAGTAGTCTACTTCCCTATGAGGCCATGTGATTTATGACCTACTCCTAGACTACACAACATCGCAACTAATTCATATTTGCTGTGGTGTCATACAACAACAACTTAAAAAAGTGTTTGAATTTCATTCCATAAATTACAGAATATCAAACCGAGTAGAATATAAAAACATGTTAGACTGTTTCTCAGTATAACCTTACAATGTTTTGATTCATATTGGTCAAATAGGTCCAATTATTAAATGAAGAATAACACTGACCAATCAAAATGAGGTAGGCCTATTCCGGAAACTATAATAAATTCCAACAATTAAAGAATATTAATAATTCTATTGCAGTTAGTTATGAAATGCAACATTAATAAAGAGCATTGCTCAACTGAAAAGCCATGACATCACTTATGTTTATGAGTAAAATACAGTAGGCCTAACTAATTTGATGATAAACTCTCCAACCCTGTTGCCCCCCACTCAAATAGCATGTCTGAAGCTTTTAGAATGCGTCTAAGATCTACAGGGAGAATCACTTCACGTGAGCACATGTGTGATGATGTTAAAGTGCAGAGTTTTCCATTGACCTCAAAATATTTGTGAGTCATTCTGGAAACAGACGCCACAAACAGACAGACTTAGTGATGTGAGAGACTAAGACTGAGACTGACCACTGTTTAATGCCTAAAATGTTGAATTTGATCTCTACTCTATCCCCCCTACCATACCCAGGCCCAGCCACCGAGACAACCTGTGGGTAACACTTTTTAGAAAGTTACGGTGAATGAAACATCCCCCACCACACACACATACCACACCTAAGGTGAATCCAGGGTCAGTCAAATGTTTATCTCCTGTCTCCTTCATCTCATCTCTCCTCCTTACTGTTTGCTACCTTCATTTAAAGTCACCATGACATCAAAAGTGACAATTCTTATTTTGTATGGAATATTGCAGTATTTATTATAAATTGATCTGTGCACATCATCACTTTTATTATAAATTGCCTCTTGCATCATCCTCCTCATCTTTTTTCTTCTCTGATGACAGGGACAACCTGTCACTCACATCACAAGACATCACAGCAATAGCAAACCACAAAGATTCTGTCAATTCTCAATGGGCAAAATCAAGTCCCGCACTACATTTTTCCTTGTTCGAGAATCCGTTTCACTCGGATATACGTCACAATAGGAAAGAAAAGACTATTGCAACTTTCATTTCATGCTGACTATAAAGTAAGACATTTTAAATAAAAGCAAGAAAACTCATTAATTATGCACATCTGTGCCATTCATTCAAACTCCTTCTCCAATACACTGTCATGGCAATTCATAATGTTTTTGCAAATTGGTGGTTAATTCATATGAATGTACACATTTTTGTATGATCTGCTTATGCCCCACTGATGGTTAGGTTTAGGGGTGGATCTTTCATGCCGGCGGAAGTTTTTTCTTCTTCAAAAATTTTACATTTCCGTAGAAATAACATCGTACAAATTCATACAAAATTGCATCGGGATGCTTTCTCTGTATGGAAAGAACCCCTCCCACCTGTGTCTTTGCAACCTACTCTGTAGACTTGATATAACTGGGTCAGTCTAAGAAAGCATGAAGCAATGAAGCATCTGTATATCTGCAGTGCTGAGTGTGTTTTAAGTTATATTTAGACATGTTCTCAAAGTTTAAATGTCATGCAGATGTGAATGAAACCATATTTAGCACAAACAGTATCAGATTAGTGACTGTGGTAAATCTCTCCTTATCTGCCTGCTGTACAGAACAACTTCACTTATACTTTACTTCACTCACTATTCCTGACTTATAAGACATTACAATGTAAATGGCATCAAATTGATTCAACATTCACCCAAAACTCCTATCCTCTCCTTTAAGTTTTTGATAATTCTCCCTATGTTTCCCCCGTCCAGATTGAAAGGCGCATTTAGGGAACTAAGCAATCAGCTTAGTTCTCTGTTCATATATCCTAAGTGATTCCTCCGTATAGGGCCATCGATTTATTGAAAGTATTGAAACCGAAAGATCAAGATCCTAAAAAATCTGATATAGCAGAGAGGAGGAGAGAGATTGAAGGTGGTTTCCAGGAGTAGGTTTCGCAGCTGCAGAGTCTTGTGTTCCAAGTAGATAAACCTTACAGGGGTTTTTTTTTCTCCAATTGGGCTGCTATAGATGTCAAAAGATCAATTAAACACATGACAATGAGTGAAAAATATACACATTATAGATAAGCTAGTTGGAAAACCCATTGTCAGCGGTTCCCCAACTGTCACGCAACTGTATTAATCTAATTAATCGCATCATTAATAATTTAGTTTGACATTAGCTACACGTTGTCATATGTGTCAGTGTTAATTTATATTTGATTTATATACACTTTGCGTTGTAGAATAAAAAGTCTCTATTACACTTGTCAACTAAGGCTATATTATTTCACTGTAGAGTTAACACAAATCTAGGCAAATATGTGTCTAAATATTTTCTGAAAGTGTATGTTTATCCTTTACAAAACTTACCGTGTTAACTATAATCACCGCATAGATTCCAGTTTTGACTAAAAACATTATTGTTTAATCTGGCTTTAAGAATCTTTTTAGTTTTAGATGCTTTCAGAATCAAGACTGTGTATTGTCTCACTGCGCATGCGCGTCCTTTTTGCTTCTGATGGCCGTCAACATGGCGGCTGTGGAGTGAGACGCATGTCTAAACTTTGCTCCGACAATTGATATTTTGCCTCGCGTATATTGTTTATGTGAAAGAAAGCCGTCGAACAAAAAATGTCCCGCCACAGGAATGTCCGAGGTTATAACTACGACGAAGGTATATACGGGAAATATGATATTTAGCAGCTTTTATTTAAAGAGGCCTGATTGCTAGTTAACGTTAACTTTAGCTGGTTTATTTATACAGAGTCCAGTGCTAGAGATTATGACAGACTGCTGTCGTGTCACTGTTTCAGATGGTAACAGCTGGACTGTGCACCTGGTAACCAGTTCTATGCTTTTAAACTCAAATATTTGTATTTAATTCAAATCACAACTAACAGTTAACGTTACTTTACATATTGCCTTTATATTTCTGTCTATTTGGGTGATCACAGATCAGCCGTCTAGTAAGTTATATAAAACAAAAGTAACAGCTGGGTTCTTAAATCACTCTATTTCTACTCCGTTTTAGTGACTTTTGACATTCACTTTTGTTAATAACTGTTGTTGCATTGCTTCAGGTGGTGTACGTTAGCTGACTAAGCAAAGCTTTTTTTGGCCCCATCAATGCTTTTCTGTTTGTTGATGCAGTGGAATTGCTTTAACTATAACTATTTTTTGTGGTTTTGGAGTAAAACAGAATTGTCTCAATTTCTTCCTTTTTTATAGACTTTGAGGATGATGACTTGTACGGGCAGTCAGTGGAGGATGACTACTGCATCTCTCCTGCCACTGGTTTGTGTTTTTATTAAAGTTGCATGATTTAAATAGTGTTATTTCCTTATTTTGTATTCCGGTCATTTTGATCAGTCATAAATCACAACCGCAAAATGTTCCTGTTATTTATGTTTTTTTTATTTGAAGATTGTAAATGATCATTTGCATTTAATTTTTGGCCATATGTTGGATTAAATTGAAAAAAAGATTTGGTTTGATATGATTTCTACTCTTATATGACCCAGTGCAGTGCCATTTATAAAAAAATCATCTTTTTCCCCCAAAAAATTGCCCACACGCATTCACATGTTGAATCATGGGATAGTTCACCCAAAAATAAAAATTCTGTCATAAATTAATTGTGTTGTTCCAAACCCATAAGACTTCTGTTCATCTTCAAAACCAAATGAAGATATTTTAATGAAATCGGAGAGATTTAGATCTGTCCCTCCATTGAAAGTCATTTCACCCAAAACTCTGAAGGTTCAAAACATTAATAAAAAGATCGTAAAACAAATCTGATGGATCAAGCAGTTTAATCCAAGTCTTCTGAAGAGACACGATTGCTTTATATGATGAACAGATTTAATTTAGGATTTTATTCACATATAAACATTGAACATCTAAAGAGTACTCAAATGTGGTAAATGGAAGCTCAAACTAGTTGAACAAATCTCATTTGTTTTTGCGGAAGTTAAAACTCAAAGGCTCTGCGTGACGCACGAGAATGAACATATAGATGCATCACAGTTTTGGGTGAATAGACTTGTAACGGAGGGACAGAAATCTCTCAGATTTCATAAAAAATATATTCTATTGTGTTCTAAAGATGAACAAAGGTCTTATGGGTTTGGAACGACGTGAGGGTGAGTAATTGATGACAGAACTGTCCCTTTAACTGTATAATATTGATGTTCATTTTTTTCTGTTATGTCTGATATTTGTGAATTCATGTTTCCATAGCCGCACAGTTTATCTACTCACGGCAAGACTCAAGGCAGGCTCGACATGTAGAGACCGTGGAGGAGGCAGAATATGAGGAAGAGGAGATGCCAACCTCTCCAACCATCACAAGCACACTAGACCCACTAAAGCAAGGTACACACTGACTTTATGGGTTAAGAGGGAGGTTAAGATGGTCACTTATTCTAATGAATATCTGGCTAGTAAGTTTATCTATTTTTTTCTTTAATATTTTTAAAGGCAGTGCTTTAAAGGGAATGAATATAGAATATATATATATTTCTGAGGGCTGACAGTCTAAAAGTTAGGCCTATTATTACTAAGTGTTGCAGTTTTGTATCTCTAAGAAATGTCTGATTAGGGTCTGGTGGACTAAATCAGGCTAACCATTTTCCTCAAGCCAAGCCATTGGAATTTGAGCATATGTACTACCGTTCAAAAGTTTGGGCTTGGTAAAATTTTAAATGTTTATGAAAGTCTCTTATGCTCACCATTTATTTGATCAAAAATACAGTAATTGATTGAACATTTTTTAACAATTGTCATAGAGCAAACAACAACGAAAAAACATCGAAAATACATAAAACTATAATAATAATACAATTCTTTGAAAATTAAGTGATTTTTTTTTTTACTGCAAAAAGTGAGGAGCACTGTCCTAGGTCTATAGTAACAGTCACAATCGCGCACCTGACCACACCACACGCTACAAAAAATATAACTGCTATCTGCCACAATGAAAAATCCTAACAAAAGCTCTTGTTTATACAGGCTGTATATTCTTCTTTACTTTCAAAGCTATGGGTTAACTTTTGTCCAGCCGATCTAGGAGTTTTAAAACAAATACACAAAAAAACCCAAAGAGCCTAAAAAACAATCCTAATAATAATAGGCTGCATAGTAGGACCGCATATAGGTTTATTTTCGTTTTGTTACATTATTTAGGCTATTTTCAAATGCGTCAAGTGTACAAATAAAAATAAAAACAAAAACATATCAAGAAAACACAATCTATTGAGTCAGGATGATAAAGCCGTTAAAGGGACTGCTCACGTCTTTTGCGCGCTCAAGTTCGATTTCAAATGTAGGCGCGCGGTGTGCGCGCTCATGATGGAAGCAACGCGGTCGCGGTGCGACGCGCTCTTTTTTTTTTCCAAGTGCGTCCACGCCTCATGGAGATAAAAACATATAGTGTATAAAAACATAAAAACCAAAACAAGTAGCGTTCTAACTAGGGCTGGGTACCGAGTTCGGTACTTTTTAGGTACCGACCGAATTGCCTCGGTACTACCGAGTATCGAAACATGTCTTGTTTTTCGGTACCAAATTTCGGTACCTAAGTGGTTAATCTCGTCAACGTCAGTGAAACATGCATGCAGCATGATTGGCTGTGGAGGAAAAACACTAGTTTACGCGGCTGCCCAGAGACTTGGCTCGTCGCATGTGAGGCTGTAGTGTGTGTGTGTGTGTTTGCCAGAAGCACGCGATGCAATATTTTCGACAAGATAATTGCTGGTAAATCTGATAAGGCAAAGCGGTGTGTCATACAAAGCACACCGAACGCGAATAGAGCGTCAAATAGGCGTCTATCGCGTCTAGTTAGACTAGGGCTGTTTTCGACGAAGGATTTTCATAGTCGAATCTGATTCGTTAGATTTTGCCGTAGTCGACTGATAGTCGAACCTTTTTTTTTATTTATTTTTTTAGATAGCAGCTAGACGTTCGGTTGAATAACTGTTCGTCTCTTATAGGAAAACTCGCTCTACGTTTAAAATGAACAGCAAGACAACTAGAAGTGAATGTGCTTTCCATTAAATGAATCCTTAACAACAACAAAAAAAGCTTTGTTTTAAATAAATCACACACAGTAAACAAAACCTTAACAAAAAAACTTTGCAATGAACTTTGCAATTTAGACGCGCAAACTGGTTGCCGGTGCGGTCGGTGAGACGTACATGCCCGAGCAGATTCGGCTTGAAGCCGTTCATCCTCGGATGCGGTGTCGCGCGCGCTGTTACAAAAAAAGCCGTGCACACAGCCAAGCGAAATGGGGTCTTGCCGGTCTTGCACACCCAACGCGTCATTTTTTGCCATGCGCACCTTCGCGCTCGTGCGGACGCGTCTGGTATAAACAAGGCTTTCTCCGTGTCCGCGCGCGTTCTGATCGGTGAAGATGCACAGACCTCTCCCGAATGATCTCCAGCACTCATCCTCCGAAGCACCACTAACTCCGCCTCCGTTTCCCTCGTAAGCTGATATTAGTATTTAAACATTCTCTATGATAAAATTTTTTTGTAAAAAATATTTTAATAGCACGGTTTTGGCGGTTATGGAGTTCTAATGACACTGTCGGTCTCATGGTTATATGATAACCGTCACACCCCTATTACATAACACTTCCCTACTGTTCGACTATGAGGTTCATAGTCGAATCAGACCTCTCCGAATCGAATCGTCGAATCCTCGACTATTAGAAGTCAGCCCTAAGTTAGCAATCTTCCGCTCGAGTTCAAAACGCGTCGCCCAATTCGCATCATTCGCGACGCCCGGCGCGAATGATGCGTCTATCCCCGTCTTTGACTTTGTATCTAATCTACTAGCGCAAATAATTAAATCCGCGTTCGGTGTGAACAGTGAACACACCATTAGTAAACACTTGTTCATTAATAAACAATTAAAATATCTCCTTGCTGTTGTTTCCCGACACATCCATAATCATTAGGCTACTTTTGCCAGTGCTTTGCTGCAAGCTTGATGTGTGCGGAGCGCGAGGCATATATCCCGCCCCCCAGTAGCCTATATTTAATTTAATTCACATTTATTTGTATAGCATTTTTCACAATACATATCGTTTCAAAGCAGCTTTACAGAAAATGAATGTGTCTAAATTACAATTTAGAGTGATCTGTTATCAGAGGTGACAGTGTAATGCATTTCTATTAATTTTCATTCAATTTCATTGTTAAACAATGCATTAAGTTAAGGAAGAAACAATGAGCTCATTGAAGTAAAGAATACATGTTGTTAAATGATTAGGAAACATAGAAAACTTCAGCATTGGTGCTTTTTTACATACTCAAAATATGAGTGTAAAAAAGTCAACAAACTGAACAAAAAAAAATAAAAATTAGGTAATGTTATATTGTTAAACAAAATTGGTATCGAAAAAAGTATCGTTCAGGAACCGGTATCGAAGTCAAGGTATCGGTATCGAACATTTTGTTACGATACCCAGCCCTAGTTCTAACTGAATGAATACAGCTAAACTACCTATATCCCTTACTGAGCACGAAGCAGCAGCGCAGCCAGCCACAGGTGCGAACCGAGTGTTCAATGTGTGTGCGCTAAACTGTGGCGCTGTTACAAAATAGCCTAAATTAAAGCATTTAAAGTTGGGGATAAACCATAGGCTAATTATATTTAGAATACAGTAATATATAACTGCTTATAAAAGGAATAAATATCAAGGAGTAAATCATTGAAAATTTCTTTCTATTGGTAAAAAAAAAAATGCAACTGGTCGACCAATAAGAATGTCAGTCGACCAAGACGGCATCGACCGATTAGTCGATTAAACGACTAAAGTTGACAGCCATAGTTATTACAATTTAGAATTACTGTTGTACTCTACTCTAGTCATTACTTCAGTCTTAAGCGTCACATGATCCTTCAGAAATATTTCTAATATGTTGATTTTGTGCTCAAGAAACATTTATTATCATTATCAATGTTAAAAACAGTCACTGCTTAATATTTTTGTGGTAACCATGACACATGCATCCTTGCTGAATAAAAGTATACATTTCTTTAAGAAAAAAATCTTATTGACACTTATTACACTTTGACTTCAGAGTTCAGCTTTTCAATTTATGTCAGAAAAGAGTGACCGACCAAGGGTTTAATCTTTAGGATTTTATTAAAATACCTTGTGGAATTTACCATCAGAGGTTACCAACCCAAACCTTTGAAAGGAAGTAAAGTTCAAACTTAAACACAAAGGATTAGATTAGTAATTATTACATCAGTACAAAAACACCATTGTTTGTCAAAAATCCATATTCAGTTTTGAGGAATGTTAACATATTCCATTAGGAATATGTATTGTATTAGATTTTATTAATATTAATATGTTTGTGTTTGGACAGGTCAGTTGTTTTCCTGTTTGGATCACATGAGAGCAGTACTAGGAGACTCAATTCCAGACTCCACACTGACTCAGGCAGCCCTTAAATACGACTGCGACCCTCACCGGGCCCTTGATTTCATTCTAACTGAGGAGAACACCAATACACACGCCCCTCCTGTCAGAACCAACGCACAGCCCGAGCCTACCACCACAGCTGCACCACAGAAAGGTACACACACACACCCTTCCACCCAGAACACACTAACCAAAAAAAACCCTACACACCATTATACAATTTATAGCACATTAACTACCCAAAACACATCTGTGCCACTTCCACTTAAAAATGTGCCCTCTTATGTATTTTAATCCAAAATGAAAATGAAAATCACTCCAGCAAGACCACAAATAGTTAAAACACAAAAAGTTGGCATGAGGTCTCAGGGGAAAATGTTAAAATCCAGGGTTTTTCCAAAACTGGGGAGAACCTAATTTTTTTTTGTTGTGTTTCAGTACCAGAGGCTATAAATAAATGCAAATAATACAACATTAAAAAGTATTTATAAAAGAAATACTACTAACACTGATTTTTATTATTATTATTATTATTATTTGTTACATATTTAAGACAAACAATTTTCTACTTTACCTTTACAATTTATGTATACAATTTAAAAATCTAAGATACAATTTTTTCCCCAGCCTTCAACTGCCAACTTTGTTTACATCCACCAGACTGAGTTTTTATTTGTTGCTTTTGTTGTTGTTGTTGTTTTTTTTTATCCTTAATTTTACGATGTATAACGTATTGCCTTTTTCCTGCTTTCTCTGTGGTCTCGGCTAACCATTGATCGCCTTCCTCATCCTCTCGGTTGTACTCTCTGACTACAATTGGCCCTCGTAAGGTAAGGAGCCTTATTTTCTCCATCACACGACAGTATTAAGAAGACTGTATCAAGTGCACATTCAGAGAAACCCCTGAAACGAGACGGCGGTCAGTCTTGCAGCCTCAGTGATCTGTTAGCCATGCCTGAACCAAACAAGATCATGCCTCCTGTTTTAAATCCTCCCCCTGGTCTGGGAAGTTTGACAAAAGGCCATTTAAAAGGGCTTTCAAGTCATAATTTGGGCAGTGATGGAACTTTAGGACAAAGTTCACTCGCCCAAGTAATAGCTCAGCATGAACAGAAGTGTACAAACATTCCTCCTTTAGTTGCTTCCACTGGTGTCTCATTGGATTACACAGCTCCTCTTACTACCAGTCCTTTTGGTTCTTTTCTTGGTTCTACCCCCCCACTTTCTACAGTTCTATCGCAGGGTCCTAGTGTCCCACCTTTTCCCGGTTTATCTGTTGGCTCTGGGGCGTCTCTCTCTTCTGGTTTCTCTTTGGGAACCTCTGTCCCAGCTGGTCTGGGTGTGACATCCTCCTCATCTCTTCTGACCTGCTCTCTCAGTAGTCTGGCGCTGCAGGATTCCCAGCGGTCCGCCCCTCTTCCGGTTTCTTTAGGGAGTTTGAGTTCTGTCCTGCAAAGCACTGGGCCATTGGGAGTACCTGGGCAAGGGAAGAGCTCTGGAAGCCTTTCATTGGCTGAGCTGATTCAGAAGCACCAGGACAGCAGTCCCAAACTCTATGACAGTTTACCAGGACTCCAAAACACCCAAAATTCATATATTACTGGTACACAAAACAATGCGCACATCCAAAAGCCTATCCAACCATCTGCTGCAAATGCTCCTCCGGGCTTTTCAGAGGCACCATCCCTGTCTGAACTCATGTCCCACAACCAAGTGTCACTTACATGCACTGCATCTCTCAAGAGTGAAAATATGTCTAATCATCAAGCATTGAACAGATCTACAACAGTATTACCTAAGCCCCGCTCACTTAGCTTAAATCAGAGCGTCGATCTTAGCGCACTTATCTCCCAAACATCTCCTGACAGTCGCTCGCCAACCCTTTTGAGTTTTACCCAAGTCTCCGCTAGTAAGAAAAAACGTGTGTTTGCTAAACCGTCAATTTTTGCGTCCGCGTTTTGCGTATCCGTGAGCAGCGAGAAGAGTCTGCGCAGTAGAGCAACGCATAATGCTTTCTTATACAGCAGACAGATGGAGAGAGTGAAAGAACGAGTGCAGTGTCTACCTCTCCATCACATCACCCCGTTTTCTTTCGACACGCCCTCTCCGGATGACATGGTAAAGGCAAATCAGAGAAAAGCTTTTACTCGAGACTGACATTTTTTTTATTTTATCTTTCAGGACCATTTAAAAAAATCTTCCAAACAAACAGTTTTGAGACTCAGGTTAATTTTTTACTTAAGATTATGGCGTTACAGTTTTGCCCATAATCCAAAGAAGCAGGGCTGTATCTAGAAGTTGTCTGACTGAATGCTAAATAATAGTGTTATAGAATGAAATGCATAGATTAGCATAAATAATTTTAGGAAAATATGAGCTTTCAGATGTTAATCATTGATAAGCACTCCAAGGGATGTACATTTGAGCCATGAAAGTATTATTTAAAGAACTGAGACTGCTATTTTATATCATTCCCCATATAATTCTTTATAATTTAGTATTTTTCAGATTTTTTTTAAATATATTTATTTACAGCTAACCATTACACTGAAAAGTTGTAAAGGACTTTTTGTTCAAAATGTCACAACCTCAGATAGTAATATAGTATTACTTTTAAAGTCGTCTTGTTTTCAATTTTTCATGTTGATTTTTCATATTTTCACTTTTAAAAAATTTGTCATTAGACTAAATGTATATTTTTATACTTGATTATGTAGTTTTATGACATGTTGACAAATTATTGATTCAGAATTCTAGAGTCTCTACATAACGAAAAAGAAAATATAGAGTAGGCGCAGATAGAGTGCAAAAGATAAAAGAAAAAAACAGCAGATTCTCTCTACAGCTGTTTTGCTGCCATTTGAAATGAGGTGCAGCGCTGGTTTACCACAAACACAGAAAGAGGGAAGACATTTGGGTTCGGGGGACACCTGGAGTTTTTCCTATTATGTGTTTTGACACCCAACACTGTAAAAGTGTGTTTTATTTATAATAATTAATGTTTAATAGACATTTTGTTAATTGTTCTTTTTTTCTTTCAATTTTGATTGTCCACTGCATTTTTAACTTGTTTTAAAGCACTGATGTGGCCATGGGCCTGAAGTTTTGTATATATTCTGAAATAAAGATTTTCCATTTTCATTTGTGCGATTGATGTTGGAGTGTGTGAATATATGGGGGTGGAGGGGAACTTGTTGAGGCTGTGCTTGTTTTTTGCTCACCTTAAAGGGTGTGTTAGCTTGTGGTGTTTATCACTTACGTGTGACTCTGTGTGTGCGCGCGCACATATGTACATATAAAACAGAGAGTCTTTGTGGCCACATAAAGGTGTTAACACACCCAGAGCATATTGGAAGAGATTTTACAAAGGCTTTGCTTTCATAGTGGTAGACCATCCACCATGGGAGATGATACACACATGCACAGATCTGAAGATGGTCTGAAAACACTCACACACCTGCATGTGCATGTTTAGATTGGCTTTGTTTCCTCATTGCACACTGACCTAGTGTCTAAAACAGTATTATCCTGAAAAGAGTGTGTTCTTTGGGACTGTTGGTGAATAAGACTTAGTTAAGCCAACATAAACTATAAGATTTAATTAGGTGACTAAATGTTCTGGCCATTTAATCACTGACTGTGCTTGTTGGGTTTAAATGTTTACTGAATTTCTTCATTGAAATGCATCCAAAATTACTAGTGGTGCTATAAGTAGTTATTAGTACTATTATTTATACTTAGAGTTAGATATTTGAACAAACTGCTAATCTTAAATATTCTAAAAATGAAAATGGTCATTATTTATTGCACCCTCATGTCGCTCCAAAACATTCCTTCTATACGGAATACAAAGGAAGAAAATTTGAAGAAGGTTTCAACTGTTTTTGTTAATGTATTTAAAGTCAGTGGGGCTTTCATTGTTTGAACAAAATAAAACAGACCTTTTTTCCAAATTATCTTCTTTTGTGTCTTGCAACATGAGGGTGAGTGAATGATGACAGAATTACATTTTTTTTCTGAGAACTATACCTTTAAGTAATAAACTTACCTTCACAGTTTGTGCTACACACATTTGAGGAGAGGTGTGTTTTTGCATTTCTAAGAAATCAGACTTATTATTTTGCATTTGGTGGACAATAAACTGGCAAAAATCCCATAGACTTAAATTAAAGGAGTGACCCGTGCCATATCTAGAGACCAGAATATCATGTTGTTGAGCTCTTTTGGCATAGAACAGTAAGTAGCAACCTTAAAACCCATTAGAGTACCCTTAGCAACAGCATATTAATGCCCCGGCAACCACTTAGATTACCCTAGCACCATGATGATGAGTTTTGCATAGGCAAACATCCACTATTTTCTTCAGAAAATGTAAAAGCTTTTTTTTTTTTACTGTTATGTTGCTTTGACTGCACACACTTTGTATCTTTCCTTCTCGCGTGTTCTTGTTAACTCTCTGTTTGCCGAGCCAAGCGTGGGTGAAGGCCTTCTTTTGAAAAGCATGATGCAGCTCACCTTTCACACTTGCTGTCTTCAACTCCTTTTTGTAAATCTCTTTGCCATCTGACCACCTCAAGTCATCTATCCCTTTTTCCCCCTCTCTGTTTTCTCTGCCTCCTTTTGCCACCCACACAGGAAAGAGTGACTGGTTTACAGCTGGCCCTGTTACTGCTCTTTGAGGCTTTCTCCCTTTTTTGCACTTTGTGGCTTTTGCAGAAATGGTGATATGTCATTGTGTCTGTGCTGCGAGTCGTGCAGCACTACATAGATTGGTCAGAGAGCGAGAGAGAGAGGTTATTGACCCTATTTGAGAGTCTGAATAAAGATCACTTGTAGCTTTTCTCCTTCTCTGTCAGACTGTTTCTTGTTTTCTCATTCTTTGTTCTCCCCGAATACTGTCAGTAGAACTAGATGATTTTACTCCTTTAGACTGTGAAGACTTGCACAGACTACATACACAGTAGTCTACATACCTATTTAATTTAACTTAAAGAAATAGAATTGATGATTAAGTTTGTATTAGTGGTGTTTGCTAAGTTAAGCGTCATACTTGGAGTTATAGATTTGAACAGATCTCTAACCCTAAAAATTCAACTTTAGCACGTAACTTGACCTGAATTGTTTGTACTACAGAGATGAATGATGCCTCAAATATTGTGGCTGGGTTCTGAGAACTGTGCTATTACTTATCCGAATGATTAGACTTGTGTTTTTTTCTCACCTGGGGATTACAAAATGGACGATGTATATCTAGGGTACCGAATATCAAAGTCATGGCTGGTTTTTACTTGGTAAAGTAAAAAACTGTGTAGAAATGGCGTAAAACTGCTTGGATTCCGACTAGAGCTTAGATCGGGCCCAAAAAAATCAAGCCCGACCCTACCTGAGCCCGTGCACGTTGTGTCCGAGCCTGGCCCGGCCCGACACATTAACTATAATTATGAGCCCGAGCCCGATTTAAACCCGACAATTTTTTAATACGTGGGTCATTATAACTGACGCTCTCAACTACTTTCTATGTTACTTTCTCCCACCCGCAACTTTATGTTTTGTCCCGCTCCCGCCCGCAAATAGACTTTTTTCTGTACCTCCAAATACTTTCAAGTTAGCCTACGTGTCGCCACCATACACTTAAGCATAAATGCTCCTGATAAATGATTTGTTATTAAAGCATTAACACACAAACCACTGTTAATTTAACATAAAAGCAAGCAGGCTATTGCGTGCATGGTTTGGCATGACTGAATGCGCGCAAAGTGCGCTCCCTTAATAATTCCTAAAAATCTGACAGTTCATTGCGATCTCACACATCTCTGTTATTATCAATGAAGCTGACTGCACAATGAATCTTTCATAATATCCACACTTTGTTTGTTATAAGTAGAGGATTTGCCAGCATACAGAATTCAGCACTTTTGAGCGGTGAGGGGAGTGTTATCTTAAATGCTTCTGATTGGCCATTGCGTTCAAGAAATCGACACGTTTGTCTGTGATTGGCTACATCACTCAACGCTGCACACGTTATAAATATAAACTCTGGCCTGTAAATCATTTCTATTTTGTTTTTGGTTGTTCTTGTTGCTTTTCTGCAACAGATGAATAAAAATCTATTAGTTTTTATGTTTTATTCATAGATATTTCTAGTTTTCATTTTATTCCCTTTCTCCTGCAACCCGCACACACAGAGAGAGTGCATTACCGCCCGCGCTCGCACTCGGCCATCAAATCTAGTGCCGCACCGCACTCTATTGCGTTTGGAGTGCGCGTCTCTAGATCAAGGGCCGGGCCCGACCCGGCCCGAGGATAGTGTCGGGAAATATCGGCCCGACCCGGCCCGTGGATATTGTCGGGAAATATCGGGGGTCAAGTTCGGGCAGAAAATCTAAGCTCTAATTCCGACCGCCATAGCAACACCCTTGCAACCTCTTAGAATACCCTAGATGCAACATACGAAATCGAATACTTCCCTGCTATATATATAGCATGCGAAAAACAGGTTGCCAAAAGAGTAGTATGTCCGAATGCATACCCGGCGTCCAAATGTGCCTACTTATAGTATGCAAAAAAACAGTATGTGAGCAGAGTAGTATGTCCTAATTAAGTTTTCATAAAATAGTAGGCGAAAAGTACACGGATGACCACCTAATTCTGGCGAGATTCTGAAGTGCGCATACAATGGACACTTTACTATCCCATGAGGCCATGGGGGAGAGGATTTATGAAAGGCGGTGAAGCGACATAACTGACGCCGGTAGGTCATATGTAGAGCTAGGTATCGAGTTTGATAATTTTAACCAAATTTCGAAACATAAGGGGTTAATCTCGTCAACGTCACTTAGCCAATAAGCATACAGCATGAATGGCTGTTGCAAGGTATCAAGGAAAAACACTAGTTTACGCCAGTTATGCCCAGAGACGTTGCCCACACGTGAGGCTATAGTGTGTAAGCATCCCAACCCCCATAGATGTAAAGGATGTGGAAAAGATCAAAAGTGTGTCTACATTTCACCAGGCTCGATGCCAACAGTGCGCAATGTAATATTTGCAAAAAGATAATTGCTGCCAACACCGGCAACTCGACAAATCTAATGAAGCACTTGTCAGTGCACGGAATAACTTAAGAGCAGAAAGTTGCTCCGTCTTCGACTGCAAGAAGAATTGTAGTGCGTCACAAATGAACCAAAGCTCAGCGTATAGGCTACTTGCCTCACAGACATGAGAAATAGGCATATAGAAAGTTTAAAATGTCTACTTTTAAATGAACCAATTCGAATCGAAAACAAATGAAAGTTGCATTTCTCTCTATAGGTGCGCACACGTTCAATATACTGCGGAGATGACGAGAAAACATTTTTAAAATTGTTTATTAATAAACAATAAAAATGTCTCCTTGCTATTTTTTTCCTGACACATTCATAATAATTTGGTTACTTTTGCCAGTGCTTTGCAGCAAGCTTTATGTGTGCGCTTGAGCGCGAGACATATATTCCTCCCCCTAGTGGCCTATATCTTTGTCTTTGACTCTGTAAAAAAAAAAGTCAACAAACTGAAAATATAAAACCAAAGTTTTTTTCCCCAGGTAATATGTAATCTTGTTAAAACGGATTGCATAAAATTGGTATTGAAAAAAGTATCGTTCAGGAACCGGTATCGAAGTCAAGGTATCGATATCGGAAAATTTTTGAACGATACCCAGCCCTAGTTATGTGACAGTAACATTGCAGATGTAGTACGTCCAAATTTCATTCATACAAGTGTTGTCACGATACTGGTATTTCCAACTCCGATACGATACCTTGAGAAATATTGATATTTGATACCGTTTTTGAAACCACAGGGAACACCGCCATATACACCGCCATACAGATAACATGTTATTATCTCATAATTTTTTAATAATTTGGTTAATTTTTTTGTAATAGCTCACACACAGCACAGGATGGCTTTTAAAAAAGACAAGTAAAGATTCAGTAATAAAATAAGAACAAATAAACAAATGATAGCACAAATAAATACAATAGAATAAAGAGACAACAGTCCAACAGTATTTAGGGAAGAAATACTACAGAAATTAAAGTATTCAAGTGTAAAATAAAACTGGATAGTTTTCATTGTAAAAATTAAATGCAGATTAATGCTTACAATTAAAGTTACAAAAAACTGTCAGCGAGTGATTTTCTCTCTTTTCTTTGATTAACATGACCGATGGCAGCAGGGATATATTAGGCTACTGTCACTTTAAGAGCTTATGCACAGATCCAGTATACCGTTACACAACATGCGATTTCTCTCAACTATTTACGTTACAAAACTGACTTTTAAATGAATACTCTTAGACAGGCATTTTGGGAAAAAAAAATATCCTCGAAAAAGTCTAAAGCGGCTTTATCAGAGCACAACTTTGTTTAGATCAGTGGGGCGTGGTTTTGGTGTGAGTGCGAAACCTGCGGGAATTAGTAAAATTCTAAATAATTTACAACCGGAAGCGTTGTACTAAAGTTTGCAGAACGCGGAAGTAAGCTGCACATATACCCTATTCAAGCACTATTGAATCGTAGCTAATGTGTCGAGTGAGTGAGAGGAGGCGGGTGTGTGACACTTCGCCATCGGAGAGAAGAGAGAGTGAGAAAGCGCAGCTGCTATCAGTCTATGGATACTGCAGAAAAGGAGTATTGGAACAGTTTCAGATATTTCAGTATGGATGAATATTGAAATATTGATATTATTTGACAATACTACATACTACCCATATTCGTACTATATATAACATGCTTTTTTAATGGTTGTGAATTAAATTCAAATGTAGTACCTACTCAGTATGCGATTTTGGACGTATGTTTCAGAAAGAAATATTAGAAAAAAAACATTAGAAACTCAAAGTTACTGCCTAGAACACCCTAGCTATCACCAAAGTGCCTTCAAAGACTGTATATAAAGTCTTTGCTATCACATAGCAACATACTAAAATTCGACCAGAACGCTCACCATAGCCTCATGGTAGTGGGTTTTGTATAAGGCAAGTATCACTCACATTGTCTTGAAATTTGTTTGGCTGCTAGAGGAGTTCTCAATCTGATTGGTTGCTCTGCAGCTGCTTGGGAGTTCTGAGTGTTTACAAGGGAGTTGCTAGGTCATTGTTGCTAAGGTGTTCTAAATCTGAGGGATCTTAGAATGTTGCTATGCAGTTGTTGGGGTGTTCTAAAAGTTGCTTACAATAGTGCTTCTAGGATGTTGCAAGGTTTTCTTAAAATCTAGTTTTAATTAGTATTGTAAAGATGGAGGTGTTGAGAAGACTGCCCCATTCATGCAAACTTGTAGGCCTTTGTCAACCTTTGCCCTTCCCTGTTTATGAGAGAGATTAAATGAGTGCAGTGTGTGATGCATCTGAGTGCATCTGTCTTGTTCATGTATTGTTTTCAGCAGGTGTGTACTGTAAGGGCAAGGCCGCATGTGAGAAAATCTATAATAGTGCGTGAGATGTCATTGTGAACTGAGCATATGTGAATGGCAGTAGTAAGGTGAGTGTACAGGGATTCCCCATAGTTATTATGGGACATCCGTGCTACACTCAACCCAATAAAAATAACTGATATGGAAAAGAAGGGGATGAAAGATAAGCTGGAGAGAAGATAATGTAGATTGTAAGTGTTTTGGAAAGAAGACCGTTCCTCCTTGGGTTTTTGTACGGGTTTATTTTGTTTCCTTCCAGGATTTGTAACACTACTGCCCCCTACTGGAGCAAAAATATGTCCCAACACATTTGACTTTCCAGACCTGTTTAGTTAGACAACGTGTTAAGATGGAAGTAACTTTTATTTTTAGCGAATTTTATTGTATTATTTGAGTTTTATTTTATTGCTTTCTGTTTGTGTGATTCTTTCACCGTTGCACCCATGAATTTGATTCACACCGTATAGCAAACGAGGGCTAGCGGGTAATTCACAGATCTAGAAAGATGGAGTAAGGACAGAGTGAAGGATGTGAGTACAGTCACTGACTGCAAGTAAAGGAGATGGTAGATAATCAGGTAGGATCATGTCTCACTGGTGTTTGTATAGGCCTGGATCCGTTTTGCTAGGAAGAGCACATTTACATATCCTGAAGGGTGTGTGTCTCAGACTTTTTTTGTGCTACATGTAGACTATTTTTCGACCTGTTTTTTATTGTAATCACAGTTGAGTAAGACTCTTGAACAACAAAGTCAGAGTCGACAATGCTTTATTGCGTTATAGCTGACACTTATACAATATTGCCAAAGCATAGAAGGTATTTAAAGTGCTGAAATAAACAATACTGTATATAAGCTCAGTAAGATGAAGTAAATGTTACAAATATGGAAAAATAGTATATCATTTTTTTTGTTGTTGTAAAAATGGACAAAATAAAATGGAGAGTGAATTTAAATGGTGGTATATGTAAAATATAAATAATAAATGCAGTGTGGTGATACGTGATTAACATGTTGAGATGCTGTTACTCACTGTCCCTTGTTTCCTTGATCCATAAACTTATTTTGTTAGTGTCTGGCAACCAGTTTTGGAAAACGTTTTTGTATTTTATAGTTGTATCAGTTTTTCTTTTTGCTATTGTAACTTTGCAAATACTTAGCATTGGAGCTCTTTGTCAGAAACAAGTTGAATTTGGCAGCGCAGTGTGCTCTGGTGGCTTTGTGTGTAGAGATATGTTGTGTGGGGTGTGGTTTGTGTGTAAAGTGTTGCGAAGTGTGTGTGTGTGTTCAGATGGGAGATATTTGTGGGTGTGGCTGAGTATGTGTGTGTGTGTGAGCAGGTGAACTGCTATCTACATTCCCCAGCACTTCCTGTCCCTGTAACAGGTGTGTGTGTGTGTGTGTTGTCATCTTGAGCTCTTTGTGTGTAAAGGGTCCTTGTAGTGTGGCCATAACACATCTGGAGGCTCGTACTGTTTATCTTTATATAATTATTAACGTTGGTTTATATAACAATGCAAATACACAAACATTCTCATGTTATGATACTTTTTTTCACAAGGTGAGTCAGACATCTCACAAATTCTCCCGAAGATCAGTGTTTTTTCCCATTGTGTTTTTTCCCTTGGATTTTATACATACATATATATAAAAAAAAATATATATATTATATATATATATATATATATATATATATATATATAAATATATAAAGATCTCCCTTATTGACTCGTCTTCTCATCCTTTTTGTGCTTGGAGGTTAGTTCATTATTTTTACACATTAACCCTCTGTGTGCTGGAAGTGCACAGTCAGTGTGGGAGTGCAAGTGACGTGCCGGAGTTAACCCTTTCCTGGCCTGAGCGTTCGCTTCTCAGAGTGAGATGACTGGCTGTGGCCGTTGCCACCGAAACGGCTCTACTGCTATGACGAAACAGTGCACACGCTGAAGCCATTTACCTTACAGGGACAGAAAAATGCTCTCTCTCATCCTTGTTTTCTTACATCCCTTCCCCCTCTTTGGCTCTTTAGAGCCTGTTTTGGTGCAGCACGGAGGAGTTGACTCATGAATTTCAGTAAGATAGCGAGAAAATGAGGCTCTGCGCATGTTGAGTGCACTGACACACACATCTGCACATCTGAAAATGAGTAACCCTTTATACTGTACCAAACAGGAAACTTGACTTTCATAAAAGGTACACTGTCATACATTTTTTAACGCAAGGCATGTCAGATTAGTATTGTACAAAAAAGCTTGCTTTGTTCTAAGAAAGAGATGGTTTAAAAAATGAAAATAAAAAGCAGAATATTTTTAACCTTTGATAAATATTCAAGTGAATTAATGATTAAATATCAATAATATGAATATTATTGTAATATCGGAAATTTAGTGTGTGCGCATTGTTTTCTACGTCCTAGCAAAAGTACGGGATTCTCCAGAGAGTCGCGTCGAAGCGGAGGTTGTCCCTAAGGTTGCCCGGATGACTGTGTCAGGCAAGAAGCAGACCATGGGCTTTGATGTGCGAAGGTAAGCCAGTCGAGGTAACGTGAAAGTGGTTTAAAGATGTGCCCTGGTAACCCAAACATTGTAGGTTCAAACCTTATAAGGGACGGTTTATGACCTGTGATCTTTCACCCTTAAGCAAAGCATGTAACCACAGCTCTCTCCACTGGGACTGTCCCTGTAATAAGTGCGCTGCAACACCGTGACCTAATCAGACACAATTGTCTTGGTTTCAGTGATTTCTTTTTTCTTCAGACCAGACTGAATGCTAGTGAGACAGATTAAATTAACTAATTTAAAAATGGATGATCTTTACAATAGAACTGAACCAAAACTGAACTGACTTCAGCTGAACAACAGTCGAAATACATCATTATCATGTTATCACAGGATGTAGTTTTAGCTCAATATACATTTCATTTCATGATGGAACCTTTGGATATACGTGCATTTCATGAAGGATGCCTTTGTTCATTTTTATTTTAAATGTACAGAAAATTGACCTTCGTCTTGATCATCTGCTGTCCACTCATTGCTGAACTGCAGTAGTGAGCTTTCCTCTCTTATCGGTTCTTGCAGTTACAGTCCCTAATATTACAGAATTAATTTTCCGAACCAGGCCAAGTCTGGTCTACCTGCATTGCATTCTGGGATAGCAGAAAACCACAGAGATGGCTGGTGCCTGTAGATTAATCTCACACTCACTAACATGAACCCACAGCCTATCACTCCCTCTCCTTCAGCCACAGACCACACCCGTCGAGCTCAAGAAGAAGGGTGTAGGGGTTTCTGCAGGTGGGGCAGCCAATGTACTTTAATTTAATAGGTTAAGTTTGTTCAGAACAGTCTTTAAGTGACTATAAGAGGACCTGTGCCACACAATATTTTTTTCAAAAGATATTTATAGGTTTCCACTAACAATATGTTGGTATTTTGAGTTTAAAAGGTTGTATATAGATTGTACAGTCTACTGTCCGAGGGGTCCGAAAGAATTGTTTGTTCTGAAAGAAATAGTTACTTTTATTCATCGATGCTGTAAAGACATTTAAATGTTACAAAAGATTTCTGTTTCAAATAGATGCTGTTCTTTTGAACATTCTATTCATCAAAGATTCCTGAAAACAATTTTTCTAGAAGAAAAATGCTCAACAAACCATCCTAGAAATTCTGAGGTGACATTTGCTTTTGTGTCCCTTTTTAGTGCAGAAGAAAATGGCGTTGTTGCCTCATCGGTTCGCAGAGGGCAGAGTCCAGAGGTCACCTCTGCACCAACCACAGAAACCCCATCCAAACCGGGGGTTATGAGTGAAGACTCTACCGTTACGACCCCATCTCGACCAGCTGGAAAGAGCAAACAGCAGCTCAACATCCGTGCCGAACTGGAGAAAAGACAAGGAGGAAAACCGTTACTCAATCTGGTGGTCATAGGCACGATATCCTCTCTATCACTATCCATCCAGTCACATTATCATCCAGTTCATTTTTTGGTCACATTTGAATTAATTTTATTCTTTTGATTCATCCAATTAACTACCTGGTGAGAAAAGAATAAAACTCTATGAGGTGGCCCTCAAACACTTGTATAAATGTGGTTAGATAAACAACCACATGCATGAATGTAATTAGATAAACCATTGTATATGTAGTGAATATGGATCTTGAACTTTGTTTGTGTGTGTAGGTCATGTAGACGCTGGTAAGAGCACTCTCATGGGTCATCTGTTATATCTGCTGGGGAACGTTAATAAGAGAACCATGCATAAATATGAGCAGGAGGCCAAGAAAGCTGGCAAGGCCTCGTTCGCCTATGCGTGGGTACTGGATGAGACCGGAGAGGAAAGAGACAGGTTGGTTTAATACAAACACTCAGGTGTCATTTCTGTCTTGAAAAATGTTACCCAAGCCAAGCTTCATTTGTTCATCATCTGCTCTCTTTCACAGAGGAGTGACCATGGATGTGGGCATGACAAAGTTCGAGACGGACTCGAAGGTTGTTACTCTGATGGACGCACCAGGACACAAAGACTTCATTCCGAACATGATCACAGGGGCGGCACAGGTACTTCCATGTGCTCCTTTAGGCTCAGTTAAATGCAACCAAAAAAAAAAAATGGTCATCATTTCCATACCTTGACCACCACGTCGTCTCAAACTTCCCTGCATCACTCAAGGAGATATTTTGAATATTTGAAGCAGCAAATAAAGCTTTCAGACATCAAAAAGGACACCAAAGTACCAAAAAAGTTCCAGACACTATATTTCAAGTCTTATGAAGCCTTATGATAGCTTTGTGTGTGAATCAGGCAGATATTTCAAACTAAAAAAGTGGTTCTCTGAAAATCTTGTTAATGAGTGATGGGCATTGGGCAGTAGCATTTATGATTTAATCATTCTGTGAAGTTGGATCTTTAATGAAACGGTTGATCTGGGTAATAAAAAGATCTGAATGAATCATTCACAGTCAGACTGATTCAGTTCCCAGGTTCAGCTCCCTGACTCAATGGTCTAGCCACAGTGGTTTACAGCTCACTACAGGGGAGAATTCCCATTGAATAATGATGTCATTTTGGTCTGTTTCTTACATAAAGCTATTGTATGACTTTAGAAGACAAGTCATATGGACAACTTTATGATGCTTACATGTTTTTTTGGAGCTTGAAAGCTTCTGTTCCCATTGTAACTGTAATTTCTCCACATAAGAAAGGCATATAGGTTTAGAGTGACAGGAAAGTAAGTAAATGTCTGAATTTGATTGTCTGTTTAAACTAGAGTCCTCTTTCAGGTTGTTCTTCTATTGCCTATTCGTTTTTTTTTGCATGTGCACGAGTTGATGAGAGGACAACGGATGTATCTGCATAATTTCTTCTGCACAGTAAAGTCTCAATGAAACTTGTTCTTTGTGGATTTGGGTGCCACCACCACTAGTACTCCGAATATGAGTGTGTGTGTGTTTGGATTTGGCTGATACTTACAAATGCAGTGAATGAAATTAGTCACATTGTGCAGGTCGGATTTACTCATATCCTCAGTTCAGTCTGCTGAGAAAGGGTTTTTGGTGGGCAAGTGGGTGTGTGTGTGTGTATTGCGGGTGGGTGTGTATTGGGTCTTGACTATTTCTGTATGATGACGGAAGTTGAAATTGACATGACAAAGCAATATCGATTAGGGGATCTTTAATGTTTTGTGACCCCTGAAAACTATTACTTAAACTATATATATATATATATATATATATATATATATATACATACACACACATACAATATGTATGTATGTGCGTGTCGGATAATGTACATCCAGCCGGTTGTTATCACAGAATAATCTCTGACATATTTTGTATCACCCTGAAGGGGTTTATTTTGCGATAACAACCAGCTCGATTTAGATTATCCTGCTTATTACATGGCTACTTCCCACATTAGTGAATAATTGGACACACAAAAAAAATATTTCTTGTGAAATATTTGATTAGCTCACTAAACACAAAGCTTCTGTGAAGAAAACAGTTGCTAGATTTATAGATGCAAGAGCTATTGATTTGAGATTTGACCTGTTTATTATCTTATAATCCGTTTACGGTGTACAAAACAATCGTCCTGCCAAGGAGATGAACACAGCTGTGATATTACAGTACTATTAATACTGAAGTCCTACTATTTGATTTTCAATGCAATCGATAAATGGAACAGAGACGCAAGATGGCAGCAGCTGCGTTTGTATGAATCAAGCGAGAGCGAGTCCGCGGTATGATACGAGACATGAAAGACGCACAGGCTTCATATACCCAGATGGCCGTTATGTTATTTAGCATTGCTATTTATTACTGTTGTTATCGGGGAATAACACACTTCGAGAGTTGTGACTGACCAATCAGAATCAAGTATTCCAGAGAGCCGTGTAATGGTTTGAGCTGCATTTCATTTTGACTTTAAAGTATAAGAAGTGTTTGTGTGCGTTTCTGTAAGGTTTGGGTGTCTTAGCAGGTGTTATCAGTGATGGATGCTGGTCGCAGAGTGTTTAAGGTGGAGTATGTGTGTGTGTTTTGCAGGCAGATGTGGCTGTGTTAGTCGTAGATGCCAGCCGTGGGGAGTTTGAGGCCGGGTTTGAGGCAGGGGGGCAGACCCGCGAGCACGGCCTGCTGGTTCGATCCCTCGGAGTCACGCAGCTTGCTGTTGCTGTCAACAAGATGGACCAGGTGGGTAACCATGGGGACCACAACAGCGTACAGTAACCACGGCAATGTCAATCATGATTTTATTTATGTCTGAGAACCATGCTTCAATCCCACTCCCACCACTTGTGCTCATCACGTCATGTTCTGTGTGTGTGTGTGTGTCTGCAGGTTAACTGGCAGCAGGAGAGGTTCCAGGAAATCATCTCTAAGCTCGGTCACTTTCTAAAGCAGGCTGGTTTTAAGGTAATGCAGTCTGTGCACATGGAGGATGTTTATATATTTTTCCCCTGTGCTTTTTGTACTTTGGTAATTCCCCCCCAATTGTTTTGTGTTACTTTCATTTAAGTGCGTGAGTTTTCTGTTGGTGCTTCAGGATAAAGTGAATGTTCATCTGATCAATGACACATCCAGAAACTGCAATTCAAACCTAAAAAAGATGTCTTGCATGTTCTGATCGAATCTCACACAATATCAGCTTACATTCTGATACTCGTCAGTCTTTTCTGACTGATTTTCCATTTGTATGTGCTGTAAATGCATTTAAAAAAAAAAGTTATTTAAATGCTTTTGTGGAACTCAAATGAATATATTTAGTAAAATGTCCAGTGTGCAGTGTTTTAGCTTGTGATATGATATAGCTTTGTGTGTGAAGCAGATTTAAACTGTCATTTGATAAAAATCTACAAATATTATCATAAAAACACATCAAACCTGTTTGCAGTATATTTTGACATGCCATTTCAAGCACAAATACAGTATATATTAATATATATAATCAATAACAATATATAATTGAGCACAAATGGGTGGGTGAGAACAGCAAATAATGATTTTAATTTTTTTAAATCATTTTAACTTATATGTTAAAATGCTTTTGTCATATTCCTGAAAGGTTTAGTAAAAAATTGCTATTTTAATATTTTGCAAAATACAAAATATCTCAGTTTGGATGGAGCTGATATATATGTATAAAATTGAGAATTCTGTAATTTTTTTTTACTTAACCTCGTTCCAAAGCCACCCGCGTTTAAAATACATATTTTGAATGTGAGAATGAGTGAAAAATTACAGAATTTTCCATTTTACTCTTCAAAAAATGAAGAGAAAAGAAGATTCTTTCATTGTAATAATGAAATATGGGCTACGGAAGAGAAAATGACTGCTGGCCTCAACTTTTTTACTAGTTTCAGCTTTGCTCAACTTATTTCTACTATGTCTGGTTTCTAAAATAATATGAGAGCGATGTGCTTTTTTTTTTTTTGCAGACATGAGTTTCCTAAAGAATTTTTTTAATGTAAATTCAGCTCTCAGTAGCGGTTCTGGTGCACTAGGCAAAATATGACACTGTGTTATTTTATCAGTCAATCGTGAAAGTCTGATGGTTGATAGCCAGGGCAAAGTGAACAGGGCAAAGTTTGTGCGCACATACAATATCTAAGTGATAGCAGAGCCACGAGACCACTGTATATTTGAGAGCGCACTTCCAGTTTTGTGCAAGAGTGAAGGAAATCCGCCTGCGAGCGGAGAGATTTGTGCTCGTGCATGACATGGATACGCTCTCACGTTACAATAATGCACTCCTGACATTTGGCTTTAAATTAACGGCAGCTCTGCCATCACAACAATCGTGACAGTTGTGCACATCTGTTTTTTTTTTGTGCCATTTTCTATTATTTTAGCTTACACATTATCTTTGTTACATTTTATGGATCAACAGTACAATAGATGTTTTTGCAGTGAACTGTAATGATACGTGTTGTACTGTACGTGTTACCTCTGATGTGCTTGCAAGAGGTGTAATTGTGGCCTGTAAAACATTCTGTGGCCTTTAAAATGTGGGTTATAAATGGTTTGGGAATGTAAAGCAACATTTCATGGCCCATTTCCACCTGCAAGTTGATTTGATCAGTCAACAGCACATGCCGCTATGGAAATGATCTGTGCTGGCCATGTGTTACAAATGTGCTTGTCTTTGCAGGATTCTGATGTGTATTACATCCCTACCAGTGGCCTATCAGGAGAGAATCTGACCACTAGGAGCAAAGTAGCAGACCTTACAGCCTGGTACACTGGACCATGCCTACTGGAACAGATAGGTGGGTGTGTTTGTTTATGTGGACACATTTGTGCAATTCTATTTGCATGCACATATACTATGTATACAGTATAATATATTAGAAAATAATGCAAACTATTACAAAAATACAATATAATGTCATAGTTGCTTTATTATTTTTGATAAACCAGGCTCATTTTTAATAGAGAAGCTTTGACATTTTGATAATTTTTCTCTTTTTTTTTGTGGGCAAAAATGTTTTGTGTAACATGAGGGTGAGTAGATCAAACAGTCTATAGAAGGTGTAACTTCGTCTAAATTGACCAAATCATTTCTGCACCAGTGTTTTTTCCCCTTCAATAATCATGCAAATTAATTATCAAAGATTAAAAAAAATCTAATCTTCTGCACCTTGTTTATAAGTTTGAACGGGCACTTCTATGTTCATGCACATGGATGAGTGTGTAAGTGTAGAGTGTTTTCACAGAAGGTCTAGTGTCATGATTCTGATCTGATTGGTGGCTGAGCTGTGAGAATCTTTAGCAGTTTTACTTTGACTCACCAAAACTTGATGAGGCAAACAGAAAACCTTCAGGCCACTGCATCTTTCCTCTTCTCTCTCCTTCTGTCTGTTTGCAGATGCATTTAAACCTCCCCAGAGGTCAGTGGAGAAGCCATTCAGGCTTTGTGTCTCAGACGTCTTCAAAGGTCAGCATGGGAACCCACATAAAAGCAAAGTGTACAAAATCTAAATGCACAAATATTGGATTCTGTGCAAATACTCCCATGCTTTAAAAAAAATGAAACAAACCCTTATTCTCTTAGGGGCAGTTCAGAGATGTTTGATTTCATGATCACCTAAACAATTTCACTGTTTTTCAGACCAGGGCTCTGGATTCTGTGTGACAGGGAAGGTTGAGGCTGGCTTCATTCAAACAGGAGATAAAGCGCTGGTCATGCCTCCTAATGAGACCTGCACTGTTAAAGGTAAACACACAGCAGCTTTATCAACTTTTAGAGACATGCATTGCTCTAGGTGGATGTGCAACAGCACCCTCTTCTGGTGTTTTCATAAAGCCTGAAAAGTCCAGTCCTGTGACTAAGAAATAGATGCTGAATGTAGAAGACAGTGTATTTGCCAGTGTGTGTATATATATATATATATATATATATATATATATATATATATATATATATATATATATATATATATATATATATATATATATATATATATTTGTTTAATTCAAGCAGTAAAATGCAGAAAAGAAATCTAGTTTTAAATAGGCTAGATAGGCTAAACAGGCAATGTTTTCCACATTGATTTTTTTATAATGTTTCCTTGCACCAATATAACAAATAGGGTTGTCGATTTAACACGTTAATTTATTTAATTAGTTATGGATAAAAAATAATGTGTTAAAATGAACGCATATAACACACCCGCCCCATCGCCCCGCCCCGCCCCATGCAGGTCATCTGACATTTCATACAGTTAATGATGATGTAGTCTCGACACACGTCTCGCGGACATCCTGTAGAATTCAACCAATCAGATCGCGACTTTGAAACTCCTGAATTGTTTTGATGCATATGGTACACTTTTCTGGAAACACTTCAGGAGTTTGGAAGTCGCGATCTGTTGCTGTCCTACATCATGCTCAACAACTCACTGTGTGATGGAGCCAATAGGATGCATAAATAAACCCCTAAAATTCGATATTCAAAATTCTATAGCCCCTTTTTGTCTCATATTTATATCAAATGATTTAGTATATAGTAAAGCAATATCATTCGAGCAATGAGCACAATATCACTCGAGTGCTGTTTTTCTCCTGAATAGCACGAGTGCAGATGTGATACTGATTTTATACAACAGTTCAATAAATAAGTTACTATTGTTATATTTTAGACACAAAATTGTTAGTTTTTGTCAACGAAAACATTACATTTAAAGCCACAGCAGAACCATTGTGTATCTCCAAGCAACACAGTGGTGTATCGCAATGAATTTGCGTTTTGAACAAATCAATCGGGTGAATCAATGATTCAATGACCCCATTCATAAAGAGAGCCATTTACTTAATTCCTGAATGAATCAGCCGTTTGAACAAATCAAATGAATGACTTACTCATTTAGACATTTAGTACCACCTACTGGCAGTTTGTTCCTTATTTAGAATATTATTTCAGTAAAAGAATAATATCATATTCCATATTAATAAAAAACCCATTAAAGGTATCGTTTACTTAAAAATGAAAATTCTGTCATTTACTCACCCTCATGGCTGTTGTAGCCTAAAAGTGTATGTTTAATGAATTCTGTTGAATCAAATATAATATTTCTTTCTAAAGATACTTTTTGTAATGTCCATTTAATGCTTTTCTCATCAATAATGACTTTAAATGAACTTTTGGGGGGTAATTTCTCAGCCAGATTTGATGTGATTAATTTGCCATTAATAGAATTAATTCATTAATCGCCACATTGTGTAATTATTATATAAAAAAAATGTAAATCGCTTGACAGCCATAGTAACAATACATGGTAATAAACAATAATAATGTAAAATGCAATATATAAATATGCAGTGTGAAATAATATGCAATAATCATGTCTGTTTTTACTAAAACCTTTTCATTTATAAAGCATTTTTGAGTAATGGCACAAACAGATCATTGCATAAGAGTCTATCAGATGATTTATTGAAAGGATTTAAAGGTACACTATACATTTTTTATTTTGTTCAAAATGAACAAAATTTCTAAACATCATCAATCCCTCTGTCTTACCCAAATTCACTATGGTAAGCCTGTTACAAGTGTTTATATTTTAGACCTGACGGGATGGTTTTCACAGGAAATTGCATACATACGTCACTTGCCTGTGCGTGTCTGGTCATATCCGTATAGAGAAAAGTTGTTCCTGCTTCTTTGACGCATGTATGGTGTGAGAGTGGTATATATTAGTTGTCAAACCTCGAACCTCCGGGAATCACTCATTAGAAAAAAAATGTAAAAAAAATAAAACGAACAGCTGACTTTTTTTGCCAGCAGACTTTTTGCCAAAAAGAGAACACAACAGAGCTTGTAATAAAACAAGAATCAACAACTGAGGGATTTGAAATGTTGTAAATACGATGCAGAGAGTTTTTAGACCGTACACTTTTGAATGGTAATGTATTGCCAAGCCCAATGCCAAATGTAAGTGATGCATCCTTTAAATACAGTCGTCTCTCTCTCCAGGGATCACTCTCCATGATGAAGCATTAGACTGGGCAGCTGCCGGTGATCATGTCAGTCTAACTGTAACAGGCATGGACATCATCAAAATAAAGTGAGTGTGGAATGAGTATACTGTAATATTGTGGTTATATAATATTTTTATTATATTACATACTACTTGATTAGAAAACTTTCTTTGGGGGCTTATGATTCTGTATGATCATGTTTTTCTCTCTAGCATTGGATGTATATTCTGTGATCCCAAAGAGCCCATCAGAGCCTGCACAAGATTCCGAGCAAGAATTCTTCTCTTTAATATAGAACTTCCCATCACGCAAGGCTTCCCTGTGAGAAAACACTCTCTGCGTTCAAACTTCTAGTATATACACATCTCTGCATCTACATGATGTGCAAGTGCATTTGTCAACAATTCCTTGTATTTTGTGTTTGATTGTCAGGTGCTGTTGCATTATCAGACTGTAAGCGAACCGGCCACTATTAGGAAGCTAGTCAGTATATTACACAAGAGCAGTGGAGAAGTTCTCAAGAAGAAACCAAAGTAAGTGGATGAATAATATGGAATCATACAGTATGTTACCAAATTAAAAAGATTTATTCACCCTCATGTTGTTCGGAACCTGTATGATTTTCTTCAGTGAAACAAAAGCTTTGAAGAATGTGCTCATTTCCATATAACAATTCCATAAAGTGAACACCAACAAAAAAAAAAAGCTTCATTGAAGTATAGTAAAAGTAGTCCTTTTGTGCTATAGTACAAGTCCTCTGAATCCATATGACACTATATGACCATATGACTATACTAGTATTTATTCATATTTTATGTATGAAGTAATATTCAAATGAAACCCATTTTCCAAGTTGGTGATTGGCATTGACACAAGCAAGGACCCCAATGGTATTTGTTGTCATTTGCCACTTTTTAATATAATTTTTGGATGAACTATTCCTTTAATGATGGTTAAGAATGGTGTTTTCGCTGAAGATTCATTAGTGCAATATTGATGTTGTATAAATGTTGTGCAGGTGTTTGAGTAAAGGACAGAACGCAGTGGTGGAGATTCAAACGCAGAGGCCTGTGGCTCTAGAGCTCTATAAGGACTATAAAGAACTGGGGCGGTTCATGCTGAGATATGTGGGCTCCACCATTGCTGCTGGAGTTGTCACAGAGGTAAAACGCAGTACATGTCCACCTTTTCTCACTAAACACATTCCTGCTGCAAAAAGCATACGTCTTGTATTCATCAGCATTTTTTGATGTTGCATCATAAGAATGTGACGCTTGTTAATGCTGATGTTTATACTGTTTTAGATCAAAGAGTAAGGACCAGTTGGAACTGGAAGAGCGGAGAGAAGTGCAATTTCCCCTCAGAGTGAACAAACACCAATTGAATGCACACAGATGCCCACCGGGCAACCTGACAGTGATTCTAGCTACAGTTCATTTCACCTGTCTAAAGGCCCTAGAGTCAGCGTGAATGTGTGTGTAAAAGTGAGAATGCCTTTTGTCCTGCTCTTCAGTTTGCAAAATACAACTGAACTGTAATTCATCCCAAGTTTCAACTCGAACCCTCCTAATAACACGCAGGAACAGACAGAAAGATTACCTGCTTCCATTCATTAATTGCGTCACAAAAAAACTGAACTCGTATTCTTTTATTTAATATTTTATTTAGATTATTGTAAATGGCATTATTTTTGACTAAAATGGCAGCGTATAATGGACATTTAGGCTTGGTTCAAATCGAAGGATTTTAAGGTTAGTTATTCTGATTAGTTAAAGATGTGGACATTTGTAAAAGGGGAAATAGAAGACAATAAACAACACATCTTGCTGCTCTCATCTCCTCCATCAGTTTCTCATATGAGCGGGACAGTGTGTGAATGAAACCTGCCCTTCCATTGCTGCTACTCAGTCTTTTCCTGATCTTTAATGGGTCAGTGACAAGAACCAGTGGACAAAGGGATATTTCGTGAATTGGGAGAAACTCATCCGGTGTCTGTAATCTAACAGTAATCGCTTTAAGGACCTAACAGACTTACTCATCTGTTTTTGACTTGTTTATTAAGGGGTTTTAATTTAAAGAACATTTGTTTGGGTGTATCGAAGCGGAAGTTGTTTGGTCCAGGGAAAGCTTCTTCATCAGAAAAATAAAAAATATTCATCACTGTGGAAAACGTGTCTGTGTATTTTTGGGCCAGTAAATAAAGACATAGTGTAAGCTAATTGGCTTTATGACCCCGCTTAAAATTCACAAAAGCATTTTCTCTGGACATTTTTGCTGCATGCAAGCTTTGTTTTTCATCCCTACAAATTTTAGTAATTCTTGATTGAGCTTTTTGCACCTTTTGGCCTGATGCTGAATGACATGAATCTCAATGCAATCATGTTTTATTAAATCTCTTTACTATTGCAGTATAATCTGATTTATGCGAATCAAGTAATTATTCACTTATTCCAGAAAGTGCTCACTTCTTCAAATGTCCATTATGTGCTCAAATGCTAATAGATGTAGCTAAAAAGTTGTTTTCTTCTGTGAGAATGTGGTGCTGTAATTTTCCACTTCACAGTCAAAAGACTTCATGAATGCAGCGTGTTCAGAATAGATAAAGACTTGGAGATTATGACACGTTGGTTAAGAAAAGCTTGGTTTTTAATCAGTTTGTCTCTGCTTCTTGGTTGTAGAGGAATACCCTGAAGAATTAATAGCATGTTTCCACTGTGCAATGGAATATGCTGCTTCGACCTTATACACCACACAAAATTGTAGTTTAAGACTACCATCAAAAGGAAAACAAATAAGGGAACTTTGCTTGGCCTTTACCTCTGGGTTTATAGCATTGGGGTTGCTGGTTCGAACAAAATACTTTCTCAATTTGAGCTTTTGGGATATAAAGTATATGCGCTGCAGATGTTGACCTATTAAAAGTGCATATAGTCTGAAGGGATTCTGACATTAGTTCTGCTTTAAAAGCATCAGATTTTTTTTAAATAACTAAAAGAACATTCTTGACACTTGGTCTAATTTCAACTCATTGTTCTCTTTGATCCTCTGTTTGAATAATCCCAAATGAGTGTCTAATGATCTTTTCCTTCCTAGATCTTTCTGCCTACAATGGTATTTCCGGCGGAAAAAGGGTTGTCTTTTTTTCTGCTTGTTAATTCTCCTTATAGACAGTGGCGTAGCTTTGATTTTGAAATTGGTGGGGACGGGGACATCAATGTATAAGTATATATTAAGTTTTGATCGAAATTATTGCTACGGATATATCAGTGTCACTGGATATTGGTAGGGACACGTCCCTAGCGTCCCTACTAAATTCTACTTCCCTGCTTATAGATGTTATTTTTCTCGGCTTGGTGGTTTATATCTTTATCTTGAGGAATCGGATTCGAACGTCCACCCACTTTACTCTAGGGTTTGTCTTTTGATTTAGAATGAGCAAAGTCTCCCACTCTTGAGTCTTTCTGCTCTTCTCCATAAAAAAAAATATGTTTTGTTCTAATGCTGCTTCATTAAAAAATAAGTCATGTAAAATTATAAAATCGCTTTGCTAAAAATGGTTTAAATTAGCTTTTAATTAACCTACACTGTATATACGTATATGGGTGTGTTTGTGTGCGTGTATTTATAATACACTCTGTTTTAGTCATCTGATTTTATATTTACTCTTCTGATTTTATAATTCTCATCCTTTCATTATTTTCATGTACTGTCACGTTCAGTGTTGGGGAAAGTTACTTTTAAAAGTAAAGTAATACATTACAATATTGCGTTACTTCCTAAAGAAATAATTGCATAGTTACTCTTTATGGAAAGGAATGTGGTTGTTACTTTTGCATTACTTTTTTGGGCTTGCCCGTTTGTTTTGTAATACCAAAAAAAAAAAGTAATAATTTTGGCAAATGTAAAAGCCCTTTCATATCAAAAGTGAAATATGTAAGCCTCAGGCTGAAGGAAATGCAAATTCACGGCAGTACAGTGGCGCAGCTCATTCTGAATTTAAGAAGTTTAACTCTCTTACTTCAAACACAAATGTGATATGTAACCAAGTCATTTCTGCTTATTTGAATGCTTAAATTGGATCATCAAAGGTCAGCGGCAAAGTCATTGGTTAATAAAAATAAATTTGTGTTAACAATTTTAATTATTGCTGGTTTGTACAATAGTCTGAGTTTGCATTTCCATGTATTTATTCATTTTGAGCAATATTGAATCTGTTTTTGTGCAAGTGAGATTAGTAAATGCACACTCACATTATAAAGTAATGTTACTTTACTAGTTATACTTGAAAAGGATCATCTGATTACGCAACTCGTGTTACTGGTAATGCATTACCCCCAACTGATCATGTTGCCAAAATTCAAGAAGGTTTCTAAGATCCCTGTTCTGGATTGCTATAATATCTCTTTCAAAACGGACTCTTTTATTGGTCTCCCAGAATATGAACTCAATGAAGTGGGGTTATCTCAGCAAATTGCGGACAAGTGTTGCATTGAGAACCTGCGGGCAAATAAAGTGATGGTGAAATTAAGTGTGATTGGATTTCCCGCCATCACTGCATCTTCAGTAAAGAAAGGAGATGGCGATTCAACCAGCCATCTTTGTGGCCTGTCTCAAATAGGCCGCTTTAAATGATTTTCATATCATAAAGTAGCTAAATGCTTTTAATATAAAATATCAATTATATAATTTTCACTAAATTCTAACAAAAGTAACTGAATACATTGATTTATATAACTTAATATAACATCATTTTACTCAATATTTCTAGGGCCTTTTTAGGGTTTCTGTCTTAGTGTAGGACTATCGTGTTCCTCTGTCATTTCTTAAAATGACCTCATATCATGTTCATATCTCGTTTTTTAAAGGATATTGTAGCATTGTGTACATGTGCACACAAACGAAATGTCAGTTTCAGATGATTCCATGCCACATATTTATTTTATTTATTTAAACGTACATACTTTGTGTGTTTATAATGTTGTATGTGTATAAGCTATATATAAACACACACACACACATACTGTGTAGCATTTTATTTGTATATATATATATATATATATATATATGCTATATAATGTTATATATAAAAATAAATGTTTTATATATACAAAATGTTATATACATTATATTGGAATATTCCCTTTTCATGGAAATATGAATAATATCTCAGAACCTTCAGCAAGTTAAGGTCTTTTAATGTCCAACTCGTGCTCAAACTAATCAGTGTTGATGACACATGTCTGCTGGTGAAGCCCTTTAGTTTCCTATACAACCTCTCATTTACTTAAGTAAACAGATTGCAAAAGAGTCCGGTGAAAGCTCATATGTGACAGCACGCTGGCTGGTGCGCAAACATCTCGGATCCTTTTGTTTGCAAAGCTGATTTTTCTGCAATGTCAAAAGATATGAAATATCTAGTGCTGGAAAACTATATCGGTGGGAAGTTTGTACCATGTTCCAAGCTAGTGGACTCTTTTGACCCATCGACGGGGGAGATTTATTGCAAAGTTCCAGACAGTGGACCTGAGGAGGTGAGGTTTTTCTCAACATTTCTCTTTTTTTTCTCAGCTTTTGTTGAATATTTGAAGATGTCACTTGTGCATGATCAATTATGCACTGCGTTACTAAAAAAGTGCAGTTTTACCTTTAAAAAATATGTAACTACTCACACCATTATTTGGCTGAAGACACAAATTCTAAGAAAGTTCAGAGTAATAATTGCTTGCTGAGTCAGGGTGCTTACCTTTGGTCTCATATATTTCTTGCTGTAAACACTTTGGTCATAAAAAAATTGGGCAACGCTCAAGGTCCAGTGTCTAATGATTAAGCCAAATAAGCTGGAGCTCACACCATAAGAACTCGTGTGGAGCAGTGGAACAAAAAAGATTTTTATTTTTTAATATTATGTTTTATGACAATGCACTTAATAAAGCATTTAAATACCAAAAAAGTCGTGCATTACTTTTTCCCCCACCACATCAATGCTCAATACAAAGCAAGACACCCTCCTTCTCAATTGTGAAATATATTGGTTGGTTTACCCTTTTCTCAATGGTCATAGGTGGATGCTGCAGTGAGGGCAGCCAAAGAGGCCTTTCCTGATTGGTCAGCTAAGAGCCCAGCAGAGAGAGCCAAAGTACTGAATAAACTGGCAGACCTGATAGAGGCTCGACTGGAGGAGTTTGCCCAGGCTGAGTCTAAAGACCAGGGTAAAACACTAGAGACACTACAGCATCATAGTACAGGGGCCGGATGCATAAACTGCTAAGACTTCTTAAAAGTTAGTCATCACATTTTTTTCTTTTAAACTGTCCAGAACTGTTTTAAGTCAGTTAAATATAAACATAGTTTGGTCTAATTTTATACTAAAAAGTAAGACTGGTCGCCCCTTTAACCGTTAGTTGGTCATACTTGTATAAGACAGTCATAACATAATGGCTATGCAACAGGCCCCAGGACACACACAGACTTAAGAAGTTCAAAGGACTTACTACTGCACAATAGACCAAAGGTAGACAGGGATAAGAATCTTAAATATACTGCTGGATCTTATATATTGTGGGCCTATTTTTCTGTTGGAGGTCCAGGACATCTTGTTCAGATACATGGTATTATGGATTCTAGCAAATACCAACAGAAAAAAAAATAAATAAATCTAAACCTGACTGCCTCTGCTAGAAATCTTATAAAGGGTCGTGGTTGGATCTTCCATCAGGACAACGGTCCAAAACAAACATCAAAATCAACACAAAAATGGGTAACTGAGCACAAAATGAAGCTTCTGCCATGACCGTCCCAGTCCCCTAAACTGAACCCTTTCGAAAATGAGTGAACTGAAGACAGGAAGCACCAACATGAACTTGTGAATCTGAAGGATCTGGGGAGATTCTGTATGGAGGAATGGTCTCTGATCTCTTGTCAGGTGTTCTCCAAACTCATCAGGCATTATAGGAGAAAACTCAGAGCTGTTATCTTGGCAAAGGGAGATTGCAAAAAGTTTAATAACAGGGAGCCAATAACTATGGGCAGCGTGTTTTGGAGAAAAGCATTTATTTCATAATGTGATTTACCCCCCACTTTCAACTCTTTTATTTCAATGAAAGGTTCGATTTTTTGCAGATTTTTTAAATGAAAGATCAAAAGGATGAACAATGCAGATTTATTTTTTACAGCCATTTTTGATCATATTTACCAGGGGTGCCATTAATTCTGACCACAACTGTATCTAATATTATCTTACTTTGTGTCACTGAACAATTTAATTTGGTTTTATTCAGTTCTTTATAGGGCTCTTAAAGCATGAAATGGACTCATTTCCTCCTCTCTTTTTTCCAGGGAAGACTATAACTTTTGCCCGAAATGTGGACATTCCACGATCAGCGTACAACTTCCGTTTTTTTGCTTCATCTGTCCTCCATCACACTAATGACTGCAGTCAGATGGATCACATGGGCTGCCTCAACTACACAGTACGCTGTCCTGTAGGAGTGGGTATGTGTCAGTGTCTACATATAGTACTATTACTCTCTAATGTAAACCACTCTCTTTCAGATGGTTTATGTCTGTTAAATTCCCTGTCTATAGCTGGTCTTATAAGCCCATGGAATCTGCCACTGTATCTCCTGACCTGGAAGATTGCTCCGGCTGTTGCTACAGGAAACACTGTGGTTGCGAAACCTAGTGAAGTGACCTCAGTCACTGCCTGGATGATGTGTCAACTATTGGAGGAAGCTGGTGAGGGATTTGTTTGTGTATCTGGGACAGATTTGTTAATTAGCTCATCTCAACGTACATTGGTAGCTTTATTTTTCTCTTATGACCGGGATGCATCTGAATTGAGTGAATGTGTCTACATAATACGTGTGTGTCTTCTAGGCTTTCCACCCGGTGTGGTCAACATTGTCTTTGGTACGGGACCACGAGCTGGGGATGCATTGGTGTCTCACCCTGACGTGCCGTTGATCTCATTTACGGGGAGCACGGCTACAGCAAGACTGATAACAGAACGCAGTGCGCCGTATTGTAAGAAGCTTTCATTGGAGCTAGGCGGGAAAAACCCGGCTGTTATATTTGCTGATGCTGACATGGATCAATCCATCAGCACTACTGTACGATCCAGCTTCTCCAATCAGGTGAGCTCATGCACAGCTTGACCAATCAGGTTATATTTTCAGTTACACATGCTTTCTGGTTGCAAAACATTTTATGCCATTACTGAGCTCATCCAATCAAACTCCTGCAGGTGTCTGCATTAGCAGTAGGTTTAGCTTAGTGCAGATAGAATTAGCATACTACCATACTTCTCGAAATGTTTCTACACAGTATGAATACTGGGTGTAAAATGTGACTTTTCTATATAATATAATATAATAAATGTGTTTCATCTAATATTTGTCAATTGTCATATTTTATTTCAGCTTTATTTCATTTAGCATTTTTTTTTTTAAATATATAGGTTTAGTTGATGATGATAACCTGAATCCATTTGCTGAGAGTAACTGGGAAATATTTGATAGGCCTATACTTGTCTCAAATCTTTTTTTTAATGGGATAACACCATGTAGTTCCGTTTTCTGCCACACTGTGGTGCTCAGAATACAGCATTGTACATTGTGGTCTCTCACACTGTTTCTCTCTCTTTCTCTTTTTTCTCTCGCTCAGGCCTTCACATCGCGCGCACACAAACACATCATCACTGTGCTAATATATAAAGTGTCCATATAATTAGTTTACACAGCCCGTGAGAATTACTGAAGAACTTATTTGCATCTTTTTCTTTTCTCTCTCAGGGAGAGATCTGTCTGTGTACCAGCAGAATCTTCGTTGAGCGGAGCATTTACCCAGAATTCCTAACTCGTTTCGTGGAGGCGGTTCGTCGGTGGAAAACTGGAGTGCCCTCTGACCCCTCCAACGATAATGGAGCTCTCATCAGCAAAGAGCATCTACAGAAGGTCTGAGTCTTTATCTCTCTCTCTCTCTCTCTCTCTCTCTCTCTCTCTCTCTCTCTCTCTCTCTCTCTCTCTCTCTCTCTCTCTCTCTCTCTGTCTGTTCATATAAAATTAAATTTCTAGGTTTATAAACAGATACATGCTTTTAAAACATCTAAAATGCTTGCTAACTCCTACAGGTTAAAGGTTATGTTGCTTTGGCGCTGGCAGAAGGTGCACAGGTGCATTGTGGGGAGGGTGTGGACAACCTTACCCTTCCACAGCATAATGCGGATGGCTATTTCATGTTGCCCACCGTCATCTCTGGGGTAAAAGACTCCTCCGCATTGATGCAGGAAGAGATTTTCGGTCCTGTAACCTGTGTGACACCCTTCGATGAAGAAGAGGAAGTGATATCACGGGCCAACGGCGTACGCTACGGCTTATCCGCCACGGTGTGGTCCCGAGATGTGGGGCGCATACACAGGGTTGCTAGGAAACTGCAGGCTGGGTTGGTGTGGACCAACTGCTGGCTGGTCAGAGACTTAAATCTTCCATTCGGTGGCATGAAAAACTCTGGCATTGGTCGAGAGGGGGGGAAAGACTCATACCACTTCTTCACAGAGGTTAAAGTCATCACCATCAAACACTGACACAGGATGAAGCAATGCATGCAGGGATAGTGAATCACTCATGTGTCATTTCAAATCTGTGTGTAAATTATATAAAGGAAGCAATCAGAGATCAGACTTAATATGATTGGGAATAAATTTAAAGGGTTAGTTCACCCAAAAATGAAAATTAAGTCATTAATTACCCCATGCTGTACCAACCCCGTAAGGCCTTCGTTCGTCTTCAGAACACAAATGAAGATATTTATGATTAAATCTGAGAGGTTCATGACTGCTACATAGGCTCCCTAAGGGAATGACACCGGACGGCCCAGAAAGTCATTAAAGAAAATGTTTAAATATTCCATGTCGCAACAGTGGCTCAACTATAAGTTTATCAAGCGATGAGAATACTTTTTGTGCGAAAAAACAAACAAAAATAACGACTTTATTCGACTATTCCTTTTCTTCCTTGTAGGCCTGAAACGAGACTTCAAGAGATTTCCACGACGCGCACGCGCGAGAACTTAACTGAAGTAGTTGAAGGAGATCGCAATTCTCGCGCGTGCGCGTCGTGGAAATCTCTTGAAGTCTCGTTTCAGGCCTACAAGGAAGAAAAGGAATAGTCGAATAAAGTCGTTATTTTTGTTTGTTTTTTCGCACAAAAAGTATTCTCGTCGCTTGATAAACTTATAGTTGAGCCACTGTTGCGACATGGAATATTTAAACATTTTCTTTAATGACTTTCTGGGCCGTCCGGTGTCATTTCCTTAGGCAGCCTATGTAGCAGTCATGAACCTCTCAGATTTAATCATAAATATCTTCATTTGTGTTCCGAAGACGAACGAAGGTCTTACGGGGTTGGTACAGCATGGGGGTGAGTAATTAATGACTTAATTTTCATTTTTGGGTGAACTAACCCTTTAATAAAAAAGCGCGTCATAGTATTTTTGTTGATAGAATGTGGGTGAATCATTTTAAAAGTCTTAAACTGTCATATTCCTTAGCATAATTTTAAGACAGACCAGTGTTCAATTTTTTTGCTTGAAAGTTGTTGTTTCATAGATTAGAGACTTAAAGGTGCAGTGTGTGATTTATAGCGGCATCTAGTGGCGAGGTTACGAATTGCAACCATCAAAAGTTACGGTGGCTGACATGAGACAGCAAAGAGTAGCCAGTTACGCAATGAGGTTTCTCTACAAAGATAAATTAAGAAATGATGTTTACTTTATTATTCAGTAAAACGATGTTATTGCGAATATTATTGTTACTCATCATTGTGTCAGTGGTGTTTTATTCGATGACTTTAGCTTCTTTGCATGAAGAACAACATAGTGACGAAACGCGTCCAGGGTCACTAGAAACATGTCGCCGTATTTCAATGTAAGGGGACCCGTGGTGTATGTAAATAGAAATGGCTCATTTTAAGGTATAACATAACGGTTCATTAAGTAAGCCAAGGTCTTTATACAACACTGAAAACTTAGTTATGTATACTATATTGCATTTCTGTCTACAAATCCTCCTAAATATTACACAATGCACCTTTAATGGAGTTTTCAGTTCTGATTTAATTATCAGCTTTAAATGTTTTTCACTGAATGTTTAAATGTTTAAAAATCTGAGAAGCAGGAGAACTCCATTTGCTCTCCATCTCATCTCATTGTAGTCTTGGAGAAACAATTGAGATATCAAAGAGATCTCATATGAGTTTTGATATCCTATTGGAACACCATAAAGATTGGGATTAGATTGGTAGACTCTTGTGTGATACCTTCCCACAGCTGGGAGCATGTATTAATGTGCCGTTACCAAGAATGATAAGATAGTGAGTTTTACCGAGTGTGGGAAGTGACTATCTGACACATAGCACAATACACACATACACATCTCTACAAAATCCCACAACTGTTCTGTGCTTCAGAATGTTTCATGTGAGTCAGAGCACCAGCTAAAGTGATGGACACAAGACAGATCTTTGAGTTTCTCATCTCTGTTCAAGCCTCTCTGGTCTTCAGGGTGAATCTCAAATGCCTTAAAAATGAACATTAACAAGCAGAAGGCTTCCCACAGTCATGGAAAACCATTGGGGGATTTTAAAAATGTGATGTCTAGGCCAAGAAAAATCATGGGAATTAATACAATCTTGAAAAGACATGGAATTTGATTTGAAATCCATTTAAATAGTTCTGGTGAATTTTCTTGCACGTTCAGCTCTAAAGTATTTAATTGGCTATTAAAGTAGCCTGGACTCTGTGTTTGAAAAAGACAGAGAAATGCCAGGAAAAGTTACGTGTCTGTGTGGTGCAGGAAAGCACAACAGAAGCAAGTGGAAAGCTCCAGTGATATCTTACATCTGTAAGGCTTTCTCAGTTAATGAGGGGTGTGTGCAGGTTTGAGTGAAAAAACTGAGGGAAACTTGTGAATGTGTTCAGTCACGTCTCTGCATGCTCACATAGCATCCGTGCACAAAGGGCAGAGCCCTCACTGGCAGCTTTATTTTGACTTGACCACAGGCAATGCCCTGTACCACCCTTTGTACACACACACACACACACACTCACCGGTGCACCTATCATTATGAGGACATTGTAATTGTTTTTATATTGTGCAAACTGTATATTCTGTCCCCTATAACCTACCCATCACAGACAACTTTCTGCATTTTTAGATTTTTAATGAAACATTGTTTAATATGTTTTTAAGCCATTTTAATTACGAGGACATGTCCTCATAAACCATGTTTACGTTGCAATACCAGTGTAATACTCAGTGTAATACTCATGTCATTAGACAAATTTGTGTCCTCATAAATCATGTAAATAAACATGCATACACTTGAGTATACCCATAATATCCATTGGCCAAGGGTCTGATATCTTTACATATATATTGAAAGAAGTCTCTTATACTCATCAAGTCTGCATTTATTTAATCAAAAATACAGTAATGTATAGTTTCCAAACTTTTGACAGGTATATATATATATATATATATATATATATATATATATATATATTTGTTTTTAACTTGGCCATACTTATTTTTTCAAAATTGTCATAAAAATGTAGCTTTATCTGAACAAATCAAGAGCTAAATCTGAAGAGGTACATCCAAAGTTTGGTCACACTAGGGTCCGATTCTCATTTTTAACTACGGCTTGCCTCAAACTCCTAATTACTGCTTATTAAAAATGAAGGTAGTTGTTGTTACGTTTAGGTATTGGTTAGGATTAGGAATGTAAAATAAGGTCATGCAGAATAAGGCATTAATATGTGCTTTATAAGTACTAACAAACAGCCAATATCATAATATGCATGCTAATAAGCAACTTAATACTGAGAATTGGACCCTAAACTAAAGTGTTACCAGAATTTTTTTTGATAGTGTTAGAATTATGGTTATAGTCTGTAAAAAAAAAAACAGACACCTGTGGCATGTTCCCATTAAATATCAAGATAAACGTGCGTTGTGTGTGTGTAAAAGTGTTGTGTGAACAGAACAGCAGGTCATATCAGGGCAATTTTCCGTTGAGGCCATCGGTGGGTGGAGGGCAGCTAATGCTCCAAAGAATATTGCAGAGTTGTGAGAAATATCACAAGTGTAATCAGGTTAAATAAACTCTCTCTCTCTCTGTCTCTCTCTCTCTCTCTCTCTGTCTCTCTCTCTCTCTCTATCTCTCTCCCCATTCATTAATTTGTCTCTGGTGTGCGTGACCCAGGAAGAAAATGGCGGAAGATCACGTAGCTTGTAAAAAGAAAAAAAGTATGGAATCCGTGTATGTGTGTGTTTGTGTCTGTACAACCCACCCAGTCCACCCTTCTCTTGCCAACCGAGGGTGTGGAGAGCGGTGCGAGAGAGAAAGAGACTGCACAGTGATTGCTAATGATGAAAATGTGTGACTTTATTTCTCACAATGTCTTCATATCACAACTGCGACTGTATCTCAAAATTGTGACTTTGTATCTCAAAATTTGCTACTTCCCATAATTTTTGGCTTTTGTTTCTCTTATTTTAAAATAATTATCTTAAAAGTATTTTTACTCTGAGGTGGCAACAGGCTTTCATATAGTCTAAATAATTATTGTAGTCACTATATATTTATCTTTAAAGCACTCAAGTCATCAGGTATGAATTTATGGTGAATTTGAAGCCTGTCTAACATTAGTTTCCATATATTGATATACAAGATATGCACTTACTGTCCAGATTTCTGAAAGCTGTTAGGAAACTCATGACTCATGTCTCAATAGTTCCACTTTAGCACAATCAAATATACTTAAGTATATCTTAAGTTGAACTTCAGCACTATTTCCAGATAATTAAAGTGCATTAAGTATAAATTAGGCTAGTTGTTCCAATTTAGTAGACTTTAAGTATACCAATTAAGTATACCAAAAGTACAATTGCAGGGTATTTACGTACATAAATATGTAAATGTAATTGTAGTAAACTTAGCATAAAATAAATGTATATCAAATACATTTTTGGCTATTTATTTTTCACTAGGGTTCCCACAGAATTCCACAAAAAGCTGCACATTTCAATTCATACGATTCTAAATGTGTCCCTCGCCAAGCTTGTTATTTTGTCTAGTTTGATCATGCTAATGATAACTGGTTGTGGTGCACAGATTCATTTACCATGTTTTACCATAATTAAATCTATTCCGCCGATATTTCCCACCACAATTAGCACAGAAATTGTGAATAAAGTGTGCTGATTCCATGCTGGCCTACACATGACTCGGGACTTACGTAATTGTCTGCCATGTGACACAAATAAAATGCCAAAAAATGGTAAAATGGACTGCATTTATATAGCGCTTTCACAGACCCAATGGCCACCAAAGCGCTTTACACATTGCCTCACATTCACCCATTCACTCACTCATTCACACACCGACGGTGTGTACCCAAAATAGGCAGATTTGGGTCAAACAAGTCAAACATTAATAATTGAATATTTCAACATGTGTTTGTGAACATATGTGGATTTAGCCCGGGCAAACATGAGCTTTAAAAATGCGTTTTTTTCATAATGCTGCATCAGGACACATTGTGTTTATAAGAGCAAGGTCGACCTCTTAGTTCTGACATCCTCCTTCATTTATCAGTCATATGGGGCCGTAGTTCCCAGTCCTCCTCAGCATGACCACGGGTCTTGTCACATGCTCTGTGGCGTCGATGATCAAACTAATCCAAGTGTTGGATCACTTTCTGCTGACTAGTGTTTTACCATTGAACCAGATGGTCTCGCTCCATGGAAACAACAACACACACACACACAGCAGCAACAGAAATGACAATACACACATAGACACATGATGATGATGAAATCATGCTAACGCGTTCTTCTGTTATGATTTGAATTTCTAAGATGAGAGATACTGTACTGAATGTGAGGATGCAAGGATTAAGTGAGGTTTAAATAAAGCCAACAGAAATACCAAAATAAGTGTTTTATTTGCCCTCATAACAGAGGATTTTTTTATGCTCAAAGGTTTATAGTTTGGGAGACTTAATGGAGTTCTCGATTATGCTTAATTCTGTCTCGGATATTTCTCCTAAAAAATAAGACATAATTACCGGTACATTGAGAGAATAAAAAGTAATGTAATGAAAAAATGATAAAATGAGATGTTTTTGCAGATGTCCAGAGGAAGACGCATGCGAGATCAGGGCCTTTTTCTCAGTAGACAAATCTGAGAAGCAGATTTAATAAAAATGTCCATGTAATCTCACTATTGTAGTTGAGAAATATTTGAGATCTTCACCATTATGGTTTCATTAAACCACTTTTGAGCTTTTACTGATTTTTTTTTTTTAGAATAGTCTTAATATAATCACAATAGTGGTCAATTTCATCATATAGTTTGATTGCATCTGTCATCCAATGATGTTTTCTCTGATGAATTGAAAAAAGATAATTGTTGACATACAGTAAGAGCGTAAACCTCTAAAATGAATTTGTATGCTTTAGCTCAGATCATTTGGCTTTGAATTAATAACAAATGTTGAAGTTTGAACAGACTTTTGAAAAATAATGTTCATTTTGTTCACCATTTAATCTCACTGATGTCTATGAAAAACCTTTTAGACATTAAAAAGATGTTTTTCTTCTTTTGGGGTTTTTCTTTCTCAAGGCCTACTCATTACCAGTGAATTACTACCATCAGTTTACTACCATCAGTTTAGTGTAAAATATGAGATGAGATTCAGATGACAGTTCCCATCACATGTTACTGACCTCCATCTGACCCAAACCATGATGACATGATCCACGTTAGGCATGAATGGTTAGAATTATCATTTAGATTATACTTTGATTGCGATCTGTCATCAAATGTTTCAGCCAGAACTGAAACTGAATTGTCCCACACAATTTAAGAGCAAAGATTTAGTCATGTGACATGAAGACACTCGCAAACAGTATGAAATTACATCTAAATCCATCTATCACAGTCCTGCGTCATAGTGAATCAGCACAGCGCTCTGATTCCAAACTCACTTACACACTTGTGATGAATGGATATTTGTCCTGGATGTGTAAACAATACAATTATGATGAAATGATAACGGCTTGTGCTTAATTCCCATTGTTGATAGAGGAAGTTATTGCGGCAATTTAAAGAGTTTGTGATGCTTAAAAGAATATTCACAGAATGGGATGATGAGCTATGGAATAAATACATCATTTTCTAGGTCTCGCTAATAAATGCTTATGCAGAAATACAGGCAGACAGCTAGAACTCTCTGAATTGGTGGACAGTGACACACCTCCTTTAACATTCCCTTCACACACAGACACAAACCCACCCGCTGCAAACACAAAGGTGACTGGCTGACCTTGTCCAAGATACTGAGTGCGTCATTGCTTTTATTTACATTTCACAATGGAGGGCAGCCCGTTTCCCCAATATTCAGAATAATGGTCGATCAATATGGGTTTTCAATTGGCGCATTCTTAAATTATTACATTTGACCTTCCCAATAATTTTAAATGTTTAGATGTGTTCTCGTTACATTTTTCTGCCTCTCCAATGCAACACTGCACTATCAGTTTTCGACAGTTTGGAAACCCTGCTTTAAATTATTATTTTACTTATTTTCACTGGTTTGTAGATTACAGATGATCAAATGATAAGTATATGATTATTAGGTGGCTAGAAATAAGAAGATTCAATTGTGTAAGCACACTGAACCAAGTCCAAATGTTAGAAATAATCAGTGGAGATCACATTCCCTATAGGGAAAAGAGCTAAAATGGCGGATCCTTTCTTTTTTAATCATCCTAAAGTGAAGTTTTATTACATAAGAGTTCTAGTTACAGTTTAGGCCTGTTTCATTTCATTATACAAAAGTAGAAATGAATAAGATAATTGTAGACATACAGTAAGAATATTGTGGATTGCATAACTCGGACCATTTTGGCTTTAAATTAGATGACAAATGTTTGAGTTATATTGAATTTTAAAAACATTAAGTTCATTTTGCTTACCATTTGAGATATTAAAAAGATCTCATGTATAATATTTCTTTATTATTTTTTCTTAAGGCTTTTCTCACACATTGCCAGTTAACTGCACTAATTTTCCAAGTATCAGTTTAGAGTAATAGCCACAGAACTGACATGGTATTTTTGTGCTGGATGACATTTCTAAAAATGTCTTAGAAGCATTGTGCTTGCTTTTGCATCACATGTACCAATATTTAATCTGGACAGAGAAGATTAGTATGGCCCAGGGACAGGATGACACACAAATCCATGGAGATATCAGATGTTCTGCAGCTAGATTTGGGCTGCCAACACAAAGGTTAAAAGTTCAATCTCCATGATGTCTGTACATGCAGTTGATATACAGATTTGGCTTGTAAAAAACTTTTTTCTGCTCTTCTTTTGGTCTGGCTAATTGATTGAAAGCATGTTCGTTTTGCAGAGATGTCTGATAAAGGACCATGAGAGAGGCAGACATCTTGACTCCATTGCTGGAAGGGTGTGTTTAGGTGTGTTCATAAGATGCAAAGGAGACGTCTTGATGCGGAAGACATCACAACTGCGTTTTCCCTGTGCGTGTGTGTATATGTTGTGTGACTGTCTCTTTCAGTCTATTATACTCCTTCCGCCTCAGACAGGCGTCTCTGTCAGGCATTCAGGGAGTGTATAAAGAGTGTGTGCGAGTCCATATGTCTGCATCTGTATTATTCAATGAGCATGCAACAGCTGATTTCCTGACCTGAACAAAGCATGTAGAGAAAGCAGCATTTCCTTGGATTCTACTCAGCCCACATTGTCCCTTCAACACACACAATGATAGCAGGTAAAAGAATATGTCGTAGACACCGCAGGGAAGATTTTCTTAAAGCATCCTGAAACCCCACAGACAAGGCAGAGAAAATTTACTTTTAAGTATTTTGCCGAAACATCAGGCAATTAGACTGACATTGTACAACAAATTTTTCTATTATTCTTATAGCATGATGAAGAAAGGACAAATCAAAGGATGAATTTACACAATGCATTCCAACCTAGAAAGAAAGAATCAACGAAGTAGTGAGCTGAATCTGATTTGTTTTTTTTAAACTGTAAACTCTATTTTCAATAAAGTTCCGTCACACTGTAAACCATAATAATGAAGTCTTATACGTTTTAATAAGTCGTTGGAACTATAACTTTTTTTCCGAGCATGTCATGTAAGGAGCTCCGTATTTTCCGCCTGTCAATCATATTGCGATTCACAGCAGGAGGTCCATATATGGTCAGCCGGTAGCTGAGAGCTAGAGATTTCTCATCCGTCAAAAACTTTTACTGTCTATGGTCAAAAACGGTCTACACGGTGAAACGTCCGGAATAGAAAGACAGTGAAGAAAAGAAAAAAAAAACGAAAAAATATGCCGAACTTACTGCTTTTGCTTGACAGGTACAAAAAAAAATACCTTGGAACTTTCGCCAAAGCGACCGAGCGTGTCTAGATAACTTCTACAATGATTGACATGGCCTGTAAACGTCATTAGAAAGTACACTATGAGACTGACACAGAGTCCTGTCATAATTTCCCTATAATAAATAAATTATTACGACCTAATTCTGGTTGAGTAAACAATATTTTATATGTGAGTTAAGTCTAGTCCGCCTGTTAACTTTAACTTACTTGTTAAAGGGGTGGTTCAGAATTTTGGACATCGGGCCTCATTTCCAAGTTAGCCTTAGTGTTATTTATCAGTGGAGACAGTTTTCAAAAAATTTCATCCAGTCGTTCCAGTTGCATAGTTCGCCGGTGCTAGGCTAGCACGAGTCAACGGTAACTGCTAGCCTGCCTTTAAAAACAGTTTTACCCACTCCACCAAAAGCAAATAAATTATAACGCCAGACTATTGATGTAAATGTCTGTTAAGAGAATAATGTTTTTCTAAAGCATTATTATATTATATAAAGCATTATTCTTAACATTATTCTTAACATACAACCAAATAACACTAAGGCTAACTTGGAAATGAGGCCCGATGTCCAAAATTCTGAACCACCCCTTTAAGTTCTCTCTAGAATTAGTTTCAATGATTTTCCCTGTCCAATTTTCCGAGTTCCGAGTTTCCAAGCCAAATAAGTAGGCCTATGTTAACTTTTTGTAAGGCAATCATTTTGCACGCTTTTAAGTAAAGCAAACCAATCCAATTTTACAGTGAAGACCAAAAGAAAGAAAGTTTGCCCCCGGAACTCTTTCTCCGGAAACTACCGAGAGTACAGAGTGTACCCATCACCAACAGTGGTCATAGCCTTTTGTCATTAGTTTCCTCTGTAAACGGAGGTGGTTCTAGTGAACAAAAGATACCAGTGAACAAAAGCCACTCTGTTCCACCCTAGTCAGCTGACCCATGAGCATGAGTGGGCATCTCATAGCAAACGTCAATTTAGACTGGCACAAGCTCTTTAAAGCTCTCAAATGCTGCCCAAAGACGCCCTTCTGATGTTTGCTTTGCAAGCCTGTGATGGTTTTATTCTTTATATGCATGGTGTATGTGCTTTAATGTTTCCTGGTCTTTAGCAAGCCATATCAGCATGACACAGGAATTTTTACCTTTGTTTTGAAACTAACCTTCTCAGTCCCCGTATCTTAGTTTATACTATCCACTACCTAAATTCTTAATTGATCCTCTACTAATCATTAATTCAGCCTTTGTGCTTGTGTTGATTTTCAGTGCTTGGGTGTTTTGTGAATGCTGTGCGTCACTGGACCTCACAGAGATGTCATCTCCATTCAGATGTTGTTTTGGTTTCTGTGTTTGGATTTTACGTTATCACGTGAGCAAATGCACATACTCAACACACAAAATGTACAGGCAAGCACGTGCTTGTCAGGTGTTTTCAAGGTTATTAGAGGTTAGAAATATAGGAAACCAATCACATATGATAGGCAGGGACAGATGTGTTGTTGGTTAGAAGAAAACAAGATTCTGCCGGTTGCTTTATTTGCTAATGAGGTTCATTATTACCCGGTTAGAAAAACATATTTATCCCCAACATCAAAAGAAAAATGTTAAAATGTGAAATTATATTTTGTATGCCAAACAATGCCTAATTTAAGATTAAAATTTTTTGCATTGTGGGACTATTTTTATGACCACCTTTCTCCCCAAAATTGTCTGTACATTAAATATATCTTATTTTCATTATGAAAATAATCAATAAACGCAAAAAAGTAAATAGAATAAATACATAATTTTTTTTTAGGAAACTTCTGTTTTAAGTCAATGTAAATTATGGATTATTGTATTATTTGTTCTACTTAATGAGATAAGAGATAAAAGGAATAATTAATTGTGCCTAGGGTGGTTTTCATTACTGTATTAGGCTATATATTTTTTCAACTTTAATGTAATGAGAATTTTAGGGGTAAGTGTGCTTAATTGTCTTGACTATATGCCATAATGCAAAAGGCTTAATGGTCCTAAAATAGACGTCATTGTCTTTATGCAAAATATATATATATCTTTTTTGATTTTGAGGTTAGTCATGACCTTTCAGGACATTTCTTTGTAAAATTCACCCCACCATGCACTTAATGACCCATGAAGGTCTTTGACTCAAACATAGAAGCCTGCCCTTGCATTTATGGGGTCATCAGAGCTCTCATAAATTTCCTAACAGACATTGAGCTGCCAGAGGCTGTTTTCCGGGATAATTCCCAGCATATTCCCTTCAAAAAAGATACCAGGATAGTACATTGTACTGTCAATCTCTCTTTGCGTCAATAAATAATAACAATCTGTAAGTGAAAAAGACAGGAACGAGAGATGGCAATGTTTGTGTTTTATGCTTACTATTGGATACATTCTGCTTGATGAAGTCTGCATTTGAGCTATTGTGTTTGCCATTTACATACACATTGTGAGTGTGTATATTTACACTTGTGTATCTGCATAAAATGGGGTCGAAATTAGCTGAGCACACTGGGATTGAAAATCTAAGTAAAACCTGCAAAAAAACAAAAACAGAAATTTACCAAATGAATGCTATCATATAAAATTATAAAGTTATGATGTTAAACTAGTAAAAAAAATCTGCTGATTTGTAATTAAAAAAAAAAGTGGAAAAGAGAAGTATGTCTCTTTCCTGCGAAGCTGTGCATTGTAAGTAGAGTTGTGTGTGACTCTTGAACCTGAGCTGTGCTGTGCAGACGGCCGTCTCCAGCGCTTCTCAGCTACTTCCTGTCCACACACACCCCTCTTCCTGTCCATAGAGGGGAGCTATTTTAAAGTCAGTGACGGGATGGGATGGCCAAGAGGGGAGACACACTGACTGCTGACTGTGTGTGTGCGTGTGTGCGTGTGTGCGTGTGTGTGTGTGTGTGTGTGTGTGTGTGTGTGTGTGTGTGTGTGTGTGAGGAAGGATTCCATGGCTTTGATGATTGAGGAAATCAGGAGAGGACAAGAACAATGATCTCACTGTTCTTCCTCAATCCTCTTCTAATAAGGAAATATCCAATTTTGTAGACATACATAAAAATGACTAATTATGAAAGTTCTTGCTAGTTTTTATACTTCAAAATATTAATGAATGAAGTTAAGAAAAATGCAGTGAAGCATCAGAGACAACAAACATTGTGGACACAATAAAACCACACTGCCATACATTAAGGTAAGTGTCAATGAATGTACCTTTTGACCAAAATATGAAACTGTGTACTTAGGAAAGGGCATTTTTAATGTCAGGTTGGGGTACAGTATGTTGTAATTTGTGCTTTACCGATTTTACTGATTAGTAGTTGTTGGCCAAAGCACTGATTTAATATTTTTACACTTTTAAGTATTTTGTGTTTACATGCCCCAATATTGTCACAAAATTTGTGTAAAATCCACTTTATCTTTTTTCCTAGGCAACATGTCCAATAACTGTTTGTAGAGACTTTAAGGTCAGTTTTCATACAGTTCTACAGATTTTCTTCTCTTCCTAGTAGTTTGAAAGTGGTTATATTTCGTAAAGTTGTGTAGAAGGCCAGAAGCATGTGGTTCACATTCGCACCATCATGCTTTGCACACTTACAGAACAAACACTTTCATACATCACATGATCTTTTTGGAAAGTTCAGTCAGAAAGGAATGTACAGAATGGAGAAATGATGATCTAGTGTGATAAACGACACAGTGTCACTGTACAAACTGGTGATTTCACAATGAAATACAAAGGGAAGTGCAGTGCATTGTGTAGATCTTTCTGAACAGGAAACAATGCAAGAGTTTTGTAACTGCTCTCTTAACGTGGGAATAAGACTAATTGTCCAGGTAAAGGTCCTTCAGGAGTATGACTATGAAGTGAAATATGCAACACGATGGATAATTCATCGGAAAATTTTTGGCACCCATATTACATTTAGACAGAAGAAAATGTATCTTAATTTTTTTAGAGAAAACTACATTTAATTTAAAGGTTTTCACAATAAACATGTCTCCAGTGCAGTTTTACAGAAAATATATAATGGTGACCTACAAACCCTCATTGAGACAGCCAAAATACCACTTCTCCGCAGCAAAGAAAAATCTCCCTACAGTTAAAACAGACTTTTTACCCATGCTTTTTACACAGAAAAATAAGCAGAAGCATAGCAAAATATATATACAAATAAGAACTGTCACCCTAAAGCAAACACACAGGGACAATAGACATATCATTACAATGTAAGATGAAATGTTTCATCATGTCCAACGCTTTCTACATCAATGTTGACACACACAAATATTTTGACAAGAGAGAGGCAGTGACCTTGCTGTTGTGTAATATGGTTGTGGAGAGAGGATTGCTTTTCTAGTGGTCTAAGAGGCCATTGGCCTTCAATGCAGACTAAATGCAACAAGAATCATGGGCACTACTAGAGTGCATAAAAGTGATTCTAGAATCAGAAATGTCAAGGGTAAGTAGAAGGGAAAACTAAGTAAAAGAATAGCACAAAGCTTAATTTTGGACAGATTAATTAGAGCAGAATCTCCAAGATTGAATTGAGATACTCGTACATATGCCACATTCTACTAGCATCAGATAAAGGAGATGCTGATTGTCAGTCTTACATAAGCCAGGCCGAGAGATAAAGAGGACAGCCTGTCTCCTCCTGCCTCACAGGCCTCAGGGCAGAGGGAAGCGGCTGAGTTACCGTCTCTTCAGCCTCCTTAACAAGCACAGCGTCCCACCCCCCCAAACGCAGGTTATGTGAGGATCTTGCAGCAATGATTCACAGCGCTAATTCTTCTGTTTTTAGCATTAAGCCCTGAATGTCAATTAGAATTGAAATGTCTTACCATCATTTTTTGTTTATTTTACTATCTTATTTTGTTTATACAGATGATATTCTGCAGAGTAAAATATCAGAAGGCTGTAGAAAAAGAAAAACAGAGGAGCAAGAGAAAAAGAAACGAAAATAAGTCTGAAGAACTTGAACAGTCATTAGATACCTGTTGGTGAATTTTTTTATGAATTGTTTGTGCTGCTGCTGTGTTGAATATATGCCAAAGATGTGGTGTTTCACAGCATATCAAATTTTTTTAAGGTTTCCTTTTGGTCCGAGAGTCCCCAAACATTCATATATACAGTTGCTGTTGAAAACATGGGCTAAGAATTGAGAAAGTACATTGCAATGGGCCATCTTTATTGATCATATGCTTTTTGGACTGAATGATGGTCAATAAAAATGTCATATTATTTCTCTTTATCAAACATCCAAAGAGATGACAGCGAGCTCAGCGGTTAAAGGGATGGTTCAGCCAAAAAATTTAATTTTCATTATTTACTCGACCTCATTTCATTCCAAACAAGAATTCATGAACACAGTTCTGAAGTTTCACAAAAGTGGTCCATATAACTTAGAATCAATGATTGATGTTGATGATGTGTTTGACAGCTCATGCTCATTTTATTGAAAAATAAAAAAATATTTTTTCCCTCTTTTCTTTAAAAAAATTTCTTTTGTTTTCCACAGCTGAACTAACAATGTATGGCTTTGTAACAGCATAAGGTTGAGTAAATAATGACATAAATTTCATATTTGCCTGAACTATTCCTTCAATAATTGTTGAATGTACCTCAATGTAGTTCTCCACTTTAAAAGTTGACTGTTTTACTGTCCCACCAGAGGTGGATGCTGTTGCTGGGATATTGTTGCCTGGATACCATTGTTTCCATGTGTGGCCTGTATCTTTCCGTGGTCAGATGAGACTTCTAGTTGTGATGTCAAGTTGCAGCCAATCAGCATGCAGGATGAGCTGAAGAGTGCTTATGCAAGAGGTAAGAACATACAGCGCGCATACAAATGAACTTGGTGTGCACACAGTCTAAATACTGATCAGCTGACACACACACACACAACAGTGCTGCACTGAATTAGAAATGTTTCATTTTCAGCCGGAACAAAAGAATGAAATTAACTAATTCACTTTCATTCATACAAACCTTTACTACTAATTATGTGTTTGTGTGTGAATGAGAGAAATTTGACTCACATCTTCATTAGCACATGAATAACCATTTAAGCCTTTAACACACTTCAGTCACTCACTGAAAACAAACAACTCGCAAGCTCAAAACCGTGCCATCTTGGAAAATGTACAATGCACTTCCCATCCCCCAAACCCCTGAAAAAAACTTGGCTGACAACACTCCCAACGTCACTAACTGCTTTCATTTTAGCTGTTATAGTGAGCCAAAAAGAGCCCAAAGAGATTATTTACAGTATCTGGTTTGGGTGATCTGATTAGAAGTGGATTTCATGTGATACAGATTTAAATGGGGTCCAATGTGTCTTGTGATTTATCACTCAAACCACATTTGAGAGGGTCAGGGTGTTGTTTTCTCCCTTTTTTCTCACTGCAGAATATGTCCTATATGGTGAGGGCAATAGTAAAGGGACCTTAGGCCTGTAAAGCCTTGTAAATCCTGTCCTGATGAGGTTCTGCAGCCTGAAGCTGGAAGTCCAGATGGGATCAAGGAGTCAACTGCACCTGATCTTCACTGATGCTGAAGGAAATTCATGAGTCATCCTGCTGGACCTCTTCATCAGCTGACATCCCTTTCTGATGGACTGAGTGATAAAAGAAGATTATTTTTGTCAAGTATGTATACAATGTTTTGCGCACACTGTGAAAAGAAAGTTTTTAAAAAGTAAGATTTTTTTAAAGAATTTAATACTTTTATTCAGCAAGGATGCATAAAATGTATTACACGTGACGGTAAAGACTTTTACATTGTCACAAAAGATTTCTATTTATATTAATCAAAGAATCCTGAATTTTTTTTATTAGTTTCCACAAAAATATTAAGCTGAACAACTGTTTCAAGGATCATGTGACACTGAAGACTAAAGTAATGGCTGCTAAAAAATGTGCTTTGAAATCACACAAATACATAACATTTTAATCAAATTAAAACGTTTTTTTAAATAGTAATAATATTTCACAATATTACTGTTTTTACTGTATTGATCAAATACATGCAGCACAAGAGACTTCTTTCATTAAACCATTAAAAAATATTACCGACCTCAAACTTGGAAATATATATTACTAAAGAAATGACTAGAAATGACTTTTTTCAACTTCAGTTTCAGTTCTATCATTGACACATGATGTTGGTAAACTGTTGCTGCAAACAAAATATTATTAGATATTTAGACTTCAACTTTTCATGCTACATTTCAAGCCAGAGTCTGAAGAAGAGCTTGTGGCTTGAAATGAAACTCTGGTGAGAAAGTGAATCAATATTTTTGAGAGCAACATCATGTTTTAATTTTGCCTATTATGTTTTTATTGTGTACCTGTATTAGAATTTTTGGTTGTGTGTGCTTCACTGCATTTCTTCAGAATTACTCAAATGGAACAATGCATAGAGTATAAAACTCGTGCACACATTCACACAAATTCAAATTCAAACACACATTCAGACCATGCTCAAGCAAGAAGGAAGTTAGATCAGAAAAGAATAAATGTCTGAGTGCGTGTGTGTGTGTTGAAGGTCATTTTGAAGGGCAGTTGAATGTTATCAGTGCTGGTTCTAATGCCAGGAAGACTTTCTTGAGTTATGTAACATGTTACAATGGCATTCCACTCACTGGACAATAAATTGACCAAAAGCTTCAGGAAACAATGAAGGGTGTGTGTGTGTGTGTACTGTGTAATGTGTATGCATGTGTGATATCCTCTACATTCTTAACCTGATGCCACAGAACTGCAGCAGTGAAGTAAAACTAGGTTAAGATGCCACTTCGGGCTGTCTGCAAAATTTACAGATCTGACAGGTTTGTCGTGCATGCCTGTGCTGTGCCTGTGTGTGGAAGCGAGCAAGTTGTTGAGAAGATGTTCACTTCTATCATTCTTTGTGTCATTAACGTTCTCATTATCTATTCTCATTATTGAGCGGTTTAGCATTTCGGATAAAGCCGCCTGTGGAACGGCTGAATTGGGGGTGACTTTGGACCAATCAGCTGTGAGAGTGAGGTGTGTTTCTCTTTTTTTCCAACAGTGAGAATCCAGGCCAAGTCCTTTGGGATCTCTCTGCTCATATCCAATTCACTTTAACACAAGCCTTCCTTTCTGTTCTGTCTCAAATTTATTGTTTTCATCTCTCTGACTCATATCTCTCTCTCTCTCTCTCTCTCTCTCTCTCTATCCTTCTCTTTTCCTTTCAATCGTGGTTAAATATTCTCTTTGTATGGTCTTGTCTGGGTTGTGAGTGACTTCTTGTCATTAGCTGTAAGTAAGTGGAGGCATTTTCACAAATGAGGGATGAAACGTGCTTGTGTCCAGCTCCGGTCGTCTTACAGTCAACTGCCGCTATCTAGTTTACAAGAGTTGCACATTCACTGCACACATAGTACTATCAATATCACATTGGAAATCATTTTGTATTGTTTTCCAATAAAAATTCAACAGGATAAATGTATGAGAAGTAAAATTGGGTTAGATATTAAAAGAATAGTTCACCCAAAAATGTCCAAGTTACTTTTTCTTCCATACAATAAAAGTGGATGGAAACCAGGGAACTATTCCCTCCTATTGATTCTACTTGCGTTATGCATAACTCTCCCTAAAGGTACGGTAGTTAATTGCGAACATGTTTTCATCATACCGTATATATCAGGCCTATTTATATATGGTTTTTCTTTAATATTATAATGAATTATAATTGTATGATATAATAATTATTTAAAATATACAATATAAATGTCAAATATAACTATATAAATTATAAATTAAACAATTTAAATTGTAAAATTTGTAAAAAACAAAACAAAACAAAAAAAACATTATTTATAAATTATATTGTTTTTTTTATATAATCTTTATATTGGCTAAAACTTTATATATAAATTAAGTTTGAATAATGACTGTGTTAACCATTGAGATTGGTAATAAGACAGTTGTGCAACTATAGAACATTTTAAATGCATTCTTCTGTATTTACCAAAAGACAGAGCTAAACTGTGACAAGAGCTTAATATAGACTACCAAAATAATCTGATTCTCCTCACTATATCCCTGCTGCTTAAAACATTCATACCGGTAGTTTCTTTCCTTCCTTTTTTGTCTTATCTCACCCATCTCATGCTTTGACCTTTTCAGAAATGCTGAGTAGTTTAGGGACACAGATGATACACACATGCCCTGAGTGCTGGGTATGTGTGTGTGTGTGTGTGTGTGTGTGAGAGAGAGAGAGAGAGAGAGAGAGAGAGAGAGAGAGAGTGTGTGTGAGCAGCATATGTCTATAACTTAACCTCATGTCATATTGGACATGGTCACTTTCACGGTCTTAAGCATGAAATGCATTCAAACACACTAGCACACTGATGCCGTGCCGTGCATCCAGTCTGTTGTTGTGTCAGCCAGGGCATAATCAATCTGTCCCTCAATCATTCTCTCCACGTGCAGAGAATGTGAAAGCACATATACAATCCTCCCACTGCTCACTGAGACAAAACAGATGTTGCACACATATGCTGCCATTTAAGCCAGTCCCATTCAAAATGGGTTTTAATGAGTGTAAATGGAATGAGCTTGTAAATGTATGTTTGGGAGGAGCATCTAGTCTTGCATGTAATACAAAGACAAGTTATGTAAACAGTTTTCACAATAAATATTTAGACAAGCTTAAAAATGCCTTGGAGAACAATTTATCAAACCAAGTGGCATGTGCAAACACACTTTTCTAGAACTTACTACTTTTTCCAAAGATGGGCAGTGTAGCAAGACCAATCACACAGTTTTTAAATGTATCAACATTGATTTGAAATAGAAATCTTTTTTAACACTATACATGTCTTTACTGTTACTTTTTGATCAATTTAATGTGTCCTTGGTGAATACAAGTATTTATTTCTTTTCTTTTTTTAAATCACTGACTCCAAACATTCAATCGGTAGTGTATATAGCATTACAAAAGTGTGGTCGGACAGTCCATTGGAAAGTCTCATTTATTGTAGTGAGTATTGTATCATAATTGATATTGTTCATCCATTCTTATACTTCATTCTTATTGTGCCTGCGTGCATACAGCTCTGATTAAATTATAAATTAGGCCTATTTAATTGGATACTTTTATGTTTATTTGTAAAAACATTGCCCCATTAAGCAACTTCACCTTTACCATCCTTAAAGATTATATGAGCATAAAATTTGTACTTGTGAAAGTCGGTTCTCCGATAATTCACCTCTAATTCACAGACACAAACACACACTGTTTTCACGGATGCCCCTGTTGAAGCATCATGATATGTCTCTGCTTTTTTCACTCCCACACTCATCTCGTTCTCACCGCAGAAGTCTGAGGAACACTGAATCCTGGGAGATTCAGAATCCTTATGACTCATCATTTTTAAAAATCTGACACACATACTGACTGTTCAGCTAAAGATGACGATGGAATCGGTTTTTTTTATCTCGCTAGTTGCTCTAAACCACATTTTGCAATTGTCTTCTATAAAAAAAGTGCATATAATGGTTTGGAGATTGCATTTCTTATTTACCTCTTGTCAGTGGCCTTGAATGTCACTCGTTGCAGCCATTTTTATCCTACACACAAGCGCACCACACACACGCTTAGTACCAAGATGTAGCAATGCATCAGTCATAGCTACTCCTCCCACTCCACCTGTCAACCTTCCATGCTTGCCATCTCTCTCTCTCTCTTTCTCTCAGTCTGAGTGGTATATTGGCACTAACTTTTTAAATGGAAGACTGAAGCAAAATTGTACATCTCTCTCTTTTGTATTCATAATTGTGCCAATCTATCTGATTTAATACACCCCCATCTGTCTGGCCTGATTTCATGTTATGCATGTTACATCTCAGGTTTGGTAAAATGTGAGATTTCACACTTTCATGTGTAACTTATTCTGTTTGGCTCTGAAGCATCATCAGCACGTGAGGGGAAAGAAGCTATTCTGAGAGAGAAAAAAGAAAAGAGAGAGAGAGAGAGAGAGAGAGAGAGAGAGAGAGAGAGAGAGAAACTGTGTCCCCAAAGATATCTTGCCTAGAGAGAGATGAGCAGAGAGTCATGTTTATTTTATAAGGCTCACACTCTCCCTTTTATGTGTGCGTGTGTGTTTGTGTGAGAGAGAGAGAGAGAGAGTAACTTTGAAAAGGAGCTGAGCGTTTGGAAGGAGAGGAGAGAAGAGGGCAGATGATGTTGTTGGTGGTGCCTGTGGTTTTTTGGACGGAGGTACTAATGCTCCAACAGCAATTTTATCTTTTCCACAAAACACAACTCAAATTACACTTCACACTCACGGATACGGCAGAGGATGACTCAACATTTATGTGAGGAAGAGGGGAATATTTATCTCCAGATTTATCTCTACAAAATATTAAGCAGGACAAAATTGATGATGATAATGACTGATTTCTGAAGGACCGGAGTAATGGATGATTACCTTTAAAAAATAGATAAAAAAAAAATATATATATATATATATTTCACAATATTATTTTTTTACGGTATTTTTGATCAGCCGTGGTGAGCACAAGAGAATTCTTCCCAAAAGATGGATTTTTTTAAAGACCTCAAACTTTGACACTGTAGTAGATGAAACAACTGAAAACCGAGCAATAAAATATTCTCTAAATGAATTGCAAAATTACTTTCCATTTAGACACATTCACACCACAGTTCCCTATTTACATTTTCTCTCTTCTGATGCTCTGTATAGTTTTGAACTTCAGATTTGTATCCTTTGACTAACAACTTGAGACTAGTGAGCTACAAAATAAAACAACTACAAAGGCACAAGAGAGAGAAATATAGGTTCTGTGTCAATTCATATCAAAATGATGAGTTTTAATGTCTTATCTTGCATACTTACAGGAAGAAAAACATTTCTTTAGCTTGGGTTGTACACTGTGTGCCTGACAGTTGGCCAGTGTGTTGATGATGAATAAACTACTCTATAAATAATAGATGCCCTCTGCTGCTCTGTGCTTTGATTACTAAATATATGCATACAGAGATCGATTGATTTAAGGTACAATCCAAAAGCCATGATATTTGCTTAATGCAGAAAGTTTATCTGCATACATTTCGATGGGTGAAGTTGACCCAGAATGTGTCCAAAAATAATAACAGGAATAATCCAGCCTTATATGTTGGTGTCCAGTAACATACTCATTCTTATATAGTGTGGAGCAGCTGTTACTCAAAACAACACATCAGGAACGTATATCTGTGACTTACGGATATTTGAAATAGCTCATCTTTTGTACATTTTCATATTTTACAGAGCGACTGATTATATCAGACAGATTATATAAGACTCCTTTCACTGCTGATGCAACCAGTCTTACTATGAAAAATGAAGAGAGTGAGCCATGAAACGCATGTAATAATCTTGTTTTCCAACAGCAGTTTATTCTTTGGTGGCTTCTTGCTCTTTGCGAGGTATTTTGGGTTTGATTGGGCAGAGCAGACAGTAAGATCAGTGATATGCATAAAATGAATACCTCTTTTGTCCAGGATGAAAGGTGTTTTTTTTTTTTCTTTCTCAGGTTGTCTCTCGAATAAAAGGATCCAGTCTGTTATTGTGAATCAGACAGCTCTCACAGTCAAGATGGGAAATGCATTTTCTCCTTATCTGTAATTTGTGAAATTGCCTCTACGTATATGGCATTTTATCTTTCTGTCGTCTCCAAAAAGAAGAAAATATTTTAAAAATTTTTTGTGTGTGCGATTCAGATATCTTTGATGTAGGTTTAGAGCTATGAGTCATATAGTCTACACACGTTTTTTCATCCACACTAATCAAGTAAATGACCACTGAGATTTCACTAAATTATTTTGCCAGCTGTGTTTGCATGATGAATAAAAATTAGTCAGTGCACAGTGCCAGGCTACTTGAAACTGTCAATTCATAAACAACACTCAATTAATTAATACGGTGACAGTTTAGTCGCTGTTCTTTGCTTGTCTGTTTATTAACTCTTTTATGGTATTTTAAAAATGTTTGGGTTAATTGTATTAGATTTATATGAATAATGCATTTTCATTTATGCATTTGGTAGATGCTTTTTATCCAAAGTGCTTTCAAAATTGCAGTCAATGTATACATTTGATTACATTCCCTGAGAATCAAACCTGTGACATTTGCGTTGCAAGCATTCCTATTTAATGTACAGGAATGCGCTTTTCAATTGGAGTCATTTTTTAATACAATACAATAGATAAATATTTATTGTATTTATTCAGGTTTTTATTATCTTAATAATTGTTAATTTTATATAGATGTTTTATTATGTTGTGGTAATTTATTGTATGAATTATTAATTGTATTATTAATTAATAATAAATTAATAAGTATATCTTATCATTATATTTTATTATTTTATTAGGTGGGGTGGTTTGGAACATTTTTGACGTATATTTTTTGTGAACATCTATTGGGGAAAAAAATTCCATTCTGATTTCGTTGTTTATTTTGTTAAAACAGATTAACATATTCACCAAAAAATGCCGCCATCTTGAAGCTTTCTTTGAAATATGTCAACCTCCTGATATACTTACGACTTACTCAAAAGGACAAGGAGTTGATGGATCTCTCCATCATTATATCTTTAACTCAGTATGTTGATTCTCCCCTCATTATCTTCCGTTCTCTCTTTCTGCAGATGTGTGACATCCGCAGCCTGCAGGATGACAAACTTGTTGACTCATTCACCCCTGCTCATTCATAAATGATTCTTGACCAAGACAATTCCAGAAAAAAACTGACAGGTAGGAGAGAAAGGGAGCATGAGAGATGCTCTGTGTGTGAGTCAGAAGAGGCTTGCAGCACTGCAGCGGTTCCTGTAACACCAGTGGTCAGGCTAAACACACCCATCCAATCCATCAGCCTTCATTCATCCTTCGCCCATCCTTCCATTCACACAATGAAAACAGCGGGGAGGGAGGGATGGAGAGAGAGATGCTGTGATAGAGAGAGCATCAGCTGCTGCAGAAAACTAAGGGGGGGGGGGGGGGGCAGAGGAGGAGGAGAGAGAGTGTATCGGTGCTGCCAGAATCAAGAGCTACAGAGAGAGAGAGAGCGAGGGCAGGGAAGAAGGTGCGCTTCTCTTCGATTGAAACACTCACTCTCTGTCACATTGACAAGGTGTGTGTTCGGCTTCATCTGATTCTGTGTGTCTCTCACATACGCACATACAGCGGTGGCTCTGCAGAAACATGCTGTGAAATCCAGCAGCATCACTGGGACGACTCACAGCATCGGCGCAGCGCTGATATCTTCGCTCAGAACTGACAATAATATCAAGGAGCAAGGAGGACAACTGCACAGGTATGACCGCAGACACACATGTGCTCGCCAGGCAACAGATATCTCAGATTTTTTGTTGTCGCACTTATGTCAGGCAACACAAAAGACCTCGTAATCTTGTTTTCACCTTCTCGTCCCTCTCTAAGGCATCACGCTGGGGTCCGCAGAGTACGCGGGCCGGCCAGAGGCCATGAGGCTGGTCCATAATGCAGAGAAACAGTCTTTCTCCTTTAAGAAGTGCTCTGCTTTCCAGTTTGTCAAGAGGAAGGTGAGTGTGTGAGCATGTGTGTGTGTTGGTTGCAGAACTTCTTTGGCTGGGGGAGACTTAAAGGTGCTGTTCAATCGGTGACTTGGCTTTGACATGTTGCACTGTGGTGCTTATGTGGACAAACTTATCAGGCTCGAGTTGTTTCCCTGTTCCGTGCTTCTTTATTCTATCAGCTCTCCACTGAATATAAACAGCAGAAGCACAGAAATATATATGTTTTAAGGTTTTTAAAAGTATTTTCATCTATAGATGAAGTGAGGCATCAATATTTGTCTGCGTTCATGGATATAGCTGGTGTTTATGGATTCAAAAAAGGGTTATTATCGTTAACTAAAAATATTAAAAACATTTCTGTTAAAGGGATTGTTTACCCAAAAATTCTGTCATAATTTGTTCCAAACCTGTCTATGAATTTCATTCTTCTGCTGAACACAAAAGAAGATATTTTGAAGAATATGGGGAACCAAACAGTTGATGGGCCCCATTGACTTCCATAGTATGAAAAATGAAAAATACTATGGAAGTCAATGGGGCCCATCAACTGTTTGGTTCCCCATATTCTTCAAAATATCTTCTTTTGTGTTCAGCAGAAGAAAGAAACTCATTCAGGTTTGGAACAACTTGAGGGTGAGAAGAGTTTTTCAGATAGAATTTTCCTTTTGGGTGAACTATCCCTTTAATTGAAATAAAGCTGAAATAAAATAAAATAAAATATAAATATTAGTTGGAAAACTTCAAACGAAAATTAGAAAATGTTGCCTTGGCAATAAACTGAAATAAGTTACTAAAATTATTAACTGGAAATATATAAAAACTAAAACTCAACTAAAACTGAAATAAAAATAAATTAAACCTAAATAACAATAATATAAAGAAAACTAATAAAATGACAAAAGCACATAAGGAAATTACCAAAAATTAAACTAAAAGGAACATGAAATCTGAAAATAAAAGCTAATTCAAAATATCAATAAAACTAAAATATTATAAAAATAAAATATAATAACACTGATTCAACATATGTGGATGTATGTATGTGGTTATTTGCGAACATTGTGTTTGATTTTTGGATAGGGATGAAAAAATATTAAAATCATTTCCATTGTTGATAAGTCTAATTATTTTTATGTGATTGCCGATAATAAAATGATATACTATTTTGTCTAAATAAATAACTATATATAATATAAATTATATAAATTTATTTTTTAAAAATAACAAAATATATAAAACACCACAAACTAAAATCACTCATTTTAAAATGAATACCAAATTAATTTAGGTATCATCACATTATAATGTACATTATGATATGAAACATGGATATTCATTTTGATATTTGCTAAATATTACATTTAACAGTGTCATTAAATTAAGAACATTATTAAATACTGTTTTTAATTATATAAGTGAGCATTAGGTGACAACAAAGGTAATCTAAATGTAAAGATTTGGGGAAATGAGCATGCATAATTAAATATTCAATATCAAGCAATACAGTAAATTAAAAAAAAATCTCTAAAATCAGCCAATAACCGATATATTGCATATAGTAGTGATATATTGTGCAACTCTTATTTTGTGAGGTGTATATACACAAAAGGCTGTTTGTGTCATGTGTGTGAGATTGACGCTATTTGTAAATATGCAAGTAATATTTCCATGCAATTTGATATTCATATTGAGATAAGAAATATTTATAGCTTTATTGTGTTTGCATTTAAATACATTTTGAGAAAACAAAAAAATGAAACTACTATTCAGATTTGATTTGTGACTGTTGCAGAGGCCAATATGAACATGTTTTGAGTTATTTATTTAAATATAATGCATTTGTTTTGGTTATAGGCGAGAAAAACACACACACACACACACACACACACACACACACACACACAGACGCACACAGCAGATGGAGTGTCAGAGAGTGACTCAGTGAGATGGTTTTGTTGGATTATTATGCATTTATGTGTACACCGAGACAGAAAAAGAAAGAATATTCTGGAGTACCAAGGTTGATGTTTGTCTTTTGTAGGTCAGCTTGCAGCGTTGTCTCGTACGTGTGTAGCATTAACACAACCGGAGTGTGTTGTGGGTTTGTTACCTTGCGCTGTGTCTTTGCACTGAGCCGCACACAAACACACACACACACACACACACACACTGTGTTTCTCTAGTGACTAAAAGTTTCATGGTTGCTGAGTCATCAGTAGAGCCTGTGTTTGGAGTGGTTTATTGAGTTGCTGTTGCTTTAGCATGTGATTCCTGTAAGGAATGATTCATGTGCCTGACAGACCTGATCATAACAATAACATTCAGCAGGTCAAAGATGAGATGAGACAAGATTTTAGTTGACTAAATAAATAAAAAAAAGTGCTAAAAAAGTTCTTGACTGTACCCTGTGATTTTTGTATGTATGTAGGACATTGAGAAGCATTGTTTTCATTAATTATATGATTTTTCCCATTCTAAAAAAAGACAAAAGTTTGATTATATAGAGCTTTGAGATTCTTTTTTTGTCTGGTTGTTTGGAAGCTGTATGAAATGAAGTGAGAAGTGGAAATATCTCAGCCTGTGCTCGCCATGAGCTGCAGGATTTCCTGGGGCCTAGAAAATTGCTTTTCACTCAAGGGATTGAAGTCATTAAATGCAGTGTAAACTACAAAGAAGACATACGACCCTGTGCCCTGCCTCTTTTAGTCAGTCACTGCTGCTGATTTGGGGGACGCCTTTCAGATTTCATTGTTTAGCTTGTAAAGACATACACGGGTACGGCCCTGAGATCCCATGTTCTGTTTAATCTGCTTGTACAGGAGCAAATGCACCACTCCAAAATTCACATTCACAGTTTGCCTCAAACAATAAATTCAAGATGTTTTGACATGACAAAATATTGTCTTCTTAGTTACTTTGAAAAAACATGGTATTTGATAACTGGGTTTCACAAGAGCTTTTTGCATAACACATTTCTCCATCGCACATGAAAGAAAAGCACAAATCTCTTTAATATCTCAATTGTTTCTCCTAGATTAGATCGGTTGTAGAAGGAAACTTTTACTTTTTACTTTACAATCTCTCTTGCCTTTTCTACAGTATCAGAAGAGATCTTAATGTCTCAAACTGTCTGCAATCAAAAGTCAAACATTTCTCATTACCATTGTTTTATTAAATTATTTGATGGGATTTTATTTCATATTATTTTTTATATTTTGCATTATTTAACTCAATACTCTTAAGGATTATTTTATATTTTTATTATATTTTATTTTGTTCATTCACAATTTTTTCTCTTTTTTACATTTATCAATACTCTTGAGCATTGTTGTTGTTTGTTTATTTTATTTTTTTGTATTTTACATTAATTTATTTTAACTCAATACTCTTACAGTAAATGTTACCAGTCTCATTTGTTTCTATTTTTAGCTATCCTAAGGGGTTTAAGAGAAATATAAGACACAAAGCTGATCCTGAGCTATGAAAGAGCAACATCTGATTATAACACTCTCCTCTGGGATTTTATATCTAAATCCAACAAACTCTTCCCAGATGTTGTCAGTAGAACTCATGGTTTTGTAATCATTTCATGGAAGTCAATTGATCTTTATTTATCAACACAGAATTTGCTTCCTGGAATTAGGTTGTCAGGTGGCTACTCCAGGGTAAGGAAGCTACTGGTGGTTACCAGCCCTGAGCCTTGAATTATATATTGTGTGATGGTGCATGGTAATGTATTGATGCAAAACTCGGTCTTGTTTTGGCCTCAGGTGCGCAGGTGGATGAGGAATCCGAAGGTGAATGTGGAGAAGGTCCAGGCTAAGGGCTACCTGTCTCCGTGTCCGAAATGTCAGGAGGGGCAGGACCTGTGGTACACGCACATCCCAGCACCTTATGGCTGCTGCCACAACAGTCCTGGAAGACACTACCTCCCTCACCCCCCCAGCCCTCTCTATCAGACCTGTGCCCCCTGCACACCCTGCCAGCCAGACAAGAACAAGACATGCAAGGTCAGGAAACTGTCTGTTTATTAACCTTTCAGTTATCTGTTAATTGTTTATTCGTGCATCTATTCATCCTTTTGGAGTGATTATTAAGATTTCAGGCATCTTGAGTCTTTCTTGAGACTTTTTTGTTGTTGCCAGTAGACAGTGTCTTAATTGGTTGCATTTTATTTTGATGTTGTATTGGAACTAAGAGCTTGTAGATAAAGCTTGTAGATAGAGCTTCAAGACCATTAAAAAAATTATTCTCTAGAAACATTTGTTTGAAACATTTTGATGAATGAAAGGAAAACATGAAGAAACACCTGGAATATTCTTTAATAAATTGCCAATTTTTTATTTTACCTCGGTACAAAATCCCTTACACTAAAAAATATTTAAAGTTCTCCTTCATGTTCAATTAAATCTGATATTGAGAAAAACACAAAGTTCTGTCTGGAACTGTAGATGGCGCAGGCTGATTGGTCCTTAACTCGATCCGCTTGCAATCAGATCATTCTCTATAGGGCACAGCTGATTGGTTCCTGCTGTATCAGTAGCCAATGAGGTCGCTGCTCAACCAAATACATGGTCAGCATTTACTGTAGCAGTGCAGCACACTTTCAGAAACCCTCCACCTTCCCCAGCTCCACCTGTATAGATCTGCTACGGGTAATTCATGTACGCTATATATTGATCAGCAGCAGCATGTCTTGCTTGGTCACAGCAGCGTGTCGTGTATGTAATGGCAGTAGCAAGTCCCGTACTTACTCTACAGCAGCAGCAATAACAGCAGCAGGAGATCAATTCCACCAAGACCAAACATCAACATTGTCAAACCATTACCATGCCAAACACAGAAATAGACAGAAATAAACTGCATGGTCCATGGAAAATTATAGAGAAAATAAAAGGATTTTATGAATATTCAGATTGAAATGACCTCAGATACCTTACCACAGTTTACAGCAAACGTGATGAGAGTAACAATTATAAATGGTCTGGTAATGGCTATGCCATATACTTCAGGACCTACAAAACTCACTCTTGAATATATTTTTTCTCTATTTTGCTTGTTTATTCTGATCCCTTGCGGTGCAAGCTTTTAATCTTAGCATGCCGTAGGGATGCATAAGAGGCTGAGCATGTTGTCTTTCCATTTAGCAATGCTAAACAGCATCTCAGGGTTGGCCTATAGGTTAGATGAGTTGAGCGCTCTCTCACTTTCTTCCACAGTTGCTATTCTGACTGTTTGATTGGCTCTCAGACAATGAGTATTAGAAAGATGGCACAAAGCTCAGAGGGAATCTGTATCTCAGTCATCCCTGCAGAGAGAGAGAGATCACATGACAGCATTTCTGCTTGCTATATGCAGCCTCAGTGCTGTTACGGTTTATGTAACAGACAGACAGTTTGAAATACAGTACATTCTGTTGTGTTGTTATCTAAGAATGTATTTATTTAGCAAACTTTCAGAACTGTTCATTAACTGTATTAGCATATACTCTGATTATTTACAGAATTGCGTAATTGTATGGAAGCTACCAGAATGGAAAAATGTTAAGTGCTAAAGTTAGCCATTGCTCAGTGAGGGACTGTTAGCTTACATGAGGGTGTCAGCTTAAAATCTTGATAATGTCATACTGTACCAATTTCTGTGATTTTATTCAACATGATGGTATGTTTTACAGAGAGACAAACCAAATAACATCACAGAACATCACAGTCCATTGCCTATACTTTAGCTAATTCCTAATTGCATCAACTTCCAGAGAGTCACAGGAAGACACTGCAAAAGACTAAAAGAATGGAAAGTTGTGTTGGGGACTCAGCATGAATCTATAAATTCTTTACCAATTAAAACAATATTCCCAAGAACACATTTGTTTGAAACATTTTAATCAGAGAAAGGAAAATATGCAGAAATATTAGGAATATTCTTTAGTAAATTGCCAATGTTTAATTTTATCTGGGTACATGACAAAATCCCTATATACACTGGAAATATTTTTAACATTTAATTTTAAACTGGAATCCCCAAGAAATAAAAGGATTTTATGAAGCACATTTTAACAGCACAAATGTGAAGAGTTATGCAAATAAATTTGAATTGAACTGCATTTTTTATGTAATAAATACGATATAAAACATAATATATGATATAAATAAGTATATTTAATACAAAGATTGTATACAGATTTATTATATATTTTCAAATTAAAATGACAAAGTAGATAATATATTTGATTTAATTATTTATAAGAAACAATGTGCTGTTTTTGACATTACTATTACTATTTATACACAGCATAAATGTGTATATATATACATGAAAATATATATCCATCTTTATATTTTAGGATGGGGGTCCCTTGGATCATATTTGGGAATCATTCGATATAAAAAGTTTTGTAAAAAATCCAAATTACATAATATGTATAATATTATATTATTTAAAAAAAGTTTTTTAAATATATTAAAAACATATTAACCCAGCTGCATTATTCCTTGCTCTCTCTTATGCCGTATGTTGTTTTATTTGCAGCACTATATAGATAGACAGACCTATACATAACGTCAATTACATAACGATGGTTAAACCTCTGAGGTTTGTTAGATTTTGAGTACGATTGATTTAATAACCTCTTACTTCTCCCCTGCTTTGCCACAAACAGTTCTCAAAAAAACACAGAATAATGCCTGAGCTGTTTTATTCATGATAAATGTTTTTATTCATGATACATATTATGTAGGAGCTACACAACTGTATATCAAGGTTAGGTTGGGTTAAAAATATATGTGTCCTGACTGGGAGAATGGGAGAGGAGAAGAGGAAATGTTATAGGAGAAAGAAAAAGCGAGAGAGATGACACATCATTTTGTGTCCGGTCTGTCCTGAGGGTGAAGTTATGTAACGTATATCAGGGTGAGAATGACCGAATCGCAGCAGCAGCAGCGTCTATAAATGACTGAATTCATTCAGCAACCTGAGAGTAATATCTAATTCTGTTCGTTCTCATAACCTGCCTTCATCATCACTGTCGGCTCGGATCTTTCGATAATCCGTCATCGTTTTAATTGTTATTCTAAAGCTACAGCTCATTTTGGTTTTGTAGATAAACTCCTAAACTCTCCCCGTGCAGTAACCTGGGCATGTGATGGATCTGTATTGTGTTTCATTCATTTTGCTTTATTGACTCTGGACTGAGGAACATGATCGTGTTTTACAGTAGATGTTGCCTGGAAGGATTTTTATTTCATGCCCTGTAAAATATGGAGAGCAGTGGGGCTCCTTCTCGCTCTGCATGAGGGTTTGTGTGCTTGTTTGTGGAATTAATGTGGCAGAAAGATGCAAGGGAGGTTGTGCCGATGACTCATCGCTCATGTGGTCTGCGGTCAGATCACACAAACGCACACACACAGGGCGAGTTTATATAGTGCCAGGTTTCGCCGGGTTGAAATGAGCATAAAGTTTGATTGACCACTTTGCGCTGGCCTTCAGATGGAGGAGGCTTCTTCAGTACTGTGAGCCTAGGTTTTATATATAGGTGAGTCTCTGCTAAATAATTACTGTATAAAACAGATTAGTTATGACTGATTCAATTCTTCGCTGTAGAGTGTTTAAAGTAAACTGACAAAATGAGACCTTTTTAATATCTCATTAACACTTCTCTTAGTAACATAATTAAATAGCACCACTTATTCGCCCTCCTCGTGTCGTTCCACACCCGTATGACTTTCTTTCTTCTGCAGAAAACAAAATAGTATATTTTTAAGAATGTTTCAATTGTTGTTCGTCCATACAATAAAAGTAAATGGGGTTCAGAACAACATTGGAAAGAAGAACAAAGAGAGTCATAGGAAAGAAAAATGACATATGTAATCCTGTTAATTTCTCAACTGTATCTCCTACATCCTTAAATATAAAGGTTCTTTACTGGGATCGATGGTTCCATGAAGAACCTATAACATCAATGGCATCTTTCCACTGCACAAAAGGTTCTTTAGGGTAATAAAATGTTCTATACATTTGAAAAAAAAAAATATATATATATATATATATTTTAAGAACTGTGCATTGAAAGGTACCCAAAATGGTATTGCATCACTGCGAGGGGGAAACCCCTTTTGGAATCTTTTTTTAAGAGTGTAAATGGAGATCAAATGGAGCACTTGTTCATGTCTTCTCCTTAGATTTTTCTCCTGACAAAAAGACCCCAATAATCTTGTATACACTCACCTAAAGGATTATTAGGAACACCATACTAATACTGTGTTTGACCCCTTTCACCTTCAGAACTGCCTTAATTCTACGTGGCATTGATTCAACAAGGTGCTGAAAGCATTCTTTAGAAATGTTGGCCCATATTGATAGGATAGTATCTGGCAGTTGATGGAGATTTGTGGGATGCACATCCAGGGCACGAAGCTCCCGATCCACCACATCCCAAAGATGCTCTATTGGGTTGAGATCTGGTGACTGTGGGGGCCATTTTAGTACAGTGAACTCATTGTGATGTTCAAGAAAGTGGAAGTAGCCATCAGAGGATGGGTACATGGTGGCCATAAAGGGATGGACATGGTCAGAAACAATGCTCAGGCAGGCCGTGGCATTTAAACGATAACCAATTGGCACTAAGGGGCCTAAAGTATGCCAAGAAAACGTCACCCACACCATTACACCACCACCACCAGCCTGCACAGTGATAATGATGGATCCATGTTCTCATTCTGTTTACGCCAAATTCTGACTCTACCATCTGAATCAACAGAAATCGAGACTCATCAGACCAGGCAACATTTTTCCAGTCTTCAACTGTCCAATTTTGGTGAGCTCTTGCAAATTGTAGCCTCTTTTTTTCTATTTGTAGTGGAGATGAGTGGTCCCCGGTGGGGTCTTCTGCTGTTGTAGCCCATCCGCCTCAAGGTTGTGCGTGTTGTGGCTTCACAAATGCTTTGCTGCATACCTCGGTTGTAACGAGTGGTTATTTCAGTCAAAGTTGCTCTTCTATCAGCTTGAATCAGTTGGCCCATTCTCCTCTGACCTCTAGCATCAACAGGGCATTTTCGCCCACAGGACGGCCGCATACTAGATGTTTTTCCCTTTTCACACCATTCTTTGTAAACCCTAGAAATGGTTGTGCGTGAAAATCCCAGTAACTGAGCAGATTGTGAAATACTCAGACCGGCCCGTCTGGCACCAACAACCATGCCACGCTCAAAATGGCTTAAATCACCTTTCTTTCCCATTCTGACATTCAGTTTGGAGTTCAGGAGATTGTCTTGACCAGGACCACACCCCTAAATGCATTGACGCAACTGCCATGTGATTGGTTGATTAGATAATTGCATTAATGAGAAATTAAACAGGTGTTCCTAATAATCCTTTAGGGGAGTGTATGTCTCCTCAAAAGCTCAGATTCAATCAAAAGTCGAAATGAACTCACATTAACCACATTATTTTATCGATGTATACTCTTCTGTTATTTTTCCAAAGGAGAAACATGTTAGGCAATATTGAAACTTAGAAAAAAAGTCTCCTGAGCCACGAAAAAGCAACTTCTGAGCTATAAAATGTTCCTCTGTGCAAACACAACCACAAAAACACACACTTCTGCCTTCGTCTGTCCACAATCCAGAGCATGTGTCATTAGTTCCCGTAAATGCAAATCTGTTTTGATGTGTCACTGGAAGTCAAGTCAAGTCAAGTCATCTTCATTTATATAGCGCTTTTAACAATGGATTGTTTCAAAGCAGCTTTACAGAGATAAACATATAATTTAAGGTAACAGATTGTTTTGGCATTATAGCGGTTCTTGAATAATGTTATTTCCAGCTAAAGTTAAGAAGAGCTCAGCTTTTAAATTGATCAAACCCTGCTGAGATGTTGTGGACTTTATCTCCCGTTTTAGTATCATTGGGATAATATGATAGTTCATAGGCTATATAATGAGACATGTTGCTGAACTAAAGTTTAATTTTATTTCAAGTAATAAAAATGTGTTTTTTAAGTGTTGGGGCTACTTTTAGTTAACTTTAATAACCCTATTTAGCATATTTTATTTTTAGTACAAAAAAACATTTCTGTTGTATAAGTATTATACAATTATGGCTTCTGGAGGCCAATTAGCAAAGTACTATTTTTATCTTTTTGTTCACCCGTCTCATCTCTGGCATTGTAACCCTTTGTCCCGTATGAATCTCTGGTTGGGGTTAATGAGGCTAATTGTTACTAGGTTTCAGGGAAAACACGCCACACAGAAGTGCTTTCACCAGAGCTCTTAGTGACAACATCAGTGTCAGTTCCAGTCAGACCTCCTGCGCTGGTTCAGGTGATTCTTTATCTCTCTTTTGGGCCTCATGTCTTTCTCCGGCCCTTATACGCTGTTGTATGCTAACTCTCTGGTGCTGTGCCAGTCGAGGGTGGCTCCGGGCCAAATTCCCTCTCACCTTCCAAGCGTGGGCTAGTGGTGTCAGCTGGATAGAAGTTCTTCTGAGGAAGTTTGTGACCTTCACCTACTTTATATATTTCTCCGCTATCAAGTTGAAGGACCTATTATATTTAGAGAGCTTTATACTGTTGCAGAAAAGCCCTGAATCATTCTGTAATCTTTCCTGAATCGTTCTGCAATCCTGCCACAAAGAGGCACAGCTTGCTAATAGATTTTAGGGGGGGGGAGTAATATTTATTCTGTGGGAATGGAATACATTTCTATACAGAGCGGGTTTAATTATGCTTACAGGATTTAGTGAGTAGGGCTTTACTTAGCTACTTCAGGGACAAAAAACGCCCCAGAATTGAGCTAAATCTCAGAAAACCTGCCTTTGGGAACGTCTGAGGATGTTCTCTAAGGTAAACAAACATTATTCATGAGTAAAGTTTTTATTTTTTATAATGACAGTGTTTGTTATAGAGTGCGGATCGGGCCGAATTTTTTTGTCCGAGCCCGGCCCGCGTCCGACAGAGCAGTAACCGAACCCGACCCGAGCCCGACAGGCGTAAAGATATTCATGTCCGAGCCCGACCCGAGGCCGACAGTTAAAATCACATTTTTTTTTCATACTAATGACACATGTGCGTTTGTGTGGAAAGCCTGCTTTTATTAAGCAACTGTTGGAAGACATTCGGAAATGTCAGCAGAATGAGTGCATCAGCGCGCACGGAGAAACAAGCGCACTTAACGCAGGCGCGCATGCACGTGTTTCGTTGTCACGGCGACATAAACAAATTTCCGCACACAGGAAGACAGATGTTATGGTAATATTTTACATGTATTTTAATCACAAAAACGAACGTTTGGATCACGTGAAAGCATCAGGCACATTGGCTACCAATATAATAAGCTGTTTTAAATTTTAAATGTTCAATGCCATATCGCGCTGATGTGACCGAGCCCGACCCGAACCCGAACATAATTTCTAAATATCTGTCCGAACCCGGCCCTGCCCGTCGGGTACCGACGGGTCCCGTCGGGCTCGGGTCAGGTATCCATCCTCTTTGTTACTATTAAAAATAGTATTAAATGAAAACAACAAAGGTTTATGGTATGTTATCATTTAGATAGCTTGGGTTGGAGAGACAAGACTTGCACGCTAAAGCACTCATAAAATATTTTTAGTCTTTATGGAAACTGATAAATGGTAGTTTAGTTTACACATGACATGTCCATGAACTTTTTTCATTAAATCAACATCAAGATGTTATGTTAAATGTTATATGAATGTATAAGGGAACGTCTAAATCTTAGTGACTGGTCCATTTTTCTTTCTCAGAGTTTTTAATCACTTTTTGCCTCAAATAGTTCATTTAAATGGTCCTGTGGTATGGCAAATTAATTTTTAAAAGTGTAAATCTTCCATATTTTTTGTCAATTAATGTGGGCATAAAACTGCATGAATACAACTGTTAAAAAATACTGTATTATAATATAATATATTCTGAAATATAATATATAAAGTATTGTTGTTTTGTTTTTGAAAGAAATGAATACTTAGCAAGGATAGAATCACGATTTCCACATAAATATTAAGGAGCACAACTGTTTTCAACATTGATAATGATAAGCAGCAAACAAGCTTATTAAAATGATTTTGGAAGGATCAGGTGACTGCTTTGCATCACAGGAATAAGTTACATTTTAAAATATATTAAAAATAGAGAACAGCTATTTTAAACTGTAATTGTATTTCAGAATTTTACTGTTTTTACTGTATTTGTCATCAAATAAATGCTGCCTTGGTAAAAAGCCTTTTCAACAGTTAAAGCGTATAAATATATATTGTATGCTTAATTGAAGTGTGTAATCTTTGAATGGTTATACATATTGTGAATTCAAAATAAAGTATATGAACTTAAGTGCATTTTAATGCTTAGTTGATTCAATTTAATTCAATGCATTTGATGCTTAAAGATATTTAAATACATATAATTTAAACCATTTGTTTAAATAATATTTTTGCCAGGAACATTTTACACGCCACATACAGGACAACATCCCAAAAGTATTTCATGCTGCAGGTGAAGGACTTGGAGACATTCAGTAGCTTTTGTTCCCAGCTGGGTTTCATGATGGGATGCAGAGGGAGGAAGACTTTTGGGAATTCAATAAAGGCTGATCCTATACAAGGGTTTGGGTCTAATCTCCTCAAACAGGGCTACAATGTGAGATTTACCCTCCATGACAACATATGCACACATAAACAGACATAAACACACCCCAGGTCTTAAAAAATATAATGACATTGTATTGACTAGAAAATCTCTGCCTGGTAAATACTGTCTGAGAGACTTTAGATAACAATAGCAGTGCAAAGCCTTGCATGAGAAATGCCAACTCACATACTCTTTGGAGGAGAGGAAAGGAGCGAAGGGAGGGAAGAGTTGCTGATTAACCATTTTTTATCTTAGCATTTTCCTGTAAGTGCACTTACATAATCGGCAGCTTTTGATGTTGAAATATTTGGGCCAGGCTGAGTGTACACTAGACAAGGCCCTTAAGAAAGGTTAGTTGCAGTTCCGAGATCACCTTTCCCTGGAATCTGTGCTTCATTTCTGGCATCAAAGGCTAAAGAGCAAAGTGTGTCCTTCTGATTATTGTTGATTAAAGAATAAGATTGAGTCGCTGCAGTGACGTCTTTCACTGACCCTTGAGCTTTTATCATTACAATTACAGATCTAGTCATAACTTTGACATTTAGGGGTGAATGTGCTAAAAAAAAACTTTTGAATCAGTATTTTATGCAATTATGAGTTGGGTGCTAAAGCAACCTAAAGCATGAGGTGGTGTGACATAGTGGTTAAAGTCTGAGCTGGTAACTAAACTTTTTTTTTGGTGGGTTGAACCCCACAATAGTAAATCCATTAACTATTATCATTATGGCCTTGAACAGATTGTTTCGGAGAGATTGTTTCTCTAAATGTACTGTGAGTGCCTTTTGGTAAAAGCATCAGCTAATTTAAGGGAAAATTACGGAAAGGTTTTGTGTTAAGTTTTTGAAAGAAGTCTAGGGTTAAAAAGTCTCTTTTGAAAAATTGAATGCATACTTGCTGAATAAAACTTTAAATAAAATATAATAATTTCTTTTGGCTTTAGTAAAATAACAATTGTAAAATTAATTATTTATAAACAATTATTGTTATCTTTACAGTATCACTGTAGATTTCTCACACAGTATATACATGTTCCAACATGATCAACATATTTGTTGATCCTTGAACAACATTCCAATCAGCCAATCAGATTTGAGTTTATGTCAAGTTCAGGTTTACAACCAGGGTTAGGTGCTGCTACATCAGTGTTATTCATCTATCATTTCACTCTGACTTTAAGGATAACTTATGGGTACGGTTATAAGTTTATAAGTTATAAGGGATATGGTTAGGACTAAATTTTCAGAGAAGAATGTTTTTCAAGGATCAACTAAATATGTTGGTCCAGGGTCATGTCTCATTTGGCAAATTCATACATGATACATGAAAATATAGATTTTAAGAAGGGGGTTCCTTGCAAGGGTATTTTTTCATCATATTTGGGGTTCCTTGGCATCAAAATGTTGGGAAACCACTGCACTAAATGATTAGCTGTTTACTCACTTTACCTCAAGGCTTACCTTGTTGTGTTTCAACAGATGAGAAAATGGAAGATGCTCAGTCGACATCACAATGATAGTAAGGTGAGGGAGGCAGAGTCAGATGGCCATGTGATCTGTCCCTGGGTGATGTCACCCCTGCTGGGAAGCCCCGTTCTGCTGGAATGTTGCATCTGCAATGGGCCCTTCATCACTTACGGGCACGAGGAGGCATGGCAACCACGTCAGCGCACACAGGTCAGCAAAGAAACACTCACACATGCACACAAACGAATTTCGGTGTCTCATGCAAAATGTAGGAATATCAATGCATTAGATGAAATGTAAAAAAAAAAAAAAAAGTGCACAAAATATTTCACAAAAAGTTTCTACATTTTTAAATCATAAAACAATAGATACACTCTAAAACAATGCTGGGATGCTTCAACTCATGTTTGGTTTAAATATGGACAAACCCAGCCATTGGTTTAAATTTGTTGATAAGATTTTAAATCCAACGGTTGGGTTTGTCCATATTTGACCCAAACATGGGTTGAAACAACCCATCATTTTTTAAAGAGTGCATAAAAATAAGACATTTGGATGCCTTCTGGTTGTCAAACCTTGTGAAAAATTTCTGGAAGTATTATTTGTTGACATTTGTGCCCATTTTCCATTTCTCTTATTCTTTCTGGACTGAGCTTAATTTAGCCACTTAGTTGTTTACACAAGATAAAAGAGCAGTGAGACACATGGGCCAGGAAAGCTTAGCGTAGGTGTATCTGCAAAGATGTTAATACTATCCCTCACATATTTCAGCATTCTGTTAGCCCGCTCTCCAGGGAGGTTATTAAAGAAGTAGACATGGATAATTTCTCTTTCTGTCGCTCTCTCTCTTCCTCTCTCGATCACTTCACACAGAAAGCTTTGCTGCTTGAGTGGAAAACTGTATACCGGATGTCACATCATTTCATTTTTATGCAAACTGTAGATGCGACAGTCCATCTGAACGTCATCACGTCTCTCAGTAAATCTAAGGCACATTATTAATGAAGCAAAGTCCTATTTCTAATATTGTTAGAAATGCAGTTTCGCAAAAAAAAAAAAAAAACAAAAAAAAACATTTAGGGAAACTCATCAAGTGTGTTCCTTAAGGACCAAGGCCTCATTCTGTCATTAAACTTGTGTATAGGTCTAAAGAGACATACAATATTAACACAACAAAATAATGTTTTCATTGAAGACATGTTGCACTGACCTACATTACTTTTTTTTCCCCAGGCAATGGACCTCTACTACCATGGAGACCCTGAGTCTGATTATTGTTGCCCCTCTGACACCAGTAAGTATTTTCAACCAGTCTTTCCTCCTTTCATTGCCTTATTTCCACACTCTCCCTCTCTTTCTTATACATTTTCTCTCATTCACTCATCATCATAATTCCCTCAGGATCTCTCTTCCATTGGTCAGTACAGTTGAGTTCCTTCTCGAGTTGCTTTGTTTCTTCTCTCTGTTTTTCTGTTTTGCTGGTATAAGCATAACCCGTAATCACCTTGATCCATGTAGGCTTAGAGTTGAACCTTTAATAACTATTTGTAGGTAAGTGCTCAAAACAGCACTTCTGTGAATAAAGCACTCCTACACTATTCAACTGCAAACACTCAACGCCACCTGGGAATGGTACAAATGCACCACACATATCAAGTGCTTGTGAACATGCATTGTATTTGCTAAACTGACACTGATAACAAAAAAAGATGTTATGTATAAGTGTGATTATTCAATTAGAGGAACTTTTCTTTGCCCCTTTCTTTGGATGATTTTAAAGGGGGAAATACATCTAGTTTCAAAGGATAGAATATAATAGATTTGAATAGTTCTTTTAAGACATTTTTTTCTTTTTTAAATTAAATTAGCCAGAATTCCTCTATTTTGGGCTTGTTTAACTTTTCGTATGCAGGAAATTTATCAAATACACTTTTACTTTGCACTTATATAACAAATAAATACATCATAAAATGTTTTCATTTGGAATTTATAGATTTTTTTTAAACAGTAAAGACATTTATAATGTTACAATTGATTTCTATTTCAAATAAATGCTGTTCTTTTGAGCTTTTTATTCATCACAAGAATCCTGACACACTTTTTTCACAAATTTTTTACAGCAAAACTGTTTTCAACATTGATAATATTTAAGAAAAGTTTCAGCATATTAGATTTCTGAAAGATCATGTGACACTGAAGACTGGAGTAATGATGCTGAAAATTCAGCTTTGCCATCATAGGAATAAATGACATTTTTAAATATATTCAAATAGAAAATGGTTGTTTTAAATTCTAATAATATTTTATAATATTACTGTTTTTACTATAAATGCAGCCTAGGTGAGCATACAAGACTTCTTTCAACAACATAACAAACATCTTACCGACCCCAAACTTTTGAACACTAGTGTACATTTTTTCAGCAAAAATAAAGTTTATATTGGGTTATGACGTAAATTAGAAGTGACATAGAAGCGGTTTCCTGTTTGTTTTATTTTCCATGATATCAAGTAGATTAAAAAAGGCCCTAAATAATAGCTCACCCATAAATGATCTGTTGCTGACACTGTGGATATTAGATTTTCAAAAATTCCTTAACCATGACATGGTTGTATAATACCAGTCATTTAAAGGTTACGTGATAAGCTTATCTGAAAAAAAGCAAATGAAAAATACTAAAAATAATTGATTTATTACCTTTATCTTATTTCTGTGGAAAGTAGATTTTTCCCTATATCACAACACCGAACCTAGGACAGCTACAGAGAGGACCGTGTCCTGGGACCAGTTAGCTGGATTAAATATGCTTCCCATTTAAACAAAACATGCCAGAGTATGGAGTACTCTAGAAATTAGGGAATTTGAAATCACTGACGTTTAGCAGTCTCATAAATGTGTAATTTAGTACAATCCCTATGAACTACAGTACATCTTTATTACATTTGTTTGTGTCCATATTACATTGCTCATACACTAAATCTGTCTAAATGATCTCAAAAGCTCCAGAGTTTCTCCTGATGTAGTCATTGCAGGTGTGTTTGTATACGCACATATTTGTATGCATTCATACGAATGTGTTTGTCTGAGGGAAATTGCATAATGCTCTTGAGACCAGCGTATGATTTAAGTCCACATTAGTATGCATAATATTTTTGGTCCTGTATTGAGTTCTTAGCAGCATTTAAATGCGATTTTACGTAATCTCCATCATCCATCATAAATAAACAAAGTGTTTGGACACTTAGGACTGAAGCCTCGTTGATCTCTGTGTGCTCCCTCTGTCTCTCCATCCTCTCCCAGACCTCTATTCACTCACACACTTCCTATTTACACAATGAGAGACTGAAAAAGACGAGAATCTGGATGAGATGAGCACAAGGAGACAGAAGGGGAAGAGAATCAAAATAGAGAGTATTGAACTGCAAACTTAGTTTCTAAACATTGCATAAAACTGTTGCGAAAAATATACAACTACAATGAGAGTAAGTTATGACAGTGGTGATGACATACAGAAGCGTGGCGTATGGTAGGGAAAACCAGGGCTAGTTGTCACACAGCAAAGTTGTCACATGTTTTAAATGTTAGAATGTTATACACAACAATGTTGTGCGTGTAAACCACACTCCCCTGGTCTCAAGAGGCACGCTATAGCGACTGACACTAGAAACTGCAGTCTTTAACGTCCTTGTTAACACGCCCGAGGCAAGGTACATTTGGTAGATTTTGTGCCGTGAGTGACCCGGATGGGAGTGAGGTTTAAAGGATTAGTTCACCCAAAAAAAAAAATTCTGTCAGTAATTACTCAGCCGGGTGGTTAGGGTTAGGGTTAGGGTTAGGAAAGTCACCCTCATGTTGTTCCAACCCCGTAAGACTTTCGTTCATCTTCGGAACACAAATTAAGATATTTTCTGAGAGCTGTCTCACTCCTCCATAGGCATTTAAAACTTGACGGCCCAGAAAAGTTAGTAAAAAGATCGTTAAAATATTCCAAGTGCATACAGTGGCTCAACCATAAGTTTATCAAGCAATGAGAATACTTTTTGTGCGCAAAAAAAAAAAACGACTTTATTCAACTATTCATTTTCTTCTCTGTGGGCCTCTGAGTGAGTTCACGTCGTAGTGTAACAGCGCAGCGCTTCTGTGTTGTACATCACACGCATCACACACATGACCAGCGTCGGCCAATAGTGAGCCTACGTTCTGACGTACAACACAGAATGCCGGAAACCCTGGTTTAAATCCCGCTCGGAGCAGGTTGAGTAGGACTGGTTACATTTGCTTTGTGAATTATTTTCTTCATAATTTTTGTAGTTTTTACATTTAGCGGAAAAGTTGATATTGTATATTATTACAATAAAGGTAGGCTAATTTTTAATTGTGACAACTTACCTCATTCAATGTGACGACTAGCCCCAGTTTTAAGATTAGGCAGGCTATGTGTTTCAGTGTTTTATGTGTGATCATTTTCACGCTTTGTTGTATAAGTATTTGAGAGGTTCGCTTCATCATGTTTTTTTTATCTGAATTCTCTTATTCAGACAGAAAACTAACGGTAGTACACACTCCATTCCGCATTGAAAGTCCCTTCAATGATCTCAATTGTGTCGCACACGCCACTGTTGCACAAAATACTCTGTTGAGGTAGGCAACTGACTGGGCTTTGACAGACAGCCTCCACGTTCATTTTTCTCTGGCTCCGTATGAAAATAGTGAAGCACATTGTTGGAGGGCTGGAGAAACTCCGCCCCGCAGATATCCGGTGTCAGATCAGCCCTGGTGGAATGCGAAGGATTGAGAAAATCCTTTCACCTCCAAACTTTCTCATCAAGCGTGTCTGCGTCTCCTTACTTTTTTCACTGACCCCCTATGAAAGAGAAAACTTCACCGCTCACATGTAAGTTGAATCTCGCCGAAAATATCGCGGAAAGTTTGTATAATGGAACTGTTTTAATTTAAACGACGGTCCGCTTATTGAGGCTGTATAGGACAGGAGGCATCTCTAGGTGCGTTACCTTAAGGGCAGTGACCCGGTTTTAACACCGTATTCATATCTAACTTATATTGATCTAGTCTGATATGGGCACTTGGCTCTGCCTTTGCTAAATATATAACGCTAGTCAGTCTCGGCTCTCATAACAGATTTACAGAGATTAACAGCACAATGAGAACTTCGGCGGAAATAATTTTTTTTAGTTTTTTCCAGAACATTATTCATAAGAAACCGGTGATATGTGTAACGTTAGGCTATATTACCCAATTGGCCAATGAGCTATAGTTAATATAGCGATTTATTCAAAACATCTGGAAGGTGTCAACGAGCGTTCAAACTTTTTATATGATGGTTAGCCTACTTAGTGTACTTACAAGTTTGAGCAACGTAAAAATGCATATTAAGTGGATGTTCATTATAGCCATCATGTTGTATTAATTCATGCTTTCTTGCACTGTATCATGATGACTGATGTCTAAATTGTCACAATCTAAATATATTTTTTGGGATGTAGGCTATGCATAGGCTATCTTTATTCAATTAATGTTGTTACTAATTCTAGCTAATACAACAGCTGGTGACTCGAATACATTTTGTTGTAAAGATTTGGGACAGTGCTGGTTCAGTGCCACGAGCTGTAATAAAGATTTTTTTTTTGCCACAACCCTAACCTTTAATCCAGTCATTTATGAGTTTAAATCTTATTTGAAGCTTATGTTTTGAGTTTTTTTTATAACTTAAGAGTTGGGTATGTGAGTATGACATTGTGTAACTGTGGCATTTCATGATCTTGTGTAGCCTACATATCACGGGCTCTAAAATGACAGGAGGAAAGAATGCAGGAGAATGCTTGAATTTTCCTGGAAGCAAGTTAATGCAGTAAAAGTCGGACTCATTTCTGCGAATTCGTTTTGAACACCCATTCAAAAACCAATTAAGCCATTTTTACGTCTTGACATTATTACGCCCTGGGTTCGCGGTGTGGAAAATACTTCAAACATTTAATATATGCACATTTTTTTTACGTTATATTTATTTATAAAATGTTTATTGTAAAAAATGCTCTTACTATCTATCATCGGTTACTTTCTCATTATTCAGACATGTCGACAGAGATCGTTTGTGAGTTGACAGAAGGCTCGGACTGAATTAGTTTGATTCGTGATTGAATCGTTCGGACTATTTTTGTAGACCGGTTCAACCGATTCATTTGAAAGATCCGAGACAAAAGAACGGTTCATTCACCGTTAATACATTCGGTAGTTTTCCAACGAGTAGCCTACTGAAGTTTGGCTCGAATCCCTTTGCTTTTGTCTCATTCGTGCGTCATCTGGCAAAACGAATAAAATGGGTCTTTGAGAGAAAACTTGAGGGGAAAGAGCGAAATAGTGCCCTATTATAGGATTCATTGACATGAGCAATCGTGAATGACATTGGTCTGACCAACCCGATCTGTTTTCTCTTACTGTTGAATACTGAACAGAAACGTTGTTTACATTGAGAATGTGCAGCAAGACGGCTGTATTATGACAACAAGACAGACAGGCAGAGTTTTTTTTAAATAAAATAAAAGTGCAGTGACTCATTGGCTCAAGTTTTGTATCGATTTTGAACCCTTCTGACGTTGCTCTCAACAGAACATGTAGTCCTGCTGAGCTTGTAAGATCCGGGAAGATCTTGTTTTCAACTGCATGTAAACATCAGATTTTGAGGCATGACGTGCTCGTGGCGTATCCTTCACTCACAGCTGTCCCCCTCATTGACGTCACGACTGACTACGACAGACCACGCCCCCTTATACAGAGACTTGCGTCAGGACACGCCTCCTCTCTAAGAACTCACACAACGCCACGCCTCTTAGCGAAAGCGAACTCTAGCCTCCTCCCCCAGCCTTTTAAATAGTTGGAACAGTAGTGTAGGAGTTCAGTAACGCTTTGTGTCTTTGTGGTTACTGGCCCGGAGTGGAAAATTACAATGACAATTCAAACGGAGACTAGCGTTCCAGCTCCAGACTTGACCTACTCTAAAACAAGAGGACTAGTTGCTAATCTCAGTGGTAGGCTTTGTTTTTCAGATGAATGGAATCCCTTGAGCCAACTTTAGCAAATTAAGGGAAGCATATTAAGTGATCTTTCTTTTAAATGTATTCTCTCTCTCTCTCTCTCTCTCTCTCTCTCTCTCTCTCTCTCTCTCTCTCTCTCTCTCTCTCTCTCTCTTTATGTGCAGCCTTTATGAAACAGAGAAAGATGGGACTGAATGACTTTATCCAGAAGCTTTCCACAAACTCTTATGCATGCAAGCAGTAAGTTTATTTTATGTACATATGTAAATATATGTAAAGATGTTTTTCCTACTTTTGCCCAAATTATAATTATTTTTAAAATGTACAATTATAGCTAATATACTTTCAATTAAAGACTTAAAATGCATTTATTTTTTTGAAAAATATAAAATTATTTACAAATTATTTTAAAATAGTTACTTTTTATTTTGAACTTTTTTACATTTCTACATTTCTCCTTTTTTGTTTGCTGAATTGCCCTTGTTAAAACTTTGCATCTGATTTTTTCTTCTTGCAGTCCTGAGGTCCAGTCCATCTTGAACTTGACACCTCCACAAGATGCTGAACTGATGAACAGCAACCCTTCCCCACCGGTATGTTGTTTGGCCATTGAAAGCATGTATGTATATGCACAATGCATATTTATACAAAACAATGTCTGAATCATGTCTCTCTCCTCTCCAGCCAAGTCCTTCTCAGCAAATAAACCTTGGTCCTTCTTCCAACCCCACCGCCAAACCTTCGGACTTTGACTTCCTCAAGGTCATCGGAAAAGGCAGCTTCGGCAAGGTTCTTCTGGCCCGCCACCGGAGCGATGAGAAGTTCTACGCAGTCAAGGTGCTGCAAAAGAAAGCCATCTTGAAGAAAAAGGAGGTATGGGATCATACAAAGCAATTCACTTCTCATGACAAGCAGTAATATGTAGAATGCATTGGTTGTATATGCACCCTGAAGTATGTTAGACCTCTTATCATGACCTCTAACCTCAGGAGAAACACATCATGTCTGAGCGCAACGTGTTACTGAAGAATGTCAAGCATCCTTTCTTGGTGGGCCTGCATTACTCCTTTCAGACTGCTGATAAACTCTACTTTGTACTGGACTACATCAACGGCGGAGAGGTGCGTAATTTAATTTTCATTTTTTTTAAGGAGTTACACAGCAGCTAGAATAATATTTGCTCACACTTTAATAAAGGTCCAATTCTCACTATTAACTAACTATTAACTACGACTTTTGCTTCAATAAACTCCTAACTGCTTATTTAGTAAGGTAGTTGTTAAGTTTAGGTATTGGTTAGGATTAAGGGGTTGAATATGGTCGTGCATTAATATGTACTTTAGAAGTACTAATAAACAGCCAATATCATAGTAATATGCATGCTAATAAGCAACTAGTTAATAGTGAGAATTGGACTAAACTAAAGTGTTACTGGATATTTATGACTCGAAACACTACTTTTTGGTGAGAACCTATAAATTATTTTTCTATTTATGGAGCTGTGGTTTGCCAACTTTTTCTCTAATTCTAGAAGAACAATATTGACAAGAGAGAGTGATAGAAAATAGGTTATTGGAAGGAGACAGTGAGGTAGATGCAGACAGAAAAAGGATATCCTGTCATGAGAAGCAAAGAGGAGCGGCTGGGCTCTGAATAGGAAACTCTCGTCAGGAAATGGCTGGGAGGGGAAAGTGTGTGAGGTGGGGGGAGCCAGATTTAGCAGATGTGGTGGTTTAGACTAGATCTTTTTTACGTTCTCATTTCCTGCCATTGTTCAGGATTGCAGAGTCTAGCAAGCGTTGATTAAGTATGTCATTCATGATATGGAATTCACGGCCTAATCGGTCTCCTCTTTCTCTTTGTCTCATAGCTGTTCTATCACTTGCAAAGGGAGCGATGCTTTCTGGAGCCGCGTGCGCGGTTCTATGCTGCCGAGATTGCAAGCGCCTTGGGGTACCTGCACTCGCTAAACATTGTGTACCGAGACCTGAAGCCAGAGAACATTCTCTTGGATTCACAAGGACACATAATCCTGACTGACTTCGGCCTGTGCAAAGAGAACATAGAACCCAATGGAACAACATCAACATTCTGTGGAACACCAGAGGTAAACGCTGTGCACTTTTATTGGTAGACAACGGCTGCTTTCAAACAATGCCATTGCATTTGTAGTCGATAGGCGAACTGGTCTTGATGTTTCTATATTTGTCTTTGCAGTATTTGGCACCTGAGGTGTTACACAAGCAGCCGTATGACCGCACGGTGGACTGGTGGTGTTTGGGTGCAGTGCTGTATGAAATGTTATATGGCCTGGTGAGTTATTTCAACAAAATAAATGCACTTCATGCCTAAATTGAATGTACTGAACTAATTAGCTAACTTAACTGAATTGTAACTAACTTGAGTACTTGGCTTTTTACATAATTGCTGACTGTTTTTATGGTTTCTCCACAGCCTCCGTTCTACAGCCGTAACACAGCGGAAATGTACGACAACATCTTGAACAAGCCACTGCAGCTCAAACCCAACATATCCAACGCTGCCAGACACCTGCTGGAAGGCCTGCTGCAAAAAGACCGAACCAAGAGACTGGGCTTCACTGATGACTTTGTAAGTGTGTTTGAATTTTACCAAAGTCTTTGCCTGATCATATCAAATAGCAGTTTGTTGCTCATATCTAATGTATCTTCTATTTCACTTTTGTAGACTGAGATCAAGAACCACATGTTCTTCTCTCCCATAAACTGGGATGATCTAAATGCCAAGAAGCTGACGCCGCCCTTCAACCCTAACGTGGTACGTTCCACCGCTCTTCTTGGTTGACTGTGGGTTATGACCACATTGCACTGGATGTTAGAGATAAGAAGGACCTAGTCATGCTGGCATCATTTGTGATAAGAAAACGCGCATTTAAAGTATTGCAACTTCTAATCAATTTATTGCTATGTCATTTTGTTGTTTCAGACGGGGCCTAATGACTTGCGACACTTTGACCCCGAGTTCACAGACGAGCCGGTGCCAAATTCAATCGGCTGCTCCCCGGACAGCGCTCTAGTCACAGCCAGCATCACGGAGGCAGGCGAGGCTTTCCTGGGATTCTCTTACGCCCCTGCCATGGATTCCTACCTGTAGCCCGTCGAAGCAGAAACCTCATCCCATAGACTTTGACCTGTAGCTCATTACCATGGAAACACTGTCCCATGGATTCACACCTGTAGTGCATCACTATGAGAAAAGAAACCCCGTCTCATTTCCCTGCCTCCAGATAGGGGGCATTTGCACATGGCATATGGCAGCTCAAAAGGCCTTTGTTAAAAGGCCTGAGTTTTACACATTAAAAAAAGACTTGTCATCTTCATCGTCTGCATCCAAATGCACGATTTCTCCTCCGCTTTCGCCCCAGGTTGTGTCAGACAGACAGATGGGGAAAAAGAACGAGAGAAGATTGATGCTAATGGACGTTTGTTATGTACTTTTCCTTTCTTGAGATTTATTTCCAGCTTATTCACTTTTACAGGATTGTCTGTGCTAGACTTCATTGTTTTGGATGGATTGAATGTGTGTGTGTAATGTGTATGTGCCTTCATTTTAACAGCCCTTCACACATGTTTGTTTAATCTAAATCATGTGATCTGGCATGTCAGTCCGTGTCAGATATAAAGTACAGTCAACATGACGCTAAAACCACTAAAATATATCAGCATCTGATGTTTCTGTGATCTTTCAGTTATGCGTCTGGGATCAAGTTGCATATTTATCTTCCTAATTTAAAGAGCACTTCCTTTTTTGTGTTGTTTTTTTTTTTTTTTTTTTTTGACTTAAGCGGAAGGTGCTAGAGGAATGTGCTGCTGGTGTTTGTAGATACGCACCTGGACCAAGGAATACGACGTCGCTGTCCCTCTTTAGTCTTTCTAGGATGTACAGTAATCGTAACGGCTCAGAAATGGGCCAGTTTGTCTGAACATCACATTCCATTGAATAAGACTGTAAAGGTTATTTAAGTTTGTTTGTACATTTTAAGGTATGTGTATTAGTTTTAATGTATAAGGAACAAAAACCTAATGTATGCTTATACGTAACTATAAATGTACTGTAAAATGTTTGAATCATGTGACCTTGTTTGGTTCGCAATAAAACTTTATGGTTATTTTTCCCCAAAACGATCTTTGTGTTTTCCTGAAGAAGACAATAGGTAGATGAAACTATAACACTGGGATATATAATTTAACAGTGTAAAGCAAAAATGAAACATCATTGGTTACCTCAGCTGATCAAAGGTCTCTTTTAGTACAGTGTTGTGCGTCAGTCTTTCTTTCCCAACCCAGCGCTCACGCCACCCTTGCACATTCTTTAACCAAGCATAATTTTAATTTCTCTGGCAGCTGTCAATGTTTGCATGTATTAACTGTGGCTCCTGGAACTGCTTTTCTGAGACCCGGTGTAATGGTCTGAGCAAGTTCACCAGAAATGCGGCCTTATAGGTCACGCATCAGCGAAATGACTGGTAGTTTATTAAAAGTAAACCTGACCTGAGCATTGCTTACGTAAAAGAGATTTTAGTGACATCCTATGCAAGATACACAGGAAATTATTAGCTGTAAAGATACTTTGGCTTTTAACAGGCCAACCTGGCTATGTGACTGTGATAATGAAAGGTTACTAAATATAACACCTTATCAATAACATGCAAATATGTGCTATCATAAAATCTCACAATAGAAATTCTCTGCTGATTCCAAACTTCCACTGGCATTAATATCAGCACAAAAACTATGTGGCAGGAGCTTCATGGAATGGGTTTCCATGGCTCAGCAGCCGCATGCAAACCTCCCAGCGCAAAGTACAATGCCAAGGGTCGGATGGAGTGGTGTAAAGCACACAGTCACTGGACTCTGGAGCAGTGGAAACATGTTCTGTGGAGTGACGAATCATGCTTCTCTGTTTGGCGGTCTGATGGGCGAGTCTGGGTTTGGCGGATGCCAGGAGAACGTTACATGTCTTACTGCATTGTGCATGGTGTGGAGGAGGGTAATAGTATGAGGCTGTTTTTCAGGGGTTAGGATAGGACCCTTACTTCCGGTGAAGGGAATTTTTACTGCTTCAGCATACCAAGACATTTTGGAAGACTTGGTGAAGACTTTTCTACCAGGACTGTGCCCCAGTGCACAAAGCAATGTCCATAAAGACCAACTCCATATTAATGAATATGTATTTAGAATGCAATGTCATTAAAGTCCCTGTTGGTGGGATGGTCAGGGGTCAGTTGCATAAACATTATGTTAAGACAGTATCGTAAGATCTAGTATTTCACACTAGCAGTTAGTCAAGGGGCAGTCATTCTTACTTTTCCATATCAAATTAGGCCAGTCTACATTTTTATTAAACTGATTTCAAAAAGGCAGGTGTCCCAATCTTTTGTAAATACAATGTAGATGATTAGATCTAAGATCTCTTGTCTGCTAGCGCCCCCCAATGTTACTTTTAAAAAGTGACCACATTTGTTTTTAAAGCATGATCTGAAGATTGATATGATACATACATGCAAATATACACATAATAAAGTTATTCTATGCACCAAATTATGTAGGCTATAAACGTTTTATTTCTGTTTACTTTTCATCAATGTGTTTGCATTTGCTTTGGGTTTCCAGCACGTAGGGAAGTTTGTATTGATTTATTTTTTAAATGACAATGATTGTAATGGTTTGTAAAGATTTTTACCTGCACTTAATAAGTTTAAGGAAGAAAAAAAAAAACATCTAGTCAAACTGAGTCATGTTTGTGTGCCGTTGAACTTGTCACTCTTTCATGTAATTGCAGTTCTCTGGCCAGTAGATGGCCCTATATCATCAAGATAAGCTGTTCTGGAAATGACAGAGTAACATGCCTACTGGGGTGGTGCTATTATTCTAGAAAACGTGGCTTGTGAACTCAGTAGCACTGCAGTACATAATGTCAATATGTATACGTCTATATAGCTGCTACTCAGCACAGCAACTCACACACCACAGCAAATGACATACAGTGACTGATGACTCGAACTCAGTTGATCTGTGACAGCAGACCGACATATTATATGTCAGATGCATTGATTCCAAACCACAAACTAACTTTCAATCAGATTTAACATAATGTATTTATTCATACATACATTAGGTGGATTATATGTTTAGATAGTATTATTATAACCTATTAATTATGTAATGAGATTATAAACTGTTAATTATATGTGAATTTAAGTAAATTTGGCCACTTGATGATTAATTCACTACTGAATATCCATTTCATGGTAGATTTATATTCTAATATGTAGTGTAAATTATTCGCTAGAATAGCATTTGCATCTAGGCTAAATAAATTATCATGAAGGCTATTCTGTTATCAAGTGTTTTATATTCCATTAGGCCGAGGTGGGCCGGTATATAGCCATTATGTTAAGACTGTGTCTTAAGTAGCCTACTATGTATGACCAACTAGCGTTGAGTCAAGGGGCAATCAGTCTTACTTTCTAGTATCAAATTAGACCAATCTACGTTTTTATATTACTGACTTGAAACAGTTATGAACGATCTTAAAGAAAAAAATGTGATAAGTTGTATAGTCTTAGCCTGGGGCCAGTTGCATAAACTGCTAAACTAGTCTTACAAGTTAGCGTGGCTTTTTTCCAACTAGCACCTGATTGGATCTAGAAAAGTAGGTGTTTTCATTCCCTACTTGTTGGAGGGGCGTGGTTACGGATGTTAAGCAGACACCCAAACCGTCAAACCTACGTCATCAGGGAAGGTCATCCAATGCAGAGGTGAGGGGAAATTTCAGATTTTGATTAAAGATTACAAAGCCAAAAAATTGTTTTGTGTGGATTGACTTGCATGGATGAATTGTTCACCACAAAACGATCAATTTAGGCAAACAAAGTAAGTATGGTCAATTTTGAATTCATGGGGACTTTAACATAATGGCTATGTTTATGCTACTGGCCCCTGATTACGATATAGGCTAAATTGTGGGGAAAGCAGGAAAAACTAGAATAAAATGAGCAACATAAAATAACTGGAGGCGGTAGCCTAAGGTTAGTAGGTTAGGTTGTGAACAAGGACACCAGAGCAGCTGTGGAGCCGCAACGGAATTGTTTACACGTAGGCCTAGCCCTTGTTCATATGTCAATCAACTGAGGAAATTTAAATACAGTCAGCTTTCTTATTCAAATACACACAGTTAAGCCCGACACAAAAAACTGGTTCAAGAAACCAATTCGACGAGTAACTTACGTAAGAAATTGGCCTGACAGCGTGCGTGTTGATAAAGCTGTCCTTACAATCGATACGTATTTTATAACATTTCTGCTATTCTTCTAAACATTGACGTACGCCATTACGTTGGTTATGCGGTTAAAAAAGCAGTTTTTTTTTGGAAGCATATGACTTTAACTAACTTGCAATATTCTCTTCAACCTGTTGCTCCGCCATGACGTCCTGAAAGAGGAAATTAACCATTCTTGGTCCCAGGCTGGTCCCAGGCCAGAACGTTTTGGGAATAATATAGTTTATGGTTACAAAAAAATAGAACCTAGCTAGAGAACGTTCCATGTGGTTCCCAAAATAACCAAACAGAAACCATATGGGAGCGTTCTGTTTTACTGATTTTGCTGGGATTAGGCCTAAAGTTACGACAGTTCTCTAGGTTCAGCAAATGTTCTACGCCACGTTATCTGAGTTTAAAATCAAATTTAAGGCTATTTAGGACCTGTGCAAATAAAATTAATACCACGTGGTCGAGGTAGCAATATCCTGTATAAATGTGATATTGATTTGAACTGCACTTTTTTGTGACAGTTGCCGTGAAACTGGTTTTCTGTTAATAACTAAAAAAAACACTCTAAACCGTAAAAGGACTGTAAAAACTCCGATTTAAATAGCTTATAGTTATATTTCAAATACAGGTTTTGACAAATGAATGCATAAAAACATAAATGAACCGTGCTATCATTTCAGCCTTTAAACCATTTTTTTAAGAAAAAGGATGAGTCAAAAATATGGGTGGAATTTTGCTGTGGACTGAATGAAAATGCAAATTCATAGCAAAAATATAACAGTTAACGTTACCCTGGTAACCCCTGTATACAAAGCAGTTGCGCTTCGAATGGCGAATTTCAGGTTTGTTGAACCGGTTCAATGATTCATGGAAAAGATTCAATCTAAAGGAACTCAACTCCGAGTCCTGAAAAAATCGGGCACCGCAACAGCTGCTGACAACATGCGTTCGTAATGTGTGTGGGTCACCACCACATCGTAAAGTCCAAACCATTATGTAAAAAATTAATGTCATAGTGTAATAATAATGTATCCTTTATTAACATAGCCCAGTCAGAGCTGCTTAGTTATTCAACCCCTGCTTACTTGACACTTTCAGTCTCGCTGTTTTGCAGTGGTTAATGTAGGCGGAGTTTAAGTCACTGCTTCCTAAACAAGAAACGTGTATCGACACAAGGACAGAGAAGTTACTGCCTGCCACCCAGGAGGAGAGATGCGAAGAGCTGCAATGATTTCATAGACAGCAGTCCCCATATTTGATGTTAAAGAGGTAACGGGCGCATTAAAACGCGAACGCTCTGTTTGAATGATATTGAGCTTTTACTTGTTGATCTATTCTGTACCTAGAGCAATGGCATTGAGAAATCCAAGATGGTCAATGGCTGTACATTCCTGTTTGGGACATGCTGTAACAAATGTGTTAAGAGCAGTAATTCAGTAATTGATGCATGTTGTGCTGCTCTCATTGGTGGCTTTGTTTGTCAGTATGAACTTCCATGAACTAGAGAACTAGTTTGTGTTTTTTTTATGAGTTCAATGGTTATTTGCATGCTGATTAGAGATATATTTAAGTGCAGATCTTTTTACTAAGAGACAAACTGTTTGAAAAGTTTATATTGGTGTTGTGAATGTGTCGAGGGTAGAGGTCTAAATTAGTTAGTTTCCTCAGTATCCTTTTTCATTGATAATATTATTGCTGATGATGCATGATCACCAACTATTTATTAAGAACCTATTCTTAAATAATAATGTTTTTACTGTCTACCTACTGTAGTTGCACAACAACCCTTGAAGAACATGGAAGCATCTGAAGAGTCCATAAGAATGACTTCTGACCCCCAGAGCAAAACATTTCTACAGAGTCCAGATACACGCATACATCTAGAGAAAAGCACATCTGCTAAATCAGGTAAGTATTCCTTATAACAGTTAACAGTAGAAAAAAAATATGTCCAATGTTTTTAGTTTTTGATGTTAAAGTCTGTGCATCCATTCAAACTTTACTAAAACAGATCTGTCACATGGCAAAATAGGCAGGATGCTTGACATCCATTCTTGAAATTTTGATATGACTGATTTGTTTGGTAATCTGTTAGAATTAGAAATCTTTCACATGTAAGTTTCATAATTTGTTTGTAAATGATGAGATGCACGTTGACTTAGTTGTGCAACAGTTATGTAATCCAAAACATAACTAATGGAACTAATTGTCACTGTACATATCTTTCACCAGCTGTGATTTTGTAATCAATCAGTCATGTATAGTCAAATAATTATAGTTTGATAGTCAGTTATATTGTAGCTAATTATAGGTGATTAGTGTGCATTTATCCAGAATGATTAGAGAGTCTGCAATAAAGCAATTCATACGCTTGCTAGTGCTTACTGTATAACTGTTTGTAGGACATTATGAAACAAACCTCATAAACGAAAGCCATGGTTTGAGTATAGGGATTGCAGTAAACACAATCAGTCAAGTAATTCTGTGATGATGATTTTTGTGACATACTGTAACATTCCATATTCATGGCTTATTTTGATTGTATACTGGCACTGTTGAATCTATGTAGTAGTTTGAGAGTCATATTAATGTATTTAAATGCTTGTCTTATGATGCTTGCATGTGTTTATTGTACATTTCAGTGCAATCTTTTTAAAATATCCTCCTCTCTCTGTAGGTAATGGTGCAGCGCTGGTGTTGTGTTCTGTGTCTGTGGCCTGCCTGAGTGGGTTGATGATGGGTTATGAGATGAGTCTGATATCAGGAGCTTTGCTTCAACTCAGGGATGCTTTGACTCTCTCCTGCCCGGAGCAAGAGCAAGTCGTTGGGTCTCTTCTGTTTGGAGCTTTCCTCCTCTCTCTGGGTGGCGGCACCATCCTGGACCGTTACGGACGGCGGTTCTCTATCCTCCTCACAGCGCTGCTGTGTGTGCTGGGCACGCTTCTGAGTGTGTGTGTGGTGTCATTTTGGGCACTGGTTGTCGGGCGGATGTTGGTCGGCATGGCGGTAGCGCTGTCAGGCACAGCGTCTTGCCTGTATGCGGCGGAAGTGGCACCGGCCACCTGGCGTGGACGGTGCGTGTGTGTATATGAGTTAATGGTAGTTTTAGGGATGCTGTTGGGTTTTGGACTGAGTTGGGCATTCGCAGGTGTCCCGAATGGATGGAGGTTTACGTTCGCTGGCGTACTGCTCCCTGCTTTGCTGCAAGCCAGCATCATGCCGCTGTTGCCACAGAGTCCACGCTTTTTGCTCGCCCAAAAGCGTGAGAAAGAGGCTCACGCCACTCTCCTCCGTCTCCGTGCTGGGATCGAAGGGGTAGACGCGGTGGAGGACGAACTTCAGGCGATTCGCATGGCACTGGGGGCGGAGCGCCAGCACGGCTTCCTGGACCTCTTCCGTTCCTGTGACAACATGCTTCAGAGACTACTTGTTGGCGCTGCGCTGGTTTTCTTGCAGCAGGCTACTGGACAGCCCAACATTTTGGCATACGCGTCAACTGTTCTCAGCAGCGTGGGCTTCCACGGGAACGAGGCAGCGACTCTTGCGTCCACAGGGTTTGGTGTGGTTAAAGTGGGCGGGACTATTCCTGCAGTCTTTCTAGTGGACAAAGTGGGGCCTAAAGCCCTTCTGTGTGTTGGAGCCGTCATTATGACGTTGTCAACGGCAACACTGGGGGCCGTTACTATGCAGAGCCGCACACATGTTTCCAGTCTATGCAAAGGCCCCATAAATAAAGAAAACCTCACGGTACTTGGGATGGAAGATGAGACTGATATCCAGACAAACACTCCACTGGGCTTACACCAGCCTTCTGATTATGAACTTCAAACCAAGCACAAATCAGATCCTTTCCACACTAGCATTAATGACACTAAGGGCCATTGGAGTTTAAACTATACTTATGATCACAGAACAGCATTGATGGAACCTGCTGAGGGTTCTTCAAAAATTGCTCTTCAGTCTCTTCATGTTAATGAGGTGTCGCCCTCTCTAAAATGGATCTCGCTGGTCAGCCTACTGGTGTATGTAGCTGGATTCTCCATCAGCTTGGGACCAAGTAAGTGACCATTCCTGTTAAGTGACATTCCTCTTAAAGGGTTAGTTCACTCAAAAAATTAGCCCATGGTTTACTCACCCTGAAGCCATCCTAGGTGTATATAACATTCTTCTTTAAGACGAATACAATCTGAGTTATATCAAAAAATGTCCTGGCTCTTCCAAGCTTTATAATGGGAGTGAATGGCTAGAGAAAATTTGAAGCCCACAAAAATTTATCCATCCATGATAAAAATACTCCACACATCCCCAGGGGTTTAATAAATGCCTTCTGAAGGGAAGCCATTGTTTTTTGTAAGAAAAATACCCATATTTATAACTTTATGATCTAAAATAACTCGCTTACGGCAGACGACCGTACGCATACTACAAAGTCGAATTGCGCTACGAGAGTAACCCGTGGCGCATGTATGACGTAGGATGTAGGAGTATCATAAGCTTAGACGCCTCTCGGTTTAAACAAATAAGGTCGTGCAGCAAACTGAAGCTCCTCTTCTATTATATAGAAATCCTCTGACATTTATCTTCAAAATGGCTAATTCGCGACTGGTGTTTTGTTTTGCTCTTTCCTCTGGCGGAAGCTAGTGATTATAGTTTATAAAGTTTTAAATATGGGTATTTTCATTACACAAACGCATGGCTTCACTTCAGAAGGCCTTTATTAACCCCCCGGAGCCATATGTATTATTTTTTTTATAATGGATGGATGCACTTTTTTGGTCCTCAAATTTTCTCCAGCCATTCACTCTCATTATAAAGCTTGGAAGAGCCAGGACATTTTTTAATATAACTCCGATTGTATTCGTCTGAAAGAAGAATGTCATATACACCTAGGATGGCTTCAGGGTGAGTAAAAATGAGTAAACATTTTTTTAGGTTTTAACTATTCTTTTAATGACGCATTTCTGTGAAAAGCTTATGTTGCACATTTAAAATTTGAATAAGCTGTTCTTTCATCCTCTCACTTTTTAACCAAACTTATTTCTGTCTGTGTAATCCTTTATCACCAGTGGTTCACGTGGTTTTGAGTGCGATCTTCCCGACTGGCATCCGTGGAAAGGCTGTGTCCGTCATCTCTGCTTTTAACTGGGCCACAAATTTACTCATATCGATGACCTTCCTTACCATGACAGGTAACACACACACAAGTACAGAGAGGAGGTTATTTACAGATATGAGATCAGTAGGTCATCATGACCCAGTTATATTGCAGGGTGCAGTCAGTATATTTATCAGTATCTAGCTTCTGATGGTCATCCAATAAAACCATGAAGATTGAGGCTTTATTTCTCAATTTAGATAATTGGTTAATTGGTCCGATAGTGGATACGGCCGATAGTGGAACCTCGGATTCAGGAGGAACAGTGCGGTTTTCGTCCAGGCCGTGGAACACTGGACCAGCTTTATACCCTCTACAGGGTGCTGGGGGGTTCATGGGAGTTTGCCCAACTAATCCACATGTGCTTTGTGGATTTGGAGGAGGCATTCGACTGTGTCCCTCGCGGCAGCCTGTGCAGGGTGCTCTGTGAGTATGGGGTCCGGTGTCCTTTGCCAAGGGCTGTCCGGTCCCTGTACGACCGAGGCAGGAGCTTGGTTCGCATTGCCGGCAGTAAGTCAGACTTCTTCCCGGTGCATGTTGGACTCCGACTGCCCCTGCAAAGGGCTGCCCTCTGTCGCCGGTTCAGTTCATAATTTTTATGGACAGAATTTCTAGGCGCAGCCAGGGGCCGGAGGGTGTCGGGTTTGGGGACCACACGATTTCGTCTCTGCTCTTTGCGGATGATGTTGTCGTGTTGGCCCCTTCAGACCAGGACCTTCAGCATGCACTGGGACGGTTTGCAGCCGAGTGTGAAGCGGCTGGGATGAGAATCAGCAGGGTGGCTGGGCGATCCCTTAGAGATAGGGTGAGAAGCTCGGTCACTCGGGAGGAGCTCAGTGTAGAGCTGCTGCTCCTCCACATCGAGAGGGGTCAGCTGAGGTGGCTCGGGCATCTGTTCCGGATGCCTCATGGACGCCTTCCCGGGAAGGTGTTCCGGGCACGTCCCACTGGTAGGAGACCCCGGGGAACTCTAGGACACGCTGGAGGGACTATGTCTCCCGGCTGGCCTGGGAACGCCTCGGTGTCCCCCCGGAAGAGCTGGAGGAAGTGTCTAGGGAGAGGGAAGTCTGGGCATCTCTGCTTAGACTGCTGCCCCCGCGACCCGGCCCCGGATAAGCGGAAGAAGATGGGTGGATGGATGGTTAATTGGTCCTTTCTCATGGGGTCAGCAGTTGCTGATTTGATGCTTTTTTACTCTGTGACCTTGTTCTGACACTACGAGGAGGAAAATATTATAATTAGTGAGCATCACTATTATTTTTCTCATACTTATAGTTAGTGATTTGTTCAAATCCGTAAGCCTAAGTATTACATTTTAATATGAAACCTGTCCCTTATTGACATGACTACAGACATAAATGTCAGTAAATTTCAAATAGAGCCTGACAAAGATACCATGATAGTGTCCCTTCAGGAGTTGTGTAAGAGTTCATTTAGCCATAGATCATTAACTACTGTAACGAGGTAAAAAGTATTGTTTTGATTCTGGAAAAACAGTGGATCAATTATTAATGTTAGAATTTAACCCATCATGTTGTTCCCATAGCCTTCAAGCATTGCTATAGATGGATAGATAGATCGATGATAGGTTCATTTAGCAAAAGTCTGATATTTTCACACTTGTTCTTACATGGTATCAATAAGTTAAAGTCCCTGTAAAGGCAATTCTAAAAAAAAATTCTAAACCCATTATAAATGTTAGAAATGTATTGCTAAAACATATTACAAAGACTGTGAACTGTGAATTACTGAATTGTGGAGTTAGACCGTTAAACAGTTTTTCACCATTGCTATTTTCCGGATTTTTTGGGCCGGGCTAAAACGGGGCTCGATGACGCACTGGAGCCCCTGACCTCGTGGACACGCCCCTACTTGATGACGCACTGAGGCCACTGAGGCTGGCCCCTCCCCTAACAATAGAGAACATTCACATCAGTTCGCCGCTCAATCTTGAGTTACTGTCAGTACTAGTTACTACAGCCTACTACAGTTTGCTAGCTAGCCATGCCTTCGACACGGAAATGCGTAGGCTACTACCTGGATGCGATCATGTACAAAACGGTGTCTTTATTTAAATTTCCTAAAAACGATCACATCAAGAAGAGGTGGATTAATTTTGTGAAGAGCCAACCTTGATGGAGAGCTGAGGATCACCGCCAACACCCGCCTCTGTAGTGATTATTTTACACAGGATAGTTTTATAAACTGTCGTCGGAGACAACTGGGATTCACTGATAATCCGCTGTTACTGGTGAATGGGGCCGAACCGACTATCTCCCGGCTCGGCCTTCATCTCCCCTTCCCGAAAGCAGTATCAGCAAATATCGCCGTCGACAGCTTTCCCGCGAGTGGGCGTGGTTTCAGCGCAGCCAGCGGACTTGAGAGCAGAGAATAATGCTCACTTTTTCAAGATTTTGATAGCTTATTTGATGTACTTGCCGGCTTTTTTTATCATTCAAATTTGGCTGGGTGGCTAATAACACATTTTTCTGTGGTGTGACAAACTCAGAACACATACTTAATTTTGACTTTACAGGGACTTTAAAGGGATAGTTTACCCCAAAATAAACATTTTGTCATCATTTGACATCATTGACTTGCATAATAGCAAAAATACTATGGAAGTCAATGGCTAACTGTCTGGTTACTGACATTCTTTAAATTATCTTTTGTGTTCAACAGAAGAAAGAAACTCCATGTATCATCAGACTGTAGACTAATTTGTATGAAATACTGTTACTATCATACTCATTGAGGGCTGTATTAGTTCTCAGAAACTGATCGCTAAGCACGGACTGAGTTAGGATTGTGTGTTTAGAGGCAGTCTGCCAAACACTCATTTGCCACCTGTGGGGATGTTCCTGCAGAGATGGAATGAAAACACAAGAAACAAACTTTTCCAAAGAACAATAAACAAAAAAAGTTTTTGTAGCAGAAAGGAGTGTTTTTCAGAGTATAATGTGTTGTGGTTGTAGAGAGGATCGGCCTGCCCACCGTGATCTTCTCCTATGCTGCTATGAGCTTTGTGTTGGTGGTGTTTGTGATGGTATTCGTGCCAGAGACGAAAGGCCGATCACTGGAACAGATCTCTAAGGAACTTGCCATGAAGTGAGTAGTACACACACTCAAATGCATCTCATGTTACTTGTTTTCAAATGAAGTTAATTAGTGACATAATTAAGGCATCACTTTTATCAGTGCTCATTATATGTAATCAAATTTGCCATTGTAAGACAATAATTTATTTTAATTAATACAATTATAACTTTTAAATAATTTTATTGTAAATATTAAATCTTAAACCTATATGTAGAATTCAGAAACCCTTGTTATTAGCGATTAGGCCGTTAAGTGAACTGCTGCCAGAAACGTATTGCTCGCAATCGTGCTCGCACTGGTACACAAGTAAGAGACTGAATGTGATTCAGGCCCTGATATATTTTAAGAGTTCTTTTCTTTTTCTGCATTTTTCTGAACATTGTGTAAGCCATAGATATCTGTACACAAATTCCACATTTGTCACATGTCCGCCTACGTTTCAGATGCTGTAGTCACTCACTGCAAAAAAAAACTTTTCCAAGATGCCACAACATTGCGCAGCAATGTTTTGTGTTTTTGTTTTGTGTATTCATATGTATTAACATAACTTAATATTACAGGTTTTTAAACTATGGTAAATTAACTATGTTAGCTAAGGCCTTTGCTTGTCTTTCATCTGCGGATGTCTATTGCAGATATAGATATTCATACATCCGTATAACTATGGTTGCAGATGCACAGTCAACTTGCTCTCGAGTGTTCACTGACCGGCTTTGACCGTTCCAATATGCCAGAACGGCTTACGTATAGCGGCCCGTAGAAAGAGCTGCTAATGAGGAATCGATGTATATATATATATATATATATATGGTTTAAGCATTCATTTCCAGAAGAGACGTTCTCAGGAGCGTGCGTAACGGTCACATCATGCTTTTGATTTTCCCAGCAAAAACGCCACGAGTCCTTCACATAAAAATCAGTCTACAGGCTTGCATAGACAACCTAGAAAGTCTGAGAAGTTTTGTCACAAGCTGTTCACACAATGGCAATAGAAAAATGATTAATACATTAAAAAAATTAGTTCATATAGACTTTAAATATATCATTTTTAGGGTTGTCAAAATTAACGCATTCATTTTGTGATTTTTTTTCTTCTTTCTGTTTCACATATTAAAAATATTTAATGCAATTAACGCAGCCTCCAGAAATGTCATGTGCGGCAGGTCTTAAAGTGACAGCGGCCTAGTAAACCTGCTGCTGTCTGTCAATGTTAATCAACGAAAAAGAGAAAAACAATCACTTCTCTTGACTGAATAACTTTTGTAGCTTTAATAAGGATTCATCTGTTTTTAATTTATAATTTATGCAGTGAAGACTGTGAAATGTTTGATAACTTTATTCAATTTCTGTATATTTCCAACCTATTAGACCTACCTAAGGTTACATGGGTCAAAAACAATGAAAACAAAAACTTTTTTTGTGCATTTTGGCAAGGCAAGTAAAAATCTGAACCTGTCTGACTGGGACCAATAGAAAAAATCCTTAGCGTTGAGCCCTGATATATTAAAGGCACAGCTAAATATGACATTTATTATAATGAAAATTAGAAGGTGTTATATTTTTTAAAGCCTAATAAATGTTAAAATCGACAGCTTTCAATTATACCGTAATGTTGAATGGCTATAATTAATGGCTAAAATTGCATCAGTAGCAGTACTGGTATCGGGGATACTGGGCTTCATTCATAAAAATATGTTATTAAACAATGTCTTCTTTATGTTGTTTGTGCATTCATTTGGAGATAAATGTGAAATTATTACAATATAGAGATACATTAAATACTTTAATGTTAGGTGCGATTAATCACGATTTATTACAGAAAAATTTGACAACACTAATAATTGTATTTATTAAATTAAACATTCCCATAGTTTTACAAAGAAGGAGAGAGAATATCCAGAAAATTACAGTGACTTATGAAACATGTATTTTTTCAGCAACCTGTTCTATACACAGCCCTTTCAGCTAAATATTTGGAAACATACTTCTTTGCAAGATGTGAGAATCAAAAAAAACATTCTTTTTACAATGCTTGGCATTTGCCCCACTCTGCATGCATCAGGGAGTTCATGTTCTAAAGTGCATCACATAACGATTAGACACGTGTCCTGTTTTGTAGGAATCACCTGAGCAGCACACTGCTGTGTCATAGAAGAAAACACCAGACTACAGCACAACCCTCACTGGAGGAAAAGGCTCTTGCAACCATTTGACTTTTTACCTAGATGAAGAGTGGAAGAGCACAAGCATATTTGCAAGCAACACATTGTTCTCTGTGCCGTCGGACGACTCACAGGACAGCCAAATCTGTGACTCCGCTGATCTACTGTGTAGAAGAGATATGACTAATTAATGCTGTCATGTTGGCATTAAAGCAAACAATTTTGCTTAAGCCTTCCCATGGCACGATGGGTCAGTTGAGATGAATTTAATATGTCAATCTGATTTATTTGTATTAAGTTTTAAAAAGCATTGTAAGTAGTTTTGGACTTGGAGCTTTTACAACTCACTGTTATGAAATATTTTGGAAGTTGTGCGTGTGCGGTCATGATTACAATCATGCCATGTCAAGTTAAAGACATTCTGTGGCCCAGCCACACAGGCCTATCAGTATTTGTGTGCTGAGCACCACCATAGGCAACACTTGAAGGTGTCACTGATACGAGATGCCTTCATGCCATCAGATTACACAAGCAATATGTAATATTACAAAATGGAATTTGGTTAATTTAAAAAATATATGATTTGAGTAGAAAAAGAGAAGTTTCCTGCTTCATCATTTATGCATTAAATACATTTTTGGAAGAATTAGATTTATTAAAACACATTTTCTAATAATAAATGATTAAATAAAAAAATGCATGTAAATATAGTTACGATTGTAGTGAGTTGTAAATTGATTGCATGACTTTCTTGTGGTATATCTGACTTCTTTACATTGGCGTTTTATTGACGTGTTTCTGCGGTTGAAACACTTGTTGGGCAACTATATGAGGGATGATACTTTTTAGTAAGTTGTACTTCATCTTTTAACATACCCTCTGATGTTTATTCATGTTTTTTATTCGTTTTTTCGTACTATAACTGCAAAAAATGTATATGATCAATAAGTTATGTTTTTTAACCCATCAAAATAAGTTAAGCAAGTTATACAAGAATCAACTCATTTTTTAAAAGTCGGTTTAATGTAATTTAAGTTAAAATGTCTTAAACATCCTAAAAATGTAAGGCAGCAACTTTTTTTACAGTGTAGTAGAAAAGAGGACAAAATGATAAGTTTACTCAGTTTAAGCTGAGGCATCATGTCACAAAAGAGCTTCAAAACAATGTTTTTTTCTTTTAAATACATTTGACAACTTGAAACCGAAGGCTTTTTTTGACTGCGTTTAAAAAAAGAAATTGGGTTGCTTATAACCGCGTTTTATATGGCCTTTGCGACTTTCAAGTGATTTCAATGTCACAGAGATAAAATATGAACAGGCCTACACTGTGCTAATTGTGAGGAAAATCTGCAAAATGGATATAAACATAAAATAAAACCATAATCAAATGAATCATGAGTTACTAAAACAAATAATTAGCAGTAGATATACAGGACTTTGTGAATGACCTGTAGGCCTAAATACTATGAGCAATGCTGGTATATTCCTCTTGACAAGACAGACACACAAAAAATAGTGAGAATTATGACTTAATATAGGGGTTATTTTTTATTTTGTTTATTATAAAATACAAAAAGTTTTCACATATAACATAAACATATGGACCAAAGATTCCTTAACAACCCAGAGTGTTCTTGTCCACAGCATACAACAGATATACAACTCCTGCTGTTTAAATGTGAAGCGTTTGCCCTTTAACCTCTTGCTTCTGACTTAAAGTATCATTAAATGAGCCGTGAAGACATGGCTAGAATCAATTTAGTTAAAATTTCCAATAAGTTTCAGTAAAATGTAATCTTTAAATGTCACTGCCTGCCAGTTTTTACTTTGGTGTCCATGCATTATAATACAGTTAATTCAAGTGTTTATAACTACACAATGCCAGCAACACAATGTCAATGCACTAATGGTCCTCTTCTGAGCTTTAAGAGGTCGTCTGTAATTGCCATGGGGTCAGAACACCAGTCAACGTTCAAAGGCATGACTCTGAAAACACACGACCTAGACCCGCTTGGACGTGAAATGGCAAAAGCTGCCTTGGAGACACATACAGTACAACAGTTACAAGCCTTAAAACATTCAATGATAAGGTGCTTTTAATTTCAAACCGGTGCCTACGTGTGTGTGTGTGTGGATTATGACAGTGTTTTTCGACACTCAAACAGAAGAGGATAAATCTGCTCCACGGCAGATGCCACAGTCTGAACATTTGGTCCTAGAGAGAGGGAAAATGGTCATTAACAATAAGATCCAACATTAGTTCAGCTCGTCTTTATGCTAAACACAAGACAGCAGGTGGTCACATTCATTATTCACAATCTAAACAGTGTAAATGTTAACATAAAAAAATCATGAAATTATTCTTAAATACCAAACACCAATTTGAAAACTCAAACAATGCAAAAATATTAATAACTAAAAAATAGTTTTTTAAATTAAAAACTCTTCGGTACATGGAAGCTGAAATGTTTTTATAAATATTAAGATAATATATTATTATTAAGTAAAAAATCATATAAATAAAATGTAGCTGAAAATATAAATATAATTTAAATGATACCTTCTGCCCTTTTAACAACATTTAGTCTCTAGTGATTAAAAACATTTACTCAAGACTCCAGAGCCTCATTGTAGCTCTCAGCATTATGTTTGCTCATTTTCAGCCCTTTATAGTCTGCATAGCATGAATCCTGCAGGCTGTCTTTAATATAATGTGGCTAAATAATCTAGGAATAATCCTTCAAATATGTGACTAATGCATTAATCTGTATGAGCTCTATCGAGGCCTGCACTGAAAAGGTGAGAATTCACTGAAAAGTCATTACATACCGAGGGCTGGCATTGTATTTAAAGGATCTTCAACTGTCTAGATTTTTTGCAGTACATTCCAGACAAAACCCTGATTACGGTAGATTAAATGATGGTGTGTGAGTGATTTACCTGTAACAGTGATACTGCCTGTGGAAAACACCTGCACTGTACTCCTGAGGTTTTTGATTCTGTATGTCGCAGCAGGATGGAGCTCGGGTTCATAGCTAAAAATACATACAGACACAAACATAGTGATGAGACCCCTGCAATCCAGCTGCAGGAAAACATGTGAGATCGCTCAATGCCGCCGCATACACCATTTCACCACTAGAGAGCACTGTTCCCTTTTTTAGGCTCTTAAGGTTCATTTGAAGCTGCTGTTAACATCCATCTCTCGCGATCTGATCGCAAGTGGTCAGAGGAGGCACATTAATGTTCACAGCTGGTATTAACATATATCTCAAATGTGTCTCCTGTGACCACTTGTGACTGAATTTTACAGAGAGGAAGGTCTCTCTGTAATGTATTCATCACTATCATCACTTTATTTTGCACTGACCATTTGTCAGTTCGGCCCTAAACAGATGTCAATACCAAATCAACAGGCATAAGCACAAAGTGTATGTCTAAGAAGCCAGTCTGTTGTCTCTACTACTGACCATCCACAACACAAGTGCACCTACTATTAAAAAACATGGCTATTATGATCAATTGTATGTGTAGATGGAGAACAGCCTGGGAGGTCTTACCTGGCAATGGGACGATTATTTTTAGTGAACTCAATGAGACGGATTTGAAAAGGCAGGGAGCACACAGCCAGCACATTGACAACCTTAAACTCAGAGAACCTCACCTGCAGATGTGAAAATACATTTTTAATCATCATTCAGAAGATCTACAAAGGAGTTTACAAAATTGTCAAGTAGCTATTAATCCATTTAGACACCTTGAATCCAATCTTCTGCAGACAGCGGGCCAAACGGCGAGCCCCCAGTTTGGCTTCCTCCTCACTAAACAAAAATAAACATACAAGAAATTTACCAACTCACCAAAACAGTATTTCAGAAGACAACTGCAATTTTAGAAGAAGTAGCACAAACAACTCTTCCAGCAGTTCTGAGAATTGAAAAGGAGGAAATTTTATTGGGACCTTGTTGCTCCAGTGCAAATAATTTTCCCTGATGACCATATAGAGGCAGTGATACGTGGTTTTCGCAGCTTCATCAGGACTTTCTGGAAAAACATCCACAGAACATAAGCAACAACAAGTGTTAATGATTGGCCATATCCTGATTAATACTGCTGATACTGCTGATCTCAGGCAAAGGGTGAAAACAACGCTGATGCCACTTTCCATGAATTATGTACATGCTAGTGTCCTATTACAACTTTAGAGGAACAAAATGTATGTTTTTTTTGGTTATGCAAAACTACTAGTCTAGACATGTTCAAACTATTATGTAACAGAACAGACATGATAGTCTTCAAAGAAAAAAATAACAACAAGTAGGACTCTTCTTACGGCATGGCATCTCATTCTGTTATTACATTTTTACACAAATTGTTATTTTAACCGTATTGTTCATCAAGCACAATTCATCTCTATTACCTATTGTAAGAAAAATACTCAAACAAACATTTTGTATTTAATTTAAGGGAACACATCTCAAATGTTGGCAAGAAGGTAACTGACTATTTGATGAAAAAAAAATAGTTTCAGGCCCTGTTAACACGGTTACTAATGGTTTCACGCTAATGTATGTGATCTAAAACATCTGACTGTCTAGACTTACTCCCACTTCAGGCTTGTAGATGACATTAGTCCCCTCTAGGCCGATGGTACGCAGGTTTAGATGGCACCTGGTTCTGAAGACAGATACGACATTGGTAATGATGATATCAAGCGCCACATCGTTACTGGGTTCCATGGAGCCGCTGTAGATGTTTTAGGCTTGACAACCCCTTTACAGATGCATGTCACGTTATAAAACACAACCTGCAGAACACATAAACACATTGTTGTTTTACATTACATGTAGAATTTAGCTGAATCTAACTTATGAAGTTACATGTCTTAGATGGCGGTAACCAAATCTTGGTTTAAAACCCACAATAGGTGGTGATTCATTAACTAAGACCATTGTCCCCAAAACAAAGGCACTTAACCACAGCTTTGCCATGGGGAATGATCCCTGTAATAAATACACTGTAAGTCACTTTGGATAAAAAAACATCTGTTAGTATATGCACTTAAGTGAAAAAAGGAACCATGCAAATGTAGCTGCCTTCTAAAACAATGCAAATCAGCCAATTAGTTTACATCTTCAACTTTATTTTTAACGTAAACTTAAGGTGCCCACAAAGCACTGGCACGGAGATCACATGACAAAACAATACGCCATTCCATGGTCATAACTTTATCTCAGCACCATTTATTCATTCATTCAATAAACACATTTATACAAAGCAACGCATGCAATTCATCAATAGGAGACGATAACATTAGACGTGCATGCTAGCTGTTTCAGCTCAAAGAGTAAATAACGGAGCAGCGCTGTTGGAAATAAAACATTGTAGATTAAAATCCACGCGAAAGTGATTATTAATAAGGTTTTAACAACACAGAGAGTTTTAGTTAATAACTAATGAATAGCAAACACATTAAGCTAATAAAACTTTCACTTACTTGAGTGATATGGGGCGCTAAAATGGTGTGTCCGACAGAATTTTCAGCTATAATGTGGTAACACGTTTTTAAAACAATTATATGAATGTTTTAAAAATCTATATGAATAAAATGAATGGTTGGGAAAGCACAAAAAGTAAACAAAAGCGTCAACACACATACAACAGTCAACCGGCGATTGTTGTCAAGGATGCCTTAGTTCCTGCGCGAGAAACTGTCGATTTAACACGCTACAGCGCCTCCAAACGGATGGGAGGAGAACAGCGACATCATTTAAAAGTGTGTAGACCATTCATTTCCTTCATAACTCACAGACTGTTTATAAACATAAACATTATTTTGTGCCAATAGTAGAGTTTAAATATTTTAAAGCTTGATCATGATATTGAATTTAATACATACATCCAAAGGGTTAAAATACCCGTTCACCCAATATGAAAATTCGGTCATAACTCCAAGTTGTTCCAAACCTGTATGAATTTCTTACTCCTGTATGAATTTCTTACTTCTGCTGAACCCAAACAAAGAATTTTGAAGAATTTTGGTAACTAAACATTTGATGGACCTCATTGACTTCCATAGTATTTATTTTTTCCATCAACTGTTTGGTTATCCATATTCTTTAAAATATCTTCTTTTGTGTTCAGCAGAAGAAAGAAACTCATAGGTTTGGAACAACCCGAGGGTTAGTAAACGATTACAGAATTTTCATTTTTGGGTGAACTATCCCTTTATTTGTGAGACATGTGACAAAATGTATCAAACTTTATCCGCTGTTAGTTTTTTAAATAGCAACATTTCCACCAGAACTTAATTCTTTCAAATTTAATACATTTGATAGATTCAAATTTAATACATTAGAAAATAGATTACAATAAACTAAATAAAATGTATCTTTAAAAAACTTTACGTATATGTCCTAAACTAAAACGATAAAAAAATTTAATAACATTTTTAAATAAGCTTTTATGTTTTGTCAGTATGTTTTGTCCAGATATACTTTTTTTTTTTTTTTAAATCAGGCAATGTCAAAGTCATCCTACATTCTAGGGGTCCTCTTTCCATTTAACCTGCTGTTCAACACCACCACCACCTCAAAGAAACAGGTGACTTTTATAGTTTTAAAAACACTTATTTACTTATTTTCATTGTCACAATCTTTATGTCAACAATAATTACTCTAATGGCTGCTGCATTTAATATATGGATGACATATAAAAATAGTTTGACACTTTTTTGAATCTGACGTTGTGGAACCATATTAAGTGATAGACATTGAGAAACGCATTAAAGAATTGAAAGAAGCAGGAGTTTGCACCCCAACATATGTGAATTCCTTTGAACATGTTGAACTAATTCATCCAAAATAATTGCTTGATACATAAACACTCTCTTACTGTCTTCTCTAAGTGACAATTGTACATTGGACATCTGTCCGTGAGCCCGAAAGAATCGTCCAGCATTGCATTGTGTCCGACACCCTTTTTTCTGAGATATTATTCACAGCTTTCCACTGCTGTGTTTATTTTGTCCTGTCTCAGGTCCAGGTTTAAGAGGGTCAGCAGCTTTTGTCTGAAGTGGACACATCTGGACAGAATGCACTTTTAGCATTTTTTTTTTTTTTTTTTGTGGTTTCTGGAAAGGTAACCGTAGAATTGAAGAAGCCACTCTGGCATGAGAAAAGGATATAAGGGTTTTCAGCTGTCAGTGTTTTTAATGAATGAACTCATGACACCTATATTACACGCTGAACCAACCTCAGATAAAGTCTTGATTTATATGATAGCCCACGATGCTATCAGTAAGGGTCCCTGGAAGAAATGCAATTTTACTTTCATCTGTCCCTGTTTTTTCATTCCAACGTGTTTACAGAGCCATTCTGATTTTACTAATTTGGGCTCGCTTGAACTCTAAGACCCTTGACTCCAAGTCCAAACTGGATGTTTCCCAAGCAAAACAGCACAATAGCTTCAGAGTGATTCAGTGCTGTTGTTTGGTTCCTCCTTGGTTACCAGATAGGCTTTGTGAAATCTCAAGGGCCTCTCTGGCAGAAATATACTGAAGTAAATAAAATAAATTGTGTGTGGAAAGCCCTGTAGAGATGTCCAGAGCTGTTTACTATAAAGCCTGAGATTTAAAGCAGGTTACGGCAGTGTCAGACCACAAGCGATGTCCGCCGCGCCCCCTGCTTCACTGCAACTTCAGAGACTTAAGTGTGTTTATAGACTATAAAATAGACTTTAGCATCATTGAAATTCTCTTCCTGAGAGAAATAATGCACTGTTCATTAAGATCGAAGATACATAAACAGACAGAACAGGCAGAGTAAACACATTCTCCATCACTCCCTTGCTCTTCCGTGAGCCCGACCACCAAGATCCTCTCGGATCTTCTGTCCTCCTATCCGCTCATCTTTTGGATGGGGAAAAAAAAACAAAACAGCCGTGGCTTTTACTCCAGTCGATTCCAGAACCATCATTCTTGTTTACCGCGCTGGAGGTCAGAAAAAGGAAGTGCTATCACTGTTATATCCTCTGCCAAACAGCATAAACAAGGCTCACTGGCTTAATACCAGCATTATGCACCATTTGCATATTGTGCTATAAAGAGGACCTTCACGATCGCTCAGAACTCGGGTCGGAGGTTAAGAAAGGGTCGGATCCGTTGGAAAGTGTTTGGGGTTAGATGAGGGGCATTGGACGGCGTACGTTTGCAGGAGGATGTGAGTTCTGGAACCCTTTAGAACCCTTGTAAAAGTAAAATCAAACGCATCTGGGCGACTCTTTGTCTAGTTTAAAGACAGAGACGCTGAAACGCCATGTCATATTAAACATTGTTTGTGCGGTTGGATGTGCTGCTGAGGTAATGAGGGTGATTTGTAAACAAGGAGGGGTGGAGCATGACCTCCACTCTGTGTTTACATTGGGCAGAAATCACAGGAACCAAACACTGGGATTGTTGAGCTACAGTAATGCATTCTGGGTAATGATACGCGTTGGGGAGCAGCCGTCTCAGATATTCTCTTCTTTACAGATGAAAATGCTTTTGGCCTTGTTTTTATAGCTTTATCTCAAGGGCTTTCAGGTAAATAAATGAAGTACTGTACATAAAACCACTTACAGTAATCAGGTCTTCCTTAGGCCACCATAACAGGAATAGGCGTAGAGCAAAGATAGGCGTAGGTGAAGGTCAGTAACGTGAAGTTAACATGAGGCTAATCGGATACTTATTGTGCACTGACTGTACTTTTGGGAAGAATTTTATTTCATTTTATTTTTTATTTTTTTTATCTATTTATTTATTTTTTTTATTTTTTTTATTCTAAGCCATACTTTACCCTAAACTGAAAGTTTTTTAAAGCAAATGTAAAATCATTATTTTTTGACAGGCAAACAAGTAAAAGGAAATTTGTGATAAACCTTAGCATTACAACTAATTTTTCTTTTCGTTTTAAAAATTTCATTTGTAAAAAAAAAACAAAAAAAAAAACTGTTTGATAATTTCCTACTACATTTTACACGTTGATTTTGTGCAAATACTATAAGTCAGCCAAAATGTGATGTTTCCTGATAGCTTTTAAATAAAGAAGGAATTTATGGAAAAACTTCCCATGCAGCTTGTGAACAATTGTGCCGTAAAATCATAGAGAGCGAGACTTCTCAGATCTCTGCATCTTTATCACATCTGGCAATGCAGAAAAGAGAATCATCTGAGCAGGAAGACAGTGCAGGACAAAGTGAGATAAAAAAGAAAGAGAAAGACACACACACACACCTGCTGTATGCACTAGTTTATTTTCTACAAGTGATTTAAAGTCAGTAGATTTATGCACACTAGAGTGTCTGGTGTTTCAGCACTAAGCCATAAAAAGTGTGTGTGTGTGTGTGTGTGAACAGACTCCATCTCAGCCGTAAAAACACAGTTCTGGGAACTTTCATAGGTTTACATCATCCATTCATACCAGCTAAATCACACACAAGTTCACAAGTCAGACGATAAATGCTGTTCGGTTCAATTCAGTCATTTGCATTTAAAAATATATATATATAAAATAACTGCATAAAATGAATTTGCTTCTTTTTCCCCCCGAATTTTTTAATTTTTCACCAAAAAGAATTGGCAAAATAATGATTTGGTTTTCAAACAGGTTTCTGCCATTGGTTGACCAAACAGATGGTACCGCCCCAAACTCACGCCATTGGGCCAATGTTGCTGTTGTTGGTCTGGTTGGGATGTTCAAACAAACAGAGCAATGTTTTTATAGCACCACAATGTTTACACTTTTCAGGATATCGGCTTATAAATTGCTTACTTATAGTTGTCTAGCCATATTAAGTGCACAGAAGAAAGTGTTTTAACACTGATGATAACTATGAAATATTTATTAGGCTATTTTCCAAAGACAGAGCCACTGAACAAGCACGTTTTTAATGACGCCTCACCTGCCACTGCAAATATTTGCCCCTGCCACCGCTTCTCTGCATTTCTTCTAAATTCCCATTAGCAGGAAGTTCATGCCTGACACAGGTGGGGATGGAGGGGAAGAGGTCAGCTGATTTCCATGGAGATGAAGTGCTTGGGTGTGGTGCGGTGGATGTGTTTGGACTGAGCAAGAAAGGCAGAGAAGATGTGTTTATAAAGACTAGCCTCTCTCATCACAAACACCTCTCTCTTCTTCTCTCTGCCTCTCTATCTTTCTCTCATCCTCTCCTTGAGATAAATAAACTGATAAAAAAAGTGAGGGGGAAAGGCCATGACGTCAGTCTGGCCCCTAAAACTGTGAGTGATGTCACAGCTCTCCCTGACCTCTGCTGTCACTCAGCCTGGAGTGTTTTATGTGAGGGCTTCTCGTCTGAGTTCAACAGCTCAAAAAATAACAAAGCTGGATGAACTAAATGTACTACATCTTGCGCAGTGGAACTAAACATGAGTTTGGGCCACGTATACGCACTGCAAAGTTTTGCGAGTGACTACAGCGTTAGTTAAAGGGTTAGTTCACCCAAAAATGAAAATTAAGTCATTAATTACTCACCCCCATGCTGTACCAACCCCGTAAGGCGTTCATTCGTCTTCGGAACACAAATGAAGATATTTATGATTAAATCTGAGAGGTTCATGACTGCTACATAGGCTCCCTAAGGGAATGAAACTTGACGGCCCAGACAGTCATTAAAGAAAATGTTTAAATATTCCATGTCGCAACAGTGGCTCAACTATAAGTTTATCAAGCGACGAGAATACTTTTTGAGCGAAAAACAAACAAAAATAACGACTTTATTCGACTATTCCTTTTCTTCCTTGTAGGCCTGAAACGAGACTTCGAGAGATTTCCACGTTATTTGTGTTCACATACATCTACAGCATAGTCCAATGGTGCACATATTTGGAGAAATAATGCCCTGCCCTTCTGCATGACGCGCTACTGTGTATGCTCTGTACACTTCCTCATTCTGACCTCCGTGATAACAAAGCTAAGACACATCTCTTCACCTGAAACAAGAAGCTAATAAATGCACGATTTCGAGTATATATGGTTTGTGGGTGATTTTGGATATTTTCATATGAATAAAGAATGTTTACAGTATTGCTAAGCAAGGTGTAGCCATTAGCTGCATATAAAATGCTAAATATAACATATTTCAACATCTTTTTTTGACTTAAAATCATTTTAAACCGTGACCGGAATATGATACAAGTACTCGATGGTTTAAAGTGAGCTTTAAGTAAAAGTGTAATATTAATCTTTTAAATTGTGTCATGTAGCTTGATGCTACTTGCTCTAATCCAACTGTTGCAGGAGCTTTTCTAATTCATAATCTCCTTTGTTAATATATATATATATATATATATATATATATATATATATATATATATATATATATATTTATTATTATTATTATTATTTTATTTTTTTTTATTTTTTTTAATTTTTTTTCTAACAAGACTTAAAGGAATTGTAGGTAGGAATTGTATAAAAATAAACTTTTTCCAAATTTGTTTAAACTTTCTGTATATATCAATGCATAATTAAAATGTAAGTACTCTGAAAAAGAAAGTATAAAAATCGAGTGTCTGTAGACCTCTCACGACTGTTTTAAAGACAGCTCATTATTTCCATTCTCTCCACCCCCTCCCTTCTGGGCTCCTTCCAAAGCCACGCCTCCAAAACACATGAACGCGCGACTCCGACCGCTGAGCTGAAGACGCATTATTTACCGGAGACGAGCGGAGAGGAAGGAGCGCAGTGCATGTAGTGACATCATGTCAGAATCACATGTAATAAAAAAATCTAACTTTATCATTATGAAGATAAACAAATAAGATGTATTTTAGTACTCACTATCAAGTAGCATATTGATATTGGTAAAGTTTAAAATATATATTTATTGATTCGCTAACGAGCTAGTTATCTATAAGGCAAAGCTAAAAACAGGTTGCATGATACACGTTTTTCCATTGCCATCATTTACACTGTGATGAAGATGAATTTCGTGTAACATTCATAACATATATGGTGTTCTGCATGTAAGAGTTTCCATGATGAAAGCATTGTTGACTCTGATGAGAACTACACTCCAGAGACAAGTACCGCATCGTCAGCTCGAGGACAGATCCGGGGTCAGGGGATTTTTTGTTTAAAAACAAAACAAAGGCGAAAAACCGTGCAGGTAAACTTCCAGGGGAACATGGTAAAAGAGTTAGACAGAGGGTAAATATAATTCTAAGAAAAGTTCCTGGATGAGGATCGGCCTACTATCTGTTAAACATGTATTTAGTTATCTAAAGCAAAATTATGCACAATTCAACACTATAGCTATCATCTTGAGCTATATTATTTATCATCTCTACTACGGCTCGCTAAGTAATGTTATGTTAGCTAAATTAGGCAGCTACGTGTGCTAATGACACATGCTTCATGAAAACATAAATAAAATCAAAGTACAAAAAGAAAGATTTACCTGTCCAGCAGAAATATAGCCATCCAGGCGTCACTTTTCAGCCCCTTGAGATCTCTCAGTTCTCGCCATCGCTGGAAAGCCACGCCGATATTGGCATGCGTTTTATTTTGTTGTTTATCCAAAGACTTTTTGTTCATTACCTTTTCTAGTAACGTTACTGTCTTCCTTTTTTTGCCTGGTTTGCCTTCGCGAACTGCATATGTGAATTTTGCTTGATCTTTTTCTGCCATTCTTTTGCTATTCCTAGGTTCCGTGCCTCTTGAATTCCTCAAATCAAACGGATACGCGCGCAAGTGGGCAGGTCCTGTGTGGCAAAATGGTGGTTGCCATGGTTGCGAGAGAGTGACAGTCGCCTAAGCCAATTCTTTGTTTCGTCCCGAATGGAAATAATGAGCTGTGTTTAGTGCAGATTAAACGGTCTAGAGTCACTCGATTTTTATACTCTTTTTATCAGAGTACTTACATTTTAATTATGCATTTATATATACCGAAAGTTTAAACAAATTTGGAAAAAAGTGTTTATAAAATTCCTACCTACAATACCTTTAAGATAATAAGTGGATCTTGATACTATATGTACAAACTAAACCACCTGGATCCTAGAACTGCGGTCCTGAAACCGCAGCCGCCACTATACCATCCAGTTCGGTAGGTGGCGCTGTCACAAAAAACTAGGGTCCTGAAGGTCCTGAAACTGCAGCCTCCGGTTGTGCAGGAACATACTACTGGATTGAGCGCCAAACCAAAGTCCTTTTAGGCAAGTCATGCCACTCGGCCGCCATCTTGGCAACGCCTCCGGGCAGCTATTTCGGACTAACAAAGCTGGTTTAAGGTAATACAAATTAAGCTGGTTCAGGTCATACTTATCTGACCGCTACCATTTCGTCTACTTAAATGGAGAAAAATCGATCATAACTTCGGCAAACTATGGAGTGCCGCAGGGATCTGTGTTAGGCCCTTTATTATTCTCAATATATATGCTGCCACTTGGTAATATTCTAAGGAAACATGGAATTAGTTTCCATTGTTATGCTGATGACACTCAAATATATATTTCATCACGGCCAGATGAATACGCTAAATTATCCAAATTGACAGATTGTGTTAAAGATATAAAAGATTGGATGACGCGTAATTTTCTTTTATTAAATCCAGAGGTAATACTTATCGGTTGTAAAAACCGTCCACAAAACCTTTCACAGCACGACTTTAACATAGTAGGATGCCCTGTTACTTTATCCGCTACAGTAAAAGACCTGGGTGTTACATTAGACTGCAACCTGTCTTTTGAAAAGCATATTTCATATGTTACAAAAACAGCCTTTTTCCACCTTAGAAACATTGCTAAGCTACGTAATATGCAATCAGTCTCTGATGCAGAAAAGTTAGTTCATGCATTCATGACCTCGAGACTAGATTACTGTAATGCTTTATTAGCTGGTTGTCCTGCATCCTCAATAAACAAGCTACAGTTAGTCCAAAATGCACCCGCTAAAGTTCTTACTAGATCAAGAAAATATGATCATATAACACCGATTTTATCATCACTTCATTGGTTACCTATAAAGTTCCGTATTAATTACAAGGTATTGCTTTTGACTTATAAAGCTCTAAATGGTTTAGCTCCAGTCTATTTAACGGATCTTCTATCGCCCTACAATCCATCGCGCTCTTTAAGATCACTAAATTCGAGGCTTCTGGTCATTCCTAGGATATCCAGATCCACCAAAGGAGGCAGAGCATTTTCACATTTAGCTCCGAAGCTCTGGAATAGCCTTCCTGATATTGTTCGTTGCTCAGACTCGCTCTCACAGTTTAAAACTAGACTGAGGACGCATCTATTTAGCCAGGCATTCATATAAATTTTTTATCTTACAGTAACTGTAAATTTGGCCTCTAGTTCATAAACGCCAGAGGAGAACTGGCCCCCGACTGAGCCTGGGTTCTCCCAAGGTTTTTTTTTCTCCATTGGGTCATATGATGGTGTGTTAGGACACCTTTAGGTCACTGGATGGAGTTTTTCGGTTCCTTGCCACTGTTGCCTTTGGCTTGCTCAGTTGGGGATATTCAAATTAATTAACCAATCATACCATTGATCAGCTCTACCAAACTTGGATGTCTTTTTTTTCCAGTAATAAACAAACATTGTTAAGTTGTTTTGATTGATACTGAAGCAGCTTTGATACAATCTGTATTGTGAAAAGCGCTATATAAATATATTTGACTTGACTTGACTTGACTAACAAGACCAGGCTCCTATCTAAATGAATGGGCAGAGACTCAGAACTGTGCTTTCACTGGTCACCGGGACATAAAAACTGCATGTATACAAACACTAATAAAATATGATAAAAATCGCTGAAAAAGTTTGATGACTTTGCCCCAAAATAAGGTTTAAAACGCCTTTTTCCCCACAGGTTATACTTTTACTGCGCATGCGCAAGGGTTCTCTCGCTCTCTGTCGTGCGCGCGCTACTGCTCGCTCGCTCTAGATTCCGGGAGATTTTAACTAATTTGCGGTCATCAGGGAGCCGCTATCAATCTGCGGGAGACTCCCGGAACTTCTGGAACTAACACAAATCAAATCTGCCGCCTTTTCAAACAGTAACATATTTTCCGCTGTCGCAAACCTCAACTGTGCGCATGCGTTGGTGGAACCAGACGATAGGCTTAAATGTTTTCCGGCTTGACTGTTAAAAGCAGACGATTGGCTTTCCAGCGGGAGGGGCGGGGAATGTGCATACAACCGCCATCTTTGGCGTTACGGGTTTTCCCTATATAGTTGTATTAAGGATTGAGGAATTTTTTTATTTATTTTTTTTATTTTATTTTTTTATTAAGTTTTCAAAATTACAGAGTTTGATATCACGTTTTTGACATTTCTTTTACACATTTTCACATTTGATAAATGTAACTTGAAACAACAATAATTTGGAAAAAAATAAAAGGAAAAGAAAAGAAAGGAGAAAAAACAAAACAAAAAAAAACAAAGATAAAGGGCATCACAAACATATATTAAATTCCTTTAGCAGAGATACAGATCTTTGGGCTTTTCGATTTTTTAAAAACTTTACAGACTCAAAATACATTTTAAAGGCTGCTTTAAAATGAGCAAAGTTGGGTTTTGAGTTACTCCATGAGGAAGTGGCATGTCTCTATATAAATAGTCTCTGGCCAAACTGATGTGAATATGCTCTATTGTTAGGGGAGGAGCCAGCCTCAATGCGTCATCAAGTAGGGGCGTATCCACGAGCTCAGGGGCTCCAGTGCGTCATCGAGCCCCGTTTTAGCCCCGCCCAAAAAATCCGGAAAATAGCAATGGTAAAAAACTGTTTAACGATCTAACTCCACAATTCAGTAATTCACAGTTCACAGTCTTTGTAATATGTTTTAGCAATATATTTCTAACATTTATAATGGGTTTAGAATTTTTTTTTAGAATTGCCTTTACAGGGACATTAATCACGTGTAATTAGGTTTTGATAATGTACATTCACAATGTATATAACAACCTATGTTCTTTTTTTTTTTTGCAGAATAAAGTTAATACTTTATTCTGCAAGGACGCATTAAATCGATCAAAAGTGACAGTAAAAAGTGACCTTTACTTTAAGATTTTTATTTCAAATAAATTATTTTCTATTCATCAGAGAATCCTGAAAATAAATGTATCACATAAATGTTTCCATGAAAATATTAAGCAGCACAACTGCTTTAACATTGATATTAATAAATGTTTCTTGCGCAACAAATCAGCATATTAGAATGATTTCTGAAGCATCATGTGACACTGAAGACTGGAGTAATGATGCTGAAAACACAGCTTTCCATCACAGGAACAAATTACATTTTAAAATATATTATAAAATGTACATATCAATAATATATATTATTTCAAATTGTAATAATATTTCTCAAAATTACTGCTGTATTTGGAGCCTTGGTGAGCATAAGAGACATTTTTTTTATACTGTATATATTAAAAAAATCTTACCGACCCCAAACTTTTGAACGGTAGTGTATTTCCATAACTTTGATTGGACAGTAGCCTATACAGCACATGTGGAAATGTGAAAAGGTCTGTGACTGTGCAAAGACAGTTTATGATTGCTTGTTTTTTGCTAAGTAACTCGCTGTAACATTCTAGCACATCCTAGTTTTACACTGTTAACCCTGTTTGGAACCCAGGGTTAATAGCGGTGTTTACCCTGTACTAACCCTGGTCTTTATTTAAATGTTCACGCTGGGTTAAATGTAGTGTGAAAATGTTTGTGCGTGCACAGATTGCGATTAAGCACTCTGAAGAAGAGTGATGACTGTATTTAGCAGCAGTGTGTACGTGCCCAGTATGCAACCACTGTTTGAGTCACTAAATTTAAGATAGATAGGTTAGATGGTTTGTATGTTATGACATAATACAAAGTTGCTAGTAAGTGACCATCATCACGCAAATGAAGTGTAAGTGTAATCCCTCTCTGGCAGGGATTGTACAAGTTGTTGTATTCTTTGTACTGGAAGTACCAAAATATCAGAGGTCTGATTACCCCCAGTGAGTGACTGAGGAGGTAAGACAGTACAGATAAGAAGGTGAATGACTGTTTGACCTCAGACACATACGTCACTGTCTACTGTGGTAAAGTGCACATGTAATAAGAGTGTGTTGTGTTTTAAGGGGGTTGTGTATTGGAGTTTTTTTCTTTTATCCATACAATTAGAAATCAATTTATAATGAATGCTGGTGATACTTGGTTAATTTCTGAAAGATTATTTTTGGTCTCTGTTCCAGTTTATGACCTTTATACTCTCTCTGTGTGTTTGTTTATATGTTTTGTATTTGTATGTGTGTGTGTGTGTGTGTGTGTGTGTGCATACTTTAATGTTGGTCTGTGGGAGTCAGCCAAAGGCTGGACTGTTTTAGGAAAAGTATTCTTAGAAAATAATTCTTCATCATTGTCATGGCAGCCCTCATTAGAAACCATACCGATCCTGAGCATAACGAACGTAACAGTCAGATGACACAACAATTCACCTCTTAGATCTGAGGATGTTATTAAAACTCAAAACCATAACCAATAAAAATCTGTCAAATATGTGACTGACCCCAGCAGAGATTAATCATCAGACTCATTCACATGAGAGTTATATTTCTCCTCTTGAGTTTCATATCCTGTTACAATGCGTGGGTGACTAGATGAGTTCAGCAACCCTCAGCTCTCTCTCTGTCTCTCTCTCTGTGTATTTACAAGCATTTGCTAGGTGTCACAACATAGTATTACATCACTGTATGTATGTTTATATATATATATATATATATATATATATATATATATATATATATATATATATATATATATATATATATATATATATATATATCAGTATATATAAACACACATGCATATATATGACGACTCTGAGTGTTTGGCATGGTAATGGTTTGACAATGTTGATGTTTGGTCTTGGTGGAATTGATCTCCTGCTGCTGTTATTGCTGCTGCTGTAGAGTAAGTACAGGACTTGCTACTGCCATTACATACACGACACGCTGCTGTGAGCAAGACATCATTGGCCAAATTGGTATGGCAAGGTGTGTGTGTGTGTGTGTGTGTGTGTGTGTGTGTTTACTATTGTGATGTACACTCACCTAAAGGATTATTAGGAACACCGTACTAATACTGTGTTTGACCCCCTTTCGCCTTCAGAATTCTAAGTGGCATTGATTCAACAAGGTGCTGAAAGGATTCTTTAGAAATGTTGGCCCATATTGATAGGATAGCATCTTGCAGTTGATGGAGATTTGTGGGATGCACATCCAGGGCACGAAGCTCCCGTTCCACCACATCCCAAAGATGCTCTATTGGGTTGAGATCTGGTGACCGTGGGGGCCATTTTAGTACAGTGAACTCATTGTCATGTTCAAGAAACCAATTTGAAATGATTCGAGCTTTGTGACATGGTGCATTATCCTGCTGGAAGTAGCCATCAGAGGATGGGTACATGGTGGCCATAAAGGGATGGACATGGTCAGAAACAATGCTCAAGTAGGCTGTGGCATTTCAACGATGCCCAATTGGCACTAAGGGGCCTAAAGTGTGCCAAGAAAACGTCACCCACACCATTACACCACCACCACCAGCCTGCACAGTGGTAACAAGGCATGATGGATTCATGTTCTCATTCTGTTTACGCCAAATTCTGACTCTACCATCTGAATGTCTCAACAGAAATCGAGACTCATCAGACCAGGCAACATTTTTGACAACACGTCATCAGAGAAAAGAAGAAATGATGCAAGAGGGAGGGGAAGTTATTTTGATTAAAGATTACAAGGCACATGAATTTAAAAAATGATGAGATACAGATAAATCATTTAGCCTATAATAAATATTGCAATTTTCCATAAGAAATAAGAATTGTCCATTTTTAAGCAATGTACAAACTTTAAGCGGTGTACCACACTTTAAGCAATGTAGAAATGCAAATGTTTGCATTACATGGGCTGTTTTATCTTTGTGCTGGATTAATGCACCTGTGTAAATGTCATTAGGAGAGGGGGAAACAGCACTCTCTTTTTACAGGCTTTGATACAATGCCATTTTCTCTCTCTTCTCTGTGTGAGCTTCCCTAGAAGAGGATTTGTTTTAGGCGACTAAAATAGGCTAAACAAATGATTCATGTTCTCTGCTTCCCTTAGAAACTCTTTCTCAATGAGAACAAGATGTTTAGAAAGCAATGAATGGGAAAAGATGATTGTAAAAGTTGGATTTTCCAATTTAGTCTCAATCAAAGCCAGATCTGTAGTCATAATAACTTTCTTGCTTGCTTAAGCATTCATCCTGTCCACCATCTTCTCGTTTGATTTACCTTCTCTCTCATATTTAAGAAGCCTTAGTTCTTTTAAATAAGGAGAACAGCACTTTCATAGCCAATGTCTCTGATAACTGATCCATCATGCTGAATGTGTATGTGTGTAGTGTGTGGGTTAAAAGTTATCTGCCCAGCTGTGTATGGATGAGAGACTGCACACATGCATTATCCGAGTCTCAGACACCTGTGTGTGTAGACGAGATAGATGAATGAGAGACTGAATAAGGAGAAAGACACAAGGGAAGCGCATATATAAGTTTATTATCTTTAATCATGTGAAAAATAGATAAGAGCTATCAAACTGTCTGTAAAATGATAGATTGAAAGCTTTCTTACACAAATACACGTGCATGCAGACACACCACATCCACTCCAACTGTAAAACACTCCTTATTTCCTTTCAAACACTTCTCTTTTGTGTCAAACAGGTCTTGTGTGCCAAACCCAAATACAAATCTATGAAGCATTTCAATTAGATTAAAATAGATAATATTTCATTATTTCAAGATAAACAAAAAGGAACAAGGCAAAAGATGCAGAGAACTCTTACAAAAGATAGAAATAGACACGCTTTGAGAGATAGTTTGACCTTTGACCCAAGGAGTTTTCCTAAGAAGTGTAGCTCAAACACTCAACTTGTTTTCTTTCCGCCACAGACTCTTGGCCTGAACTCTGTCCACCATCTTGACGGCAAGACGATGCATTTTGGAGACATCAAGCATTTTTGTGCTTGTTTGGAAAAACTCTGACCGGCTGCACTGTGAGTGAATGTGTGGATGAATCAGATAAACTAAGTTTGAAATCTGGCCATGATGCAGATTTACTGAGCAAGTTATTCACTGACAGTTATCAAAATATTTGGCAGGAGTGCTTTGCGGATACTGAAGTTATGCTGAAGAGAAACTAGAGTGATCTTTAAGGGGAAAAATTCACATGTTGGCAAGATATTTGAATGATTTTTTTGGTGGATTCATTTCAAGGAGCAAAGCTTATGTTTGGAGCATGTTGTTACTCTCGAATCTAACAGTTCAATTCAGTCAAGTTTAACATTACCTCATCGGTTGTTTTGTTACCAATCAGCATTGAAGTCATTGACTGGTGTGATAGACAAACATGTACTCATGTTTGAATCGAAAAAAGCAGCAGATTTTTTGTGAATAACGACAACAATTTTGAAGAGTTTTAGTGCACACATTATGGTACTTTTATAGTGCTATTTCCCATTTAAAAAAAGGTTAAGGAAAAAAGCAGCCTGGATAGTCTACAAAATATCTTGTTTTGCGAAAGGTGGGTTTGGAATGACAATTTTCTTTTTTATGTGTAAACTGTTCCTTTAAGAGACAACAGCAACTATATATAGGTGTGTGAATGTGTATGTCATTAGCATGAGTGTTACTCCACACTTTATGAGTTCAACTTCGTTCATTAGCTAAATTCTGTCATGTTTACAGAGTGAGAGAAGGATGAAAGGACCATGGGGAGGAATCGGAAAATATATAAGGTGTTTATATGTATCCGAGTGTCTGTCTGACTATGTTGAGTGCATGTGTATGTGAGGGAGTGAGAGAGAGACTCATTATAGCCTACATGAATCACTCAGTCTTGAATATCCCAAAGTGTTGGCGTTAAATAAAACGTCTCAATCATCAGTCATCGCTCACCTCATCTCTGTACAACAGAGCTCAAATACCTAATGAACGTAGCTTCAGTTTCATAGAGAGAGTGTTAGAGCGCTTGTGAACATGGGAAGTGTAACACCTGCAGCTGGTCTCTTGAGAAGCAGACACACACTTAACGCTGTGCTAGACGGACAATAAACAAAGATAAAAATGTAAATGGCGCCAACTAAACAAAATAGTGACAAATATGTTCGAAGGAAGAAAATATTTAGCAGTTTAGCTTTTTAGGGTCACTGGTAATGACATTGCATTCCGTGATAAGAACAGATGGAGATAAACTGGAGAGGACGAAAGGGGCGGAAAACAAAGGGCAGCGATTGTATTTTAATGACCCTCAATCCTCAGTTACTCCACACCTAAATGATGTATGGCTTTACTATACTTAAGCGACAAAGTTACCTAAATCTGACAAAACCACCTTTATGTAAAACAATGGTTTATGGTTCACTAATGTAAATGACAGTTTTTACTGTATTACTGTATTAAACATCTTAATGACCTTAGACTTTTGAATAGTATTGCATGTCTTAGCTAAGTGTGTGTGTGTGGGGACCAAGTTATTGGGACCAAATGTCCCCACAAGGATAGTAATACCAGTACATTTTGACTTTATTTGGGGATTTTTTTTTTGGTCCCCATAAGGAAAACAGCTTACAAAACATATTAAATGGTCTTTTGAAAATCTAAAAAGAATATACAGTTTGTACAGTATAAAAATCATTATGTCAATGGAATGTCCCCATAAATCATTGTGAAACCAGTGTGTGTGTAATGAAGTACATTATTGATTGATAGACTTTGCTGCTTACTGCAACATCTCCTTGAACCATTGCCCACTTTGATGCACACGTTTAGGGTCCACACACACACGCCCCCCAGAGACCACTTCTCTCTCCTCGTGTTCCTTCCTGTAGTAACATCCTTTTGGAAGACATTAGAGCGCATTAGACCAACCCCATCTGACAGAGTGATGAAGGATTTTGAAGTGGCAGTTTTGGGGGTTCAGTCTCTGCTTTGACCCTCAATCCATTCCCAAAGAGATTTACAAATATTGCAGTCCACTGGAAAGATCAATATATGACACATATTCAGATCTTAACACTTTAAATTGAGTTTTAAAGGAATAGTTCACCCAAAAATTTATATTTTGTCATCATTTACTCATCCTCATGTCGTTCCAAACCTGCATGGCTTGCTTTCTCCTTGAGAAAACAAAAGTTCTGCAGTTTTCCATGTAGTTACTATGAATGGACTAGAGGCTTGAAGCTTAAAAATGACACAAAAGCAGTATGAAAATATTGTGAAAGTGATCTATGTGATTTTTGTGATTTCAAGGCTGCATTTCCCAAAAGCATGCAAGCCTAAATCGTAGACCTACAATCTAATTAGGATTACGATACGTTTGGGAAACAATTCATTCACTTCCCTCATGAACTCTCATACCAAGCAGACATAAAAAATATGTGCTGAATTTTTAGAGAAATTGTGAAGAGCAAAAAGGAAATCTTGGTTATTTTAAAACACCAGCACATGATGGTTTTCTTGAGAATCCCCAAAATTAAACGTTTGTATTATTACATTGTGCTTTAGGACGTTTTAATTCAAACCTAGAGCGTGGAGGGGAGCAGTTTAAAGGAGGGACTCCATATATTAACTGATAGGCCATGTGGATGGAAATCTATAGAAAATAAAAAGAAAGTGTTTTTGTGTGTGAGAATAGGGAGGCATTCATGTGCAGTATCATAACGTAGGAGTTCGAGACATATTGCATTTGAGGCAGTCATCATGTCCTCTCTATCACTAGTGCGATAGGGCTTCTCTTCGGCTTGGCGGAAACCCGGCGGACTCCAGTCTGCCTTTCTGTCTGGTTATCAGCTCCACGCCGTGAGCTCAGCACCGCACAAGCCCAAGAGAGCTCCATCTGAACCATACTGATATCTAGGCTTCCTGCAGTGGGTCAGAACCAACCTCAGAACTGATCATTACCATAAAGACATTTTGCAGGCCAAGCTTTCAGGCTAATTTTTGGTGATAAGACAGTGTGAGGAGTGAACGTGGGAGCATATGCACACATGTATAAGCGCAGGACCCATCACATTAAACGGTAGACATCAAGATAGGGCTTTAGCGTTTCTATCGGGAAACGGACCCTTGACCTCTGATGAGGAGAAAAAAATGCTTCATCCATCCAAATCTTTCACACTAGCATCTCCCTCCTCATATATTTTATTGCATGATATTAATTCCTGTTTGCAGACATAAACAAGTGGTGTCAGGCTTGTCAAACAGACTGATGGAAGTATGATGCTGGAGTATGAGTTTTGTATGTGTGTTACAGTGTTTGAGCTATGAGTCACAGATGCAGCATTACGAAACAAGCAGCACAGAGCCAGCTCTCTTCCTCTCATTATCCCGCTAATGGGCCGACTGGCAAAAACACAGCCACTAATGTTGGGAAAAATCAGAAGTACAGTATGTGTGAGTGGAAAAACAGAAGTTTGTGAGTGTTAGTGCTGTATAGGATTATGTGTGTCAAACATAGCCTGTTTTTAGACGTATTTCGACTTGTGTACTGTCTAAGAACAAACAAACATATAAGGAATATTTCTTGTTGAGACACTGTAGGCATTGGGTTTAAGTTCCAGGTAGATCTTAGGAATGAAAATAAATCATGAGGGTGTTACTATGTGGTTGCTAAGGTATTCTGAACAAATTCAGGGCATTACAAGGGCATTACTGTGCTTTGGGTGGTTGCTAACAGTTGGGCTTCATTTCACTGACTATCTGAACCAAAAGGTTCTTCCACAGCCTAATAGGGAAGGCGTGAAGAGATTTGAAGAGAGTGACACAGACAGGATATTTTGAACACATGAGGCTTGATACTGGAGTTTTGCTGGGAAGTTTGGGGGTTGTTAGCCTCACTGGTTTGTACTCTCATCCTGATGATAACACACTCTCTGTGGACACAGAAACCTTTAGCTTTATAAATTTTGCTGGCTCTGCTCATTTGAAAATATGTCCCATGTGACTCCCTCCCACAGTACTCTCATCCAAAGATTGTGTCCTTCCATTTCTGTCTCTCTCTTTCTATTTGTCCTGCTCTGTCTCTATCATAATTACACATGTTCACATAGTATGAAGTTTCATGCACCTGGTGAGTTTGAGCATGTGTGTGAGCATTTAAGCGATGAGAAGAGGAGCAGTAGGTTGAGTGTGATGAAGCTCATATAGAGGAGAGAGTCGTTTATCTCTGGCCGTGTGAGAGAGATATAACGTAAATAACCTCAGCCTCACACGATCGATTTATCAGACCCTCGGCTCAATCTCACAAACCGTCCCATAAACACAGCTTTGGGGTGACCCCACATCTGTCCAGCCTGGCCGTCCCCACATGCACAACTTCAAGATGAACCTATAGAGTGGGAGCGTTAGAGAGCCTGCCTTCCTTTTATATAAACATATCTTTAAAAGAACTGCCTGGTGAGAATTATTATATTTTGAACTGTTTTCCCAACTCCTGATTGGATGAACCGCCAGTGTATTCACAGTTCACATAAGGTCACAGACAATATGCCTTGTAAAAATTACATTCACATAATTTAAATTATTATGTGTGTGTGTGTGTGTGTGTGTGTGTGTGTGTACGCACATATATATATTGTTACATAATATTATTAATACTATTTTAATATATGTAAATTTTAATATATGTACATTTTAAAATATTATTAAATTCTGTTACATAATATTATTACAAATATTTGAATATAATAAAAATATATTAACATTTTAATAGGTATATTTTAAAATATAATTAAATTCTGTTACACAATATTATTACAAATATTTTAATATAATAAAAAATATATTAACATTTGAACATTTTATATTAACAAATTTTAACACATATTGGAATGTGTCTATACATCTAAAAAGAATGTGTTTGTCTCACACACACACACACACACACACACACACACACACAAAAATAATATATATACATACATATGTGTGTGTGTGTATTTCCTTTCCGTCTTGCACTTTGTCATCTAAAATTGGAATGTGTTTGTCTTATTATTTTTAATGTTTGTGTTTGTGTCTGCTTGGAAAAATTCGCTATTTTGACATTTTAGAAAAAGGAGTAGATACACCCCAAAGATGAATTAATGTTTCCATCTTCATGCGAATTGTATTAAGTTACCATATTTATCATTTTATATTTATCATATATTTGTTAGATTGTTTTTAGTTGTATTCTATCACCGTTTGACTTTAGAAAAGCTAAGCAGCTTTCAGCAACACCTGCCAATGACACCCAGCAAGACTGTAGAATCTTCTATGTAAAGAATCTCCCTCGCAAAGTATTCTTCTCTTAAACATATGCACGTCCAGGGTTGTGTGTCCTCCCTAAAACTTTACGACAAGGCAAAACACTTGCATTCCGACTATGGACATTGACCTTGGCAGTTAGCAGCTCTAATGCAGGGGAGTAACACCGCCACTCCCAGCTTCCCTACCCCAAAACACACACAAACACAAACACAAGTCACACACACATCCACAAATACAACACAGCTGTAGGACATCTTGATAATATCTGACAGCCGATCCATTCCAGGTCAGTGTTCATCCCAGACTGCACTCCATGCCCTCATCTCTTTCCTCGCTTGCGTCCATGTCCCTTGTGACACAGTAACCATCCTACAGGTCAGATGCACAGACATTACTGTATGATTATCTAAACAAAACAGCTACATCTTCGCTAACCCACAGATTTGTCTGGTACATTCCAAAGTATTGTATGTGTCAGGCTTCCTCTTTTAAAAACAAAGTCCTTAAGCAACATTTAAAACCACACGATCCATCTATATTAAACAGTTTGTCAGTTATAAAGTCTTTCATGAGGTGTTATGTTTTTATTAAGTGACTCCACAATGTTTGACCCAAGTGCTGCCTAACTGGATCATTTGTATTCAAGCCGGTAAATCAACGTTTTTGTCTTGTTTTGTTATTCTAATTCATCTCTTTATTTTATTTTTTTACCAAGGTTGTCACTTAAATTTTGTTCCCTTCCTTGAGTTTAGTTCTGGCCTGGAAACACCATTTGTTAGACGCCACGTTGTAGCGAGCGTGTCGTTGAAGTACATGCAAGATTAAGTGTGTGTGCAGTTGCTGTTATCTGTCATCTTGCGAGTTGGGTGACCGCCTCTTCTGTTTATGTGTGTGTGTGTGTGTGTGTGTGTGTGTGTGTGTGTGTGTGTGTGTGTGTATCTCAGAGTAAGAGTCAGTGTGTGTGTGTGGTTGAGCTCTAAGTCGGATGCGGACATGTGAGTGTCCAGTTTCCAGTAACCTTTGACCCTATAGAGCTAATTAGTGATATCCCCACTAACACCACTGAGAACATCACATTCTGTGGCATTTGTTCGTTCATTTTTCATTTACAAAGACTGCTGTTCACCTGCTGCTGTCTGTCACCGTTACACCAGAGGAACATAAGACAGAGAGATCTTGGATGCAGTCAGTGATTACAAAGTCATTTTAAAATTGATATAATACAGTCGTTATTTCCATATATTATGTAATTCATAAAATGTAAATATTTTGTTACATTTTTATTAATTCTTTTTAATTCTTTTTAGCAAACATAATTTAAAGATTTTTATAGATGACTGCTCAGTATAAAAATCAAGAAATGGTTATGGCACACATACACTGTTTATTGTTGCTGCTGTTGTTATTATAATTCATAGTAATAATTGTCGAATTTGATAGATCATCTGATTTTTATGCATTCTTTCAATATAATATATTAAAATGATAAATAAATATGTCAATGTTATTTCTCCAGGTCATGTCTGCGTTCCTTTTTTATAATGTTATTGAATGCAATATGAACTGTTATGTATTAGCCTGTCTTTTTATCTTTCTGGGTTTTAGTGTCGGTGAAGATGAGAGAGCTCAGTCTGAGAAAACAGTGGCTATTTTAAGCTCTTCACATAATGCTGCATTAGGACGGGACGATTAATCTTATATCCCACTTTTATTTTATTTTGACCAGCCCACCCACCAGGGAGGGAAAGAGAGAGTCACAAAGACTGTACGTGACCCTATTAAAATAAACCTTTTATACCTGCACTGAGCATTCATCTGTAAAGGTTCTTTCAATTACTTCTGTTTACGATTATTGAAAACAACTCTCATTTGGTTTATCACACCTGTAATCTCTGTAAAATCTGATGTGCTCTTGCAAGAAACAAGATCTGTCCATTCATCTGTCAGGTTAATAAGAACTATGGCAAGGTTAAAATACCTTTGGTAATTTGCTGTGGCAGGGGAGAGAAGAGATGCTGTTTCTAAGACACCGGAACTGTGTAGTGTCAGAGGGCAGAACTCTGGAGATTCTCTCTCTCTTTCTTGGGTAATCAACTTGCAATTAGGATGTGAACTTTATTATTCTTTTTGCAATTTTATGCATTAATTTAATCTGTGCGTCACTATAAGGGCATAAGGATGATGCGGACTAACTAGCATGCTGAGGAGAGAGCAGATACCCCCGCGTGTGTCCTAGCAATCATCACCTGTTTTAAAACCACTCTTGAGTCGCCTTCAACCTCGCCACTTAGAGCTCGCCCAGATCGGGATGTTTAGGCTTGAATTAGTAGGTTGTATTAGAGACTGGTGTGGGGTACCATTAAAAAAGCAAAACATGGGGTTTGGGGACGCGGAGTATCCATTTCACGTGCCCCTCCGGAGGCGCCAGTGGGCTATTTGAGACGCTTCTCGTGGGATCCTATTAGAGGGCATCGGTGCTGAAAGCTGCACGGACTCTCCCATGAGCAATGCGCGATTACGCGTGCGGTCATCACTGTACCATTTTTTGAATCCCACTGTTACAGTGCGCGCAATTGTTATTTCCGGTCAGAGACCCACCATTAAATCCTCAGGCAAATGCCACCTGACAACTGCACAAAAAAAAAAAAAAAAAAAAAATTCAGAGAGCAAGTGCGGCGCCCCTGGCTAATGCTTAACGTGAAACAGACATGTAGCTTTCCTTCAGCAGTTTCCAAACTGTACAATAGCTATCAGGACAGGAACACAAAAGACTTTGGTTTTAAAAATGTAGAATTATATTTTAAATGTTACGTTTTAATTATTATTATTATTATTATAACAATAACAATACATTATTATTATAATGTAAAAAGTATTTTGAAAAAAATGCCATATTGCATTAACAAGTGTGAAGATAAATTGGAAATACAGAAAAAATTATGAAAACAGTTGTTGTACTCTGCTCTTTCTACACTATTTCTTTGAAATTAAGAATTTAAGAATTACATTTCTTGTCATTGTTTTGTCATTTCTCACGTTGTCATTTCCGTTGTAGGTAAAATAGCTTAATTGTGCTCGAATTTTTTTATCTTTATTCGATTTTTTTTAAATTAATTTAACTTGATTTAAAAGTATTCATTCTGTTAAATGAATGAGTGCCTATTGTGGTTGTATTGTCCTTGAATACCAATTATATTCCTGAAACTAATATAGCAAATTATTCAGAATAATCTGAATTATTGCACAGTGAAATAAAATCACAATTTGAGATTTTCTGTTTCTGCTACATGATAAATGACAACTAGGCTTATATAATGCACTATATCGCAGCAAATCTGGTGCATAATTGTATTATCTGAGCAGGTTTAGTCTTTGCTTCCACTAGGAGTATCTTGCCGCGTGCGGGGGCACGCCCCTGAGCACGAGAGATAAATGGTAAGATCCTTTAGTTCGTGAGTTACAAGTTACGGTCATCCTCAAGCTCGCGCATGACACGTTTCAACTGAAGGCAGTTGCGTTATCTCCAGGTCCATTCAGAGAACCACTACATCAAATCAGTCCTAGTTTTCTCCATCATCCTCGTCTCCAGCTTAACATGTCCACCGGCTCCATCAGCGAAGGGGATGAATTTCACGAGTCCGAGCTGCTGGATGGTCTTTTGAAATTCGGTTCCGGTAAAGACCCGGGGACATCAAACGAGAGCACGGAGGACAGTTCCAACTGCGAAGGGGCATCGGTGACCGAATGTACGGGAAAGAGGCGCAAATCAGCCGCCATGCGCAAATCAGCGGACAATGGTGTGGCCCAAGAGGGCAAGCACGTCCAGAGGAACGCAGCGAACGCGCGCGAGAGAGCGAGGATGCGCGTGCTGAGCAAAGCCTTCTCCAGGTTGAAGACGACTTTACCGTGGGTTCCGCCGGACACCAAACTCTCCAAGCTGGACACCCTGCGACTGGCCTCCAGCTACATCGCGCACCTGCGACAGATACTCGCCAATGACAAATACGAGAATGGCTACATACATCCGGTCAACCTGGTGAGAGACTTTTTTGAAAATTGGCACAAAAAAAGCAAGATGCTTCTATGGTCTAGCCTACTCTATAGGCTAGTAGCCAATGTACAATGTAAAATGTTTACATAATTAACAACATATTTGTTTAGAATCATTAAACAACAATTTCTGCCACCGTTTTTATGAGCTTTCAGATTTTTTCAAAAGGTCGAAACCTTAAATTCGGTAGGCCTACTTAAAGAATGCAGAAAGTAAAAAAAAAAAAAAAAAGTTTTCCATTTTAGCCTATGTTGATTTGTTTTAAGTGTATAAAGGTAAATTAGCAGCCCTAAAATTATAGCATGTTCTGAAAAGTGTTAAGCCTTCAGAAAGATTATTTTCATGACCGAATACTGAACCTTGCTTTTTATTTCAACATTGTAAACATTTATTTTCATGATTTATCGCAACTTTTGTCAAATCAACTTAGATAATTAGCCTAATGTGGTCCAGATAACATACTATTTTGAGTTTCTATTTATTAAACCAATTTTCCTTTGTTGTATTAACTAACAATAAACTAACACTATTTCTTTTTACAGTGATAGGCCTAGTTAGACAGTTACAGTATTTTGACCAAATGGTATGAAATATCATATGTGTATAATCTCGAGATAATGTTTACCATATAGCCTATATATAAAATTAAAAACCAAGCGTAGGCCTACGTTTCTCAGTTTTTTGACGTGCTTACTAATTTTAATTTTACTTTTATTAATGTTTTTCCACAGACCTGGCCGTTTATGGTGGCGGGCAAACCAGAAAATGAACTTAAAGAAATGCTGAATTCTACACGTTTATGTGGGACTACAGCTTCCTGAGACAACAGATGGACTTAAAACATGGACCAGTTTTAAATATTTTAGTTAAAAAAAGAATAACATGTCATCTCCTATCCAAACACACGAGTGGGAATAATGGGGACAACATCCTCACTCGCATTCCTGTAAAGAGAAATTGAAATCTATTTAAATATTCACACGTGGGCCTTGCTGGTTCAAGGCAACAATGTGATTTTTTTTTATTCTGCTGTTTTTATAAATATTCTGTCATCACTTTTTTTTATTAAAAAAACACCAGAAATCATTACTACACGTATAGGGATTTGGTGATAATATGGCGCGTGACATGCACGCGCCTTTGCTGTCGGCAGAATAGGCTGACTGTAAATAAAAATACTGATGTTATAGTTTCAAATGATGCAAGTTACCTCTTTGATCGAGCATGGACGGAGAGTTCATGTTTATTCACTTTGCTTTGACCTGTGTGAACCTTGTTATCATTTCGCCCCACCTTTTTCTCTCAAGATCTTTGGCGAGAGGACATGTCACCCTGCCACCCTGCCTGCAAGATATAACATGATTAATTCCCTTAATCGGAAGAAACGTAAACCTTCTCTTTATCATGATATATCTGTCATCAGATAAGCATAGCTTTAACCGTTTGGAAATCAGAGAGAGCGCTTCTAATAGTGATCTAGAAACATAGGCTAATTCCCCCGACTCTGAAAAATATTTCCCCTTTTTAAAGTAGCCTAGTCATGCCTTAACAAAATGTAGGCTGACGTGCTTCGTGTTTAAGGTCAGTTGTTTTTAGACCAGTAAATCGCGCGGCTCTTAATCTCACTGTGCAGCCGTTGTTTAATTTCGCGCGGGGTTGTGACCGTTATGTTTATAGCGCGCGGACAGATATTTATGCGTCACTCCTCTGAGGGGCGCGAGAGCGCGAGTTACCCGGAGTTACCGTTGATGGGACGTCCGATGTCACAGTCACGCCGCGGCCTTAAAGCTTAGAAAAACACTGCCCCCGCGCTTATAACTGTATTCCACATTAAACCAGTCATCACTGGTCTCTCACAGAATTACAGAAATCCGCGCGGTGAGACAAAACGGTTTGATGGCGCAAGACAATAACAAGCTCGCCGCCACCATCCATCACGCGCTGTTATTGTAAGGAGAGTCTGAGGGGTGATCTGTGCGAGACTGAGAGCGAGGGAGGCTTAAGCACACACACACACACACACACACACACACACAGGGCAATAAAGCAGCTCTAAGCATTGTGAAATCTTTTGATAAGTCTTAAAATGAAATATGATTATAGAAATACTTTCCTACAGTGTAAGAGTTCTTAAATGTGATTTTCGGTTACTTTAACTGCCACAGCCTATTTAGTTTTAGGCCTTCTTTAGCATATTTTTTTATTATTCGTTTAGTTTTTACGCTCAGTGTTGGGATTTACTTGAGCATATTTTAAAGGCTAACCCAGTCAGAATTTTAACGTAGGCTACAAATTATTATTTAAATAGATCTGTCATGTCGCCAATTTGTTGACCTGCCTTCAAGGCTAATTTGGGTTCCCTCACAAATTTTTTCAGTTAGCTACACTTAAACTACACAAAATTCTTCATGAACATAAACTCACTTGTGATTATTTAGCCCTTATTATACTTGATATAAGCTTAAATATTTAAAAAAGACATTTTTAAAAATGACTGTAATTTATGTTGTAGAACAAAGCAACAAAGTCTCTTTAATTTATGTTAGTCACAGGCTTTATCTTACTGTGAAAAAAATAAATAAAAACCCATTAGAGGGAACAATAAAAATGTATATTCTCTTTGGCTTTTGGACGACACGCTGAAGTTAATAGCCTATACATTAACATTATTCTTATTACATTGGCAATTACAGATGCAGTTTGGTAAAAATTTAAGCAACATAGCAGTAACTTGTAGATTTTTTTTATGACAACCGAGAAGGATTTTTGCTCACACTTTAGATCATGGTACAATTCTGACTTTTGCCTCAATAAACTCATAATCACTGCTTATTAATAATTAATAAGGTAGTTTTAAGTTTAGGTATTGATTAGGAATGTAAAATAAGGTCATGCAGAATAAGGCGTTAATATGTGTTTTAAAAGTACTAATAAACAGCCAATATCCTAATATACATGCTAATAAGCAAGTTAATACTGAGAATTGGACCATAAACTAAAGTGTTACCGGATATTGTCAGTAAAGATTCTTATAGACTGCTTAGACATTTTCTCTTGTTGATTTTAGAGCTATAATTGTCTCAATCTGCTGAAACAAGAAGAGTGATATGTTCAATAAAAACGTTTAGAAGCACTACAGAGGATGTAAAAATATGTAGCCTATCTCATGCTAATAAGTTTTATGGGACATCTTTTTCTCACGGGACGCTGGAATGCTCTCCACACCTATAAGAGAATAAGGCACAATTCTTTCTCTCCTTCTTCGTCTTCTTTTTATGTCATCACCTGAAAACCAAAAGAACGTATTTTTCGTTTTATTTAAAGGAGTTCCCCTGATTTCCTGTGCGAAGCGCACGTTCGTCGTATATATATCATCAGGGATAAGTCCAGTCGCTCCATCAGCGCAAGACCACCGCAGAGAACACTGAACAGTGCCCGGGTCAGCTGCGCTCTGCCCGGCAGCGGGAGGAGGAGGAGGAGCCCGGGAGGCTCGGTCATTAGAAAGATAAAGTGGACCCTGGTTTCCCATGTGCTGCGAGAATGGCTAATTGTTTTGTTGGACGGCTGCCCAAACCTCTCTTTTATAGAGATCCTAAAGTCTCTTGAGAGGGAACATTGGCATGTCTAGATGCACATACTCTAAAAACTAGATAAGAGTTGGGTGTGTGTCAGCTAACTTTTATGATGAGCATTAGACGCTGGTTTAAAGCAGCTAATGTTAAACTGCTCGTGTCTGGATTGTATCTGATCTGTTGTCACCCCTCACTCAAAACTCCGTTCCTTTAATAGTTTTTTTCTAGTGGCTTAACAACTTCATACTACACTAAACATAAAACAATACAGAAACTAAATGACCAAGACCTTTTAGAATGCCCTTTTGTGAGCAATGCTGTCTTACAGTCTAAGAGAAACTGCATCAATCATGATGACACAATAGATTTCAGCACCTAGACATTGAACAGCGACTGAAGAGCTCAATAAGTCTCGCTACTGTAGGTTACATCAGAGACGTGAAAAACAACAACACTGCAGCAATATGCATTCATTTTGCAAGCTGGATTAGGACCAAGTGCATATATGCAGAGGAAGGCACAAATACTTACAATGATTTTGTTTTACTACAGATGCTGATTCAAAGAGAAGTCTATAGCCAATATAGTAGCCTACTTAAAAAAATTCAACCCACCAAAACTGAAAAAGTTTGAAAAAGAAAAAGATTAATTGTGAATTATTAATTGTTGATTAATAAATCCAAAGTGCAGCCAAACTGACAACCTGCATGGTGTTGATTTGCTTTTTTTGAAAACCTCGTAAAATCAAGAAGAAAATAACATAAATTATTGTTCTATGCATCTATAAATGATGATATGACAAAAATAATTATTATAATACTCTGTGATTAAAAAAAAACTATTATCTTTAACGTCAGTGGTGTTTGAATACATAGGGACAAAAAATAACACTGCTGTTAACTAGCAAAAGCTTCAGGTTTTCACATGATTTGGGATCATATTTTTTTAATATAAAAATACACCTTATTTATTTATTTTTTACAAAGATTTGGAGTAGCCTATACATTTTACAAGAAAGTTCAGTATTTCTACTTCAAAATTCATGTTTAACTCAATGTGCTACTTGGCGCTTTTTAATTATTTGTGAAAATTTGCTAGCAATTTCTGAGTGAAAATGTTTTCAAAATAAATTCAACACCAAGTTATTTCAGTGCTAAAATTATATTTTTTCCCAGAAACGTTCATCTTATTTTCACATCCTTAACGTGTATTTTAATAATAGAAAATACCATTTTAAAGTTAAAATGTATTAAAAAAATGAAAGTATTAAATATATAATTCCTCACTACAGGATACACTTGGATGCAACAGATGGTCCTTGATGTAGCGAACATGTCCTGCAGGGGGAGCTATAATACAGTTCTTCACAACACATCTGAACTGTCCCGTCACATGAGTGCATGAATGTGTCTTGAATGGCCACTGGGTGGCAGTAAGACATCAGAGAGGCAACTACGGTATGAGCTCTAATTTATTTTACCCCTTTCCATATCAAATTCTGCCAGAGGCTTTTTATGGCACGCGTGCATCAGCATCTTCTATCTGCTATTAAATTAATAATTTCAGCAAAAGAAAAACACACTTGAACTAAGATGAAGCTGTAAAATCACACTCCAAAACAACACGAGAATCAAGTCCCCACAAACTTAGTCCCACAGCTGTGTCAGTGTATGTGTGTTGGTAATGCATGTGTGTTTGTGTGCGTGTGTTTGTGTGTGTGTGCATGTTCCTGGTGAATCAAGGCTAAACTACTTTCATTTGAGTGAAATTGACCAGCTTCTCAACTGCCCCCACCATATGCACAGACTGAAGAGCTTTAAATTCAACCCAGTCCACTGCACATTAAAAACACACAAAGACTGACCTTCATCGAATAAGTATTTCATTAGAAGAGTATTTTAAATCGAAGTGAATATGTCTGTGTTTTGACTCATTTGGATAAGTGTGCAGTCAGGGGTGGGTCACAGCAAAGTCTTGTAAACTTTTCCCTGATGAAAGTGCAGCGAATAAGTGGCACACAAGGTAAATGTTACTGGAACATGACCGTGTGCGTGTGTACAGGGTGTGAAATGTTTGTCCAGGTGGGGGTGATTACTGATTGAGCGGTGCGGTAGAAGAGTAATTCACTGTGAATCCATGTCTTTTGAGAATAAGCAGGTGTTTGTAAATGTAAGATATGATTTTTCAAGTAATATTACGGGTTCATTACAAGTCAAGCTGAGATGACTGCACTTGTGGCATAATGTTGATTACTACAAAAAGAATTACTTGTTTTCTCTAAAAATAAACCAAGTTATGGTGAGGCTCTTACAATGAAAGCGAATGGGGTCCATTTTTAGATGATTTAAAAGCAGAAATGTGACGCTTATAATTTTATAAAATTGCTTACATTAATTCTTCTGTTAAAACTTGTGTATTATTTGAGCCGTAAAGTTGTTCTTGTAAACATTCTCTCTGTTTAAATCTAGATTAAAGACACCTCTGTAGCCAAGCATTCACATAATGCTTCTCATAATCTTGTACATTGAAATGGTACCAAATGCACACAATCATATTTTGCCTGAAATGTTATGAACAGCAGCTACACTAATTCTTCTTTTGTTTTCCTATTTAATGGCCTTGTTACACAGACAGGGCTTAGATTAAGCCAGGATTAGGCCTTAGTTAAATTAGGTCATATTACCCTGGTTTCACAGACAAGGCTTAAACCTAATCCAAGACTAAAATACACGTTTGAGCGTTTTAACTGAAAGCAACTTGCACTGATATATCTTAAAATATGTCAGTGCCATTGTTTTGTCTCAAGATGCATAAGGCATGTTTAATGCCCTAATTGAACTAAGGACTAATACTGGATTAATCTAAACCCTGTCTGTGAAACCGGGCCTTAAGTAGCTTTTTTAAGCGTGCCTTTGAAAAAATATTGTTGTGCTGTTGTTATGCGTTATGATGGCAACGGAATTTGGTATTTGCACATACAAAAAAAAAAGTTTTTTAACGATTTTATCACTCTAAAATCATTAACAATATATTGGTTGCATCTTGTGGCTATACTATTAAAATAGAATATTAAAGTCACCATGAAATCAAAATTGACAATTCTTTTTTATGGAATATTGCAATATTTATTATAAAGGATTTACCTGTGCACATCATTATTTTGTTTTTTAATTCATGTGCCCACTTAATCTTTAATCAAAATAAATTTCCCTCTTTCTTGCAGCAACATCTCTTTTATTCTCTCATGATGTGTTTTTGATGGAGTGAGGGCAGGAAAACCTGTCACTCACATGACATCACAGCAATAGTAAACCACAATGATCCAATCAATTCCCGATGGACAAAATTAAGTCCCGGCCTACATTTATTTCTTATTAGAGAAGCCGTTTCACTCAGATATACATCACAATAGGCAAGAAACGACTTTAACAATTACGGATTAGCCACATTTACTTCCATTGCCTCACAGTAGCTGGTGGTAGTTGTTGTTGTTTTTTTAAGCCAGAATATTACTTTAACTCCTGCACGACTGTTTCTCCTTTTACATTTCTCTCTGTCCAGTCCCTCTATAACGTTTGTAAAACTTTTAGCCATCTCTTCCCTAACTACAACAACAACCAATGCTGTTTCTACACCCACCTTTCTTTAACTGAAGTTCAGCTGTGGTGTATATGTGACGGTGTACTGCTATAAGCATACACTTCCCTGATAGCCACACGGATCCAATTAAAGCTGGAATTCCCAACCTAAAGACTGGAATCATTCACGTCTCCCACCTCTGTGATATTCCAGGGTGTCCCCAACCATGTGCTCTGTGTTTATACGTGTGCACGAAGCGTCAAGAGGGCATGTGTTTGAGAGTACTTCTGCATAAGCATGCAAATGTGTGTGTGAGTGTGTGTGTGTGTGTGTGTGAGAGAGAGGGGAATTCTGAATATAATTGGGAGCGGGTGAGGTTCCCCCTCTCCAGCAATGAACGCTGTAATAAGACTGTTTGGGCTGAGACAGGGAGAATGTCTGATTTTAGCGTTCCTTTAAACAAAAGTGAACAGTGCTCTCATTCAAAGCAGATGGTGAAGGTCAAATCGAGACTGAGAGAGAAAGAGCGACAGACAGACAGAGTGAGAGAGACAGACAGACAGACAGGAAGGAGGACAATAGGGAGACAGATCGAAGAAGAGGTAGAGGGGAAGTGAGGTGAGGTAAGGGGAAGAGAAAAAGAGCGAGAGAATTAGAAATCCTTTTGAAAACAGTGTGAAAAATAAACTCAGCTGGACTCTCTGAACCTTTGTGTATGTTTATCCACTGTACCTGGATAAATGAGAGACATAACCCTGATTAGTCAATCACCTAATAATCAGTTTAATAACTGTTTACATATATTCAAAGAATACTTTGTTGGGTTAGGAGGTTATACTTTGATGTAGTATTGATATTTGTACACAATGAAAATGATGCGAGATTACTAACTAAACTATCATTATTCGTTCCTCGAGTGAGTGCTTCAAGTATTCATACTTTGTTCTTTCACTGCGTCTCCGTTTGTACACCCGTGAGGCCACGATGCCCTTCCGGAGCGGCCAAGGATCATTTTTCACGCGACACCGGATAACAGTCTCCCTCCCGCTATTAATATTTAATCAAGCCGCGCGCCCGCTGCGGACAAATGATTTTTTATTTCTGACTGACGGGCGGCCGCGGGCTCGAGTTACACACCCGTTGAGCAGCCGGTCGTAGGTCGTAACAGCCAATGGTTGGACGCGGGAACGAGCCTCGTGCACCCAGAGCTTTTCTGGCACAGCTCACGTAATCCACGCCAGTGCACGCGCTTGCCGCCAAAAACCGCCAAGCGTTGCGCTGACAGTACGAGGACGCGACAGTTTCATTAATTCGGGATTATGGAGAATTTTCGTCTAATTTGTATGGATTAAAGTAGGTTCACTTAATGCCCTTTGCCTGTTCATTGACATTGGAGATGTGTAGGCCTAGTGAAATCTGTGAGAGGTAAATTGGCCATGTTAAAAATTGGCAGCTGGCATAAATGGGCCTATTAGTCAGGATATACGTCACGTCGTATTAAAATTTACAAAAATGAAGAAAAAAAAGAGTAACGTTATATGTAACGTTACATGTAGACTATCCACCAACCAACTACTAGATTGTTGAGGTTGACTAAAATTATTTAAAGGTAGGGTAGGTGATTAACGTTAGTTACAGAAACTTTTTTTGTTATGCTGGTTGAAAGTCTCTTCACATCCTGATAGCATCAATAAGTTAAAGGGTTAGTTCACCCAAAAATGAAAATTAAGTCATTAATTACTCACCCCCATGCTGTACCAACCCCGTAAGGCCTTCGTTCGTCTTCGGAACACAAATGAAGATATTTATGATTGAATCTGAGAGGTTCATGACTGCTACATAGGCTCCCTAAGGGATTGAATCCTGATGGCCCAGAGAGTCATTAAAGAAAATGTTTAAATATTCCATGTCGCAACATTGGCTCAACTATAAGTTTATCAAGCGACGAGAATACTTTTTGTGCGAAAAAACAAACAAAAATAACGACTTTATTCGACTATTCCTTTTCTGCCTTGTAGGCCTGAAACGAGACTTCAAGAGATTTCCACGACGCATGCGCGAGAATTGCGATCTCCTTCAACTACTTCAGTTAAGTTCTCGCGCATGCGTCGTGGAAATCTCTTGAAGTCTCGTTTCAGGCCTACAAGGCAGAAAAGGAATAGTCGAATAAAGTCGTTATTTTTGTTTGTTTTTTCGCACAAAAAGTATTCTCGTCGCTTGATAAACTTATAGTTGAGCCACTGTTGCGACATGGAATATTTAAACATTTTCTTTAATGACTCTCTGGGCCGTCAGGATTCAATCCCTTAGGGAGCCTATGTAGCAGTCATGAACCTCTCAGATTTAATCATAAATATCTTCATTTGTGTTCCGAAGACGAACGAAGGCCTTACGGGGTTGGTACAGCATGGGGTAATTAATGACTTAATTTTCATTTTTGGGTGAACTAACCCTTTAAGTGGTCTAAATGTATTTATATGTATATTGAAGGTGTAGGACCATAAAATGTTCGTCCAATCATTGCATTCCGTCCGAAATCGGTCTGATATCCTACCTGCCTGCGCACCTAGCTCACAGAGATCACACGTCATCGGCGCCTCTCATGCTAGTCAGAGATAGACAGTCACCAATTCGCAACCAAAACCGCAGGCACCATTTACAGTTCCTCCTGAACCAAAACAATGAGCTGATGCTGCATTCACGCCATAACTACCGTAATTTGGAAGAGATGGAAACTCGTGACGTTATAGTTGGAGCAGTTTGTAACTCAAATGCATGCGTTTCAATGGCAACACAATCAACACCGAAATGAATCTGCAGCAGTCAAGTGATACAGGTCAGTGCTCTTTAAGTTGTTTATGTTCATTATTTTTGTAATGTTTAAGACCATCTCTCATGAGGGGCGGCAGTGGCTCAGTGGTTCATGTAGGTTGTCTACAAACCGGAAGGTTGGTGGTTCAATCCCTGGTTCCACCTGACAAAGTGTCGAGGTGTCCATGAGCAAGACATCTAACCCCAGCTGCTCCCGACGAGCTGGATGGCGCCTTGCATGGCTGACACTGCCGTCGGTGTGTGAATGAGTGAGTGAATGGGTGAATGTGAGGCAAATTGTAAAGCGGTTTGGTGGCCATTGGGTCTGTGAAAGCGCTATATAAATGCAGTTCATTTACCATGATGGTTTTGTTTGTTCCCTACCGCACACATTTGTGTGTTTTGGAGGAGTGGCGGCTTTGGGGATGCTCTGTAGGGAGGGTGGGATCTTATGCTTTAAAAGCTAGCTTGCTATTGCTAGCCGTTCCGAAAATGGCCTACCTTTAACTCTTTTCTTTTAATATTTGTTATCTAGATTTTTTTTCAGCAGTGCTTTAATTATAACAGTGCACAATAGTCAGTAACTTTTAAAATATTAAACTATTATCTTGATGAGCTGTAAAGTGATGTCATCCACACATCTGCCTTCTCATCAGTTAAACTCAATTTCCCATGATGCCTCTGGAGAAAAAGGTCACAACTCAGGCAAGTCTCCTGTTTCAAATCAATACTGAGAGTTATTGGCCAGGAACTGTAATTAAGTGCCATATCAGATGCATCCTAGATTGGAACTAAAATACATCACCAATATCAATTGTAATGGGAAATATTTTTCATATTTTAAAAATATCTCTTCACAATGACTCTTGGCGCTCTACTGTTTATGTCTGAATATTACTTAAACTTAAATAACTTAAATATATATAAAATGTAACCCCATTATTAACACTATTTTATATGTATAACAATGTTAACTATCTGTTTACGTAAAACATTAATGTGTGGGTGTATGTTATTTGCAGACATGTTACCATTGTCTGGTGGTTTCTAGCTTCAGGCGTTGGTATGGCTTTTTCTGTCCCATTTCTAAGTCTTCGTTTCACTCACTCTTTCCCTTTGTTTCTGTTCTTTTCTTTTCTCTGAAGCTGTCTGTTTTTGGGACGTTCCAGGCTGAAAAGACCTTTTTTTAATCAGATCATTTACTAAGAGAAACTAGAGACGTTCAGGGACTTACATTCGGCAGAGACGCTGGAGGATTACGGTATGACCCCCCAGAGACGCTCACAAATGTGCGCACAAACTCACCTACATTCTTAAAGGGGCACAAAAACAAATTTGCACAATCAGAAATAAATGTTCTGAAACACAATATTTATAACAATGAGGTTTCTGAGATTATAGCGATATCATTTGAAGAGGAGAAAAAGAAACAGACACACATCTTTTATAAACGGAGGCATACATATTGTGTCTCACACACCTGGTGTCCCTGTCCTTACCGGCGAGTGTGCTTAGCAGCTGTTGAGGTAGTCAGGGCCATGATGACCTGCACCACAGATGGTACAAGCATGGTTGTATGAATATAAGTAATGATTTATTATATTTAAGTGAATGAATTTCTGGTCAGATGCCTGAAGTATTTGTGAGCAAGAGGTTATCTCTCTCTTTCTCTCTCTCTCTCTCTCTCTCTCGCTCTATGCTTTTTTAAATCCTAAATTTTGAAGTGATGCCAAGTTTGTACAAATTCTCAGACTGTGTGAGTGTGTATGTATGTGTGGGTGAAGGGGACGGGATCATTTTACCCCAAAAATGTGGCAGCTACACAAAAGCATCCCATCCGGCTGGACCTGAGGGACCAGAGGAGGGAGGGGTTACCACGGCGATGGCAGAATCCAGGAAACTCGAGATGACATAAAAGAATGCATTAACAGAGCCTGAAAGAGAGAGAGGTAATTCCACGAGGGCAAAAAGAGGTAAAACAAGTTAATCATTTTGAACTGCTGTATGAATGAGTGCATGATGTGTGTGTGTATATGCGTGTGCATTGTTTGTGCCTGGGATCCCTTTTTGGGGGGGGGGGGGGGGGGGGGGGGGGGGGGGGTCGTGTTGGCGGACAGTGCATCAGGTGTAACATTACCTAGGTGGATTTTGTGCAGTTTGCAGCACATAATAAGAGGCTGCACAAAAACATCATAGCTATAGATTTAAATTTGCACAGTGTGAGTATGTGTGATGTAAACAAGACTTATATGAAGGATTATTAGATAGTTAAAGGGATAGTTCACCCAAAAATGAAAATTCTGTCATCATTTACTCACCCTCAAGTTATTCCAAACCTGTATGAGTTTCTGCTGAACACAAAAGAAGATGTTTTGAAGAATATAGTAGAGGATGGGGAAAAATACTATGGAAGTCAATGGGGCCCATCAACTGTTTGGTTACCAACATTCTTCAAAATATGTTCTTTTGTGTTCAGCAGAACAAAGAAACTCATACTGTTAAGTATACAGTTAAAACAACTTGAGGGTGAGTAAATGATGACAGCATTTTCATTTTTGGGTGAACTATCCCTTTAAGTAGGTAATACGTAATCAAATAAGTAAAACTCATCTTTGTCAACTTGAACCTGTATTTTTGTGACCAACATCTAAAGTACTCTAAACATAATTTTTAGACAGAAACAGTTTCATCTCATTGTATCTAAATAGCACTTATAAATATATATTTAAGATTCCAATGTTGTTCAGACTCCCAGCATTCTTCAAAATATATTTTTGTGTTCTGCAGAAGAAAGTCATACTGGTTTGGAAGGACATGAAAGTGAGTAAATGATGACAGAATTTTCATGTTTGCATTCCACTTACTGCGTGACACTTAATGACACAAATAATCTTTATAAAGTTTAATAATAATATAATATACTCCGTTTTTTACTCTCTCTCACTCACAGACTCACAAGCATAAACGACACCAGAGCTTCTATTAGCTAATGAAAAAATCATTAGCACTCCATGATAGCATTAGCTATGACCCCCTGAATCAAGGATATGGATTGGTCCTTGTCAGCCAGGTTCAGGTCACACTTGTTCAGTTGCAGCCTAAAGAAGTGAGGGCATTACTTGAAATATGAGCCTGTGCATCGACTGCCTCACTGGAATTAAAACAGCCAACACTGTCATTATTAGCACACTTGACCATCACAGTGGGCTTTGGATCTTTTTTTTTTCACACACTTTTTTATTTATTTATTTTTTTTTAATCTTGAGCTTAAAGGGTTAGTTCATCCAAAAATGAAAATTCTGTCATCATTTACTCACCCTCATGTTGTTCCAAACCTGAAAGAATTTTGTTCATCTTTGGATCACAAATGAAAATCTTTTTGATGAAATCTGAGAGATTTCTGTTCGTCCATTGACACTGAGAATCTATGCAACTACCACTTTGATGATTCATAAGAGATCGTAAAACTAATTCATATGAATAGAGCGTTTTAGTCCAAATTTTCTGAAGAGATACGATCGCTTTATATGATGAACAGATTGAATTTAAGCTTTTATTCACATATAAATATTGATCAGCGAACATAAACAGAAGCCCAATTGAACCTGCTTGAGAACAATGTGCTGCGTAACACGAGAATGAACCTCATTGGTTCTCGCATGTCAAGTAAACATGCTTGAGCTTCCGTTTACCACAACTTATGTGTGCGTTGATGAATGTTTATATGTGAATAAAAGCATAAATTAAATCTGTTTATAATTTAAATCGACCGTGTCTCTTCAGAAAATTTCTATATTAACTTTTTTGAAGCATCAAAGTGGTAGTTGCTGTCAATGGTGGGACAGAAATCTCTCAGATTTCATTAAAAATATCTTCATTTGTGTTCTGAAGATGAACAAAGGTGTTATGGGGTTGGAACAACATAAGGGTGAGTAATTAATGACAGAATTGTAATTTTTGGGATTAACCAAAATGGCTAACCCTTTAAATGGTTTAAATAGTGGAATTGTTCTTACATAAGATGGCTGGTAGTTAAACTATTTGTAAACGGTTTTCAAGTAATATAATTTTTATGGCATCTCAGTTTTGTTACCATAAACAAAGGAAGTGTTTAATTTCTGCACTACAAGTGACACTAAGCAGAATTGCAGAAATAATTATGGATTTCAATCAAGCTTTGCACTTCCTCGTCAATCTGAATGTTATTACTGGTATTTGGCAGTAATTGGAAGTAAAATGTATTATAGTGAATCATTTTTGTTTTTTGTTTTAGTGAACTGGATCAAAAAAGTATTCACTAATTAATTTAGTAATCACTCAAAAGTGTTCCCTTAAGTCTCGCATTTTAAAATGACAAAATGTCCATGTAACCAACTATAGTTTCCACTAAAATACCAAAGTTACTACAGTTTTGCTTCTACTATAAAACCGTAATAATGTTCTCCTTCAAAAGCTTTAAGATGTTTTATTTGCCTTTGTCATTTTATTTAATAATGACCAAAGTTACCCCATTTTGAGTAACAATCAATATTATTTTGTATTTTGAAGGAAAATATGGTTAAATGTTAGGCCTACATTTTTGCTGGCCATGCTGCATTTCAGTTTTCTTACAGTTGAGTGATATGCAAAACGCTTTTCAAATTGGTTGAACGGAATCAGAAAAAAAAGAGCTGTTTCAAATTAACTAGTTTATAGTTAATGTTATCAATCAAAGCTGTGTCAAATACAACACAAGTGTTTGTCCAGCGGTCTGCTCCTCTGCATCCTCCAATGACAGACTGACTCCCTCTCTGGTTTGTTTGTCAACACTGGCGCCATTGCTGGGGGGATTGGTTTTGTGGATGTATGCATGTTTAGATATATGTGTGCAAGTCAGGGAGAGGGCAGTATGGGTTTTTATATTTGAAATGGTAATTTAGCAGATTCCAACCCTCCCAGGAAAACCTTCCCTTTGTTTAAATCATAATGTCATCGTAAATTAAAGGGTTGATGTCCTCTGTTTTATAGTCTATTTTTAGGTTGTTTTTTTTTTTTGTCTCTTGATCTTTGTTTCTCTTATTCTTCCATACACCCAAACACACCCACACATATGCAACTCAGGAAATGAATTCAGGTGTCAAAGTGCAGCAGGGTTGGTTGGTAGACTGTGACTAGTTAAACACTGAGTCGGTCAAAGAGAGTTACAGATCTTTGTTTAATAATGAGTACTATCTAACAGAGCCATCATCAAAGAAACATAAGCAGTGATCCAAATTACAGTGTCCAAAAACACGGTTGTGTGCTCATACGCCTGCAGCGATACTTCAGAGCTCAGAACAAATTGATTCTGTTTTGATGAGATTCTTATTTTAAATCTTGCATCAATGGTACTCATGGCAAAAGCTTATGTGAATAAATGTTCAGAATTCTTAATATTTACATTTTTTTTGTGAACAATTTTTTTTTATTTGATTTCATATTAACAAACATATACATAGTCACCACCAACATATACATATACACCAAACATACATAAACAGAAATACAATGTACACTCCCTCATTCCCTCACTCACACATCTCAACCTACCCACACACACCCAACCACACATCTACACGCACAAGAATATACACAAAACTAAACACAATTTATACATTATCTAATCCCCCCCTACCCTCCCTACTGAGTGATATTTAATTTTGACTATTGAGATATCTTTTCTAGAGACTTGGGAGTTTGTGTGTAATAAAATTGAAAGGATATCTTAGAACCATTTGTGGATGAGTACACTTAAAATCTAATGGTGGTTTCATATGCATGTTTGTGCAATGAAGAGCCATCAGAAATATAAAATGGGGTGTTTAGAAGGTAAATGCACCTCTTTCAATGATGTTCCTATGCAAGTTACACATTTTTAGCTAGAAGAATTACACATTATTTTGGGGGCATTACAGCAACTGTATTAAACAGGCTTGAGTTGAGGAGAGGAGAGGTATAATTAGAAAATGACATTTGAGAGGCATTTTCAATGCATGCTCGATAAATGGGCATAATCTGATATGGTTTAAAGTGCTTCAAAGATCTCACCAAAGTTAGAGCCGTTTTCTTGGAGTGGGAGTCATGAGTTTGATTCTGGCTCAGTTTGTGTATCAATCCCAATTTGACTGTCACCCCTTAATGTTTTTTATCATCTCTCTATACTGTCTTGCTGAATAAATAGTGACAAATGCAACCCCAAAAAACAAAACTAAACAGAGATCTTTGAAATTGCACAGTGTCCCTCTTGGCTGTCCTGACTTATGTACAGTATGTGAAGTTCCAGGGAGAAAAATGTCAGAGTAATTCTGAAGAAGAGCCAAGTTACTTTAATTTTGGACATGTTTAACTGCCTTGTAAAAAATAAAAAGTATAAAAAAGGTGAGTTTGTATTAACCATTTTTCAAGAGAGTGAGTGAACATAAAACATCTGAGTTTTTAATTAACTAAAAAATTAGTTTTTGCTGTTTAATCAGAGCACTATTTTATGCTGCTTATACTTATTGTTATATATAATCATGATTCACAGTTTCCCACTTTGTAAAGCAAAAAAAGGCAGTAAAACATACAAAAGCTGATCATGGTATAAAGCTGAATCCAAAATTGTTGCAATCAGTGTGCTTGTACATTTTAGTCAGACTCAGACTGATTTATTGAGACCTCTGGGTTTGTCTTAATTTGGTGTCTCAAGACTCTCACAGGGCCCATAATAGTCAATTTAATTTCACAGTGACATTTCACAATTTTTACGGTTATGCTTGCAGGTGCAGGTCATTGGTATGAAATGTGTGTTTTTTTTTCTGAGCTGGTTGGGCAGACCTGTTCTCTGTCACTGCCAGCACTGAACTCTGAAGTTGAGAGTTAATTGTGGACCTTTCAAACATGAGGTCATTAGCATTGGAGATATACCACACCTAGAATCAAAATGAAAACATTTATGTTGATATTAGTGCTGGAAGTTTATAATTAAAGCTCAGAAGGCTAATTAGTTGGATTATTAAGGCATGTTGAAGGAATGTGCCTCTAATGGAAAATAGAAACATGTGAACCACTCCATTTTCTCACTCTTTCATGCTGTTATTTTCTGATCATCTTCTTGCTAATATAACCCTTAGTGTTTATTTCCCCTCATGCACTCATTAGCAATGAAAACATTGTGCATGTTTTTACTTACAGATCTTGGACAGAAGAACATTGTGTGTGTGTGAGTTCTATCAGGGATTCCAGAGAGAGGCGGCGTTTGAGACTGACCAGTCGTATATTATCCTTGGAGATGTCCATTGTTGCCAGGACGTCGAAGCCAGGGCTGCAGTCTCAAAGCATGCTGGGAGTTGCGTGCATTCCACTGTATCCACGTAATTTTGGGGCTTGTGGGTAAGATGGGTTCACTGTGTCTGATCATGACTCATTGGTTAACAAATCATCTAATTCACTTTCAGTTTTTTAGCTCTTCACCATGACTGCTCATAAACCTTTAAATTGTGGTATCCCACTAATTTGTATATACTCTGAGGACATGCACGCGCTGACTTCAGTCACCAGAAAACTGCTCAGTAGTCAGACACAAACTCATGGGGCTCTATTGGCAGACAAAAATGTGGTTTTGTTCAATTGACCAGACTAATATAGTGGAGTGCATTCATATTCTAACAGTCATTAGAATTGCAGTACAGATGTTGGTTATGTCAGATAATTTCTTCTCCACCTACACAAACATACCAATTCATAATGAAGACATCATGCTTTGGTATATAACCTTTCTGCTACCTTTCCAGAGACATATAAATTGCCAGTGTAATTCCACGTAGGCTGAAGGTTTTTTCGAATCGTAGATGACAAGTCAGAATCCAGTCTGGCATGAAGTGATGTTCTGGAGTGCTGCTGAGCCATGGAGGTATGTTACTAATTCACCTTATTATACTGTACATTATTGACTACTCATTGAGTTACTGTCTTGATTCAAAACCATTTAACAAAATGTCCCTGCTGAAAAGACCACATTGGCTCCAGAATGCAAAGAAAATGATCCCAAATGCAACAAAAAATAAACATTTTTGACAATTTAAAGTCTAGTTAATCGGGCAAGATTTGTGTGCGTCCATAGGTGGTTTCGTCATATATCTTGTTAGAGCGCACATCAATAGCCGCGTTTCCATTACCCTTCAAATTGCGCAAATTGAAATTGCGAATTGAAAATACGCTCAATGGAAACACGTCCATTTCGCAAAAACTCCCGTTTATCGCAAAAAAGTTTTTACGCTCGCATGAGGAGGTTTTTCAGGCAATTCGAAAAAGGAATATTTCGCAAAACTGCAATGGAAACAGGTTTTGCGCATTTACAGTCATCTGACTTAGAAGACGCGGTGAGTTTGGGGTCCGTGTCCGCAAATAATAATAATAATTGTCATCATTATTATAACATTTATTAGGCTACGTAGAAGACGCTTTTATCCAAAAAAGGATCAAATCAATTCGTCACATCTCATTCATAATACAGGGCTATAAGATTATCACAAATAAACAAGATTTTGACGCATATCCAAGTGTTTGTGCGGAGTGTGCAGCGCGCACTGCATGGCAGGGAGGTCGCGGGCGCGAACACTTGCATTTTCCTATCAACAGTAGAAACAACTTAAAATAGCCATACTCTATCATTTCTGGTCATACAGAAAATAATAATACATTATTCGCAACTACTTTTATTTGTGTAAACTCACAATAACAAGAAAACGTCGTGCTTTTGTAAAATAAAATAAAACAATCGGGCGCGCTTCATCATGGTCTCCGTGAACTGAAGCGCGAGAACTGAAACAAAATATAGCCTAAGCTAAAGCTTGAAATGCCCACTTTAAAACGAATTCGAATCGAAAGCCAATAGCCTATTCTGATTATGTAATCCGTATGAAAGGTGCATTTCTCTCTAAATGCGCACCCGCCTTACAGCGGAGATGGAGTTTTAGCCGACACTGATTTTTTATTAATAAACAATTAAAATGCCTTGTTTTTTTTTCAGACACATTTATTAATTATGTTATAGCCTATAACTCACCTATAATTCACCTTTCTGTAGGCTGTGGTTATATGGCTCTTCTCATTCAGCACTGCGGGAAAAATATAATTTTCAGGTTCTAATTTGGCCTTAGAAAACCAGTAAAATCGACATTTTTTTCATATTAATTTGTCAATATTTTAAATGTTTAACAAAGGGGCAAAAAGTCATAAACAAAAATAAGAAAATTCGTCGCTATTTATTGTTTTGCGCAGCATTTGGTGTGTAGGTAGGCCTACAGTTCAAATGAAAATTTTGGTGTTCAACTTTGCGTTTTAAAAATACAACCGTTCATTTTTCGTTTTGCAATTACGGGTTAAATAAGGAAAAACGAATGGACACAAAAGTACACTGACCGTTTGGACATAATACGAGACAGAGTTCTTTATTAAATTCATAAAAGAAACAATAATTACAGGAATACTGGATTATAAACCTCAAAGAAATGCCACAATCAAGACCTCGGAGCAGAAATGAGGGAGAAACACCCAGGAACTTATGTGCCGTTCGCAGTATAAGGGTCTTTCCCTGGCATTAATGCTTGGATAACACACCACGCCTCCTTCCATTAATATTAATAATAGCTAATAATGTCTAGTGCGGTGGCTGTGATATAGGCTATAAACCTACCAACATCCGTTACCATGATTTTTGGAATGACTTATCGCGAGAGGAAAAAAAAGACATTTTAGTCGCATAACATCGGTTAATGGAAACGCCGTCATTTCGCAATAGTTTTTTATCGACATTTAGAAAAAATCGCAAAAGTTTTGCGCAAATCTGTAATGGAAACGCGCCTAATGTTTTATGCATGTCACAATTAACAGCGCAAGCTGTGGTGTCCAATTCGCAAATAAATGACTCCTATGAATCGGTTCTTTTTAACGCTTTAGTCCAAATGATTCACAAAACTGATTAGAACTCGCTTATGAGTTAGCAGTTTGAAACAGATTTGCACAGTCTGTGATTCGTTCAGAGTTCACAACTGACTCCCTCAATAATCCTTGAACCACTTCTCCATTATGTTAGTTTAAAAATGAATCAATAACCGTTATACATGAATTTCTCGTATTCGTTTTACCCGTATTTTGTATTATGCATTGGATTGTGTTGTGTTTTAGGGTTGAAGGAAATGACCATAAATTTAACGGATAATGTCCTGACAGAAAATTACCAGTACCTTTTCCTTTTTTCGACAGATTTTTTTAACTTACTTACTATATGTTGTGAAAATATATTATAGTGTCTGAATATACAGTTGGTTGTTCACATATTCTGAACAACCAACTTAAGGCCCGATTCACATATCGCGTCTTTTGCGCGCTCAAGTTCATTATTTCAAATGTAGGGGCGCGGTATGCGCGCTCATAATGGAAGCGACGCGGTCGCGGTGCGACGCGCTCGTTTTTTCCAAGCGCGTCCGCGCCGCATCGAGATAAAAACATCTCAACTTTTCAGAATGCCGCAAGCGCACCATAAGCGCACAGTGGGTCACGTGACAAGAACCAACCGGAGCGCACCGCCCTAGCGCTTTGGAAAAAGGAGAATGCGGCGCGCCCAGCGTTTTCTACGCGTTTTTAGGCGCTATATGTGAATCCGGCCTAATGCAGTCAATGGCTCCCTTGTAATTTTTTTTTGTCTAGTGCCCTGATGCATCTTTAAGGTGTATGTCAAGCCCTTTATTCATTTAGCACTAAGCATGCCTTGTGATACTTTAATGGAAAGTCCATGTGTCCATGAGAGAGAGAGAGAGAGAGGTTCTTTAGGTCCAGCCGACATGCTGAGTTAATGGAAGTAATCCTACACCCTAATGAAATAACAATGGTGCTGGACAGGACACACACGCACACAGACACAGACACACAGACACAATTCCTCTCTGTCGCTCTCTCCTTCCCCTGTCTCTCTCTCTCTGTCTCGCTATTCGGATATGATGTGCCCTTTAAACTCAGATTATGTGCAACTGTAGATCATGCATCGCTGTTGTGACCTCCAGACCTCACATACTCACCTCACATATAGAAATTTGTCTAATCGCTAGCAAAGATTTTATTCCCACACTTCTGTTAGCTTCAGGAGGACAGTGACAATCTGGAAGTGATTTGACCTTTGCCCTATTAGTCGATGCTACCAAATTGGATATATATTCTTCTTGGATGTATTCTAAATTGGTCTCTGTGTTATTTGTTTGCCTGTAGTACCTTTTTAATAAACAATGTATTGCTTCAATGGGATTTAAAGCCTGGCAAATGAAACTCTACTTTGTCAGTTCCAAATATTTATGATTTGACCCAGAGTATCCAGTCTCAATGCAAAAAACAGAAGTCAGAGTCTACACAAAAACATAAATACACACTCTCCCACATGTACGTAGACATGATGGCTTATTTTCAAACTGATATTCTCTTAGAAATAAATGTTCTGAGTCAAACAGAAGCAAATGCATTCTACTGTATGAGGAAATGTCGTAAACAATTTCCAGTGGGGAAACTTCACTCTCTCCCTTACATGCAAAGACACATGGAACCCAATACCAAGACGTCTACATCAGCGACAATTCTAAAATAACAAACATGTCAAAAGTATTTCTGTCACACACTCCTCTTCACTCTCCGCCTCTGTTGATTGTTTCTGACTCGTAGAATTCATCCTGTAAGTGCTTCGGATCATGAGCGTTTTTTTCTGGGCTCCTTTCTTCAGGTATTAACAGAATTTATGAGGTGTTAAATATTTCCTTTGTTCCCCGAGCAGGCAGCTGCTGGAACCATCAGAGCCCACACGGCCGGCCCGAGTTCATTAGCCTGCTTAAGGAGCCTGTCTCTGGGGCTCAGTGACCACAGTCCTCCCCTGTCTCCCTTCTTGCACTTATCAGGAGTTTGGTTACAGCACTTGAACTACTAATGAAATCTATTAAATAATGGCTTTTCATTACAGTCCGTCATTGATGCATATATCACTGTTTAAAATGCAGAGGAGAACTAGTGCATGTTATACTTTACGGTCCAGCCACAGTACATCAATTACACTTGAATAACAGACACAAGGCGCTTTACAAATAAGTCTCGGACGGCGTGTTTACAGAACACCAATAAGCCTTTAGAGGTGATAAACAGTCATATTTAATTATACTGTTAGTCAGAGCCTTTAATAAATGTTAACCTGCTACTCTCTCTGTGCAACAACTGGAAGCTTAAATTTTATATTTAATTTACTATTTAGCCATTAACATTTTGTAATTTGCTTTGGATAAAAGTGTCTGCTAAATAAATGTATAATTTGGTCTTTTACTCACCCTCATGTCATTCCAAGCTCATAAGCTTTCTTTCTTCTGTGGAACACAAAATAAGTTGACTGAAACAAATCAATGTTTTGTTTTGATTTGAGAGTGAAGAGGCTTAAATTTGTGTATCAATATGAAGTGATAATGTCTTAGTTGACTTAGAATATATCAATTGAGTTGTATGGATTAATTTCATGTTACTTTTGAAAAACAGCTGAAACATTATTCAAAATATCATATTTTTTAAACTGCAGGAGAGATAGAGTAAATGGGTGAGGGTGAGTAAATGATTACATCATTTTCGTTTTTGGATAAAAAAGTACATATCTGAGGCTGCAAATGAAGATTTCTTGCAGTGCTTATTGTTTTTCATGCACTTATTGCACAATATATTTGGGCAACATAGGCTTATGTGCGTGCTGTGGGGGAGGGGTCATAAACCGTGCGTCTTTACGCCAGCATGCCAGATGCAACCCCATTCGCGCCCCTCTCGGTGTATTTTTATTCTTTGTTTGACAGGCATCTTCTGGTTCTACCATGTCAGCACAGTGCTGTGTGCAGCCAAAAGTTTTGCACAGGTCTATAAATAAGACCCCGCTGAGCGCATGTTAGCCCAAAAGTATGGCCTGCCTGCACTTGCTCTTAAAGACCTTTGGACTGATTTATTTTTTTTCTTATAATTAGAAGCTTTCAATAGTCCAATTCCTTTGAATTGGCTTCCAATTTCGCCAAGTGGCTCTTAAATATAAAGCCGTTTTAAAATGACATGAGCAGAGGTGTGTGTTCATCTCCCTGGTGTTTTGGAGAGTGTGATGTTGTTTCTTTCCTGATGTTTATGGAGCCAAATTCTCATGCAGCATGTGGAGTTAAGCTTGCAGATCAACAGCAGCCCCCTGCTAGTTACATTCCACTCAACAGCATGAAATTCTTGTTTTCTTTCTGTAACAGTGTGTCAGTCAAACATAGCCCAATGTGGCCCTCAGGAGCATCATTTTTCAGTGCTTGAGTAGAGGTCTGGCTAACATAGCAGTAATCGCTGAGCACATTTAAGCGGCGACTTGCTTCATTGAGGAGCTTTATTGCTTTAAGTTGCTCTCTTTTAGTCTGTCTAGTTTCTACCTCATTGCATTTGCTCATATGCATACAATAGATTTTTGAGGTGAAAGGTAAAAAAAGCTGTTAATTTACTTGCCCAGTCAGTTTTTTTTTGTACAACATCTGCGGAGACTACTGTGCCATTATGCCATTTTTGCCAGACAGATTTGTGGTTAAGAGGTTGTGGTTGTACATGGTGCAAGTTCTGATATTCGTAATCAGATACTTTTTTCAAGTAACGAGTAAAGTAACTCATTACTTTTAAATTTAGCTATTTTTTCCAAAAAGTAATGCACCTTACTTTGTTTTCCCATTGACTGACAGCTCTCCTATCCCCATGTTGAGAGAAATGGGGAGTAAGTGCAGAGGCGTTGTGCGCACGGTGTAAACATGATGGTTATTGTAGTTCTAGACTAAGGGGCCGTTTACACAACACTGTTTTCAACTAAAAACAGAAAGCTTTTTATGCGTTTTGGTCGTTCATTTCAAGTGTGTCCCGTAGTACTACAAACCATGCCCTACAAACTATGCCCCCTACCTCAAGTTACGCCCCCTAAAATGTCACAGCCATAAGTCATCCTGTTAGTTTTCCTCAGTTTCTAAAATATTTTAATGATGGAACTCTACAGTAAATGAAAATTTGTTGGAAGGAGTAGGTTTAGGGTTGGGGGAGGGGGGGTTTGTAGTACTGTAGGACAAGTACCCTTCTCGTTCATTTACACAACAACGGCGTTTTGGGGGCCAGAAAACACAAACTTTTGGAAACGGGATACTCCATGCGAAGTGCACATAGTTTTGACAATGTTGGCGTCTATACGTGAAAAACACAAGGGAAAAACGTTTCTGTTTTTAGTAAATAGTTGTCGTATACATACAGATATACTATATATATATATATATATATATATATATATATATATATATATATATATATATATATATATATATATATATATAATAGTTGTTAAAAAACAAATAAGCAAGCCAAGCCTAGGTAACGCAATTGGTTACTTTTTTTAGGGAGAAACGCGATATTGTATGGCATTACTTTTAAAAGTAACTTTCCCCAACAACTTCCATGCAACTTCTGACATTTTCACCCATTTTTTTGTCATTGCTCTCTGATCTTCAGCTGACTTTTTCTGCCGTCATGTTAGGACGTGTTTTATAAACCTAAATAAACCTGAGCTATTTTAGTGGTTCGGCTGGTCTAAGTGTTGATAAATGTTAATTAGATGAGCTCCCTTTTCTTGCTGCTTGGTCCATTGGAAGTGGAAGTCCAAGTGCAAGATTGCATAAGTGTGAGTGAATCTGATCCCAAAACAAGGGTTTGACTTGGTTGTTGTTGTGTGGCTGTGGTAAATAAAACTGAGCTGATCACTCGGACAAAACTATTAATAAGAGCCTCATCCTGGCCCTTGTGCTGTGCCCCATTACTGGCTTGGGTGCGAGCCAACAGCAGCACCCCGCATGGCAGCTGCGCGCATGCGCATCAATGAGCGCTCTCGCCCCGCCGCAGCAAGAGAACTTTAATAATGAAGTAGACCACGGAGTGCGCGTGTGCTCACGTTAACTTTAGGAGCTTAAATTAAAGGGGAAAGCACGGCTAGTGCAAAACAGAGCTCCTCGGAGTTTGGGTTATAGTGGTGATCTGTCGGTTGGAGCGTTCCGCTCCGGTGCGGCCAGTGCAGCTCTCATGAACTTAGGGAGGACTTCCCCGCGAGCTTCACTGACAGCGCGTGCACTGACTGGCGCGAGCTGTTCCTCGCGCTTCACGCAGCTCGACCACTTGAATATTTTTGGATGAGCATGTCAACAGACTGAATGCGCACGGACCTTCTGGAGAGTTTGGATATCGTAGCAACGTACAACTCCTAAGCGTAAGTAAAGTAACAATTTTGAACCATAAAATAGCTCACTATTCAGAAACTTTATAAGTTTTGCTAAATATTTATGTGACTACATACAACGCCTTAAAGCAGTTTGGAGCACCTGCTCGCGCCTGTGCCTGAGACTGAAATCTAGGGCTCTTAAAGGAGGTTACAGTTCAGACTAACTTCTGCTTTCCACATTAAACCACATATAACAACTAATATAAAATAATTCTACAAATTATCACTATTCAATCATTTATACGCACTAATATGGAAAGTTTGATCTGGTGCCTGAAAATTATTAAAGTAAAAGTTATGCTAGAGTCTTTTTTTTTACTGATAAAGAAAATCGATTTGAAACTGAAAAGTCGACCAGAAAATTGTGACGCGTTAAATGGGTGGAAAACAAATATGTTGTTAGGACAATGATGCTTTTGTTCACTAAACACGATTACACGTATTAGATTTTTCTGTTTCAAATTTCGAGTTATTTGGTCAACAATAGCATCGTTGATTTAAAAAAAAGAAATTACTTCATGCATGTGCAGTCATTAGCCCATAGCCTTTTGAACAGTTCTTTAGTAGGCACATTTTTATTTACTGGGCAACTTTTCCTTAAAGAGTCCTTCTGAGTTTCTTGGGTGATTCCCGTGGCCGTTTGGATATGCCATGTTCGTTTTCTCATGCACGTGGAGTTTGTGTTTGTATTTGATACGGAGGAAACGGGAATATCATCCCGACCCTGAAGCAGCTTCATTGCGCGTTGGCCATTGGTCGCTTTCTCGCGCTGTCGATAGCAGCTCGAGCCGATACCGGAGAAGGAGCACGGATTAAATTACACACTTAACACGAAATAATTCACAACACACAGGTCGCTCTGGTGGCTGGTAATAAGATGGAGTGTACTAGCCAACAATTACATAAGAGAACACCAGTGACCTCCTCTTTGGCCATCTCCAGGCCTCAAACATTGGGGAAAAACGTAAGACTTGTAAGCATTTAAACATTTGAGCTATTCTTAAAGATTGCAAGGCACTTTGATTGACGGATTTACGATGCACATTTGGATTGAATGGTGGGACAATATTTTAAACGCTTTTTTCTAAGTAGATAATAGGGGCTCTAGATGTAGGCCTATCTATCGGTATTTGATTTGATCACATGTAGATCTCTTAGTAGATGTATTATTAAATTTCAAGTCTCAATGTTTTTTCTTTAAAATAATAAATGCATAATGTCTTTTCATCTGTAAATGTGAACTTGGTGCATGCATCACAACTTTCGTCAGCCCTATGTTGTCATTAATATTAAAAAACACAATGACATAAGAGGGTAGTCATATTATGGGTAGGCCTAAGGGTCAAAGGTTGGGCATCATCACCCATGGAGGTTTGAATGTTATCACACCCTGAATGGTTAAAAATGTCTTTTTAAGATCTGTCCACTTGGATGCCATTTTATATTTCACAACAGGATTGTGATTAAACTGCAGGTGACTAGTAAAATAATTTCATAAAATAATGCATACATTTTGTCAACATAAAATGGAAAGTAGACTACACTTGAAAATTAAGGTTCTTTTGTCTTAAGAACCTTAGAACCGTTTTTCGCTATGGAAGGTTCTGAGTTGAGCTATGGGGTTCTTTGGATATCTTGATTATTACATAGATCAGCATATTGCGTTCTGGGCTTTTTAAAGCGCCAGAACAGATGGTTTTCTGAACAATAAAAAAGCTCCCAACTGGAAATTTTATTTTAAAGTGTGCTTTTACGTTGAAGAAGAGACTTTAGGCAATGTCGTTAAACCAGTGAGGGCTATCTATAAATTGAATAATAAAATTGGTTATTATAATAACAACAAATAATGAATCAATATATTAATTAAAACATTTCACATTTAGACAAATTCTTTTGCTCAAATGAAAACTGGTCCAGCTTGTTTATTTATTAATAGGCGGTGTGTTTTGTCAGTGGAGTGAGCTCTGATGATTTAAAGGGAGGAAAACGAAAGCTTTAGAGTATTTGGCTTTCCTACGCTCGTGCCGCGGCTGTGTCGAGTCGCGCGCAGAATGCCGCGCCACTAAACGCTCCGCATGCTTTCATGACAATAACAGTAAAGCGCGCTGGCGCTCTTTGTTATTTTGAGACGGAATGGTCTGCTCTAATCGGACCGTTTACAATCCCTAGACTGTTGTCTTTATGTTTAGTTTTTTCTTATTTGACTAAATCAAATGTTTGATCTGGGACTGATGCATAAAGTGGCTTTTGATTTGAAAATATGTGTTGACAGAAGGGAAATAAATAACAGCTCCTCCCCATTACATGGTTAGTGCAATGTGTCTTTTGCTATTTGGCTGTCCGTCTGTTCATTTTGTGTGTGTGTGTGTGTGTGTGAGGACAGTAGGCTCAGAGGGCACTGAGTGATAACAGTAAAAATCAATGCTGCTCAGCTCATTCCCCCGCCTGAGTATTAAAGGCTAGAATTTCAGAACACAGCTTCACCAAGCAAATGAAAAATTCAAATGATCTGCTCTTCAAGCTGTCCTTCAACTCTCTTTCTCCCTCTTACACACACACACACACACACACACACACGCGCGCACACACACACACACACACACACACACACAAGCAAGCATGTATACAGAAGATAGTGGAGACTTCCCATTTACATCCATTGATCTTATATGTCACTAATCTATATATATATGCTGCCATATATATATTCCTAAACAGAAGCATCATGACCCTTCAAGCTGACCCCTCAGGATTTTGAACAAAGTCAAAACTTGTTACAATGAAGATATTCAATTTTTGGTAGAAACAGGTGTTAGTCTAATGCTTTGACAGAAATCACCAACTCACATTTTTTTGTACATTTGGGCAGTTCAATTGAGTTGCACGTTTCTCAGATCATTTATTTTAAACTGAAATTTCATCAAGTACCCACTTTGTCCAGCAAACTCATAAATGGTGTAAAAAGCCAATGTTCTGTTGGCTTTAGAACACTTGGCCCCCTTTCAATATATATATACTAAATAGTCTAATAGTACATTTTCTTATTGACTAGGGTATTTTGTGAGACAAGACTGTAAAAAAACTGTAAAGACAAGTAAATTCATAAATAAATATATGCATGATGCCCCTGCAACTAAAATCAAGATTTTATTTGGTTAATAATATATATAAACCTTTTCCTGTTGCAGTCCCATAAAGATAATCTGTTCCACTGGAGCTATTTCTACCTGAACTGTGAACTTTAAAATAACTTTTGTTAGTGTAATCTTGCGTAGTAATAAATTTCAATGTTGCCATATTTTTTTAACAGTTTTTTGTTCTACAGACTTTTAGACAAATTTCATCTCTCAAGGTTTGTGAACCACTGGTCTGGTACCTGCGGCAGGACAGAAAATAAACCTATTCTCATGATCCCGATGCTTTCAATGTCTTTCAAAGAGATTTTGAATAAGAGTGCTTTTCATTACTGAGGCCTCGGGAGGTTTCAAAGCAATTTGCCTCAGTTTCAAGCTTTTAAATGACAGAGGAAGGATGGGAAAAGAGAAAGAGAAAGATGGTGGGTGGAAAGGGCTTTACTGGGAGTTAGAAGTCATGGTTAGATGGTTTTAGTGACTACTGCCATGCTAGCATCACCATGACCTGGACAGCTTGGCGTTTTGTGTGTATTAAATAAGTGCATTTGTGTGTGTGTGTGTTACATTGATTACATTTCTCTCTACCCATTGTTTAATGTTTACTTCTGTAAATGATATTTACTTCAGTCTGGCTGGATATGATACAGTGAGTGAAGTTACCAGACTTCTTCCTTCCCCTCCTACACACATATACCCACAGACACAAAGGAAGAGAGTGAGAGACAGAGGCGAGAGAGGGATGCCTATGCATTGTATTGTGTTTTTGGCGATTTTAAAAGCATCCTTCATTTGCAGGTGTCTGGACTGTAGTTGAGGGGAGTGGAAGTTCAACTGATGGAGAATACACAGGAGCTGAATGAACAGAGCGTGAGTGACCTACAACTATTAGATGTGTTTTACAACATTATGGCTTTTATACCTTATCTGTCAGAAGAGTATCTGAATTATTATCTATAATCTAAGAAGATTATCTGTCTTCTCTTTCATTGTCTGTGTATTGAATTTAACACTCCACAAATTCAGAATTTGTCAGTGTGTTGTGCAGTATCATTTGAAGAATGTGTATGATTTGTATGGATATGTGTGGATAACATTACCAAAATTATTATTATTATTTTTTGGGGGGTTATTATTTACCTATAGCGGCTAATGAATCGAAGGGGTTGCACATTCACAGGTAATAGCTTACTTTGGCGTTGAAAATTAAGATAGATAAAACATTTTTATAAATTATGTTTTGTTATATTATATTTACTGTATATCAGCACTCTTGGAATGTTGCTTGGAATTCGAGGACCAGAACTAACTCTAGTATAAATTATATTATTATATTGTGTATAAATTACTTTATTGGATATAATTTTGCAATATATTGACTGGTGTTTTTGAGAAGGTTTCTCCAAAATTGAACTTTCTATTCTTTAAAGAATCCTGAAAAATGTGTATCACACTCGAGAAAGTACCTACAAAATTGCCCTCTGAAAAATTAATAATGTTCACTTTTTATGATAATGCTGAATGATTTCCAGTAAAGAATCAGTCAAGGAACTCATTTCTGGTTTGGCGTTGCTATCTAAGGCAAAAAAGGTTGGAAACTCTTGTCTATACTATGTGATAATTGAAAAGTTTGATTGTGCAGTTTGAAGTGTGAGCCTGTTTGTGTGCATAAATAAGTGTGTGTGTGAAAAGGCCACCCAGGTGTGTACTGAGCAGCGTTAGGTCTTTAATACACAACAGATGTGAGCTGAAGTGTCGAGCACAGTAGCCATATGGCCACCGCAAGTCTGAGCAGTGTCACATACGCACACATAGTGACAGTACAACACACACACACACACACACACACACACACACACACACACACACACACTGTTGAAATGATTTCAGTCTTTCTCAGTGTGTCTTTTTCAGTCTTCTATCTGTCTATCTGTTAGTAGTCAGTTGAATAATTCCATTCTGGGTTTTTTTGTTGGAAAAAGATTTTTTAAAATGTTTTTACATTTCGATAACATATCCGTACATGATTGCTCTGAAAAAGACAGACCGGCGTCCATAATCCAGATGAGGACAGATACTGATCTGGGGGTGTTTGGGGTAATGGAAGGAGAGGAAGAGGGAGTGTGGGTGGAGGGGGGTATTTTGTGACTCAGGGGATCAATGCTTTTGGTTCTGGAGAAAAATAGCAGAGGAGTAAAATGAAAAGGGGGGTGTAGCTGCAGCCTTTTCCTCTGGTGCAGTCTGTGCCCCAGAGCCCCAGAGCAGAGACCACAGACAGAGAGAGAGGACTCAGGTTACACACACACACACACATACACACACCTACGAGAGGGAGGAAGAGGGGACGAGGCAGAGAGAGGAGAACAGAAAGCAAGGCTTCACATTCACATATTTACACCTCCCAATTTAAGAGTAATCAGCAAATAACCACAAATAACAGAGAGTACAAGTTGTAAGTGTGTTTAAAGCTACTGATCCGACACAGTAATATTTATAAATATTCTAGACTGTGGAAAGAAGTTGTGGGCTTGATTTATAGCTAAACAAGCACCCTGTCTTTAATGTCAAAACAAACAAGTAGCAATCCAAAAGCAGATTTGAAAGGTTTGATGAAAAAGTGAACAAGTTTGTTAGTCATTTCTCTTTATAAAATTCGAAGTCTCAAACTCTTCATAACATTCTCATCATCCCGATGGTTATCTGTTGTTTACACCTGTGGCTTGTCTCTTAGACTGTAAATCGACTCTCATCTCACTTAAAATATCAGTCTTAATTCCCTTGTTCTGGCCATATGCAGAAGATACACACATCTTAATTAGTTAAGACAATGTACTATTTAAGATTACTTAACATATCACATTTTACATCTTTGTAAACTAGAGTAGCAAATGTTCCAGGTTCTTTATCTATGCTGAATGTTTAGGTATTAGGGTTTTAAAAAGATGGGTTAAACACAAGTTAAAGGTAGGGTAGGCAATTCCGGAGCGGCTAGCAATAGCAAGCTAGCTTTGAAAGCATGAAATCCCACCCTCCCTTCAGAGTGTTTTCAAAGCCACTCCTCCAAAACACACGAACGCACACATCAGAGTGCAAAGCGTCACGAGACGAGAGAGACAGCGTTGAATTACCTAATGTCTCAAAGCATATACCATTACAATAATTATGAATGTAAAACAACTTACAGAGCTTCCTGACTGCTGGCTTCTGTAGATTAATTTCGGTGTTGATAGTGTTGACCAGTGTTTGGAATAACGCCGTTTAAAAGAACAGCGTTAGGTAATGACGTTATATTTTCAGTAACGGGGTAATCTAACTAATTACTTTTCCTGTCGTTACAACGCCGTTGACGTTACTGGACGTTAAATGCGGTGCGTTACCATGGTTTGAAATGTGCTGGGGACAGACGCATTCGGAAGTGCATTTTCAGAAGTGCTGGGTACAAACTTGTCAAACTCTGCCCAACCCGTAAATAAATCCATCGATCCTCAAATGTTGTTTGAGTTCTTAAATGGTCTGGTGGTAGATCTTATTGCCAAGCGTGTCAGAGGTTACGGGTCCTAATCCGCACTCGTATAGTTTTTTTTTTCTCTCATCAAAACTGAATATGTTCATCAGTGTTTACAGTCTATATCAAGCAGGGACACGTTTGTGTGCATTTTATTTTGTGATTTCACCGGAATGAATATTCTCCACAACGGCGATAGATTGAAGAGCGCGTCCGAGTGAAGACTGCGCAAGCCACAAGAAAACAACTGTATCCACGCCACTGATAGCAGCGGCAACGAGCGCTCAGCTTGATTTAAAGAACAACACATTTTAGCTCTAGATCTCTTATTTAAAAGCGAACTAAATTAATGCTCTACTAGTTAAGTGGAGATGTTTTATTTATTTGTATTAGGGACATCCGTGCCTCAATGTTTTAAAAAGTGGTGGGTACAAAATGACTTGTGACGAAAAATCGACGCCTATGTGCGTTACTATGTATTGATTGAAAATACTTGAAGTACAGAATGTCTACCAGACCAGTTGTCTGACATTGGGAGTTTGATTTATTCAATTAAGAATAAGACTACAGAGCTAAACACACATTTTTGTTGTTTAAAAGTTTACTTTTGTTTTGAACAAAACACTTGGAAGTACAGGTTGTTTACTTGACCAGTTGTCTCAGGTTGAGAGAGTTTGATTTAATTTGCTATAAATGCAATTTATTTGATTTAAATGCACTTTATATGGTGTAACTGTTTACTTATCTTACAAAGATAATACTTGAAGTGCAGGATAAACCTCTTGCTGTCTGTCGACGTGCAATAAATATCTGTTCTACTCATTTCAACCGACTTGTGAAAACTGCGTTTTAACAGTAACGCAAATAGTTACTTTCCCTGGTAACGAGTTACTTTTATTATAGAATAATTCAGTTACTTTTTGGCACAAATAGTGAGTAACTATTACTAATTACTTTTTTAAGTAACGTTCCCAACACTGGTGTTGACATAGAAACACAAAAATCAGAGTCTGAGGGAGTGAACCGCTCCGGGTAGAACGTCACAGATTGCCATTTCATAATTTCGATTACGACATGTCATGAACGCAGGATAAGCTTGTTGTTTTGGTTCAGAAGGAACTGTACAAGGTGCCTGGTGTTTGTTTACGGCACCCGGTGACTGTCTACAACGCGCTGATGATGTGTGATGTCTGCGTGAGCTGGGTGTGCAGAGGTATGGTAATACATATGTTGACAGGCAGGTAGGACATCATATCATTGTATTAGGACCGAATGCAATGATTGGACGAAAATGTTTTGGTCCTGAGACGTCCACAGAAGATATTTATACATGATTTATTTAGACCACTTCTATTATTTGTTGCCACATCAGGATATGAAGAGAGTTTTAAAACAGTATAACAAAAAGTGTTTATAAAACAAATTGCCTACCGTACTATCACAAAAAATGGGTCAGTTTGGGTTTGGAGTCAGTGAGATTTTTATTCAAGAAATCAATACTTTTATTTAGCAAGGATGCATTAAATTGATCAAAAGTGTCTGTAAAGACATTTATAATGTTACAAAATAATTATATTTCAAATACATGCTTTACTTTACTTGATTTAAAAAAAAAATTTTGAATCATGGTTTCCACAAAAATATGAAGCAGCACAACTATTTTCTACATTGATAATAATAGGATTTTTTTTTTAGCAGCAAATCAGCACATTATAATGATTTCTGAAGACTGGAGTAATGATGCAGAAAATTCAGCTTTGCCATCACAGGAATAAATTACGGTACATGTTACAATATATTAAAATAGAAAACAGTTCTTTTAAATTGTAATAAACAATTGATCAAATTTGGCGAACAAAACAGGCTTAAAAAATCTTACTGCCTCAACTTTCAAATACATGGCCCTTAAGTTTGAGGAAGAAAAAAAATAATTTATAGAAATAAACATTAAATGGAAATCTATGGGGCAGTCATTGTATGTAATGTTTTTATTTAGGATCCTTTCAGACCTTGTGTTTTAATATAAATGTTAAGTATTCAAGTACTGGCATTTAGTTTGATGAGACTAAATTGTATCCAATCTTGTTTGAATCAGTACAAGCTGTCAAAACAAGCTGCGAGTTTGAGCAGACTGTATCGTTCCTGAAGCTGTGCATACCAGTAATGGTTATAGATGGTTTTTAATAGTCACCTAGAATCATTGACAATTCTCATCTTGATCTTGAAAACTGCATTAAGTAGTGGAGTATAATGACACTAATGTGCACTATGATGGTCATTGTGTGCAGTTTTGGGTTGAGTTTAGCTGACAGCTTTGGGTCCAGCCTGAGCACATTATTTAACAAGCACGTCGACATCTGGGAAGCAATTCATCATTTAATTAAATGCTCCTGAAACCTGGCCTTTCGTTAATGAGATTAATTTAAATAATTAACGAAAAGCTGACACAAGCACAAGACCTCATGAATAATTAAGCAGCCTTTTTTTCTGCTGCAATCAGAGGGGAAGGGAGCACTTTAATGCTAGAGTGCTTTTTTATATAAAGTTTCAACTCATTTCTTAAGACGATACACACACTACAATGCGCATGTAGGGAGACTTGTGCTGTGTGTGTGTAAACACTTTGATTGCTGTACAAAGATACGTGAATCAATGAGCCAGAGGAAGAGAAAGACAGAGTCGCTCACTTAGTTGCACACAAGATCATACACATACGCACACACACTCATTCAAAGCTGCGAAGGTGTGTCTGTCTATAGGGCTTGGCCTGGTGTCCAGTTTCCCTCTGACCCCTTTCCCCTGGCAGAATATACCATTCAGACTTCATACACTAGGTTGACATGGAAACGGAGCAGTCCAACATATGGGCTGGTGCCGTGACTGGTCATTTTAGTTGATCTGACTGATCAAAAATATATTTTTAACCACTTAACTCTGCTGCATGACTGTGGTGGCAATGTAGCGTCATGCTAAAATTAAATTAAAAGTACCCTTTGTAACTTTTGGCCCTCTAGCTGTTAAAAAACAAAACTGCATGCATTTTGCAGAAAAACATTGTTTTGGTTGTACTTCGGCTCAGCGTTATTGTGTGTGCGGATGAATATGGTTCTTTTGTCATAACTAAAAAAGAGAGAGATGATCCTGCTGCTCATAAAACATTCACTACTAGGCTTAAGAGATGTAACCAGTTTAGATGGAAAGATCTTAGGACTAGCTGAAGCCGGTACTGTAGCTATATCCATCAATAGACACAGAGCTTCTTTGAAAATAAATTCCAGCACAGCGCTACAGCAAGCCATAATGAAATGACCCTTCACAATAGGTAATGCTTTACAATGAACTTTGTTAGAGAACTACATATGGCAATTTATCAGTTCAATAAAATACCCAAATAAAACAAAATGCCATTTTCACATCACTTTTACAATATTTCAAATCCCTCAGTTCTCGCCATCTCCAAAAAGCCAATATTGATTCTTGTTTTATTACGAGCTCTGTCGCGTTCTCTTTTTGCAAGCAGAAGCTCCTCTGTTTGGCTTTTTTTTTTATAAACGAGTGATTTCCCAGAGGTTTGAGATTTAGCTGCTCCAAGCCAACCTTTCTCGCTCGTTGTGACAACTAACATATGTCACTCTCACATCACACATGCGTCAAAGTAGCCAGAGTAACTTTTCTCTATTTACGGATATGACGAGACACGCACGGATGAGTGACGTATGCATGCAATTTCCTGCAAAAACCATCCTGCAAAAACCATCCCGTAAGGTCTAAAATATAAACCCTTATAATAGGCTTAACATATTGAATCAGGGTAAGACAAAAACACGTTTTGAAAGAAGGATTATTTAAATTTGGTTAATTTTAAACAAAAAAAACAGTGTAACTTTAATTACTAAAATACTGTGTTGGAGATTCACCAATTTGTGTGGATTGCACTTTGTAAAATATGTCCATAGAATAACTGTAATGTTTTTAACTGCTATTTTATAATATTTTAGTATTGTATTGCATGCACTAGCTTGTTAAATTTTGACAGTATTTACATTCATTTTATAAGATTGATGTTGTTGGTATGATTTTATCAGTTTAAAATTGAGAACATGGACATTGAATGGATTGGTTCAGAGGAACAAGTTTCGCGTTTGTGCACTCATTCTAATTTTAATTTCTATTTCTAATTTTCAATGTCCTCAGGGAGTTTGAATGTCCTCAAAAAATATACCAACATAAGCCAATGTCACCTGATCGGAATGAAAAACATGTTGTGTGTGTGCGCATTACCTTCAGCCCTTTGCCCTGTCACACACTCTCTGTTCTTTTCTATTTCCTTTTTCTTCCTCTCTCTTCCTCTCTCTATTGCCTTCCCCTACCTTTAGAGAAGAGTGTTTCAGGGAGGGGACACATCAGATAATCTTACACCTCCCAGGGGCATATGCTGAAATGTGTGTGTGTGTTGGGGGGTGGAGGGGTGGGGCCACAGGTAACAATGTATTTTACATGAAAGGAAGAGGATAAAGTTACAGCGCTGATAACCATAATACTGAAAGCACAAAAAAAGAACAAGAAAAGGGGGACTGTTTTCTGTGTGTTGGTCTGTGTGAAGAGCCTCTGTGCCCGTAAGCAGGCCTGGAATCTGCATATAGAGCACAGCAGAAACGCCCATTGCATGTTTGTTTATTACATTTTTTGGCTACATTTATTAGGCTTTTGGCTATTGTCTACTACTCGCAGTTCCATTTAACACATTCTTAACATGTTTTCATCAGAACTTTGCTTGTATGTGAACTGTTTCGCCTGCCAAAAAAACAACTGGTTGTCTTTGTGTTAGCTGTTTTCCCAGCCTGATCGTGGTAGTCTGTTTGCTTATTTTAGAGGGATCTTGGCCACATTTTACCTAGTCAGGGTAGAAAACCATCTTCAACCAGTTCAACACGGTAATGTTTTGAACCATCAGGCAAATATGTGTTTATGAATATATTAGAGTTGCCAAAAAGTACCGACTTCGGTACCACGTCGGTACTGAAATTTTAAAAATGTGACGATACCAGCATTTCCCTCTAGCATTTTGAGTGCTGTTGAATGGATTTTAAACACCTCTGATTGGCCATTGTGTTGACGTGCTCAACATATATGTCTGTGATTGGCTACAATGATCAACAATTTCATCTTTGATGTCTTCACCGAGCGCTTACACAGACACACACAGGAGCATTTAAAAGCAGGCGTCTATCAGCGGATCCCTAATATATCCGCTGATAGACGGATCCGCTGATAGACGCCTCCCGTGTGTATCTGTGTAAGCGCTCGATGAAGAGCGTCAAAGACAACAGGTTTCTGAATCTGAAGCGTTGATCATTGTAGCCAATCACAGACACATATGTTGAGTGCGTCAACACAATGGCCAATCAGTGACACATATGTTAAGCGCTCAAAATGCTAGAGGGAAATGTTGGTATCGTCACATTTTTCAAATTTCAGTACTGACTTGGTACCGAAGTTGGTACTTTTGACAGCTCTAGAATATATAGTTACATTATAGCTGTTAAATTTCCAGCTGCAAAATTTTGTATGTATGTTGTTATATTTTTTGTGAACATTCAAACTGATGCCGGTGAATTGCAGAGCTGGTGAAAACATATCCACATCACTATGATCAGATGCTTTCTTAACAGCTGCTTTCTCGCCGCTGTCATTTTTGTTGTATGCGTGCAGCAAATATTTACATATTGATCGAAATGGCGCTCACAGCATTATAGATGGTGTTCATCAACAGTATATCGCTGCAAAGGTATTTCCAACTTTTGCTTCTAAGCAAAGAATGAAAAAGAACGTCACCGTGAGTATATCGGGGCCTTGAATCACGTTCAGTCTCTTGCACATTACTTGTGTACGGGTGCAAGCAATAAGTTGTGGCTGCAGTTCACTTAACGGACACCGGTATCGCTAATAACAAGGTTTTCTGAATTCTACATATAACCCGTTTAATTGTTGAGTACTGTAAGACCAGCTTGAACCAGTCAAGACAGGCAAACCAGCTTAGGGCGACTTAAGATGATTTTTTTTTTCAGCAGAGTGACATTTACTAGTTGCTTTTCGAACGGCCTGCCAAAGAATTACAAATTTCACTTCATAAATCTATAAACGTTGTACAGTTAAACAGTCTTAGATCATTGTCCACCAGAAGGCCTCATTGGGAGCTGGATCCTGCTGGGCTGCTCTCAAACGCTCTATTAACTGCTCTAAAAGCACAGATGCTGCTGGACAAGGAAGTAGTTACAGTCAGAGAGAGATTTACAGTAGGCTTAGAGCTCTGTACGATCGACCGATCACCTGCTGTCCCTGAATGTGTCAGGCTAATTTGAGGAGACCATATTGGGTGTGTCCATACTCAGCACAAATAAGAACCCAGAACTAGAGAGATGAGCCTAAACCACAGGCACTTTTCTAAAAGGGGCCTTAATGCTCCAAGGTCATTTGTCCAATAGCACATGTGTAGCATATATAAAAGTGTTCAAAAGTTTGGGGTCAGTAAGATTTTTGGGGTTTTTAAAAAAAAAAAAAAAAATTCAGAAAAGAGGCATTAAATTGATCCAAAATTACAGTAAATACATTTATAATGTTATAAAAGATTTCTTCTTTTTTTTTCTTTTTTAAATGCTGTGCTTTTTAACTTTCTATTTATTCAAGGGTTATTAGTTCATGCAAAAATGAAAATTCTGTCATCAATTGACCCTTCGCTAAGCCACGCCCGAAAACCGCCACTGGCCAATCGTGGCTTAGCAACCGTAACTAGGAGGTCTGTCAAGCTTTAGAGCGAGGGAAACATGCCGACGCGTTGTGCGTATGGATTGTGCAAATCTGATACCCGGTATCCTAAAAGTTTGGACGGTGGGGTGGCATTTTTTCCCTTCCCGAAACCTAAAAGCCAAAGGGGAGAAATGCCGGGCGTGGATCAAGCAGTGTGGGAGACCCATTCACAACTAAATGTCGACAGGATTAACAACAAAAAACCCTATTGCTTGGAAATAATGGCAGTTCTTTGTTCATAATGCATATATTTGAACGTAAAATAAGAAGATTAATGGCAAGACGGAGGCTCACTGACCTACTTTAAAATATATTTCAGCATTTTGTTAATCGACGGCCTACCCCTGAGTAACTTTACCCCAATCCGATCGCGGCTCTCCCGGTGTTAGATTGATGGATAAGCTGTTTGATTTGTAATTATTAGATTATTTTCACATTTCACTTACCCTGCTGTGCATGAACATAGCTGTTTCTCCATTTGTGCGTTTCCCATGTGAATGGTCTGCTAAGGAAGCGGCTGCTGCTTGCGCTGGGACCTAACGTTATAGGCTTTAGCTTCAATTTTGATGAAAATATTCTCTAATCGGTTGCATATTATGTCGTGGATATATCCATCGAATGCATACGGTCCCTTTTGTCTTGCTCTCTCAGATATTTCACCTGTTCGCCAAAAATGACTAATTATCTCCTTGGGAATGTCTGACACCGGTGCATTTACACTGTAATAGATGTGGCAGTCGCGAAAGCTTGACAGGCGTAGCAACAGTAACTAAGGAGGGCGGGGCTTAGCAAAGGGTCAATTACTCACCCTCATGTTGTTCCAAAACCCTCATGTCGTTCCAAACCTGCAAGACTTTTTTTCATCTTCGGAACATAAATGAAGATTTTTTTTAATGAAATCTGAAAGCTTTCTGTCCCTCCATTGACAGCCTACACAATTAACACTTTTAAGCCCCAAAAAGGTAGTCAAAATATTGTTTACCACTTTTATAAAAATATTAATATCCAACACACGTTCCCACAAAACGTCTGCTCTTGCGTCAACACTACACGCATGTGTCGTGGTGCTTTTGTGAATGCATTGGAGATTAATATTTTGTAAAAAAAAAAAAAAAGAAGAAAAAAAATTGTAAATTGTTTTTTGCTAAGTATGTACTTAGCTTCATAGAATTGAGGTTAAACCACTGGAGCCACATGGATCACTTTTATGATGTCTTTATACCTTTCTGGGGCTTGAAACTGGTAGTTGCATAGGCTGTCAATGGAGAGACAGAAAACTGATCTTCATTAGTGTTCTGAAGATGAACGAAAGTCTTTTGGGTTTAAAACGACATGTGGGTGAGTAAATAATAATAGAACTTTTCATTTTTAGGTGAACTAACCCTTTAAGGAATCCTTTTTACTGCATTTTTGATCAAAATACAATACAGCCTTGGTGAGCATAAGAGACTACCGACCTCAAACATTTCAATAGTAGTGTATGTGTGAACATGAGATGCTGGTTCAACGCCAAACATTCTCCTCAAAACCACACGCTACTTCTGGTGCTTACAGGTCTACATGTGTGTTTTTAATTAAGACCCAGATGACTACGAGCCGTGTAAACTGTGTAAATTGATTGTGAGAAGTTTATAGACTTGTTGCACTCTTTGATCCTTCCTTTTGTTTTACAGTACAGTGTTTACATATTCAAGTGTGGAATATGAACAAATATGCATGAATTGAAGCTTCTGTTTGAATGTAAGATGCTAAGAATAATGCACTGTTTTGGTTGGTGACCTTGACAGTAGACAAGAAAGACAAGAAAGAAAGAAAGAAAGAAAGAAAGAAAGAAAGAAAGAAAGAAAGAAAGAAAGAAAGAAAGAAAGAAAGAAAGAAAGAAAGAAAGAAAGAGAAAGAATCCAAGTATGGAGAGAGCTGGTCACAAGAACAAATTCAAAGAGGGAAGTTGAAGTTGTGGTTTTATTAACTCAGGATTGAGTAATATTGAGCATGACAGAGTAAGAACCAAGATAAACTGCCAGAATGGGAAAGAATGTATTGTGGGAGAGAGAAAGGCAGAGTGATTTTTGCTATATATATTACTGAAGAGTTAAGAGAATGCTGTAAGCTTGTAATATTGAATGAAACTGTGTCAAATATGGTATTTTCACATGGTGTTTAAGATTGACACAACCATATTTATCAACAGGTGTGACTGACTATTGTCATCCTTTCAGATATCTGTTCTGTCTGTGGTATTTCCTTCTCCTCCCAAACAAAAGAGGTTTATGGCTCTAAAATTAATGTTCGATATCCATGAAGCACGCACATGTCATATGTACAGTACCATTTAAAAGTTTTGGGTCTGTAATTTTTTTAATGTTATTATAAGAAGTCTCTTATGCTCACCAAGAACTTTCAGCATCATTACTGCAGTCTTCAGTGTCACATGAACCTTCAGAGATCATTCTAATATGCTGATTTGCTGCTCAAGAAACATTTCTTTTTATTATCAATGTTGAAAACAATTGTTTCTGCTTAATATTTTGGTCTAAACTGAAAAAAAAAATTATGTGATGGATAGAAAGTTCAAACAAACATTTATTTGCAATAGGATATTTTGTAATGTTAATAAAAAAAAGAAAAGAAAATCTTACTGACCTCAAAACCTTTTCATTGATAGTGTGATATTTGTTTGTGTTATTCATATTGACCTCTTTCAGTAGTGAAGCAAATAATTATGCTCAAATGACAACAGTAGCTTCAAAAATCATGGACAGTGAGGTCATCACATTGAGTCATATAGCTGAAAAATCATTCCAGACTGGGAAAACGATGTTGTACTTATACACTGAATAAGAAACTATCATCATCAACATCCACTGTCTCCTCTGGTCTTTCCGCAGGTGAAGAAATCGACCACTGATTCCCATGGTCCAGACCCAGTAGACAACAGGTAAGGTGAACACACTTTCACACACATACCTCTCCACTGAAATCCATTTTGGGGGTTATTTATGAGTACCGATGTCAGTGGACTGTGGGAGCGAGTGGTTTTGTACACATAAAGTCAGAGGGAGAGATAAAGAGAGAGGGATGTTAAAGTCATTGAATCTGAGTGGGTGTAAAGCAGACAGCTTCACCTGGATAAAACATGACTGCTTTACTCTGTGTGTTAAAGCACTGTGTACTTTGGGATGTATTCAGAAATTTTATGCAGATGTTTATGCCATAAACGTAGAAAGAGGAGCAGCTCTGTTTTTTATCTCTGATTGCCATTACATTATTATAAGCGCTGTTTTTGTACATGTGTTCTTTGGATTAAAGTGTCTGCTAAATGCTTCAATGCAAAACTATTTGACTTTTTTTAACTTCTTGTATAATTTAGACCTTATAGTAAGGGATGGATGGATGGATGGATGGATGGATGGAATATGTGTACTTAAATAATTTGTCACATTACAGGAACTATTTAAAGGAACTTAAAAAATTAATCAAATGGTAAAAAAAGAAAATGTATGTATGTACACTTAAATGTTGTCCATGTAGTTCTGTACATTAACCTAAAATCCTGTTGAATGTTGAACTTGTTAATTGCAATTTGCCAACCATCCTTATTATAAATAACATTGAAACACAATATATGTACTTCATATAACAATTTGCATATTTGCATATTAATTACAAAATTTGCATATTAAAAAATATCTCATCACCATGAAATGCCAAAAATATTTCTTATTGGTCATTAAATTGTATTTTGAATTGTTTTTATTAAAAAAATATATTTTAATCCTCATGACCTTGAGAATATTAAGCAATTTTTCGTATTAGTGTTTGAAGGCACATTTTTATTTTGCTCCTCATATTTATGAGGGTGGTGGGTATGCTACATGGAATTCTGGTTAAAAGAAAATATAGATTTTAGATAAACATGACCTAGATAAACTGCTTTCCAGGTTTCTGTGGTAAAACCTCATAGAAGATGCACAAGTTGGGACAGATGTTTTCTTTGGCATTGTAAGAATGATAATATAACACTTGCTCATGTCAAACCATCTGCCAAAGACAGGTTTTTTTAGGTGATTTTGTTTAGAAAGGATGCATTTAGTTGATCAAAAGTGACAGCAAAGACATTTATAATTTTTTAAATATTTCTTTTTTTAAATAAATGCTGTTCTTTTGAACTTTGTTCATCAAATAATCCTGAAAAAATGCTTCACAGTTTCCACAAAATAAGCAGCAATTGTTTGCAATATTGATAATAAGAAATGTTCAGCATATTAGAATGAATTCTCAAGGATCATTTGACACTGAAAACTGGAGTAAAAATTCAGCGTTTCCATCACAGGGATAAAATGCATTTATTCTCTCTATTTTAATTTGTAATAATATTTCAAAACATAACTGTTTTACTGTATTTTTGATCAAATAAATGCAGCATTGGTGAGTCTTAGATTCTTCTTTTAAATACATAACAAAATCTTCCCAACCCCAATTTTTGAACGGTTGTGCATATGTATTTAAGAGTTATATTTGTCTGTCGCAGGTCCTTGGAGATGCAGGATCTAACAGACCCCCAGCACTCTGTTAACAGTGGCAGTGACAGCACTTCCAAACTGGACAAGAACATCCTCAGCAACAACATCACGACCAATGGAACCGGAGGTATGAAAGAACGACAAATCAAACAGAAACAAAGAAAGAAAGAAAGAAATTACAAACGTACGTGAGTTAGCGAGTGACATGTTAGCTGATAAGTGGGGTCTTTCAACCAAAGCATTGCTTTGAGTACAGGAAATCAGCTTTACTGCCATACACTCAGTGTTCATCGCTGTGGAGCTTCTTGCTATAATTGAAAGCAGGGTTCAGTCCTGGTGTGTGATGTCCAGATTGCAGGGATAAAGTGTTTTTTGTTCTGGTGGTTTTGGTGCCGTCCAGAGCGGGTTTGTGGATTAGTGGCGATGTTGTGTGTCGAGATGCTCTAAACTCACACTAACCTCAAAGGTCAAACGCTGCATACAGCGCTTAATTAAAATAAAAGAAAGTGTGCGTTTGTATGAGCGTCTTTGTGCTGAAACCTTTCCCAGCACTTCTCTGTGCGTGTTTCAGCAAGAGCCTGGTGCACAGAAAACTATTTCCTGCGTTTAAACTCTCATTTTCTCTCTGATGTCAACTCACGCTCACTTGCTTTTCTCTCCTTGAGGAAAACGCTGAACAAACGTTTTAAGAGAGGACGTTAGGCAAACATACACAAGGCTAAATAGACTCTCAACACCCTAGCAAGTGAGCGCTTGATGTATGGCTATGACTCTGCGATACACACAGGAGAGGTAGTAAAGTTTAGGGACCCTAGAGAGAGAGTGTGTGTGTGTGTGTGTGTGTGTGTGTGTGTGTGTGTGTGTGTGTGAGCTCATCTGTTTTTGACATGTAGCCGGAATAAAACAATAGCAAAAGACAGAGAGAGTAAAAGGAGCAGAACTCAGTAAATCATTTAGATTAGAGCTCAGCTAATGATTTTAACAGCTTGACACACACACATTCACACACACTCTGGGATTGTGCTTCTGCCAAAACAACGACATATTCAACATTCTCCTCTGTCTACCTCATCAGCCCACAGCCTAGACTGAATCCCTCCATGTACACACACACACACGCAAACCGCCCACACAACCACCCACTCACACACACACATCCCAACATGAATCCCACAGCCAATGAAGCCTCATTCATCTTACTTTAGAGGACTTTCACTGTCTCCCTCGCAAGCACACACACATACACACACACACTGATTCAAGGTGTTTTTTTTCTGAACAGTTCTTTGACTGAACCGTCATAAACTCAGTGTGACAAAATATGGTTTTTGAAACCTTATATGGTTTATATGAACTCTGAATGTTAAATGTTTGTTTTAAAGGAAGTGCATTTCATTATAATGGAATTCAATGGGAATTTATCAATTTTTCACTTTTCAAAAATGATTGTATTCTTTACTATTTGTAAAATGTTATCAGTTCCTATTCAAAAAGATCCTATTCATAAAATATGGTATGGCAAATATTTTTATTATACAGTGGCCCAAAAAAATTATTTTTGGACACTTAAGTCACACTTAAAATGTATGAATTTCCATTTGCAAACAAATTATGCTGCTTTTAACATTTGTTTTCGGAACCATTTTGCAATTACAAAGTAATTTTTAGTTAATGTCAGTTCACATAGGTGTCCTAACAGAATAACCACAGGTGTAGATAATTACATTAACTATAAACATTATTTATGTTTGACAACCAAAAAGTATCCAAATACTTTTTGTATTAATTTTGTACACTTGTAAATATTATTTTATCATTTAAAACCTAACAAATGCCTTATCATTTTGCTTGGAAAGTGTGCTTGAAAATAAAAAATATAAAAAATATTTCTTTAAAAATGCTTAAATCAAAATTATATTTTATAGTAATATTATATATGAATTATATAAATTAATAAATTATATTATATAATTTATATTTTATTTATTTATATGATTATATATTATTATATTAGTATAAACTATATTTATTTATTTATTATTATTCTTTAAATAAATGCAATCTAATGACATATGTTTTAAGTGTGACATAAGTGTCCAAATAGTTATTAGGGTAACTGTATTAATTATACTAAGTAATAACTGGGTAACACAGTCCACTATACATCTGACTCCACCCCCAGGAGAGAACATGACAATTCTAAACACGGCTGATTGGCTGCTGGGCTGCAGTACCCCGCCCACTGCCCCAAGTATGAAGAACTATGGTATACTGCATGTGTAGTGTACATATATTTGATAGCACGTGTGTGAGTGTTTGGGTGCAGTGCTTTGGAGGCTCTTGATTTTTCTTTTTTTTTTTTTTTATCAGAAAGGAAGTGTTGCTTCACAACTTAGTCGTACTTCACTCGTTAATTCGATTTTGAGAGGTTTGAATGGAGTTTGACAGCTGACAGGATTTCTCATGTCTTTCTTGGTCTCCCTCTCTTAAAGTTAAGTCCGAGCCTCTGAACAGCAGCGAGGCTGTGAGCTCGGCGGGAGATACTGGGCTGGACACTTACACTGGGTCAGGTAAGACATCCACACACACACACACACGCGCTGCATTCAGAATGCCTGCTGTAATCCTGCTTGGGAAGTTGCTGAAAGCTCTGAGCCCTCAATCTTTGTACTGCCCTTGAGCTAACGTCATCAGAGACACAAACTCTTTATTTAGATCAATGTGCTCACACACACACACACACACACACTTAGAGACTGAGAAACCCTCTGTCCATGCGCTCCCCTGCAGAGAAGGTTGAGGCCCTTGCTTGAGCTGACAGTGGAGTGTGATGTCTCTATAGAGAAAACAACTGCATGTTCGTTTATACACTGTGAAAACGTTCTTATTTGTGTCGTATCTTTTCCAGTATGAATATCTAATTATCTTTAAGTAACTAGATAAGCAAAAGCAACAAAGTAAGACCTGTTTTCAGAGAATATAAAAACTAAGTCATATTTTTTTCTTGTTTTAAGCATAAACCTAAGTTTTGTTTGAGTAATGAAAAAAATATTAATAATGTGTATATTTACCCATTGGTAATAAACAAATGAGGCTTACATAAATATATAGCCTTGTTTTAGAGAATATTGAAAGTATATATATATAAATGATATATCAAGAGAATATATCTATAACTTCAGTGTATTCTCTAAAAACAAGTCTTTTTGTTCAGAAATTTTACAGAACAATAAGGCAAAAATATTGATTAAAAAAAATAAGTGGGATCGAGAAACGCTTCAGTTTAGGAAGGGAATTATGTAGCAAACGGCAAAATTTGTTTTTGATTTTGCATCTCAAGGAGAAGAGGAACAGAGGGAAGGCAGGAAGAGGAAACAAGGATTTTCTTTGATGTAGAAGATTTTTGAGAGAATAGTTCCTGTTTTTTTTCTTCTGCTATTTGTTAAATTGAATCCAGCTGGTGAGAAAGACTGTGAGCTGTCAATCAAAACTGAGCAGAGTGTGTGTTTGGATTTGAATTGAAGGCTCTTGGCAAGTCCAGCACACGTTTCATTTTATGGCTGTGATATGTAATAAATTACACATTCAGTCCAACGACAACTGACATGTTGTACTGTCTGCGGATACATCTCAGTAAACTATGTCTGTGCCATTTTTCATGCAAAAATTATTGTCTCTCTACCAGATTTCTTAACACAATTACATTTCTTTCTTGTGTGTAGTTATAAGCAGCAGTGGATTCAGTCCCCGGCCGGCTCACCAGTATTCACCTCCTCTTTACCCCTCAAAGTAAGACACCTTCACATTTTGACTTATATTTGTACATACAAAAAAACAGTCAGCACAGTGATGAACAAGAAAAATGAACAATGGCGTTTGATGTCAAAAAGGTTGCTGACCCTTGATCTACTCAAATGAAAGCTGAATGTTTTGATTTTGTGTTTGATTGGCAGGCCTTACCCCCATATCCTGTCTACTCCCGTGGCTCCTCCCATGTCAGCCTACACGGGCCAATCGCAGTTCAGTAGCATGCAGCAGTCAACAGTTTACACACCCTACTCTCAAACTACTCCACCCTACAGCCTCTCTACCTATGGTAGATCCTTTTCTATTGTTTACATGCTGATAGATGACATATATACATGTTGTTTATTCTGTTTGTGGTTGTGTGATGATGATAAAATATAGTCTATTTATTACAGATTATGTGAAAAGGCCTTTATTATCAATCCAGTTTGATTGACAGGTCTACTCTTTTGATCTTGAGCTACAGATTTGGGGGTGATGTTACCAGGCATAAAGACAGAAGGAGGGTTGTCACAGACCCAATCAACCCTCCAATCAGGGCTCAGCTACAGCCCTGGCTTTACCACCCCTCAGCCCGGACAGACAGCCTATTCACCCTATCAGATGCCAGGTGAATATGCATGTTACAAACATATTTATACAACAAAGTACAAGAGACTGTAACTGTATTAATAATGTTGCACAACCTCAAATACTGATTTGCTTTTATAACATGGTAAATAAAGAAAACTAAGGACACAAATTTCCAGTTGAAATCATTGTATTAAGCAAATTCATTGAGTGCCATCCTTGTGCTAGAAGATACAGTTGTTATGTAACAAAAATAATGATCAGGTATAAGATAATCTAATGATTTGCTATGTGGATACATGCCACGTGGGTGCACACATATTTAAAGGAGCTACTGTAAAAATGTTGTCATTATTTACATTATAAATGTATTATTTACCCAAGGCACATAAAAGTAGACATTTTTGGAGAATCTTTATGCAGCTCTTGCTAAACAACAGTTTATAGTGACGAGGAGCTGTCAAGAATAAAAAATAAAAACCATATGATTGCATCTAGTTTAGATTTGATGCCTTTTGATTAGCTCTAACATGTGTAACTAAATGTGACTTACTATTTTGAATTCTGAACGTGATAATCAGGGTTATAAACCTTTAACAAAAACTTAAATTATATATTTGAAATAAAGCTGAAATAAAAATATTAGACAAAAAAAAACTTAAACTAAATGAAATCACTGGAAATTACTGGAAAAAATTACTGTAAGTGAATAAAAACTAAGATAAATTATAGAAGAAAAACTGAATAAGAATGGCAAAAGCATATAACAAACAGATTAAATAATAAACTAAAATTCAAATAATAATTTAAAATATATAAAAATAAAAGCTAATTCAAAATATTCATAATAACTATAAAAGTATATAAATACTTAAATAACACTGGTTATAACACTGGTTTAAATTTCAGCCTGTTTCTCACACAAAACTGTTTTTTCAGTCCTTTTTGATGCCTGACAGCTGTTAGTCCCTATAAACTGTGGTTGTATGGCTAGAGCTGTTTATCAATTCTTCAAAAAATAGTGCTTTTGTGTACTTCAGAAAAAAATAAAGGGTTTGAAACAACATGATAGTAATTAAGGACAGTGTTTTCTCTTATTATTTTACTATTTGGGTGTTTCACTTTGGGGTGACATCTGTTAGTGAACATCACGAGTCACACTTATTTTAATGTTGACTCCACTGGATTTTCTCTCTCTCAGCAGGGTCAGGTTTCACAACCTCTCCTGGTCTCTACGCTTCCAACAACTCCAATCCAGGCAACTTCACCACACAACAGGTACAGCCACACGTGCGCAGATGAACGCATGCACACATACACCAATAATAACGTCAGAGTTCAGCAAAGGACTGACGGTCTTTTTTTTAAACAGCCCAGGCCTCTGAAAACAGGTCGCCATCTTTCATCTGAGAGAATTTATGCTTTTAGGACTTAAAGTTTCCCTAAACTTTTATGATTAAAAGTGCTGCCAAAGAAAAGGACCCAACTACACTCAGACTCCCACTGATGAATTTAGCTGTGTAAACAAAGTGAGGTTCTGGCGATAGTTGAAATGAAGGAGTAAGCGGAATTAGGATGAAATGAGAGAGTGAAAGCAGTAGTGGAGTTTTGCTGAGAGCGTTTTACTGCAGCGTTCATGTTCTTGAGCGAGTGAGTCAGTGACAGTTTTAGAGTCATCTCCCGTAAGAGATCCGTCTGTGTCTGTGCATGTAAAACTCTTTCAAAGATACAAGAGAAGTGATAAAAAGCTGGCCAAAAATCTGTGAGTTCCAGTCCTATTACTTTATCTTTTTCTCTCTTTATTGTTCCCCTGGTAAACTCCCTCTCTCTTTATTGTTCATTAATTTAAGAAGAACATAAAACCTGTATTCTTTCCACATTTCGATAAATTATAGGGGAGAGCGGGGCTAGTTGTCACACTCCAGGGTTTTTTTCTCAGGGTAGATTGACTGTATATTGGCTACAAAAAAGTTATTGAATATATCCATCGTTATTGCTTAGGGAAAAAAAGTTATTGAACATTTCCACCTTTATTGCTTAGGGAAGTTTATTCATTGACCTTTTGTGACAACATACCCTGAAAATAATCATAAAACAACTCATGAATTTTTTTTTTAGAGTAGACAAAATATGTTTTAATGATTAAATCCTATACATTTAAAACATGAATTCACCAAACTGAATTAAGAATATAATTCTTATTCTTATCATTCCCTTTATACTTTCCAGTCAGTTTTCAGGTTTGGGTTGAGGTTCGTATTTGTAATTGATGAAAAGAAAAATTATTATTATATTTTCATTTTAAAATATCTTGTTTTATGGATTCAAATTTGCCATCTGTCCATCAGTAATATATATTTATTTTTGTTTGTTTGTAGCAGGAATATCCCTCCTATACAACTTTTGGGCAGAATCAGTATGCTCAGTATTACTCCACCTCCTCCTACGGTTCCTACATGACATCTAACAGCTCATTGGACGGCACAGGTTCAGTCTCAACCTATCAGCTGCAAGACTCCACCCCCATCATCACAGGGCAAGCAGCTGACCTGAATCCAGGTAAACACAAATCAGTTTCAAGTTTTCTCTTTCACTTGAGCCAGTAAGCATCTGCAAACCCAACCTCTTAGCAATGGCCTGGCACCAATCTTAGCATCATGGCAGCGACTTTTGCACAGGCAGTTTTCTTCAGAAAGTGTGAAAATAAAATTTGACATCCTAAAGATCTCTACTCTTGTCTGTTATCTGTCAAACTTGGGGAAATTGCCATTGTAGTTAAGGTTAATCATTCCAATAGAGCAGCAAATGACGCAGTTGAAAGTTAGAATGGATGTTAAAATGTTCTGTTACAGGGCTTTTGGCACGAAGGTGTCGTGTACTGTAGTTGTTGATTATGTTAGATAGAGCGATGGTGATTGGGGGTTTTGTCCAGCAGGCCCAAAATTCAGTGGGGTCCTAGAGCTGCATTTCTCAGTGATTTAGCTTGGCTGCAGTTCAGCAGAGCTCATTACAGTAAACTTGCTCACACGCATACGCACACACACACACACACACACACACACACACACTATATTCTATAAGACGTGCCAGTTTTCCACTTTTATAACTCATGTAAAATGTTTGTTTTTCTTTAATTATCTAAAATAAAAAACAAACTTGAAAATGTACATATACAGTAGAAGCATTGTCACTTTAGATCCCCTGATTAAAATAAAATACTGTGAGAGCAAATCCTTATCTTTATTTCGGCATTATCTGAATATAAAGTATTAGGTGGAATTTTCGTCAAAAAACTGAAAACTTGTATTAAAAAAAAGTTTTATTATTATTAACTTTTTGATTAAGGCACAAACATGCATATTTAAGCCAAGGACCAATCTTTTTAAAAGCTTTAACACCCGGTTTCACAGACAATGTTCAAGACTAGTCCCAGACTAAAATGCATGTTTGAGCTGTTTTAACTGAAAGCTACTTGCTCTGACATATCTTCAAATATGTCAGTGTCATTGTTTTGTCTCATGATGCACACCAGTAATGTTTTTTTCTAAGGCACATTTATAAAAGCTACTTAAATGCCCTAATTGAACTAAGGCTTAGTCCAAGCCCTGTCTGTAAAACCAGGCCTTAATATGTCTCATAAATGTTTCTAGTGCTGCCACTAACGACTAATCTTTCGACTAATTTTTCGATTAGTCGACTAATCTAAACGACTAATTAAAAAAAATTTGTTTCGTTGTGTCCATTTTATTTTGAACTCAACTGAAGGGCCAAAATATAAAATATCACCTGTTGAAAAACATTATGTATTAACAATCTAAGCATAAGTATCTGCATTTCCATTAGGCTATACCATATTAGTCAGAGTCCTAATCTGATCCTCTATTAACAAACATGCATGTATTCATTACTTAAATTAGCTCTTTGTTCTGCCTTAAATTAATACATTAGCTTACTGTACATTTTTATATGTACATTTCTGAAATGCATAACTGATAACATCACTGAAAGCAGGCAGGCACGCAGCTATGCAGCTCGCGTTTACACTTGCGTGCATGCCGGGCCCGTGCCGCGGTTCGCGTGAATGTGAAAGCCACACGTACTCGGGTGCGCGTTTTAACTGATTATGTATTTAGTTAAATAAAAGACATGTAAGGGATGAAAGTGTTGATGATTTACCTTGGATACGAGCGAGAGCGAGTCTGCAGTGTATTCGCGCTTAGCGCGTGGAATCAGGGCAACAAATTTGGAAAAGAGTCTCCTCAAAAGAGTCCGTTTGCAAGCAGCAGAAGGCCACTTTATGCGACACACGCACCTGTGTTGTTCACTCAGCTGTGCATAATAGCACAGAATTAATTTAAAAATAGGCTATATTATATATATATATATATATTGACCCGCGTTCTGTTTTCTATCATGCGCCGTGCACGTTTGCGATGGCGTAAGATGCACGCAAACACACCAGGGTTCGGTAGAATTAAGTTGAGTGTGAAACCAGACCAACGCTGCGGGGGCGCCGGGAACAATCTCACTCGGACCGCAGCAAACGAGCCCAGTGTGAAAGCACCGTCACCTGCCTACGCAATTTTTCATATCAAAGCAGTGAAGGCGGGGGAGGGGGAAGGAAGAGGATGGCAGATTAACCAGCAGGGCGCGCACACCGCACAGACTGATGAGTGGAGGTGAATTACAATGAGCCGTTTGAGGCGGGAGACCAAAAATAAACATGCGGTCAATAGTAAAGGGGCAAGTCGACTAAAAAAATTGGCGTCGACTAATTTGCATGGTCGATTACGTCGACTAAGTCGACTAATCGCGGCAGCACTACATGTTTCTTGGTTACCCATGTGCAGGTGAGTTTGAGGCGGGGCAGAGCCCATCCACACCTATCAAAGAGATGGAGGACCGAGCGTGCCGAGGGGGTGGGGCTAAAGCAAGAGGGCGGGGCAGAAAGAACAACCCCTCCCCAACACCTGACAGTGATCTTGAGGTATGTTCAGATAGATGGATGCATGGATACAAACCTCATAAATGCACATACAGTTGAAGCAGATGCTTAAATCATCTAATGTAAATATACTCTCTCACTACCTAATCCTTGTGTCATCACTGTTTGTTTACTGAGATCAAACATGTGTCTGCATGTTTTTACAGAGGGTGTTTGTTTGGGATCTGGATGAGACAATCATTGTGTTTCACTCACTCCTCACAGGCTCCTATGCACAGAAATATGGCAAGGTGAGAGCAAACACACGTACTATGCACACATTAAACACACGCCTCCCTCCACTATAGTAACAGTAAGTGTCCTCCTGCGATTCCTGATTATTCTTAGTAAGCTGACAATGTGTAAGGTCGTGTCAGTGATCTAATAACAGCAATAAATGGTTAAAGCAAAACCGATTCGCACAGAATTTTGCCCGTTACCCTGATTTCTTTCTTGCTGACATTTTTTTTCTTGCTCTATAAAGCTACCTCATACACTGAAAAAAACAATTTTTACTCAGAAATAGCTTGTAAATTTTACAAATAATTACAAAGAAACAGCAACCAACACATTGAATTAAACATGAAAATTTAAAGTAGAAAAACTTAATAAGTATTTTCTTGTAAAACATACCCCAATAAACTTTATTTACAACTTTGAAAAATGTTTTTTTTTTACAGTCTATATCTCCAGAATGCAATGGTAAAATTTGAATCTTGACCCTAAATTTTGACTCCCTCAACTGTGTGCTTCTATCATAAGCAGAGCACAGATGAACACAGAGTAATTAGATTTAGCACTGTGACGGCCGGACTCAAGGAGTGTGAAGCGTCAGACTTCTTGTGACACCTTCCCTCACTTCTTGTCGTTCAGTTGGTGAGAGACATAGAGACAGCTGCGGCTATTCACGGCTCTGGGGCTATTTCTGCAGGCTCTGTGACGATGAAAACCCTCCGTTCTTAGGCACTCCCGTCAGAGACATTGCACATGCTGTCACGCTCCAGCGCCAGCACACAAGCACACACCGATCTATGAGTTAATCACTGCAAAGATTGTGAAATTACCAAACCTCAAGAGTTCAAAAGTGGGAAACACAGCTCCGCGCCAGTATTTCTCGAATTGTTTATTTTGATTGAAAAAAAAAAAATCACCTCAATTATTTTTGAACGTATGCTTAGATTACGTTTAAACATTTTCAAACAGTTGAATCATCATTTCCAATCTCTGTCAGTTTCGCCATTAACTTTGTGTGTGTGTGCTTTTCTATTCTCGTTCACCATCTCAGCCAATCACCTCTGAGCCAACAAACTCCATCACATATGATGATTTTTACAGCTGGGTGCCCTCCCCCCCCTCTCGTTCTTTCACTGTGTGTGTGTGTAGTTTGAAGGGTGAGAGTGTCTGATGTTCTGAGACAAGTGTAGAATCTGTCATCATTTGATGGAAACGGGGAACATTAAATTCAACAAGTAAAATGCACATGTAATTTGTTGATATTGAGCCAAAACTGCAGAATTAGAGGCTATGTAACCTGCACTCTTAATAACTGGTTTTATTGGTATTCCTCCAACAATCTGGTTAGCATTTGTTCTGTTTTTATAGATAATTTCAGTAATATTTTTTTTAATATATCAATGTTGTATTTTGTATAAATATACTTTAAAAAAAATTATATATCTGGAAAACCCCCAAAATGATGTTTATTTTTATAGACTTGCAATGTTTTTTTCTCTCCCAAAATCGGAACGCATTATGAGGGTTAAATTTAAGTTATTATTAAATTATTATTTCTTCTCTCATTGACTTCAAAATGTAACTGGCAGCAATTATGTCATTTGTCATTTTTGCATACTGAATTGCGTTTGGTCCTCTGTCTTACATCTATTTGCATATTCATTCAAACTTATGATCTATCTTAACTTGTTCTTTTCATATATTTAATCATTTACAGTTATATCTGCCTTTACACGGGCAATGGTTCAATTTTCCATTTTGATGAGTTGTGCGTGTTGCAGTGCATTCTGGGATTGTTTTATCTACAAAACATTTAAAGCTGCCTTAATTTTGACAAAAAAAGTAGTTTAAAAGGTATAATAAATTCGCCTTCCTTTTTGAACAGCCTTTGCATCAGGAGTGTGACTTTGACTCTTTAAAAATGTCCAAAAAACAAAGGACGCACACTGAGTGTCCCGACAACAGCAAAATAGCTCCAATGCAAAATTGTCTAAAACTTGAACTATGCTAGGTTTGTTATTGCTGCTGCTGCCAATGATGATGATGAGTTATCAAGTAAAAATGTCCTAATAATGCATATTTAAATTCTCAGGACCCTCCTCTGGCTGTGACTCTTGGTTTAAGGATGGAGGAGATGATCTTCAATCTTGCTGATACACATCTATTTTTTAACGATTTAGAGGTAAAGTAAACTCCTTTCCCTTTGTCTGTTTAAGTTCTCATTTTTCTTCCAACCAGAGTGTTTGTAACTCTGTGGCCCCCTGCTGGTTAACTGTAGTAACCACACTATGTATTTGAATAGGAGTGTGACCAGGTGCACATTGATGACGCCTCTTCAGATGATAACGGACAGGACCTCGGGTGAGTTTAACAGCACTATAATTTAATTCTTATAACAGTATTTAAACATTGATTTCAAACTATTCTTACATTTAAAGACACCTATTACTCATTCAATGCCCTTAAAGTCAGAACATGCCCTTAAATATGACTGAAAATGTATTTTACTTGTACGTAAAACAAGACTGTTATTGTTATTATCAACAGTACTTACAGTTTTGCCACTGATGGCTTCCATGCAGCTGCAACAAGCGCAAGTCTCTGCCTAGCAACAGGTGTTAGGGGCGGAGTGGACTGGATGAGGAAGTTAGCCTTCCGATACAGAAGAGTCAAGGAGATGTACTGCACCTACAAAAACAATGTGGGAGGTGAGATTTGATTACAAGTACAAATATCTTCAAAGTCATTTTTACAGGATTAATTCTACATTTCGATTAACAGTGCTATTTTTGTATTATTTATATAATATTATATTATTTATGAATATTTTGAATTGTCTTTTATTTTTATATTTTCAGTTTTATTTTCATTTTAGTTTGCATGTTAGTAATTTTGTTGTGCTATTATCATTTTTATTAGTTAACGAATTTTAATACTTGAATTTGAAGTTATTAATCTATTTTATTTTATTTAAGCTTTCAATTAACGAAAATATTTTTTGAATATTTTTTTTATTTTAGTTAACAATATCATCACTACTCCAAAGGTACCAATGGATCACACAATTTAACTTAAAGTATTCAGCATTATGAATAATAATTCAAGCATTCGGGCAATGGCTTTTCCACCATTGTGGAATCCCACAATGCAACGTCATCAGATTTATTGAGTTGTGACAGAAAATAACCAAACCTGCAGTGATTTCACAGTCAGATTCTAAATATTCTGACATTGTATTAACAAAATGCTATAAAGTGTAGTAATATCTTGTAGATTTTTTTTAAAGTGATGTTTTGATAGTTTAATGGTTAAGCAAATCTTCAAATCTTAACCCTAATAGTTAATTCATGAACGATCTGCATTGCGCCCATATATATTCATGCCATAAAACACGCACTAGTTATGAATGTGTGGTTTTGTTCATGATCTTTTTCAGGGTTGCTGGGGCCGGCTAAGAGAGAGGCGTGGCTCCAGCTGAGGGCAGAGGTTGAGGCTCTCACGGACTCATGGCTGACCACTGCGCTCAAGTCCCTGTCAATCATCAGCTCCAGGTCTGTCTCTTCAGCATCATCAGCCTCTACCATTAAGGACTAAAGCTTACGCAGCAAAAAATACAAAAAACAATCTCTCTTTCTCACATGCACACACAGGAGTAACTGTGTCAACGTCTTGGTGACAACGACACAGTTAATACCTGCGCTCGCTAAGGTGCTGTTGTATAGCCTGGGCTCTGTGTTTCCCGTTGAAAACATTTACAGCGCAACCAAAATAGGTGAGTTCTGTTACACAGGTCCATACAGCCGACTTCACCTTGGGTTCGTGTTTTATTTCCATACTATTTTTCTGCAGTCAGGGGTAAAGTAGAGTTCAGTGTGTGTGTGTGTGTGTGTGTGTGTAACATGCTTTGGCTCGCATTAAATCATAAATCAAAACAGATCAGGATGACCTGGTCATAGCATTCCCATTCACTCTCTGTCTATTCATGTGTAATTGATTCTGATTGGCTGATCTCTCATCATCTGCCAGCGTTAAGTTCTTCTTTCGTTCCGCTTCTTCATAAACAGCCGCCTGGGTTTACTCCACTCTCTATTCTGAAACGGCCTATTTGAGCTGATATGTTGCTTCCGGTGATTGTGATTCCTGTGTAAATACAGATACAACTGCTTTTCCTTTCTTATTTTAAATCTGAACTCTGAAAAATGTGCTATTGGTTTCTCAAATAATTCCATGACTAATTACTAAAGCTAAAATATATTCCATTTAATTTAATTTAATTTAAATAAAGAAAAGAAAAAGACAGTATCAGTTCGATTTAATTTAAATGTTATTAGTACTGTTTTCTCTCTTTAATTTAAAATGTCATTTGTACCATTTTCTTTCTTTGAATTTAATTTTTTTTATTTAATTTTATTTAAAAAAAATTTTTAAATGAATATCCATAAAATAAAATGTAAATGTTATTTGTAATTTTTTATGCTTTCTTTTTATGTTGCCATTACACAATTTAAGTTAATTTAAAATCTAAATGTTATTTGTACTTTTCATTTCATTTGCAAATAATTGGAACTCCCACACACTATCAGTTCTTGCAAGTAATATAAAAAATGTTTTATTAGCAACGTTTCGGTCTCACGACCTTCATCAGGCATATACAAATCTTCAAACTCATCCCATTTAAAATAAACACATGACCAATCAACAAAGCTCCATCTGTAGCCACTTAAGCTCATTGAGAATACATAATTAACACATCATAAAGCGTTACCAACCGTAATTATAAACAGTTACAACCATAATTGAAAATATCAAAGTTCGAAAAAAAACAAAAAACAAATAAAAAAAAAACAGTTAATTAATTTCATTTAATTAAAAAATTTCCATAAAAGATTAAATACAAATGTTCTTTGTACATTTTTGTTTTCTTTTTATGTTGCCATTACACAATTTAATATCATTCTTTTTTATTTTACGTTATTGTATTTATTTTCAAATGTTATTTAAACATTTTTGTTTTCCTTTTTTTGTTGTTTTCTTTTACAATTTAATTGAATTTAAAATACAAATGTTATTTATACTGTTTTTTTTTTTTTTTTTCATTGCATTTCATTTCCAAGTGTTATTTGTAAAAACAAAACAAACAAAAAACATATTTATTGCAAAAACATTACTGAAGGAGCTTGTGTTTCAAATCAAATCCATCATCTTCTTCTGTGACTACACCAAAATGCTTAGCTTTCTTGTTGACCCAAAGCCTGATTCCACACAATTACAAATCTCATGCTCACTGTCATGGTAACCGTAAGAACAAAATGTTTGTGAGGTCAGGGTTTGTCTGTGTGCAAGAGGGACTGTCGGTTTGAATTCATGCAGTTTTTTTTTTTTTTTCTTCAAATGGGAAAAAAGCATCTCTTTTTCTTTCTGCTCTCAAATAATCGGGTAGCCTAATGCGGCTTGCTCGGTTCCGAGTGTGTGCTTGTTAGTGTGTGATAAGACTATGCCTTGTTTCCGCAGGTAAAGAGAGCTGTTTTGAACGTATAGTATCCAGGTTTGGCACTAACATAACGTATGTTGTGATTGGCGATGGGCGCGATGAGGAGCATGCAGCCAGCCAGGTAAAATCTCACATCTGACCTCTCACCTTGTTTATGTTGCAGGCAAAGAGAGTTGCTTTGAGCGCGTAATGCAGAGGTTTGGCAGGAAGGTAGTGTATGTTGTTATTGGGGATGGTGTGGAAGAGGAGCAGGCCGCTGCCAAGGTAACGACCCCCAGGTGAACCAGAAGCAGTGTGTGACTCTCAGATTGGACTTCCTGCCTGTGTGTGCTGTAGAGCTTTAGATGAAACTGATCGGCAGCTTGTGTGCTTCATTTATTTCCCCGTCTGTAGTCATCCGCCTCTACAGTGGATGTCAGTAGCGGTTGCTTTTTTCCTCTTATCATCTGAGACTAGCTTTTCTTTCTCAGATCCCAAGCGATCTAGAACAGAGGTATTCAAATTAGGGTTCTCTAAGTTCCCAGGCATCTCATAGGACACCAGTACTAACTCTGTCTGAGATTAGATTCTGATTGTGTAGATGATCCGCTGAGGTGCAGAACCTAAAGACCCAGTTGAATACGTTTGTTCTAGGAAACTACTGTGCAGCATTTCTAAACAAAGTTTGTGCAATGATGTACGTTTTAATGTTCACTATACTGTTCAAAAGTTTGGAGTCTGAAAGATTTAGCAAGGATGCATTAAATTGATCAAAAGTGACAGTAAAGACGGTTACAAATATTTTATTTGATTAGAAATGACACTTTTAAACTTATTCATAAAAAACCCCTGAAAAAACTGTTATGCTCTCCACAAAAATATTAAACAGAACAACCGTTTTCAACATCGATAAGAAATGTTTCTTGAGCACCAGATATCAGAATGATTTCTGAAGGATCATGGGACACTGAAGACTGGAGTAATGATGCTGAAAATGCAGCGTTACCATCACAGGAATAAATACATTTTAAAATATATTAATAGAATACAGTTATTTTAAATTGTGATAATATATTTAACAATATTACTGTATTTTGATAAAAAAAATAAATGTAGTCTTGTTGAGCATAAGAGACGTCTTTCAAAAACATTACAAAATCTTACGGACCCCAAACTTTTGAACGGTAGATTCAAGATTGTTTGCGAAAAGGATGTTTCTGTTTCGCAAGTCTTTAGCTTGTTAGGGTGAAGGATTTGTAAAGGGTTTATTTAAAATTTCTAAATCAATTTAGTTAATAGTAAAAATGATAAAGTTTGTTATATAAAATGAATAATATATACAATTAGATTGTACTGAAAGCACTTTACAAAAAGGTTCAATTTGTTAACATTAATAAATTATTAGTATAATTTACTCTTTTCCTGCCAGTGTTTTTGAAAAAGGTTGCCTGCCACCGCCAGCATTTTTTATCATTTTTACATTTTTAAGTTTTACGGCCCCCAGAATATTTTGTTGTATAAACATTTCATTCGGCATTTTTCATTTCATTCGGCAGTATTATTAATTTACATACCGTATTCATATACTTGCATGTGGCTCGTTTCTGCTTCTTCTTCGCCTGTGTTTTGATCAGGAGATTCTGTACTCTGTCAGAAGGTTTCCTAGCGCCCCCTACTGTATAACAGCGGAAAGCCGGAAATGTCCGCCAATGGCAGGGAAAGAGTTCAAATGAAAATGTAACTAGATTAATAAATAATGTAAAATAATGTTAATTAAAAAAAAAATACAATTTTAATAAAATGAACCCTTGTGTAAAGTGTTACGGTTTTTAAGCTATCTAATAAAAATGGGTTTGTAAATGCTTCACTAAACTCTTTATAAACCCTCTGTAGATAGTTGTGGACTAAATAATCTATCTGAGACTGTTGTTATTATTAATTTTTTTCTATATGTGGTCTGGTTGATGGATCTCTCACCGTGTTTTCAGGAATGAAGAGAACTGTTGTGAACTATAACCAACTTTATGAATAGACCAAATCTTAGTGGCTGACTCTGTAAATGAATGCTCAGCAAAGATATTCCTTACGACTCTTTTTAAGCTCAAACTGACAGTCTGTTTGTCCCCACAGCACAACATGCCCTTCTGGCGGATATCCAGCCACTCTGACCTGCTTGCCCTCCATCAAGCACTGGAGTTCGAGTACCTGTAACACTCGACACCTGTATCATAGGCCTTTTTTTGTACAACTATTTAAGAACAAGAGTACACTGCAATCTCTTTTTATGTTGTTGTTGTTGTTGTCTTTTTGATTATTTTTAAGAAAACTCTGGCTTTTAAGATAATTCTGCACTGTCTTAAGAAGACTAGGACAGACTAGTATGAAGGGAAAATGGGATTATAATGGTCAAACCAGGCTTGTAAAGAGCTTACTAAGGTCTTACGTCACACACACTGCATTTCATGTCTGAATGAGGCGAGTTCTTCCAGGGTTGAGGTGAACCCTTGAAAGCGCATATATCCACACTCATCTACAGGAGCTTTATCTCTCTGTACTGTAGACTTCATCTCCACTTAAACAACAAGCGCTGTACTCTAACAAGGAGCATTTAGAATAGACACACAACTCATGTAAATTATTTTACAGGAACTAGATTAAACACTAAAGGACGCTGTGTTTTCACATGGTATCGTTTTGATTTTGTCTGGGTTTTTTTGTAAGTTTTTGACAAAAAAAGTCTGTGTATAATTTGTTGTGCCTTATAAGATGTTTCGTGTGTCAGTTTTTATTTTGAGAATGTATGTAGATAAACGAAAAATGTAAACAATTGAGATTTTCTTGAGTTCTCTATTTTCTAAATGTAAAAAAAAAAATCAATGTCAATTGGTGTCAATGTCAATACTGGTGCCTCTGAAGGAAAGACATTTACAATCCAAAGATTTTTTTTTTTTATGTGAGGAAACGCTCATTTGTATTTTGATTCAAATCATGACAGATGGAAAGAAAAGGAAAATAAAAGTCAAGCATCAGAGAAAAAAAAATCTTTTAAAGCTTTAATAGGTTTGGCTAATTTTTAGTTGTTATAACTTTAGCATTTTGCTGTAGTTTCATCCTGATGTAACGCTGGTTGCATAGTGCTGAGGTTTCTTATTCAGGTAATGCAAGTCCCAACTACACCATTTTTCAATGTAATAAAAGCTTTTCAAAAGCATGTTCACTTTAACTGAATGACAGACATTCATACTATTTTAAAGCCATGCAATTTGGATTTTTTTTATTTTTGTTAAAGTATTCATGTATTCTTTTTGGGAGCATGCACTGTTAAATACTACAATTGCACAAAGCGTCACAAGAGATGGCGTTAACCCTTTCATGCATAATTATAACCAGTCAGGATTTTCCCGTTTTATTGCTCTTAGGGCATGAAAAACTAAGTTTAATTTTTTTTTTTTTTACACATTTCAGAGATTTTCAGATGTCCTCTTGATTGGAACTGAAGAGATGCTGTATTAAACAAAACAGTAAAAACACAGTATACTGTGTGTATTAACAACCTAATTAATAAAATGGTATGAAATCATGTGAAAACTATAAAATATATACTACAAGATATAATACAGCTTCAATTATTTCAAATGCAACTGAGTTTGTTTCCATTCAACCAGCAGAGAAGAACTTCATACAAGTTGAATGTCACGTGCCTGATTTCAGGACATGAGTAGCTCCATCAAAATCTCTACAACTGGTGAAGGTACAACTCTATGGGAACCCAACTCAGACTACTTATTAGCTGACAATTGTTGTGTTAAAAATAGACCAATGTAGCTCAGCTCTGAGAAATAATCAGAAATTTCCATTGCTAGTTTGTGTTTCAGTCTGAACCTCAAATCAGGTGTTTCCAAATCCCATCTAAAATGTGCAGTGTTGGGGGTAACGTAGACCTCTACACGTGAAAAGTTTAATTACTTCTCAAAGCACAATTGTTTTATACTCATTCTTGTTATTTGGACCTAATGCATTAATAGGATAAAATTTTTCGGGTCCTGAGACTACCACATAAGATGGGTAAATTTTTTTTTTTACCGTTTAAACCACTTCTATCATGATGTTAGTTCAACCAGTATAACAAAAAGTGTCTACAAAGAACATTGCCAACCCTAGCTTAAATACTCAAGAACCAAATGAGATCAGAAGCCCTGACTTTACCTTAAAGTGTTTGAATTTCACTCAGTTTAAGCTCCTACAAACAAATGAGGTTCAGATAAACCCCACATTTTTTATTTCAGGTAATTTGCATGATCTGGTACAATTCCCATGTCATTTAAAGAACACCACCACAACATTTCATTTCCAAAAGATGTTTTATTTGGCGCCTTATTTCTTGGATTTGAAGTACTCCTCAATGACGTCCTTAGCCTGGGACTCTTTGCCGTAGTCCTGCAGATTGACATGAAAACATTAGATACTTTAAATCTTTTAACACGTCAGATCAATGCAATCCTTGCAATAAATAGAAGTAAGCAAAATATAAATCTCCCAGTTATCCAGTAAATTAAGCACTTGTTGCCCTTCTAGGGACCTCGAGAGTCAAAACAGGACCATGAGGCTCGTGTTCAGGCGTTCAATCTTGCCAAGACATTTTTTTTAAAAACAGACACGGGGCACAGAGAGCCAGTATCTGGACTCGACCTGGCTTAAACACCCTAAATTTGAAGCCCAACTTACAGACTGCATAATTTAAGATTAAGGAAACGTGAAGTAAATTAAAAACAGATTCTGGATACGAACCTTGATGACTACACAGCTGCAGCCCACCACCTTGCGGGGTTTGCCCTCTCTGTCGATCTTGCATAAACCGACCCACTCACCAAGCTTCTTATTGTCATCAACCTAAGGAAGAGGACACGGAGACGGTTATATTTTGCAACTACACACCTTTAAGCAGCAATTCAGGCATTTTAATTCACATCAGGCTTGTGGGTGCAAATAAGAAGTTGTCGGCAATATCCAAGAGAACACACTTTACAAAACAAAGCAATTCCAAGAGGGTCCTTGCACCATCGGTGCTCCGGCCCCAATTAAGATTTTTAATGAGCAATAAAAAGAAACTAGATCAAGATTTTCTGAAGGGAAACGAGTGAATAGGCTTCAGTTAATTGCAACCGTTATTAGGATGTTCTGGGTGGTCCAATTCAAAAGAGCCCAATGCCAGAGCTCAGTTCTCACTTTCAATGCAAGCATATGGGGGTTTCTTTGCCAATTTTATAGACCACCAGGACATTGGGTTTCAATCCTGGAGACCCACAGCACTGTATATTTTGAATGTCTCTTAGCGGATACATGCGATTCAGTTTACAGAATGACTCTTAATGTGATAATCTGAATCAAGCGCGTTAAAGTCACCCTGTAGTTAATTGTATTCCTTAACTTATCTTTGATAACCAAAATTATATTTAAAAGTCTTCCTAATTTTCTTCATGTCTCAAAATAGCTTGAATGTAACTACACCATTGCCTCATTTAATATACGCGGATCTATGAGTATGCAAATTACCCGCACCTCCACTCACAGCAGCTCAGAGATCCACTCGTTGACAGGTTTTTGATTCACAGCAATTTTAAGGAGAAAATACTCAGCAATGGTGTTGACATGAATTTGTACATGGTTTGGCTTAAAGCATAGTAAAAACACCACAAAGACAAACATTAAAAGCTTGATTTTCACCACAGGGGGACTTTAAATAGAAGGAAACATACAAAATATGGAGTTCAGCGAATCCCCAGGATTGAAAACCACTGGGCCAGGAAAGAAATTGCTCGTCTCTTCAACGAGCCCAAAAGGGCCCACGTCACTCCTCTGTTCATCTCTCTGCACTGGCTACCACTCGCTGCTCGCATCAAGTTCAAGCCGTTGACGCTTGCTTACAGATAGACCACAGGTTCAGCTCCCTCCTACTTCCACTCACTACTACAAGTCTACATCCCTACCAGAAGCCTACGATCGGTCAATGAGCGAAGGCTCGTGGTACCATCACAGCGGGGCACAAAATCACTCTCCAGAACATTCCACCAGCATGGAACCGTGAATGAGAATGACCTCCCCACCGTCATCCGGAACGCAGAATCCCTGACAGCATTCAAAAGGCAACTGAAAACTCATCTCTTCCGGGAGCACTTAACATAAAAAAAAAAATAAAAAAAATCCTTTCCTTTAAATCCTCGCTTGCCTGGCTTATGCTACTCCGAGCAATGTCTGAACTTGCTATTTTGAGCACTTCTTGCGTTGTTTTTGCCTCTTCACGATGACTCGGTTTAGTCCTCAATTGTAAGTCGCTTTGGATAAAAGCGTCTGCTAATAAAAAAAAATCTATATAATATATAATTGTAAAGCCCAATTTATACTTCTGTGCCGAACTCACGTCGTAGGCTGTGTAGCACGCGTACCCTGACATGCATCTCTCCAAAAATGAAACAACGCATCAATTCTATGCAGACTGCAAGCGCTGTGATCCCTCCCTTGGGTTTCAAATGCATGTGTAATTGCCAAGTGGCAACCTCCCTGTCTCTCCCTTGAAACCAACACGGAAGTGAATTAAACTGCAATTCATCGACTGACCACTTGAGGCAGGCTGCAGAAGTGAGTCAAATCTGCATTTCCCCCATGTTAAAATGGCCAACTTTACAGCAGAAAAAAAACATGTTTACAGCCTGGAGCAAAAAGTGGTTTTGGTCTTTATAGCTCATTTTGCCCTTCATGACAACTGTGAGGGGGGTGAATTTTTTTTACAACTCATCCGTTTAAATTATATTAAGCCTGCATAATTAAGGGCGTGGCCACTTGAGTGACATGTGGATTGCGGCCGTTTGTCTGCTAACGTCACTCTCAGCTAATTCCAGCAGCTGCTGTACTTGCCATCACTGCCGTGTTTGTGCTTTTTCCGGAATTATTTCATACAATTTAATACACGCATTATACCTTCGCCCACTCTGTTGGATTCCGTTGTTGTCATGTATGGAGAGTAGGGCTGTAACGATACACCAAACCCACGATTCGAATCACGATTTTTGACCCACGATTCGATTCGTATCGCGATACTATCACGGGGGCGGGGCTTGAGGGGGCGGGGCTTGTGGTGAAAAGAGATTTTGAGAGAAGAAAAAAAATACCGGTATTTTTATTAAATAACATTAGGAAAAACCTGTATAAATCTAAACACCAAAGAACAATAATAACTATGCAAATTATTAAACTATACTAGGCAGTGTAGGCTGCTGCTTTTGGGTTGTGTTCTGTGTTCCAACTAAATTGATTTCGGGATGGTGCCGTAGGATATGCATCTGCATGTTGGACGTGTTGCCGGTCAATTGAGGATTAATTTAATGCACTTTCTGAGAATTTATATTTCAAGTTTTGGCTGCAAATTTCACGTCCATAATGCTGAAATTGCCAAATTTTAAATAATTTATCCTCAACTAGTTTTGTGGTGTAGGTCTACGTATTTTATAATGTTAACTTCAAATAATACTAATAGTAATTTAAAGATGTGGTACTTCTCAGGGCCTGCATTTTTTCCAAACAAAATTATTACATTTATCTTGCCTAAATGTTTACGCTCATTGCATTTTTACAATGGGGTAATGTTGTTGTTAAGAATTTACACATCACAAGGAAGCTGGATTTAAATTGTTTAATTAAATTTAAAAAAGTAGCACAAATAAATACAATAGAATAAAGATACAAATAAAGACAATTAAAGAGAAAAGTTTTTGAATAGGTCTAACACTAGTATTCACATACAGAAACTGAATAAAGTAATCAAATGGAAAATAACACTGGGTAGTATTTTAGTCCTGAATAAATTAAATACATAGGCTATTAATCCTGATTCCTTTAACTTAAAGCCGTCTTTTGTTGTTTTGACAACAAAATTAATGACAGACACATATGGCTTCCGTCACTTTAAGAGCTAGTGCACGGATCCTGTGTTCATTATACTGGCATGCGTTTTATGCCTATTAAAGACAAAACCGACTATGTTTAGAGTATAGCCTACTCACAAAGACCGAAATTGACAATTTTGCGTGTTAAAGCAATATAATCCGCGAAAAATAGTTACTGGCCAGCTGTTTTTGAGGCGGATTTTCTATGAATGTGCGCATAGAAAATAATCTCTCAGAGAGCGCGCGAGCACTGATTAGTTTAAAATTGCTTGAATGTTTAAACTGGTAAGACTTAAAAAGACTTTTACAGTCTATGGTCCCGACTCCAAAACGCGAGTGTGTATTATCGCCGCATGCAGCGCCTGCCTTGCACAACACATTATGAGAGAAGAGATAGAAGACGCGCGGCACCGCTGAACACTCACGCTGTTTGTGAAATTGCGTCTGGAAGATAGTTGTTAAAAGAATGATTTGATTTTATTATCTGTGTGGATTACGATTGCGGGAATTTCCCGCATTATAAATGGGAGACCTGCGGGAATGATTAGAATTATGCGCAATACCCGCAATCCCGCGCCGAAATTCGAGCCCTGGTTCTGGACAGGAAGGATAACTCTGGGAGTTGGAAGGGGTGTGATCGCGATTCTGCCTTCTCACATCGCGATACAGGATCGTGGACCTGAGTATCGCGATTTCGATTTTATATCGCGTATCGTTACAGCCCTAATGGAGAGAACAACCAGCGCTGTATTTCCAGTTGTTTTCCTCGCATGCACTAACGTTAATGGATGTCTGACAATTTCCTTGCTAAAAAAAAAAGTCTATAGAGACCACACTCGTTATGCAGTACTGCTGCTCTCACGGAACATATGCTTATTTAACTTGTGTTAAATAAAAAGTACCGTCAGATGAAATCCTGCAGGTATCAGACAGTCAGTGCTTTCTCTCCGTCCATGCAGTAACGTTAAGTTAGATACACAGTCTCACTTTTAGTTACGTCTTTTAACTATTATAATATTTTGAAGGGCAAAAACATGAACTAAACTGTTGGCTTTAATTCTTCAATCAGCTGTCACTTTAACACAAGGCCAGTAGCTCCACCCACGTCGTGCCTTTTTACCCATTTTCTGTTATCCGGTAGTGACGAGAGGTGACGCGCTGCCAAAATGGTGACGGCCAGCCCCGCCCACTTAAGGCTTCAAAAACGCTCTTCAGAAACCTACGGGTGACGTCGCGGACACTACGTCCATTTTTTTTTTTACAGTCTATGGTAATTGCACATCAACATGGACAAAGACCTAGAACTATAAATTAAAACCAACGCGTAGTCTACAGCGTAGAGGTGATAAAAATCTCTTGCAATAAGGACTTTTAATGATATGGGCTAATGCTTAAATTCTGACTCGATGATTAAGCAATAATATATCAATGTTATTCTTATGGCGTTCCCACCTTGATGAGGTTGATCTGATGCTCAGCACAGAGAGCCTCCACCAGCTTGACATACATGGGCTCGTCACAGTTTGCTGCCAGGACGCAAAGATGAGCCTGGCGCCTGTGAAAAGAACAAAGATCATGATGACCTTTCAATCTCCTCCAACAGGTATGAATGACACGTCAACAGTATCTCAGACAGAAATTGGGTAACGAATGGCAGTTGTCCTCAGAGACTTCAGAAGAGGGAGCCAAATTATCATCATAGACACAAAGCAACATCTTAAAGATTTTAAGTTACTTCTTACTTGTCGAGGGCCTTGGCGGCCTCACGAATACCGCGGGCAAGACCGTCGTGGATGAGCGCGGTCTTCAGCACTTCAGGCAGAGCGGTGTTGACATCCATCACACCTCCGGCACTGATGCTGTGAAACATACAAAAGATTGTTATGGTGTAAAAAGAGTCAGGCGTGTGTGCGCGAGTGTGTGTTTAACGACCTGCGGCTTCTCAGAATGATGTCTCACTCATAATTAGAGTGAAGGGGTATCCGACTAAAGATTGAAAGTTCATCATAGCCGAGGTCACCCTATAAAGTTACTACCGCTACTAGTAAGTAATTTAACACATGGACCAACACGGAGTTGATTTAGAGGTTACAGGCGTGTGTGTCACTCACATATACACAAACGCATAAAAACATACACATACTTATTTAGTGTGGCACAAAAAAAGAATGCATTTAGATATGAGGGCCAATATTTACGGTTTAAAGAAAGTGAATTGGACTTAAGTTATTCCGTTAACAATTAAATTAAGCCAATCCTCGCAACTAAATCAATGCTTCAAAAAAAAAAAAAGTAACAAAAGTCACGTGTGGAGTAACAGGCAACAGCCTCTGGTCAGCGTTTACTTTCATTGTACTACCCAGCTTATTCTGTTATTACTCAACGGAATAAAGTCACACGGCTTTGAAACATGAATGCAAGTCAAAACTAAGTTTAACAGTCACAGGTATTCAATATATTTTCTCTATAAAAATGTAACTATTGCATACTTAAAGTGTGGATGCATCATTACTATAGCGCAGTGAGAACACTATCACTCACCCTTCCTCGGCCATTGTAGATTAGCGATGGATGAAAGGATAGATTTCTGAAATAAAGGCATAATACGATCGATATATTAATATCCATTCCTTCCGATACATCTTTGAACACTTTAAAGACAGGATGTCAAGTATTTAAGACCGATTCAGTCAGAGATTACAAAAGCTCGCCCTACCTTCCCTCTGACTGCGGGTAAAGAGAACGTCATAACGTCGACAACATTGTTTTAAGCGCAAAAGGCCCCGACCGACGGTGTCCATCTCACTGCCTGCATGGAGGATAGCCACGCGGAAATCTTTTTGTGGCTTTCAGGCTAGAGTTTGCTTGTTCTATTTCAGAATTGCTGTTTTGATTTTTTATGAAGAAAACATATTGATCAGTATTATTGAACGCCGTTTTAATACTTCTTAAATTCGATGGCATGGACAGTAGACACCTTAATCCACCACTAGGGGGCGTTAAGTACACGGTATATAACATTGAACGCCATTTTAATACTTCTTAAATGCGATGACATAGACAGTAGACACCTTAATCCACCACTAGGGGGCGTTATGTACACGGTATATAATACGCGCCACAATATTTTTATTTTTTATATGTATACAGTATATATTTACATTAGTATATTGGTTCACTTAAAACACACTTAAAATGTATACATTTTCTAGACCTTTGAGCCATTTTTTTTAACTGCTTCTAACTAGTGTTTGGATGATTTTAATACACGTGGTAAGTAAGTGACCACGTAACTTACTTGTTGGGCGCACTGTAATTCATGTACTGTGTAATCTCGGTGGAGAAAAAGAGAGAATCCCCTCATGCAAGTTTAGGCATGCCACACTGATATATTTTATGGTGTGTGTGAGTGTGTGTGGGAGTGGAAGAAGTTCTTGTGGTAGGTGGGGCTGTCAGGTAAACTGTCAAAACTTGCTTTCCTGGTCCTTGAGTTGGCTGAGTTTACTGTTTTTAAACGCTCACGCAGCTTACTGAAATACTTCAGCAGCCACTTCTATTTTCAACAAACCTTTTGAATTGATCATTTTAAAAAGATGTCCGTCACGGTGTATTTCAGCAGTGTGAGTGGCTCTAGAGAGGTGTGTATCTGTTTGTATTTGTGACTTCTCTGACTGTCTAGCATTTGATACTCGCTGTTTGAAACTAAACGTGCTGAATGATGACATGAACTTGTCTGTTTTATGTATTATATGTTTATATATTATTTAACGTGCTAGACAGTCGTCTTTATGTCAAATTACATCAGTGAAGAAGTTATCTCTACAGTGATACAAATGTGTCCTCTGGATTATGTGAAGACTTTGTATGTGTGTGCGTCTGTTGAAGGATAAAACATTTCCGAGGTGCTGAATAACATGAAGATTTGATGTAAATAACAGATATTTGGGGATAGGTAATTTCTTGTCACATGTCTTAAGAAAGTGTGTTGTCAAAGGTACATTGTTTTCCATCTGTTTCTTCAGGTAAAGCAACATCAGTCTGAGATTTTCCAGTTCCTGGATTCCAAGAAGATCAAGTACCGTACTTTGGACATCACAACAAGCACTGATGTGAAGGAGGAGATGAGGAAGAAAGTGGGAAACCCCTCAGCGATGCCCCCTCAGGTCTTTAATGGGGACAAATACTGTGGGGTGAGTCTCATTTTGCTATCTTGTTTTTGATAGTGGCCTGTAGATTAAAGGACAGAAAGTACTCTCTATTTTAACTGCATCAAACCAACCTCGAGGGAAATGGTCAATTGATTTGATTTTATGACAAGCTTTAGACGGTCACCACACTTCTGCACCCATCTACTACACTTTTACAGCAGCGATTCCTTTTAAACAGTCTGAACCAATTTATCATTATTTGTTATTTCTTATAGTTTGCAGAAGTGTTATATTAGACCTTCATTGCTATGTTATCTTTAAAAATGGCAATTGATGTCATGATAAAAATCAATTCATATTTTAATTTGCATTCATATTTTCATTTTAACATCATTACAATCGTTCAGATGAACGTTTAGAATGAAAATATTTTCATTTGAAAAAAATGATTTTGCATTACACATGAAACTATCTATTAACTATCTACTAACTATTGAATCTATCAAATAATGTGACTAAGTTCAGTATGCATGAGCTTGTCTGTTAATTATATCAGTTCTAAGTTATGGAAACACAAATAAAATATTTCCAGAGAATGACACTTTTACAGTTATTAAGAAGAGCACACAAAGGGCAGGCCATGTCCTGTATTAAAGCATAAAAAAAACATGAAAATATTCCAAACAAATACTTGTATGGGTTTTGCAACAAGTGTTTTGAACCACTGTATTGAGTCAGTAACTGGGAGATACAAAGCAAGTTTTTGTAGTGTATGTGTTAAGGCTATTAATTGTGTTGCACAAACAACACTTAAAACAAAAGCCTTTGCATATAGACACATGAGACCTGTCAAGCTTGTTCACTTTCTTCTAAACAAAAACACACCCTTTAAAACACTCCCATCGACTATAGATGTTTCCATTGCTTGAAGTGCACCAGTGTTTTTTTGTGATCTCCTGCCGCCCTGGGGAACATCTTGACATTCTCTTATGATACTCAGAACAGCGCATACTGCCCACAAATGAGCAAATAAGCACACAACTCAGATTCCAGACATGCACTGTGTCTGGGTGTACTTTACCACAAATGCCTGAGCATTAGTGAGGCGTTCATGTCTTATTCTTTCAAAGGCACATTTTTATTTGTGAAAACCATTAAAAAGCATATTTTATAAATATATATATAAGCATATTCTGTGTTTGTGTTCATAGGACTATCAGAAGTTTTTTGATGCAGTGGAGGATGGGAAACCAGAGATATTCTTCAAACTCTGAGCTACTATAGGCACACTGCACTAAATCCTTGCATTTGTAATAGAGATTTTTATATGTTAAGGAAATGCATATTTTGCACCATTAAATGTAAAAAAAGAAGATTTTCTATAAAGTGTATCTTTACTAAATCTCATCACATTTTGGAGTAAAGATGAGCAACTTTCCTATTTGTCCACTAGGAAGCAGTGTTAAATCTTTCATTACTATAATTCAGTGGCCATGAGTTTTTCCTCTTAATTAAATAAATAGTAAGTCATGGCAACACAGATTGGACATGTAAATGCAGTTTATTCTGGGAGGGAATAGTTTTAGCTGAACTTTAGCTTTCTAATTTAAAATGATCTTTATATATAATTGTTTATGCATATTTAATTATGTTGAGATCAAGCAATATTTGGCAGACCTGCATGTTGAAGACTCTGCTGAAGACATCTTTCCTGTGTGTCAAAAATGTTATGTTGTTTGAAAACTGTATCCATTTTTAATAGTATTCAATTCATGAGTAGCAAACATCTGTATCTATTTATAGAGGAACCATATTTTCTCACGCTCCCTACATCAACCGCTTATACTAGCTAAAGCAAAACTGACACATTCAAAGGCATGCTGGGATATCTTGAGTGTTCCAGTAGTTTTTTTTAAAGGTTATGCAGTCCATCCATATTATACTATGACAATAGCTTATAAAAGTATTTGAACAATTAATCCAGGACAACACTCATTATGCAAAACAATTGATTTAAATTAAAAATAAAATAATTAGGTAACACTTTACAATAAGGTTCATTAGTTAACATTAGTTGACAACATTAGTTAGCATGAACTAATAATGAACTGCACTTATACAGAATTTATGAATCTTTTTTAATGTTAATTTCAACATTTACTAATACTTTATTAAAATCTTGTTAACATTAGTCAATGCACTGTGAACTAACATGAACTAACAATGAACAGCTTTATTTTTTATTAACTAACGTTAACAGAGATAAACAAATACAGTAACAAATGTATTGCATGGTTAGTTCATGTTAGTTAATACATTAACTAATGTTAACTAATGAACCTTATTGTAAAGTTTTACCAGAATTAAAATTTGTATTTTGTTTTACATATAGAATGCCACTTTGTTTGATATTTTGTTTTATGCAATATTTTTGAAATGTCAAAATGCATTTTGGGGCCACTGTGCTGAGAAACACAAGAAACCATCAGCTTTTGAATATACTTTATTACAAATTAGATACATTTATTCATTTAGGTTATGAAAGTAAACAACAGTAACAGTACATATAAAGGAATGACTCCGTTTTACAGAATGTGTGTGTATGTAAGACAAAATGAGCATAAAACGTAATTGTGTCCTGAGAATGGTGTGTGTCTGCGTAAACATAAATGCAGTGCTCATTCATGTGGAATCATTTAATGACAGGATGGGAGGAGCAGAGCAAGAAGTGAACATCATAATGAATAGTAAATGAAAATGCAGAGAAAGTAGGTATGGGAAAGTGTCTGTGTTTTGTTTTGGGCCCAAGTGAGTTCCACATAAACAAGTAAATCAATGTTCTCCCAAGCTCTGTAAGATAGAAGTGAATATATAAGCTACATAAACGGGTGAGCTGAAAGTTGAGGCATCAGTGTTGTACATGCTACTATACCCCTGAGAAGAAAAACACACATTATCAGACAATTAAAGAGGAAAGACTTGGATAACCTCAAACAAGACACGAGTTCTTTTTTTCCACCAGAAGGAACAAAAGGCTGTAGGAATGAGATCTGAAATTCTGATAATAAATCATAAAGTGTTCAAATACTGATTCAGGACCAGTTTTACTCAGAGAAGCCCTGAAAAGCCATTGCGTTGCATGGAAACACTGAGCTCAGATCAGTACTGTTACACTGAGATCTTAATGCAGGTCAGGATTCTATTTCCTGTTTTGGCTTCTGGTCTGAACTTCTTTTTACAAACAGATCAAAGCCTATGGAAAAGAAAACATTTTACCGGATTCTTTTGCTGTATCCCTACATTTCCTTTTGGCCATCTGTCTGAACTCCTTAACAAAGAATGATTTACAAGAGACTTGTACATGCAACCTTGCATACTTGTGATTTTTTTTGTGTTGATTTCAACAACATGTCTTACACGCAAACAAGTTCACTTCCATCCTTATATCCAATTTAAAAAAGAAGAATAGGCTTTTCATGCAACACGTACATCAAACGAAACCAAACATAACATATACTGTAAATAATTAATTAGGCCATAGAAAACATTTGTAACCACCCTGTGTATGTGTTTAAACTGACAGAAGTTTCTTAGGAATAGCTGGGCCGGAGGGCAGCAAGTGTTTTGGCAGAATGCATTGTTGGCAGTGAGGGCTTCAGACCAAGGGACAAGAGTTACATCACAGGAGAAAGAGGCAAAACCACAGTTTCAGTCTATGGAAATGTCAATGACATGGTTCAGGATTCAGAGTCCTGCAGAGAACAGAATTTAATTCAAATAGATGTTAATATAACTGAGTATAGCAAGTAAACTCATGAACTATATGACATACAAAAAAATCACCCTAATAATCAGTATGTTGTCTGGCTGTCCTGTAAAAATATCTATTTTGTTTTAAGAATGTTTCAATTTTTTTTTACTGGACAGTGAATTGATTTAAAGACAGGTGGGAGTGTACCTTTACAGAGGGCACACGGAGGAATGAGAACACTGTGTTCGTCTCTTTAGACTGGAAGAAATCTTCGTAATCCTGAAAAATAATTGAAAGATAATGACTGAGTAGAGTTTATAGCAACAGCAACTGTGTTTATTGCACTGTTTGTCTTTAAAATTGGATCTCTGCAAAACATCAAACTAAACCTACTGATTCAGATGATACAAACTATGGCATTAAACATCCGATAACATGACAAATTTTCTTAATATATTCCTTTTTAAATAAATAATAGCTCTAAATGTAAAACCTATTAGAAGTGTCAAATGTGTCTTGCCCTCTATTTATGTCAAACAGTTAATCGCTGTGACATGTTGTGAAGGAAGTGGATCTACTGTTCTGATTGGCTAAAAGAGGTGCTGGGGGCGGGGTCTGGGAGTAATCAGGATTATTGTGAGATTAGATCATTTGGGCACTCAGCAAAATCCAGCCATTACTGCCATGAGTCATTCACCAAATATACAAAACCTTACCTTAACTCAAACGTTGAGTGATGAATCATTTCTAAATTAAGATTCAAACTCATAAACGTCTTTCTGATACTTCAGCCATGTATGGCAAGAGTCACGGTGACATATTACACTACAAATCTAATTAATAAATATTAATTATGTGAGTATGTGAATGTGAATATTAAAGTGTGTTTTGCCTGCAAAATCTGTCTTTTAAAAGAAAAAAAACCTTTGTAAGAATTAGGCATGAAAATGCCTTACCCTTTTTTCACTACCTTATATAAGACACCTCATGCTTTAATGTGATTGGCTAGAGAAAACACAATAAATACTACACTAGAATGTAACTGGCTGAAAAAAGAGAGCAGTGCTGCACAGTTTACATCATGGATTTTTGTTTACATGTATTGATTTTTAATAAACATCCTCTCAAACCCAATGTGTTCATTGGCCAGACAGAGAGCTTATTATTGATTGAACTATTTGAGAGAAAGAAGAGTATTACTTCAGCAGACCCCTCCAAATCCCTGAGACATTTTACTAAGCCAATTTATACCATATGAATTAAGGTCTGTAGTATATTGATGAAGATATAACCATTGTACGAGTATCTATTCAACAATAAATTAGCTTCTGATAGAAGATCATTGGTTAATATTTGAGCAAGTTAGTTGACATAGCAAGCTTGTTGATTTTTTTTATTTAAAAGAATGGCACATGTGAGGCAGACTCACGCCACAGTAGTCATCTCCATTGAAGATCTGAGGGGGGAGAGGATTGCCCTTTTCAGGTCGTTTCTCCTCAGGAATGTTCCGGTACATCCAGAACCTCTGATCCTCCAGCATAGTGATGTCAACCTCCTCAAAGCTGATTCGGTTGGCCTCCAAAAATCCCACGATGGCTTGCTGGTGTTTTTTCACCTGAGGAATCACACAGTGAAGTTCTTCGGTCAATGATGATCTGTGGTAGTTCTTGAATGATCTGTCATTAAGATAATTAGGGCTACTCACAAATTAGAACTTGAGTATGAGCATGTGTGAGTATTTGTGCATTTGCATGAATATTTATTTGAGTAATTATTTATTCAAAATTGGGAAGTGGAAGTGGTGTAATCTTACGGAAACTCTGCAAGAGTTACTACTGCAGACACTTAACTTATCACATTATTTGACACATTTAACTCTGGTTGTGTGTCATGCAAAATATATTTTAATAAAGTAAAATTAAAATGTGATATTATTTCTTTAATGTATTCATTTGAATATTAGCCATTTAGCATTTTTATATTTATCACCTATAAATTGGTCCATTAATGACCATGTTTGGACTGATCATCCTTGTACTTGTCAGCCTTAAAACATTTTTAATTTAACAGGGTTTAGACTTACAGTATAGTTATACATTTTCGTGTGCATACGTGCTAATTTGTCTATTCTACAAACATACAGATGGACATTCCCATTAGCCAGATGTAGGTGGAGAGTATTGGTCGACAAAGAGGGATTAATTTGAAAGTAAATGGAAAACATACTGCTGAAATGTACACACCTTGAAAATATTTTCCATAAAACATTTAAAGCAAATCAAATTTAACACAGAAAACAATGAAATACTTTGTGTGTCATCGTGCTTGTTGTGAGTGTCCATTTGTGTGATTTAATTATATATATATATATATATCTGTTCTTTGTCTGGAATCCTGTTAGGTTCTGAATCCTTCCCCATTAACATTAAATAAATATTTTGTCCTTATCTTACTCACCTGTCTGTCACCATCTGCACTCACTTACTGCCTTTGTACTATGTTTAAAAACTCAATAGATTTATTCCAGTGCAACAATGCCAAGAAAAGCAGATCCTTCATTATAATAACACAGTAGACTTGAATAGATGCATCAGTTTAACATTTAAAAAGCTATAAAACTGAAAAGTATTATTAAACGTATATTAAGTAAAAAAAAAATACTGATGACAGAATGTCCATTTATAGCTTAAACTATCCCTTTAACATAAACATGTGTGTACACCCATACATATTTAAACACACACACAAACGTAGGGTATGCAATTTTTATCAACACTTTTTGTTATTGTCATATATCAGTTGTGTTTTGGAAGTTTCAGTTTTCATGGACTTTTAGTTTGTTTTCATTCATCACATGTGTTCCTTTGTTTGAGTTTTCCTGCCAATCATCAGTTCCCTTGGACACTAATCATCACAGCTGTTCCTCATTTAGGTTATCACCATGTGTATATTAGTTCCTCGCCATCTCTCTGTTTGTCTGGTCTCATTTGTGTTAGCACTGGTCTGTATCTGCCTGGTGGATGTTTATTAAACTTTGCATTTGAACTTATCCTGATCTTCTTCATCTGTCTGTCTACAATCCTTGCTTCTTCCTTCACATCCTGATAGCAACCAACAACAGAAGTATGTACATATATCTTCTGTGCAAGTCTCAGGACCAAAACATTATTTTCCAATCATTGCATTCGGTCCGAACACAATGATACGATGTCCTACCTGTCTGTCAACACATGTATCTCCGCGCATCACATGTCATCAGCGTGTTCTGTAAGGCAGAGATGTAGACACACAAGCTGTGTTTGAAATCGTCCCCTATGCTGCTTTTGCATTGAAGGGGGTGGACTGAAATCCACTGTTGCTTCAATGTATATGCAATGATGAGTAATTATAATCGAGGTATTAATCAATATTTTTCCTTCTACATATTAAATGAGTTGAATGACTTCTCTAGACTTGTGAGATTTTACTTTGTTATAGAAATTACCAGTGTGATTACTGAAATGTTCTTTTCATGTATTCTTTAATGTCTGTATTTGATATCTAAATGCTGTAACAGTCCTTGCTTATTTACCCCAGCTTCCAGAAATGAAATAGGGATTTGTTTTTTTTTTGTTTGAGAAAGGTCTCCAAAGTGTTAAAACATAAAGGGGTCATTGAAGCCAATAGTTTAAGGGACCATTTCTTAGTTAAAGTCTTACTTCAGTTAGACCAGGGTTCCCCAAACTCGGTCCTGGAGGGCCACTGTCCCTGCAGAGTTTAGCTCCAACCCTGATCAAACACACCTGAGCAAGCTAATCAAGGTCTTCAGGATCAGTAGAAACTCACAGGTAGGTGTGTTTGATCAGGGTTGGAGCTAAACTCTGCAGGGACAGTGGCCCTCCAGGACCGAGTTTGGGGAACCCTGAGTTAGACTAAAGTTTAGCTATCCTTGAGAGAAAGAAGGCATTATCTTGATGTTTTGAGACGACTCTCCTGTTTATAGTTAGAGCCTGGCCAAATCCAACCTTGGAAAAGCAGTGTTTCGGTGTGTGTGTTAGTCTTCTTGGTTGCAGGTTAAGGAACCACTGCCATTATTGGAGATTGACTGAGTTGTTGTTCTGGACATGCTGGCGCCCAGCAACCCAAATCTGCGACCTGGAAGGTCATGACGAGCCTCTGAGTCTTATCTGCATAATCGATGGAGATATGCTTCCGTCTATCTGTATATGTGTGGAAAATTACTGTGTCTATCTATTTCTTAGCCAATGAGAATCGTTCAACGTGTAAGCAATGACGTAGCTTAGGCCTTGGAAATGTTATAACTGCTGTGTTCTTTGTAACTGTAAGCGAGGCGGCCTACGAACTCCTGTGTGAGTCTTGAAGCTGACTTCTGCTGATGAAACTGCAAACTATCTTCAGTAAAACTTTTCTTAAATTTTTTATAATTCTGACTCCGGGTCTTCATTCTTCATATCTGGTTCTGGGTCTTTAACTGTACACCCCTTACAGCATAGTTTGTGTTTGCTGTTTAATAATTATTTGAAACTTAGCAAACTGGCAGCTCCAGTAGTAAAGAAAACTTTTATCTGGAACTCTGTCATGGAAACTATGTACAACCCTTAATTAAGCAATGTAATAATAAAATAATTTATACGTGTATGATATTACGCTGTACCCACATTGGACCAGAGGTTTAGAAAATAGATGGATGATTCAGCTGCGGGCGCTATCTTCTGGTCAGACACGGGAATTCATTCAGTGCGACCCTCAAAGTGCATTGTGGGTATTCTTTAATCATTGAATGTACATCGGTTGTACACTCGTTATTGCAGTGCATTATGGGTGAATGAGTGCACTCGATAAAGTCCACTATGGTTATGAATACCACTAAAGATGGTTGTTGTCCCCTAAAATAGTGCCCTATTTAAGGGTATAGGCGGTGTTTTTGGACACAGCTACAGTTACCGGGTGCCATTAACAAACAGCCTTTTACAGTTCCTTCTGAACCAAAACAACAAGCTTATGCTGCCTTCAGTCCATGTCATAACTGTAATTACAAGATGGCAACCCGTATCATGTGGTACAAGTAAGATCTCTGTAAGTTGTTTACGTTCATTATTATTGCAATGTTATGTGATTTGAGACATGAGGTAGTTTAACGCCATCTCTCATGATGCTTTGCAGACTCTGCTTTGTGCGTTCATGTGTTTTGAAGGAGGAGTGGCTTTGGAGACACTCTGAAGGGAGGGAGGAATCTTATGCTTTCAAGTTCAGTTCAGTTCAGACTTCATTGTCCCACCCGGGGAAATTTGATTTGCAATAGGGTTAAAAAACAAACATACATGAGACATAAACAAAGATAAAAGAACAGCCGTTATATACAACCTTTTTTTGTTCGTCTAAAAGTACTCAATAGTTGAAATGGTAGCATCAACAATCTGTCGTTTTGAGCAGCAGCTCAAGCTCAGTACAAATTTAGGGCATTAATTGCCGTGGGTGCAAAGGAAAATTTGTATCTGTTAGTTTTTATTTTGGGCAATCTGTATCTTTTCCCAGAGGGGAGAAGAACAAATTCCTCCAACAGAGGGTGGTCAGGGCTAGCTATGATAGTCTGAGCCTTACATATAACTTGTCTTTTATAGATGTCTGCCAAGGAAAGTTGTTTAGTTCCAATTATTTTGCTGGCTACCTTAACAATGTTAGACAGTTTATTTTTGCTTTGCACCGTAAGATTCCCATACCAAGCTATGCAACAAAAAGTTCAAATTTATTCAATAAAAGATTGGTGGTCACACCAATCAACAAAGTCGTTCAAAACAGGCCCATGGTCAACCTCTCCATCCTGGAGCAGACTGACTAGTACTGTATCGTCCGCAAACTTCAGAAGAAACCTGTTATTGTGGTGACTCCTACAGTCATTTGTATATAGAAGATACAATAGTGGGGACAGGACACACCCCTGGGGTGAGCCTGTAGATGACAATCACTTCTGAGATAGAACGCCATTAACGCTGACTGACTGGGGCCTAAATGTAAAAAAATCTAGTACCCATTTTACTATACCTGGATCAAGGTTAAAAGAGGACACAAGTTTCCTTACTAAAAGGTGTGTTTGGATTGTGTTAAATGCTGATGAAAAATCAACGAATAAAATCCTTGCATGGGTTTTTTCCCCTCAAGAAGATTACAGAAGATTAATAAGGTAGTAGTACCATCATCTACTCCTTTATTAACCTGATATGCAAATTGAATTGCGTCAAGCATGCCATGAACCTTTACAGACAGGATTTGCTTGACTAATCGCTCAAAGGTCTTCATCACTATTGATGTTAGGGCTACAGGCCTAAGGTCATTAAGCTCTTTTGGGTATCTGTTCTTGGCCACAGGTACAACTACAGATTCCTTCCACAGTGTTGGGACCTTATGCTGGGAAAGTGACATGTTAAAAAGATACGTAAAAATGTCACATAATTGATCTGCACAGACTTTAAAAAATTTACCCGTTATCCTATCAGGGCCAGGGCTCTTTCTAATATTACATTTGTAAAACATAGATCTAACAGAATGGGCACTGATTGTAGGTTGAGAGGGGGCTTAGTGCCCGCATGGGTAGCTTTAGCGGCTCTAACTTAACTTTTCCATATTCATCTGATGATGGACGTCGGTCTCATGATATTTATTTTAGCACAACTGGGCTGTATTAGGCCATTGATTCCCGTGATTTTGCTTATAAATTACAATTCAGCCATTAGCCTACCTTCGTGATCATTACGCTTTGCATGTACAAATGAAGACCAGTATAAACATCGCAAAGGGCCTCTGATACAATATAAGTTAGACAGTTGACAATTCAAAAGAGGTAGATATTTCAGAAACTTACGTTACCTCTGGAACAACTCGACGCGCAGCATTCACCACTCAAAACTCAGCCAACACGTAACATAATGAGAAGTTAGTTAGTATATACCAAAAATTCAACTAAATAAAAGTTGCTATAAAGGTGGTAGCGATTCATTACCGAACTAATTAGATGCTATACCTTCACAACTGGTGAAGTCGCGCTAGCTAACTAGCTATCAGGCAGTGCTTGAAAATTGGTTGGAAGAACCAAGATAAAATATAAATAATTACGCTGTGCATATACAAATGAAGACCAGTATAAGCATCGCAAAGGGCTTCTGATACAATATAGACAGTTGACAATTCAAAAGAAGTCGATATTTCAGCAACTTACCTCTGGAACAACTCGCCGCGCAGCAATGTAAGTGAATGGGGTCCAACAGCCAAATGCCAGTGTTTGGAACTAATCCGAGCTCCATATCCCGGAAGTAGGCGGTTAAAAGCGCCGCCATTTTTTTACAACGGAGGTCTATGGGAGTGTCGCAACTCTTTCTCTCTATGGCTCTGGGCAGACACCACCCCCTTGGGATTTCCCTGTGACGTCAGCGTCTCTGTCAAGCCTGATCGGCGCACCAAAGCCACTGAGAGTCAACTCAGTCTCTAAATCCGCAGAAGTAAGCCAGGTCTTGAAGGTCATGATGCAAGCGTCTCTGTATTTCTCCAAGTGCCTGACGTTAGCTTGGATCTCTTCGATCTTGTTCCTGATAGACTGGGCATTACAAAGTAGTATGGAGGGGAGGGGTATACGGTTAAGTCCCAGGCGCTTAAGCCTATGCCTGACGCCTCCCCGTATTGCCCGTTTCCGCACTTTGCATTTTCTATCCCGTGTAGTACAATTGTCATTGTGGCGGAAGATGTCTTTTAATGAAGCTGTCTTCTTTAAAGGGGTCATATAATGGTACATGCACTTTTACAAGTTGATTGTACTGAAATGTGTGTTGGCAGTGCCTGTACACAACCATCATATAATGATAAAAATCTATCCAGTGTTTTTGTTTTAATCTCCTTATATGTTTTCCCCTGCCTCAAATTGAGCCGTTCGTTTTTGTGACGTCAATAAAACGGACGCCCCTTCCACGATTGTTGATTGACAGCAGCGTTTCAACACAGACCCGCCCTCGCTCGTGAGCGAGCTGTCATCATACTCCGCGCGGACCGGCGCGGTCATTGTTGAAATGCTGGAGCACTGTCTATTAGCAGAATGGAGTCTAAGCGATTGTGGTGTTCTGTTCTTGGGTGTAATAACGAACACAGCAGTCATTTTAATGTTCCTAAATCCGAACCGCTGAAGACGCAGTGGCTGAGTTTGTTTTCGAAGGGAATATTCCCCACAAGCAAAGTCAATGCTCTCATGTTTGCGAGAATCATTTCACACACCAGACTGCTTTATAAACGAGGATCAGTATAAAGCTGGTTTTGCTAAAAAGCTGCTCCTGAAAAAAGGATCGGTACCAACTATTCGTGTTCCTGCAGCTTGAGTTCCTGCAGCTGCTCCAGAAGAACTGAAGTGAGTGTAACGTTTAATTAACCTTTATATTAATATTTATATTAATCTTTGCAAATCGCTAGCTGCACGGTTCACGATGAATGCGGCTAAGGTTTACACTAAGGGTACATTACAGCATGTTTTCTACGACGTTCTCAATACAATTCATAATCCCACGTTTATAATGAACAACGCGTTATGGTTATTGTGTTATTGTGTTACAAATGGTGTAGGCACAGAACAGAGAGGCGGGGTGAGCAAAGCTCATTATCATTTAAAGGCATATGCACTGAAACGGCGTGCTGAAAACAGCTGTTTTTGACCAGGTAAAATAAGTGTTTTCTTACAATACTAATGAGAATTTTTAATGAAAGTATATTACAAACTTTTAATTTAGACTCTAAAGAATCATATTAGCTTGTACAAAAATGGCATTATATGACTCCTTTAAATAAGTCCAAGTGTGTTGGTAGCTGCTGTTGGTCTTTTAGGCTCAGTAGAACCCCTCGTGGGTACTGAATTCTGCCCATGTGCGGATGGCAAGGATAAAACAGACAATGCACCACAGCAAACACAGTCCCCGTGACAATAAGAAGCAGTAATTCCATTTCAGGCTTTTAGAGCAACGAACAAGGCAGCAGAAGTAAGGCTGACCCAGATAGTTGTGTTTCGGCTTGACGATTACTAACGACGTTAAAAGAAAAGCAACATTTAAAACAAAATAAACAGACCACTACTGCACGTCGCTACTCACGCAGCGCCATCTTGCTTCCATTTTCAGGGAGCCAGACGTGTACAGTGTTATTTCAAAGCTAGCTTGCTATTGCTAGCCTGTCCGAAATTGCCTACCCTACCTTTAAGATAATGGATTAGCTATATGTAATCCTTTAGCTGATGGTATATACATTATCCCTAACCTTTAAAAACTTTTTTTTACTAGATAATTAAATAATATTTTTGACTTGAATGAAACTAATTTAGATTATCTTTTTTTGGTTACCAATTTTCATTGCTCACCAGGCTCCAGGACTGACACATTTTAAATCTGAGCACCTAACTATATGAGAGGCCTAGTTTCAACAGCTGTATGAGAGGGAGTGACTTACAAAAACACACACATACACACCATAGTTTGGCAGTATCAAAGTGTGCTGTCCAGAGAGAGAGTTTTTGGATGTGTCCTCATTGTGGAGGAGGACAGATGGAGTACAAAAAGTCCCCTTGCCTTCCCTATCTTTGTCTCTCTCTCTTTCTCTGCTGACTTTGCAGGCCATGTTGCTGGGCACTGCATGCAGAGCTGTTTAGATTAATTTAGTCGCTAACACCTCTGCACATAGAAAGCACAAGTGCATTAAGATTCATACTCAGTGATGCATTGATAAGCGAATCAAATATCTCTCACACATACACATAAAGAAAAAGAGAAAAGTTAGAGCAGCTCTCTATTAAGCCCTGTCTGCTTTTTTTTAAAACTCTATAAAACTCCAGCCCTGATAAACAGAGACAATAGCAGCTCTAGCCTTGAGTCAACCCAGCACAGTCACACAATGCAGCTATTGATTTATCCACAAAACAAAAGACTGAAGACATAGACATTCGCTGTCCATATGATTTATTTTAAGAACTCTTCTCTTTCTGCCACAACCTGTTAATAAATAATCAGGAATTGTGTGTTTTGTAAATGCTGTCTATATATATATATATATATACATATATATATACACACTCACCTAAAGGATTATAGGAACACCTGTTCAATTTCTCATTAATGCAATTATCTAATCAACCAATCACATGGCAGTTGCTTCAATGCATTTAGGGGTGTGGTCCTGGTCAAGACAATCTCCTGAACTCCAAACTGAATGTCAGAATGGGAAAGAAAGGTGATTTAAGCAATTTTGAGCGTGGCATGGTTGTTGGTGCCAGACGGGCCGGTCTGAGTATTTCACAATCTGCTCAGTTACTGGGATTTTCATGCACAACCATTTCTAGGGTTTACAAAGAATGGTGTGAAAAGGGAAAAACATCCAGTATGCGGCAGTCCTGTGGGCGAAAATGCCTTGTTGATGCTAGAGGTCAGAGGAGAATGGGCCGACTGATTCAAGCTGATAGAAGAGCAACTTTGACTGAAATAACCACTCGTTACAACCGAGGTATGCAGCAAAGCATTTGTGAAGCCACAACACGCACAACCTTGAGGCGGATGGGCTACAACAGCAGAAGACCCCACCGGGTACCACTCATCTCCACTACAAATAGGAAAAAGAGGCTACAATTTGCAAGAGCTCACCAAAATTGGACAGTGGAAGACTGGAAAAATGTTGCCTGGTCTGATGAGTCTCGATTTCTGTTGATTCAGATGGTAGAGTCAGAATTTGGCGTAAACAGAATGAGAACATGGATCCATCATGCCTTGTTACCACTGTGCAGGCTGGTGGTGGTGGTGTAATGGTGTGGGGGATGTTTTCTTGGCACACTTTAGGCCCCTTAGTGCCAATTGGGCATCGTTTAAATGCCACTGCCTACCTGAGCATTGTTTCTGTCCATGTCCATCCCTTTATGGCCACCATGTACCCATCCTCTGATGGATACTTCCAGCAGGATAATGCACCATGTCACAAAGTTCGAATCATTTCAAATTGGTTTCTTGAACATGACAATGAGTTCACTGTACTAAAATGGCCCCCACAGTCACCAGATCTCAACCCAATAGAGCATCTTTGGGATGTGGTGGAACGGGAGCTTCGTGCCCTGGATGTGCATCCCACAAACCTCCATCAACTGCAAGATGCTATCCTATCAATATGGGCCAACATTTCTAAAGAATGGTTTCAGCACCTTGTTGAATCAATGCCACGTAGAATTAAGGCAGTTCTGAAGGCGAACGGGGGTCAAACACAGTATTAGTATGGTGTTCCTAATAATCCTTTAGGCGAGTGTATACATAGATGACTAATTAGCGCCACTATGGCTACTTCTATGGCCCACTATGTAATCTGTCTACCATATTGGACTGATCAAAGACGGCCCCTGAACATTTGAGAGCAAGTTGACTAGGCGTCTGAAACCGTAATTAGACGCATGCATCTATATCTGCAATCAGACATCAGCAGATGATTTTGCTGAACTAACACAACAAGACAAAGGCGTCAGGTAATACAACATTAAAAAGTTCCCATAGTAAAAGGAAAAATATAAAAAGTATCATAGAAAAAAACTGTAATATTGAGTGAATACATAAACACAAACAAACACATTCTCACCCGTGAAAGGTTATCCCAATTCTTCGGGAATTTCAATCTTGGCGGTTTCACATCCAGAATCTGTGCGATGTTGTGGCATCATTGATTCTTACTGTGAGTGACAATACGCTGACTGGATGGAGGGCACGCAGACATGTCTGGAGCGGTCGAATGTGGATCTACGTATACATATCTATGATCGAGACCTCTCTACTGACTCTTTCTGCAAGTTACAGTTGGTGGCCAGCAAGTGACAGACTAATTAATGAATGCGACATTTATAAATTCAACTGATTTGTTTAAAAATGCTGATTTGTTCAGAAATTAAACAAGTCATCTGTCTTTATGAGCAAGTCTTTGAATCATTCGTTCAACCGTTTTGTTTGGAACTATATGATGGATCAAAAACAGACAAAGTAACAGGCAAAATTGCATCTAAAATGTAAGTTACTTAATATTCACTTATGTTACAGTATACTGAATTGTTGTAGGCCTATATAAGCAATATCACTCACAATCGTGTCCTTTTTTTATAATATGGTGCTGACTCTTGACTACGGCCAATTTAAAGTTATTCTGATATATTCGGAAATTCAGCACTTTTGCTCATGATGTTTTTATATACACATAAAAAATAATCAGTGTTATTTTAGTTTAGTAGGCTATATTTAGCTTTATTTCAGTTATAGTTTTAGTCATTTGGTACTTCATCTTAAGCGTGTTTATTTCAGTCAGTTGCCAAGTCAACATTATTAATGTGTACGTTTTTTTAAGTTGAACTTTTTAGCGTTCGCATCCTCGTAATCTCGTAATTACAATTTGTACCACCTGACCTCAACTGACCAGCTGACGCTCCGAGTGGAACGTCATGAGTTGTCATCTCGCAATCACGGTATTACGACATGACTTGAAGTCTTGAACGCAGCTTAAATGAACAGCATTTGGCAGGTCATATGATCATGAGGCGGCCTGCTCCATTCAGTTTAATTTTTACTATGACTGGATTCTTAACCTTATCTGAATGTACATCATCAAACATATTTTTCAAAAGTACATATAATGTTTTCAGTGCAAAACTTTTTATTGAGGTAAAAAGTGCACTTTTAGAGAAAGATAAATCCCATGAGGTTGAGAGTATCATTCTGTTCCCTATCAATGAGCTGAATGCAATCTTACCACTCAGACTTTCTTAACACACTTACTGAGCCTATATCACTGTCGAATCCATCAAACCACTAAGCTTAGCTGACTGAAATTCACTCAGTGAGTGCTCTCAGTCCTTCGCATGCATATGCAAAGTGCAATGGTTGGAGGTGGATGAGTGTAACGAGTGGAAAGGTTAGTCAGGGGTATGACCTTTATAATCCCCTTCTGACTAAAGCTTATGAGAGCTAATGTGAATCAGGGTGTGTGTGTGTGTAGCTAAACGTGAAAAAAGTACTTCTCAAAATTTGCTGTCATTTAAACAGTGCACTGCGCAGACTGGAAATCCTCTTTAGGTACAGATTGGTTTCATCAACCATCACTCACTTCACACAAACATCCTTTTGACACAAAACATATGTTATATAACAAACACATTTGTAATCTTAGTGAACAAACACACACACACACATCAGTACAACTGGCATATTTCACTTTTCTTTTCTAATGATCATCTTGTTAGCCTTCTACAGAAGAGCGAGAGGATGAAAGAGATGTTTGCCTATATGAGAGCAGTGTGTGCTGAGAACATGGAGACTTAAAAATAGCTCTTTTTGGGTAAACAATCCAGGTCTTGTAGAAATAAGGAGATAGCGGAAATCAGTGCATAACTCATTTAGGCTATTACCTCATTCTGGCACTATTAGGTTACAATGCTGACAGTACTTGCTTATCGGCCTGCGAACATCATAAAACACACGCTTCATCTCCATATCAGAGCTGTCAAATACACAGTGAGTCACTATACAAACATCATTTGATAACCATCAAACACCAAGTGAATGGCATTAAATACAGGAAAAAAAAATAATAAAATTGCACATCCTTCCTCCCAATCTCTGTTCAGAGAGTGTGATCTCCTCATTTAAAGAACTAAAAATCAATGTCACTGGAGCAACCAGCTAAAAGGCTGAAATATAATCCCTGCACTGCTGAATGAATCAGGATCTTCCTCATGCTTTCCCTGCAGGCTGCACAACAGAGCGATTAAAACTGAGCTGATCTGCACGCCATGTGATTGTGGCATTGGAGTTGGCCGTGGGTTGGTTTGTACTGTAAACATGAACTTTGTCCAACCTCTGCTTTATGACTGGTTTCAGTGTGCCGAGGTGGACAACAGCTTTGGATTATCTCAAATAAAACATAAACCACATCTTATAACCATTTTATAGATTGAAAAACACTTGATAGAAATCGTTGCTAAACATATAGATCAGAACTGAGCTTGACACTGATTATGTAATGAAATCCATTTTAGATTCATAGTAAGTAATGTCTATCCAGAATGTTCTGCACTGTGTGGCTTGAAAACAGGCACACATAGCTTTCATAACGTGGACAGGAGGTCTTTAATGGTGTGCACTTGACAATAATGAAAATACAAAAATGTACCACAGTGTAACACCATGTTTATAGAGAACCATGTTACCATGCACATGAATAACTACGTTCCATGGTTTATATAATTACCGTGGTAATGCCATTTGACCTAACTACTGTAGCCTACTCTGCTGTCACCTGCAAGAGAGGGTGGGTTTTCCATGATGGGCTAAGTTCATAAAGTCAACGGGCCTCTTGAAAATTAACATCAAAAATGTATTGTTGTTGTTGACATGCATATAACTCATGTGCACACAAAAACCTTAATGAGTGCCATAAATGTATCACAGCAGCAAAGTTATTCATTTAAATCTGTTATATATTCTTACATCTGTCATACATTATCTATTTCAATAATTATTATATGGAATAGATTAGAAAAACACCACAGATCACAGAATAAAAATTAACGGTTGTTTGACATTATTCCTAGCAGCCAGTTTTACAACATGCAACTCTTAAATGCGCGATGTAAACATGTTACTCACCGCGACAGACCCGGACGAGGAGGCGATATACACTCTGATGACCATCCTAATCCTTACTTGCCCTCTCGAAAAAGAATGAAGGCTGGTTAATGTTGCGTTCTCTCGTTCTATAGACTTCTTTGGACCTGCGGTTACGTCAACTTCACCCTTTGAAATTAAAGTGAGTGCGTGCGCCCAGTGTGTTATAATAAAGCCGCTCGCGCTCCATCAGTACACTTCACTCCACCGTCGGGAGCGCAGCGCTCAGCTCCAGCTCAAGAAGGGAATCATGGGAAATGTAGTTTTTAATCTCCTAAAAAACGAAGCCTATCCTTGTTATCATTAATCCGTTGTTGGGGATTATCACGTCAAGAACATGATAGTAAGTTAGTTAGCATAAATATTATTGTCATCATAGTTAGGATGTTGCTGCCAAGTCAATATTGTAATTTCATTATATGATGAAATAGGCCTAGGAACACTGTTGTAGCCTAATGTTGCCACCATGTGTTTGCAACCCAGTGTTGTGGGAAGAAAGGCAACAGCAGTGTGCCAAAGTTTTATTATATACATTTATATATAGGCCTGTTATACACACACACACACACACACACACACACACACACACACACACATATATATAATGTCAGTAATATCAGCCGAGCCAAAGAACGTATCTTCTTTGGCCGAGCTCAACAAGTGGTGACGGAGTGACAGAGGCGCGCACGTTGCCATGGAGAGGCGTCACTATGACACCAGTCCAGTAGCAGAAGGCGAGGCGTGGATTCAGAGATTTCACCAACTCCTTCAGTAAAGCACATAACTTATTCCTTTTCAAAAGCCACAATCTCCGCCATAATCGACCTCAGATGACGCTTGATTAAATGATAGACGACCAAACATCCGCATTCGCTCTCTCTTTACCGTATCGTATGAGGTTTTGCTAATCGTTTGGTGTCGTCTCTCCAGTTTAGAGTGTTGTCCTAGTTGCACGATATAATCCAGCTAGCTCGTCATGTGGCTGGCTAGCGAGTTTGCGAGCCGTTAATCGAGCCATGTTATGAAGAAACTGACTGAAGAACAAGAAACTGGTAAGTACTTTTAAGATCATTTCACGCGCGTTCTTGCAGTGTAACATAGCCAACGTTATGTTACGTTCAGCGTTTGCTATTCTTTTTTGTCACTCGGAAAACACCAACAACCAGTTAGTAAATAAGAAACACCAGCAGCTTCCTCCATGATACAATGATACACGTATTAAGATGCAGTCAGACATTGTTTTGTTTTAAATAAAGACATGTTGACCGACTTCCTGTTGTTTATGGACACCTGTAGTTGGGCTAACCTGACTTATTTCCCGAGTTCTGAATTCATAAAGCTCTTTTGTTGTGATATTTGGCAACAGTGCCTATAATGTCTCCATTATTGTAAGTTCATCTCAATTGAATGCTATATGTTTTGAATTATAGCCTGTATATTTGACTATAATCACTTTATGTTCTTTTTTACTCAAGTGTGAGTACATTTTATAAGAATGTCAACCAAACTGATTGACATTAAGTTGTTGTGATGGTTACTAAGGCCATTCAAAGTCAAACTGGCCTGTCATGTGCAGGTGGTTTCAGTGCTTGATGCCAGTTCATCACATGATTTAATTGGTCATTTAAAAAGGGTTTTAACATTAGACTGACTCAATGTATGAATGTCTTATGTGTAAAAACACTCTCTGCGTGTGTGCTATTGTATCAGTTTTGCATGTGCATAATATTCCTTACCTAAAGTCAATAATAGGTCTTTGGCAGAATATAACACAAAATGATCTCAATTACAGATGAATTCAAAACTAATTTATAAGGACTTTTTGGGGGGCTAAGCTATAATTAAAATTTGTTAGTAGCAAAGGAATTCAACATTTCCTTTATACAGATTTTTTGACGTTAACTCAACTTTTAATATGTAATATCAACTTTAAACAATATATATATATACATATAATTTAAAAACTAAGATTTTTTGACACCTTTTAATGGACGCCATAGAAACATTTGACCAAAATAGAGGGAGGTGAAAGGTAAGGCAGTAATTGAATGTGTTTAGCATGCCATTAAGGAGTGAATGATATTATTGGCCGCTTACAAAGGGCAGACTCAATCTCCATGGTGACCGAGACCAGAGAGGATATCAGGATTCTGCAGGTTCAGGGACAGAAAAGGAGGACTTGTCAGTAGCCTTACAAAAGGGTCATAAATCTTGCTTATTTTATGACGATACACCACAGATCTGCTGTAGCTCATTTTTGTCTTGTAACCAGCTCTATTGACTCTTTGTGCATAGTGACACTTGTTGATTTCTTATTTGTACTCAATTTGAGACATCATCAACTATTACACATTATCACAACACAATTTATGCCATGATTTGGTAAGAAAGTGTCTGGCAACCACATATCTAAAGCCACATATCTAAGTGCCTTGGTGTTTGAGATTTGCTCGATCATGCCTAAAGTAATGTACCAAATTTTATGGTTAAATACATCATATCTGTTAGTGTCTTGGCTCGCCTGGCTGGACATTGTATCTTTAACCACAGTACGAGTTGAGAATTAATAACACGATACTGTCGTGAATGAGCAACAAATGTGACGTCTTGATTCAATCTTGATGAAGCCTCTCAGACAGCTTGAGTGTTTAGTGTCTGGATTTATGTCACGATTCGCTCAAGGGCAGGCTCACACACAAACTCACAACCTGATTTGCTAACATACCATGCCTTTTTTGATTTGTGTGTTTGAAGGGATGTGTGCTGTTTATTAATTGTGAGTGAAGCGCATATTCGGTTCAGTCTCAGTCTGATGTTGTCTCGATCATTGTGAACTGTATTGCAGGGGAAGACATGGACTTGCATGTAGAAAATCAGGAATCAGAGCACAGCCGATTGTCTCACCGAAGTGATGCGAAGATCTTGGAATCTCCTCAACATTCTGGGAAACAGGAGAGATACTGGAAAGACATTGGGAGCTCGGCTGGGGATCATGCACGAACCAGAACACAAGAGCCGACTGGAGACCCAGACCGCGATCGGAGTTCGGATGGAGATCGCAGCAGTGCCTCTTTCTACTCGGATGATTATGAAAACATCTCGCACTCGGATCGGTCGCTCTCGTCAGCCTCTCCATCTCCACACAGAAAAGGGAGATCTAAGAGAGTGTCCAGCAGCCCCTTACATCGAGCAGGTATACACACCCACATAATAGGCATACACATCCAGTGGAGTCCAAAAGTCTGAAATCCCAAAATCTAGGAAGAATAAAAATAATAATATAAAAACAAAGAATCATTATGATATACTATATTTAAGTCACTGATCAAATAAGTAACTGACCATGTGCATACTAAAAGTATATAATAATTATAATATATAATAATAAAATATAAATAAAATGTACTTTGTGCATAAAGTCAAATGTTTCATTGAAGCACAAGATGCTCATTGAATTTATCCCAAATCATGTTTGGATAATGATTACTGGCAAGGTTTCGCACTTGTGGAGTTCATTTAACTCAAGTACTGTTTTTGCAAAACCTTGTTTACCTCTCCTTTGCACTCACTTTATTAAAAGCCAGCAACATAATGGAACAAATTAATCAGCAATCCAGAAGGTCAAGCGCATTAAATTAGTCTGAGGTGTCCTCTTATCCACTAGTTACATGTGTAACGTAATTAACATGATGATCAAGGCCATCAGCATCTAAACCTTGATAGTGCTTGGGCAAAAAAAAAAAATATATATATATTTTTTTCAGTTAATTTTCTTGAGACACTCAGATTGCTGTGAATCATCCTGATCTGATTTATGTGATGTTCTCACTCAAAAGATACTCAGTCGTGCAGTCTTATAAATTAACGCTTTCACACAAAACCTGTCGAGGACATGGCCAGGTCATAATTAACTCTGAAAACAAAAATAAATATTGATAATTAATAATAGTTAATAATTCTATTTTATAGTTTAATTTAATGTGATGCCTATAAACAAGTACAAAATAATAACAAAAAATAAAAGTAATACTCCAAGGCACTCGAATTGTGTATACAAAATTAAAAAGCCTTTATTAAATCATGGCTTTTATCCATAAAATTGGTGACAGAGACACCTACGCGTTGCGGCTATTGCCTTCGTCAGGGTGTGTGTGACACGCTTCATTGTCATAAAAATAATGCCATGTTGCAAAATATCCTAAATGGTCCTATAAGAGGTTTCTGTTTCTTTATGCTAAATGTAATTTTTTATTTTTTATTTTGATGGAATATAACCTGGATATTAGGTTAGGGTTAGGGTAACAGACTAACTCATCTTTTAGGAAATAACTGTTGTGTCCTGCAGTACCAATAACTACCAGCAGATTGCACAAGAGATATTTAGCATCAAGCATCATTTGAATAGAAAATTACTTGTCAATGCCAATATATTAATAGGAATGTTGAGTTGTACACTACCATTCAAAAGTATGTGAACAATTAAGTTTACTTTTATTCAGCAAGGTTTCATTAAAATGATCCAAAGTCTTAAATAATAAAGTAATACAGACTTTTACTTTTTTTTTTTTAATAAATACTGTTCTTTTGAACTTTTTATTCATCAAAGAGTCCTAAAATTTTTATCATGCTTTCCACAAAAATATTAAGTAGCACAAACCGTTTTCAACATGGTTACTTTGCACTTTGCAACATTGCACCAAATCAGCAGAGTACAATGATTTGTGAAGGTCAAAAATACAGTAAAATATATTGAATTTTTTTATATATATTTTTAATATGTGCATGTATGTATCTATTCAGATGTATGCTAATAACTGCACATATTTGTGTGTGTGTGTTTTTAGGCCTTATTTACTTATGTGTAGTGTACTTATATTTATTATTCTTTTCAGGTGTGCATAAAGGTGTGTCACGCCGTCTCCCACCCCATCATCCTCAGCAGCAATCTGGAGGCATCCGATCACAAAGTTTGAGTAAAGACGCTCCATCCAAAGAAGTGGACCCCGTCACCAAGCGCATGCTTTCTGCACGTCTCCTAAAGATCAACGAGTTGAAGAACGCATTGTCTGAGCTGAGGCTGCATGCAGACAAGCTGCAGCGTGAGAACCGTTTACTGCGACAGCTACAGCTGCGGCAAGAGAAAGCTCTGCATCGCTACGATGACACCGAGAGCGAGATCTCGCAGCTGCTGTCTCGTCACAACAATGAGACTCACGTGCTCCGCGAGAGGCTGCGACGCAGTCAGGAGAACCAGCGCACAGCTGAACGCAGCCTCAGGGAAACGGACGTTCAGCTCCAGCGCTGTCGCAGCCAGCTTCAGAAACTGCAGCAACTTGCAGATGACCAGAATCTTGGAGAGAGGGAGGAACTGTCACGAAAACTGATGTACGCTCAAGGCAAATTACAAGAAAGTGAACACAGAGTAAAGGTAAAAAAAAAAAAATATATATACAAGAAAGCAACATTGCAGGGCTCAACAATAAGGATGTCTAGCTGTTCCAGGGCAAACTGTCACTTGTTGGGCTAGCGCTATATCTTAAAGGGTTAGTTCACCCAAAAATGAAAATTAAGTCATTAATTACTCACCCCCATGCTGTACCAACCCCGTAAGACCTTCGTTCGTCTTCGGAACACAAATGAAGATTTTTATGATTAAATCTGAGAGGTTGATCACTCCTCCAAAGGCTCCATAAGGGAATGACACCGGACGGCCCAGAAAGTCATTAAAGAAAATGTTTAAATATTCCATGTCACCACAGTGGCTCAACTATAAGTTTATCAAGCGACGAGAATACTTTTTGTGCGAAAAAACAAACAAAAATAACGACTTTATTCGACTATTCCTTTTCTTCCTTTCAGGCCTGAAACGAGACTTCGAGAGATTTCCACGACGCATTGTTTTTTTTTTCGCACAAAAAGTATTCTCGTCGCTTGATAAACTTATAGTTGAGCCACTGTTGTGACATGGAATATTTAAACATTTTCTTTAATGACTTTCTGGGCCGTCCGGTGTCATTCCCTTAGGCAGCCTATGTAGGAGTGATCAACCTCTCAGATTTAATCATAAATATCTTCATTTGTGTTCCGAAGACGAACGAAGGTCTTACGGGGTTGGTACAGCATGGGGGTGAGTAATTAATGACTTAATTTTCATTTTTGGGTGAACTAACCCATTAAATGTTTTGATCATGTAAATGCATTTGTATGCCTTGCAAACTTAAACATTTGGTTGTGAATTCTTCTTGTCAAACCAATCAGCTATGTTTATTATTTATGAACTTTCTTGTATAATAAAAAAATAATTAATTAATTGCATAATTACAAATTCTCTTTGTAAAGAAAACTTTGACAAAAATTGATGAGAATAAATAATAATAAATATTTTTTTTATATTATATCATTATTTTTATAGTTGTATAATATTCAAATGAATAAAAATACATTTTCAAATGTATAATTAAAAAATGTAAATATAAAATTGGCAATTTTTCAAATAAATATTAATTATGACAATGATCAAGATTGAATATTGCCCTGGTTTCTTATTTTTCTAAAAATAAATTCCTTTTAAGAGTTATGACTGTAATGGCTTCATCCTGTGAGGATCACGCTGTCAGTATGTGTTTATGTCTATGTTTGTGTGTGTAATGTATCATCAGGAATTGGAGAAGAACATGGAGCTGAGTAGTGGGAGCTTTCAAAGGCAGCTAGCTAATGAGAGGAGGAGAACTCACGATGCACAACAGGAAGTTAAAGCCCTACAGGAGGAAGTGGAGAAACTTTGCACTAAACTAAAGGTACCAAATACTGTACTTAGAACACCCACAAGCAGTATCCAGCGTTAGATGTTTATTAATTTAATCGCAAAACCCATCACACCATGTTCATGTTTTGTATCTTATTTCAGGAGAAAGAAAAGGAGCTGGATACTCGTAACATCTACGCTAACAGGATGCTTAAAACTTCTTCCAGAAAAGAAGCAGAGAATGGCAGCAAGCGGAAAGGTAGATCAGCTTTTATTGATAGGCTCATCTAAGTCTAATTACACAACTGTACTATTCACCTTCCTCCCAGCACACTTAAACATTCAGTCCATAACTACTACTAGCAGACGAGTAATGACTCCATAACAAACATATTCCTATGGCGATTAGTGTATATTCCCATGTGTTTCACCTTTCTTTTACGGTGGTTCTATGGATTAGTTTGAAGAGATGTTGTAAGGACTGAAGGGCCTTGAATAGAATAGTATTATAAATAATGAATGTTTGTGTTTGTGCCAGTAATCTATGTATTTTGTAACATGTTTGTGTTTGTGTTGAAGGCTCCAATACAACCAGCACTAAAGCAATACAGACAGAAGACAGAACATCCTCATTGGACTTCCCATCGCCACCTCCAGCTCTTACCAACGGAATCCCACCTGACAACCTCGATGACTACCTCTCCCTGAAGGCACGTATAGCCTGCTTGATAAAGAACTTATAGAGACATGTCTTTTTGTATTTTGTTTTGAAACCAATTTATTTATTAAACATAAGAGACCTCTAGTGCATAAATTGCATTTAACCGCACAGAGTTTCAGTTTATCATATGGCATTAATTAGCTCAGCATTCGCTATACCTTTGTTTGAAAATCTAGTGAGCTGCCTTGTTGTCTATTGCCAATATAGGTAGCATCCAAATCGTCATTGAACTGATTTGTAACGTTCTACTTAGGAAGCAACTCACAAATAGCACCCCATTCAGGTTTTGACATTAAAGGGATAGTTCACCCAAAAAGGAAAATTCTGTCATTATTTACTCACCCTCAAGTTGTTCCAAACCTGTATGAATTGCTTGCTTCTGCTGAACACAAAAGAATATATTTGAAAGAATATGGGTAATTAAACAGTTGATGGGCCCCATTGACTTGCATAGTATGGAAAACAAATACTATAAACAGTTGATGGGCCCCATTGACTTCCAGGTACGACATTCTTCAAAATATCTTCTTTTGTGTTCTACAGAAGAAAGAAATTCATACAAGTTTGGAACAACTTGAGTAAATGATGACAGAATAACATTTTTTGGGTGAACTATCCCTTTAATATGTTGCTAAACTAATAGTGTGATACTCTAATAAGCATGAAAATACACCATACACAGATGTTGGGTAAAAAAAAAAAAAAAAGTCAATTATTATTACGAATGCATTTCTTTTATTGTTTATATTATTTAATTATTACTAAATATTAAATAAGTATTTAAATAATAATTCAATATGTTCAAATGTAATGTTTATTATTGACACATCTGTCTTTGTTGCAATCTTGGATTTTTTAATTAAAATAACTTTTGACTGAAATAACTTTTTGGAACTGCTTTCATTGTAAGATCATCTGATCCCTTAAAAGCCGCCTCTCTAGGCAGCTCACTAGATTTTAGAACAAAGTACATAAATGCTGCATATTGAGCTAGAAACCTCAACACGTTATAAAATTTGATTCCTCGTGAGGAAAATCTATCATGTTTCTGTTTCATCTTCTTTCATTTGATACTCTTCGCAGTTATTCTTTTGTTGATGTTTGATTTATCTCGTGCTTAATTTACACCTTTCTTTTCTCTCTTTCTCATTCTGTTTTATCGATCTGTTTGTTAAGATTACATACCTGTGAATTTCCTTGTTAATTAATCTTTGAAGTCATTTTTAATGATTGACTTTCAGGATCAAAAGCCTGCTGTGAACCACAGAGTAAAAAAGGTTGGCCTTATAAGTCTGTCCTTCTGTATACCAGCATGCAGCACACAATAGAATAGTAGTTCATATGCTGGCTCCCAAAGCTAATCTTCATTCTTTAATTGAGCATTGCATTGCTGCATGAAGTGCTGACCTCTTAACCTCTGCCAAATAGTCTATCAACAGAAGAACACTAGTAACCTGGCTGGTTAGTTTTACAGTTTGAGTGTCCATGATTCTTAGATCATTCTGAATTAAAAATGCTATTAATTTTAAGAACATTTCAGCTCTGAGAGAATATTTATTGTTTTATCTATGGTAGAGATGTTTTATACACGTTTAAATTCTGTCATCATTTACTCACCCTTGTGTCATTTAAAATGCTTTTTTTTTCTTTTGTGGAACTTCTCCCATACAGTTAAATTAAATTGTGATCAGGAGCGGTCAAGCTCTAAAAATGACAAAAAAGAACAACATAAAGCATCATAAAAGTAGGTCAAATTCTCCACAATAGCTGCCGTTAATGTATATTCAAATATTTTGTGTCAGGTTTGACGTTAGTGGTGCTGCCATATGTTATTGGTTCTTGTGTGTCTTTTAACTGATTAAGAAAGGCCAACTGAATGCCACATTTAAACATCATGAGGGTGAGAAAATGCTGACAATTTTCATTTTGTGCAGACTATCCCTTTTAACACATACATAACATTTTAGTGAGCAAGCCTTACAGAAATTATGAGCTTTGTTTTTTACTCTCTTCTGGTCCTTTGTTTTGTCATCCTTTTTTTTCCCTACGATACATCAGCAGGATCAACAAGAAAAAGAGCAGAGACTGAGAGAAGCAAAGGAATGGAAGATCCAACAGTTTTGGAAAGAAAGGGAGAATGAAAGAGGGATGGAATCTGTGATGGAACAGACAAGGGAGAAGGAGAGAGAAAAAGACACACTGCATGACAGAGAAAGAGAAACGGAGATGCTGAAAGTCAAGGAGAGGCAAAGACTAGATCAACAGCCCAGCTCAAATGAGAAGAACTTAAAGGGAAACAGAGGTAGGAATTTAACTGGTCGTAGATGCCATCTTGTCTCAGTTAAAGACATACATGCATACAAAAATTAAATTCTATTATTAGTATAACAATTTGAATGAAAAATCCATGAGTAAATTAAGTACTGTTAATATAGCTTAAACCAGAAGCTCGATTTAACTAAAGTTTTCAATCACGTACACATGTATGGGATATAGATGTTTGTCAAATATTTTAAGTACACTACAGTTCAAAAGTTTTTGTTTTTGAAACTGTTTTTGAAGTCTGCTCACCAAGGCTGTGTTTATGTGACAAAACTACTGTAAAAACAGTAATATTGTTAAAACTATTTTCTAACTTAGTATATTTTAACCCTTGTGCATCCTTATGGACATTTTTGTCTTTTTCAGTTTTTTTTTTTTTATCACTTTGCCTGTGTTAATGCTAACTGCATAAAATTTGGCACAAGTGTGTATTTTTATTGGAATTTTACTATTTCACCGCCTTTTCCTTTAAAAAATAAATTTTGCACTAGGTACAACAAAAAAAAAACCTCCCTCTCAGCGCCTTTTGGACAAAAATGTCCCCATTGAAACCAATTAAAACTGCAATTTTTAATCCCAGGGCCATTTAACTATAAAATGATGTAATCTTTGTTAAAGGCACACTATGCAGGAATTCCGTTTTTGTCAAACAGCGACCCCTAGAGTCGCTGTGGAGTACTTGTATTTAACATTACTGTCATAAATAACACTCACGCAGAGCATCTGCCATAGACTGGTCTCTGAACTCATGGCCTGATACCCCTTCGAAGCTGTTATATTAAAGGGTTAGTTCACCCAAAAATGAAAATTAAGTCATTAATTACTCACCCCCATGCTGTACCAACCCCGTAAGACCTTCGTTCGTCTTCGGAACACAAATGAAGATATTTTTGATTAAATGTGACTGCTGGATCACTCCTCCATAGGCTCCCTAAGGGAATGAATCCTGACGGCCCAGAAAGTCAATGAAGAAAATGTTTAAATATTCCATGTCACAACAGTGGCTCAACTATAAGTTTATCAAGCGACGAGAATACTTTTTGTGCGAAAAAACAAACAAAAATAACGACTTTATTCGACTATTCCTTTTCTTCCTTGTAGGCCTGAAACGAGACTTCAAGAGATTTCCACGACGCATGTGCGAGAATTGCGATCTCCTTCAACTACTTCAGTTAAGTTCTCGCACGTGCGCGTCGTGTAAATCTCTTGAAGTCTCGTTTCAGGCCTACAAGGAAGAAAAGGAATAGTCGAATAAAGTCGTTATTTTTGTTTGTTTTTTCGCACAAAAAGTATTCTCGTCGCTTGATAAACTTATAGTTGAGCCACTGTTGTGACGTGGAATATTTAAACATTTTCTTCATTGACTTTCTGGGCCGTCAGGATTCATTCCCTTAGGGAGCCTATGGAGGAGTGATCCAGCTGTCACATTTAATCAAAAATATCTTCATTTGTGTTCCGAAGACGAACGAAGGTCTTACGTGGTTGGTACAGCATGGGGGTGAGTAATTAATGACTTAATTTTCATTTTTGGGTGAACTAACCCTTTAAGGTACAAATCTTGCATAGTGTGCCTTTAAATAAGAGATCTAGAGCTAAAATGTGTTTTTGAACTCAACCTGAGCGCTCGTGTCCGCTGTTATCAGTGTCATGGATACATAGTGTCTCTTGTGGCGGCGCGCGCGCAGTCTTCACTCGGACGCGCTCTTCAATCTATCGCAGTTGCGGAGACTCTCTATTCATTCCGGTGAAATCTCAAAATAAAACGCACACAAACTTAGAAAGATTTACTTACTAGTCCATCAACAAGATCGCCAGGTCAGCATCACTGTTGCATCCAGTGCTGCTTTTTAGCTCGCCCCAACGAGTGAAAGCCCGACCGAGTGGGACTCTTGTCCGGTTCCTCACGCGGTCAGATTCTCTTTTCCTTTTCCTAGTCTCTTCCGACCGCGTTTTCTTTGCTTTTTCCATCGTCGAGTATCACGTCTGAAATGCGCTTAAGTGTCTTCGTGATTCATATGTTGTTGTTGATGTGTGTGACGTCGTTGCCGTAAAGCATGTAGTGATTCTCGCGAGATTTGTCGGGGGGGCTCCTCTCAAACTTGCATTGCTGGTTTTTCCAGCGGCGTCCCCCCCAAGCTTTACTACCAGGATGATTCGCCCTACTATGAGTTTGTTTACCACCGAAATTACTTTAAAGCTGTTATATTAAGGTACAATTCTTGCATAGTGTGCCTTTAAGAGGCGTTCATTCTGTTGGCAAGGCTTCAAAAATTAAAATTTTTACTATTTATTATCAGATGGTGCCATTTTTTTCAGGTTTGGCCTATAAAGCAAATACTCGCTTTATTCCTGTTTTCTGCTTCGGCATATTATAGAGCCAATTGAGTAAATTATGCAACGATAATTGTGTGGGTGTGTTGGTATGGATGTCTGTGTGTGTGGTAAAAAAAAGTGTGTGTGTCTGTGTTTGTGTGCTTGTAATATTGAGAGAGAAAAACTCAACTGCAAATAACAAATCCAATCACTGTGTGCACCAGTGGAGTTTTGCTGGCATCCATGGGGAAAATCTGTTACTGCGTCCAAACAAAATCTTACCGAAAGCTAATTTTTTGAGATATGCTTTGGAACACAATTTATTTCGATTTATGGCTTTGATTTTCTAGCCGTTTTAGAGTTCAACTTGTTTCATAAAATATATATTAAAATTTTTACTTCTGCAATAATCTGCCAAGGATATTCTTTAAAATGAGACCAAACTTAAGTCAGTGCTCCCAAGCTTCAAATTTTTATGACACTTTTTTGACATTTTTGTCCTCTATGGACCTGTGTAACTTTTTTTAATTGATGCACAAGGGTTAAAATGTAATTTATTCCTGTGATTGCATGATTTAGTGCTCAGGAAACATTTCTTAATTTTTATCAATGTTGAAAACCGTTGTGCTGCTTAGTTTTTTATTATTATTAATTATTGTGTAAACCATGATACATTTTTCAGGATTCTTTGATTAATAGAAAGGTCAAAAGAACAGCATTTATTTAAAAAAAAAATTTTTTATAACAATGTGAAAGTCTGTAGTCACTTTTAAACTATTTATTGCATCTTTGCTGAATAAGATTTTTAGGTAGTGTAATTGTTGAAATGCAAGTTTGCAACTTTTAAGCGATTTAATCATTCAGTTTCTTATAAAATAGGCATGGACAGAGAGGAAGAAGATTGGAGGAATGGCCTGTCTATATCTCCAAAGGAGGAAGAGAGCAGGAAGCAGCGTGAACTGGAAGAGTTACAACATAAAGCGAGACATCTGGAGATCCAGGCCAATCAAGAAGAGTGTGCGGAAGAGGAACGCCAGCGCAAAGAGCAGCTATTGCTTAAGATGCATGAGATCGACATGCAGACTCAGGGTCAAGACTCAGACTTCTTCTCTGATGACACGGGAAGTGTCCGCTCTCCTCTACGGTTGTCAGAGAAACGTAACCACAACGGTATTTTTAAATGCACAGAGCCAGAGGAGAACACAAACACATTTGGGAGTGGGAGAAGAGGAGGTGGTCACAGAGCACAAGGACCTATTGCGGATCTTGATCTTTCTTTTGGCAGCTATGCCCCTTCTTTTGGTAAATCTGCCCCCCGTACAGGTTTGGGCACACGAAACACAAATCAGTCACCTCGAGAAGCGGATGAAGGGCTTGATCTGAGTGGCCTGGTCAAAGAAAGGAAGTCCAACCTCATGCAGCAGCTTTTTGGGGCCACAGCCACTCCACCTCCTTCAGATCCATCCAGCAAGATGGAGATTCTAGACCCCCCTCTAACAACCCAGTTCCCATCAGGACCAGTGAATGGACGGAGGAGGGACTCGGACACACCAAATGGACTAAACATCAGTTCTCTCCCCAACAATAGAAGCACTCTACAAGTCTCTGAGAGCCGACCCACAGTCAGGGCCATTATATCATTTGATGATGACATAGAGGAAGTCGCACTCTGAATAGGGCACTTTTATAGTCAATGTGAAGGAATCAGTTTCTTGAAAACAGAAGGAGAGAATCCAAAACACCTTTGATATTTGGTTTTGTGCTCCCTTATGAAGTAATCTCTGATTAAACAACGCTTAGTTTGCCAACATGCCTCCTTTTCAACACTTCCGGCAAAATCATAGAGGAAGACTTTCTCAATTACACTATTTTCATGTTTGGGTATACAAAGAGACCTAAATGAACACTCGCTTTGCACCAAATGTGGAAAGAAAACCCTCGCCTGTTGGCCGGTAACTCTTTTTAGGAACCACAGCGTAATAGATGGTTAAAGTCAAACTGTTAGAATGATAATCTGCCCCTCGCTGATGTAATCAGTGTGAGTGATTCAAATCAAGAACATACGACCTGTCTTGGAGGGAAAACATCCGTTGTGACTTGCACATTTTCTAAAAACGACTTATACCTTAAATGTATGTTTATCAAGGACGCCAAAAGGTTTTTAGGCATTTTTATTCACCACTTATGTGGAATATATCTAATTTTAAGCCAACAAAACAAAAATATGATCAGCAAGCTCACAATGTGTTTCAGTTTTTTTTACTGGAAAACAAATATATCAGGAATGTTGGTTAATAAAAAATAATTCAGTAAACAGTTTCATATCGGAAAAGTAATATTTATGGACGACAAGTCCTCACAATGCACCATTGTTACATATGGGAGACCAGGTCATTTTGGACTCTACCTCTGTGTGTTGTTATTATTGCTTAGAAACTCCCTTGCATACCACATGGAAAGTAGCTATAGTTAATGTTGTATTCAGATTTTCTTACTAAACAAGAGCGTGATAAGTAGAGATAGAGGGTGGGGTGCATTAGCCGATAGTCTTGTGTGATATTCAGTTTACTGTATGTTTGTTTGAAAGGAAAAGGCCCTGCACTTTCAGTACGGATATGACTGTGACAGAGCTTTGTCCTCAGATAGCCACGCTATGGCTTGGCTGACTCAGGTCTGGGCTGTATCTTCTCTGAACCAGTCCTCCCACACAGCACTTTTTAGTCTCTCCCCCTTCACCTCACTTTAGATAAATGTTCATGTCTATTATGCGACAAATGAGAGTGTCTGGTTTATAAGATATAATTAAGTTTATAGATTAAACGATGAGCCAAATAATCAAATGATCTCTATACAGAGCACCCAAAAAACATGGACAATTAAATATCTGAATTTCAGTGCATTAGATAACAAAATATCTAGCCAAGTGACATTTTTTCTGACCTAACTAACTGGTCCCAATGTAAACAATTCATACTTTTAAAGCTTTTTTTTTCTAAAATGTTTTCTTGAAAATTGTACTTGTGCTACCAGATAAAAGTAATTTGGCTTGATATTTTGTTATTTTACACAGTGATACTTATATTTCTATGTGTGGTATAAGCAAATATTTTTTGAGGGGGCCACTGTATGTTTTTGTTATTGTGTGCACAGTATGATCCTTGTTACTTTAACCATTTCATAACTAGAAAACTCTGACATAATTTTACTTTCACTAGAATGTGCAGTGACTTTATTTGCCTGCTTACACATAATGAGATGTTTTATTTTTTTATATATGAATAAGTAGGTTATGTGTACTTGGCCATTTTGGATGTTTCGTAAAGCCCAGGCTCATCAATATAAAACCACTCCTGGGTCATTATCTGTGAGATTCTGTCAGGTGGTTGTTTAAAAAAAAATGTGTGTAATTAGCAGGTATGTTTTACTAGCTCTATAAAAATTGTAGTGATTTGGTTTTTATTTATAAAGCATTTCAGGGTTCATTTCAATCTCAATTACTGATAAATCTATTGTGAAATACTAGAAACAATGTGCTTGATATGGTTGCTTATTTTGACTTTTTAATGAGGGATGTCACACAAATTTACAAGTGGACAGATATGAAACAAACACAAATCAAATATTTAACTATGTTTTAATTACAAAAGATGTTTTCACTTCAGGGCCGCGTTTATTTGTTTTTTTAAAGAACAAAATCTGGCACACACCTGAACACATCAATCAGGTTGAAAAGCGTCTAGTACTCACTTTCCATTTAAAAATGAGTTTTGGTGTTCTGTCACAATTCTCACTGCAACTCGACTGAGATCTATGATTGACATTTTAATCTTTTCCAAAGCACTGTGACATCTTACCGTAGCACTAAAATGGTTCATTGTGAACATTTTTATTATTCTATAATATTACAATGGCCTGAGGTGGATTTTGTGGCTTTATTTTATTTGTCAGTCTCTGTAATCAGACTTTGTATGTATTGTATGGCTGAATTTGAAATAGTGACCCTCAGTGATTATTTAAATACAGTTTTTATGGTTGAAGTGTCTTTGTTACATCTTTTAACAAGCTTTTGAAAGAGCAATGTCAGAAACATCTGGAATATGCAATATGCAAGACCATTAGTCAGCACATGACATTGCGTATGGAGTGATCTCCAGAATCAGATCCATGCGTGGCCTAGAAATGTATGCTTGACACATGAACAACCTCTATCATTAACAGGAAATCTCTGATTGTCTTCACTTGAGTGCAGCAAGCTTCCAGAGATACATGTGTGTTGTGAAGCATGGTAGAATGTTAACTATTGTGAACTTACTATAGAATGTCATCCATTGTAAGGTCGTGGCAGAGATGTGGCCATTGTGAGGTCATTGTGGAGGGATGCTATTGTGAGCTTGTGGGCGAGTGGTTCTATGCATTTAACCTTGAAATCACATGACGGTCACACGTGAATCGGTTATATCAATAATTAATCTGTTATAGGTTTATAGCATGCATCTGATGAAACCTGTCAAGAAAATGGAAAATGTCTAGGTCATATTTCATCCATAATTAAACCTATTTTAGTATCATGAAGGTGTTTTTTGATTTTGGGGTGAAATGTGACCTGGTCTGTGACCTTTCTGTGAGATTTGTTATAATGTTCCAGATTCGCGTTTCTTATCCATTCATGCTTATTTAACTGGTGTGATACTGCAGTAGAGGTATTAATATATAAAATAATAATAATGAAGTAAGTAAATATTATTTTAATGGAATTAAGCAATTACTATTATGTTATTCGCTACGGTTTTTTAGTTATTTAGTAAATTAATGGACACCATTTTTCTTTTTCAGTGTACGCTTACATTTTATTTTGAGGCCTAGCATACGTTTCCCATAAAGCCGAGCGTGTGGTGTCAAGCGTGGATTGGTTTGTCGTCACTTTACCCCCCTCTCACGCGGACCTTTAAACCCATCCAATACAAAGCGCTCCAATTTGCATACAGAGAGCGCGTAACCAATGAGGTTGACAGGTTGAACAGCTTTCCTCAATTCAAACCAATATCTGAGGGCGTTATATTAACATATTTCCTTCGCAGACCAATCGCTTTGAGGAATGGCGGTTAAGTGTAGACAGAACTGACCAATGGACAAAGACGAGGGTAGAGTCTGAGGTCTGCATAATATTAACATGTTACCAGAGGTGTTTTAGATATTGATCCTGTATTCGGTGGTAGTTAAACTCATTCCCCCATCTCACAGGTCCATACCTGCTTTTCTAATTTAATAAATACAAGTGACAGGACATTTTGAAAAAATGCCCAAGAGGAAGGTAAGTCAGTTTATATTTACAATTTCCTAAAATATCCTCGATTTTCCCTCTTTTTTTAAGAAATAGCGGCTCGCGTTTTAACGATGAGAACGTACACAACGTCGACCAGGTAAGACGAGGATCAAGTTTTTAAAGCGTTCTATCCTAATCCGCGGGTTGGATTATGGAATCCTGCAAAAACATTGGAACGTTCGATCATCTTTGCATTCGATCCTCGTCACTTGCTGATTTCCTCCATGATAGTTGGCGGTTTAATAACCCGATGTCTCTTTCGCAGTGAATTTGCCACTCCGTGCGCACTTGTAATGAATGTCACTTTGCGGTGATGCTTCAGTCTCCCTCGGTTTGACTCGAAACCGAGAGCTCTGCTCGAATGCGTCTGATACTCGCTAACCTCCATTTTAAGATGTTCGGTTTTTTTATTAGCTCACTTTCGTCGATCGATAGCAGAGGTCCCCCATTATTTTTGCATAGCCATGTTTGAATCGAAAGGCTCTTCCTCCACCCCCATTGCGGAGCGGCAGACCCGTATGTAACAAAGCGCTCTGTCAGTCACACTCAACTCTTTCTCTCATTTTTAGAGGCGATTATGACGGGAGACAAAACGAAACAGTGCTAAACTGTGGACTTCATAGGATAAAACGAGAAAATAAAAATAGTACAAATATAACAGCACGTTTGCAAGTCAAATGATGCTTTGTCGACAATGACCCAAAGTCCACCGAGCTTCACTATCCCACATCAGCGGGGGGCGTCGACTAATGCCTAACAATGTGGGGGTTTTAACCCCCCCCCCCCCCCCCCGGTAATCAGAAAAAAAAATGAAATTATGACACTCGTGTTGTATCAGCCAGATATGTTCATGACGGAGGAAATGAAGCGGGAGTTTCTCTAGGGGGAGTGTCTCTTCAATTAGTGAGGCTAAACAATGGACACTTTCCAAGAATAGGTTCCAAAACTTCTTAAAGCAAAAAATAAATAATAATACTAATAAATGAAGTGCTGATTTTCAACAAATGGTCAGTGTCGATGAAACGAGGTGCCTGTTTTTCAGAATATGTGCAACCACAGAATGTCACATTTCTATTTAGCTTATACTATTATTTAAAAACATGATTCGTGTGATTTTTTTTTTTTTTTATCTTCCTATTTATAAACGTTAAATAAACAAAATAGAAAGTTGACATTTATTCAAATGAAATAAAAAGGTGTCAATTTATCTGTCCTGATTAATACAGGAATGGGTTAGGGTTAGGTCTGTAAATGTTTTTTAAAGGATAGTTTTATTGCTCATTATTGGTTATCTAATTTGGGACAGAATGTTGGCTTTTAGTTGATAATAAACTTGTATAATAATTGTATAATTACAGAATTTTTTTTTTTTTTTTAATGAATTTAAGTAACACTGACTGAGTAATGATTGAACTTGACAATTGCAGCAAACACTAAAATTTGTGTAAAAATTTAATGATATTTAAATGTTTTTCCGCCGTGCTATAAATGTCACCTTTTGGGTGTCCGTTTTTTCGTGTTTTTGCAAGATCATGTGTAGCAGTATTGCAGCTAAAATTTAGAACATAATAAATAATGTGTTTGGTCATTATAATACTCTCACAATGAATTGAATATCAACAGGTTGTGTCAAAACTAAATTGTATGATTGCAATTGTTGGATACAGAGAAAGTATAGACCTCGGAAGTCAAGCTACTTTGTTAAATAATGGTTCTAACATATATAATAGGCCTAGTTCTCACAACAATAACATATGAAATGTGTGTATCTATTATTTTTATTTTTTTTAAGAATTAAATAAAATACCAATTTCTGGAAAGTGCTAGACATAAAAATATTTTTAAAATTCAAACACTTTTCAGGCTTTCCCATTTACATACATTGAGGATACTATAAAATGCATAATACACAGATCTAAATTGGCATCCAGTTTATTAGAGTGTGTAGATGTGGCATATTAAATTGTGCCCAGAGAACGAGTAAACGAAGTCAAAGTACCAGAGATAAATGACTATATACACCATAGGCCTGTGTATCTGATTATAATGAAGTCTGACAAGCAAAAGCTACTTATGGTGAACATTGTGTGTGAACTAAGATGAATTAGCTGCTCTTTGCAAGTGTCACTTTATCAGTAAAAGAAAACCTGTTGGCATCTAAATAGTGACATGTCCTCAAAGTACTTTGTCACAGAAATATTTTTTTTAAATCGTATTCAATCTGTACCTGTCACACACAATTAAAAATGTATTTATGTGAAGAAATATCCGTATGTACAAATTTTGCATGTTCGTTGTGTCTATGCAGTCACCCGAGGGAGCGGAGGCCAAAGACGCCACCAAAGTTACTAAGCATGAGGTAATTCCAATTTTTTTTTTTTTCAAATGTAAAACTGCTAACAGCACAGTTGTAAAAATCATATTGTATGTACATTTGGCTTGATTGACAGTCCAAATACCATCAAAATAATGTTTTCCCGTCTTATAGCCCACTCGGAGGTCAGAGCGTCTATCCTCAGTAAGTGTTTTTGCTCTCTTTCCATATGCCCAGATGTAATTTGCATATTCCCTATAAGGGTTAGTAAGCACTAGAAACCAGTCTTGGGAACGGGTTTGTCATAAACATATAGTGCTATCACATGTCCTCTGGGTATCCTGAACTATAAACACATGGGTTAGTATTATTACATTGTATAATTGTGCACTTAGACAGTTTAGATTGGTTTAGTTTAATCAAAATTGTTCTTAAACTTCCATATTGTGTCAGAAAATAATTTACCACTCATTGTGGCCTTTGCGTTGTCTGTTATGACACTGTTTTTAACTTCCTTCATCCTGTTGTCTTTTTTCAACCCTCAGAAACCAGCTCCTAAACCTGAACCAAAGGCCAAAAAACCAGCTGCCAAGGTAACGGCTCTCTCTTTCTCACTGTTTATCTCTATCTTTGTGGCATTTTACATTTTTAGCAAGTTTTTGCATGTGCTTTGCATTGTAGGTAATTTATTTCCTCCATAAATGAAAGTATTTTGCACATAAGGTGGAGTTTGTGTATTGCATGGACAGTATTAACTTTTTTTTGTTAAGCCGATTTTGTTGCATTTTTGGAGTAGAGAGAACTGGTGTGATCTGGCCGGTGTGTTTTGGAGCAATTAAAATTGTTTTGGTACACAATTATTTAATTTGTTGTTCCATTTGTGTTCTATGCACAGAAGCCATCCAATGACAAAGCGGTAAAGGAGAAGAAGGGCGGAGCCAAAGGAAAGAAAGAGGAGAAAGAGTCTGCGCCCACTGCAAATGGAGAGACCAAGCCAGAGGAGGTGGGCTAACTCTTTTTGGTTGCTAATGCCATTGTCTAGCATTTCAGTACTTATCTACGTGGTCTTAATAGAGGAAAAAATGTGAGATGACTCACTGAAGAGCACAAATGAAGTATAATCATAATGATACTTTATCCCTAAAAACCTACGTATATACACTACCGTTCAAAAGTTTGGTATTGGTAAGATTTTTCAATGTTTTTTAAAGGGATAGTTCAGCCAAAAATTTAAATTTTGTCATCATTTACTCACCATGACCCTAATGTTGTTCCAAACCTGTATGAGTTTCTTTCTTCTGTTGAACACATAGAAGATATTTTGAAGAATATTGATAACCAGACAGTTGAAGGTAGCCATTGACTTCCATACTATTTTTTTTTCCTACTATAAAAGTCAATGGCTACCATCAACTGTTTGATTGCCAACATTCTTTAAAGTATCGTCTTTTGTGTTCAACAGAAGAAAGAAACTCATACAGGTTTGGAACAACATGAGGGTGAGTAAATGATGATAAAATGGTCATTTTGGGGTTAACAATCCATTTAAGTCTATTATGCTCACCAAGGGTGCATTTATTTGATCAAACAATATTGTGAAATAATAAAATGTTTTATATATGGGTTAATCATAGATCTCATTTAATAAAAATGTTTTTTACTTTAATATATTGCAAAAAGTCATTTTTTCCTGTGATGCAAAGCTGAATTTACAGAATCAGAATCTTTTCTGAATAAAAGTATTAATAATAAAAAAATATCTTGCTGACCCCAAAATTTGAACAGTAGTGTAATGTCTACTTTTTATTTTTATACATTGGTCATTTCTTATTGCATAACGCACATCAAGTTGCTAAACTGAGCTCAGGCCTTGGAAAAGGTGCATTTTGCATGCATTTTGTCACGAGAGCTATCTCCCCTTCTTCAAAACGCTCTGAGATTACTCAAATTGCCCTCCAGGACACGAAAAATGTTTTCTTATATTAGAACATTCGTTGTGTGAACAAGAATGAAAGAGCGGACATGTGAGGTGGGAAAGAATGACCTAGTTACAGACATGTTGTGGTGTATTCTAGATGGTTTGTTCTGAAATGACTGGGTGTGAATTGGTGGCATTATGTAAAGTTTAGAAGGGCTGACGGTGACAACAGGTATAATACTGCTTTAAAAAATAATACAAGATATTATTCTTTGTTATTTTTATATGTTGTTGTGCCAAATGAACTACTGTAAACCAGCTTTTACTCTTATAATATTAATCATGAATCTTATTAGATAATGGCCGATTTCGTTGGATAGTCACGATCAGTGTATCTCCATCTTAATATAATTTGTATAACTTGCTTTTCTAATCCTCTTGTGACAAAATGATTAGGGAAACATGATAATTTATTGTTCAGTGCTCTGTACTAACATGGATTACTTTATACTGACCAATATCTAATGGTCTTATCCTGTATCCCTTCCCATGGCTTCTCAAACATCTGCATGTGCCCTCACCCTCTCTCTCTCACACACACACACACACACACACACACACACACAGATCTGTGTCTCACGCTCATCTGTCAGTGTGTCATCATGGAGAAGTTCCGCCCCCTCCTTCCTGTCCATCCGAGGGCAGAGCGAGAGTGTTAGAGTAAAGGGTACGAGAGTTTGAAGAGTGCAGTGTGTGTGTGTGCTCGCCACTGTACAGTCTAGATTTATTTGTGTCTCTCTTTGTTAGACTACAAAACATGTTTTGCAAAAATAATCACTGTTTTCAACCAGGTTTTCTGAATATTCATGGGTCAGATAAACACATTGATCAGTATGTCAACATTAGGTTGGGATAGAAGAAAGTATTTTTAAAAAGACACTTAACCTTGAAATGTATTAATTCAAATTTAAATTGAGTTCCTTTTGAGACGTAAATGTAAGGATATAAATGCACTCCTAGGTGCAATCCACCTATTTGTTTTGTCCTGATATATATTATAAAGGATGTTAAGTTTAATAAATCATCATGATTTCGATTTTTGAGGTAAGTTGGTGATCATCTGTATGTGGGCTTACTCGTACTAACCGAGTGGTTTTGGTTGTGTCTGTCTGACTTCTCATAACATAATCTAACAGTTAAGAAAATTGAAATAAATCATATCAATACTCTGTCGTCTACATTTAAGAAGTAATTTACTTTTTTCTTTTGTGCTTTTTTCCCGGTATAGGAAACTGAGACGGCCGATACCGAGGCTGATGAGAAAGAGTGATTGAAGTTGTTTTCTGGAATAACAAAAAACATTTTTTATTCCTATTGAGTATTTTGTAAAATGCAAACTTTTTTTAGACTTATCGTACTAGATTTCCTTAGCTAAAAGTCGACTCACACTCCCCGCTGAAGCACCGTACCTGTCTCATTCTCTTTCATCCGACAGAAGGATAGATTCATTTCAAGGAAAAGCAACAATTATTCTTGAATATTTCACCAGCAGCTCGCCTGCCAAATTCAGCCACTTCCGGTTCATCTTTTGCCACTAGAGTGCATAGCCTTAGCTCCATGTATTTGGTTACTAAGGTCTTTGGTGTGTATTGTCTTTGAGTCTTGTTATTTAATTGGTTAAATATCTTAAAAAGAGAGGGAGTAAATAGGGAGGAGAGATTTGAGTTGTAACCCTTCGCCTTTTTTTTAATCTCCTTTGTAGCATTTTAAGATTCAAGTGGGTTCTTTTAAAAATTGCTGAATTAAACATGACCCTTAACAGTGGCAGATATCCATAGCAATAAACAAGTGGTGCTTTGTGCTAGAAGGTTAGGAAAACTCTACAAGAACTGAATCTCTGACAAATGTAAAAGTCCACAAAACTGGTTTGAGATACTCTCTGTAAAATGTTTTCAAATAAAAGATGAATAAACAATCAATAGACTATTGTGTGCTTGTTACTGGTTGTTTTTTTAATGCTCCAAGTACTGGTTGTCTTTATTCTCACCGATACAAAAGTTCAAAGCAGCCTTAAAGGGATAGTTCACCCAAAAAATCAAGTTATTCCAAACCTGTATGAGTTTCTTTCTTCTGTTGAACACAAAAGAAGATATTTTGAAGAATGTCGGAAGCCAAACAGTTGATGGACCCCATTGACTTCCATTTTTCTTCTTCTCTGTACTATGGAAGTCAATCTTCCAAATATCTAATTTTGTGTTCAACAGAAGAAAGAAACTCATACAGGTTTGGAACAACTTGAGGGTGAGTAAATGACAGAATTTTCATTTTTGGATGAACTAACCCTTTAAGGCCTGTTCACACCAAGAACGATAACTATATTAGCGTCCACACCAGCGGACGATCTGTTTATTCTAAGCGTGCACTGCAGTTATGACATCTAGCATGTAAAATGTTCAAGCTCTGAAAAGTTGGATGGATTTTGATTGGCTGCCAATGATTTAATCGTTCATGAGCTGGGGGAAAAATCGTTCTGAAAGTGATTTCAACTGTATTGTTAGCTGTGGTGTGAACTCTGCTATTTTATATTTAGAATTCTTTTTATAACTATATCGTTAGCATTATAGTTATCGTCCTTGGTGTGAACGGGCCTTTAGTGTTGGTATAGCCTGTATTTTAACCCTCTATGATACACATGATGATGCTGAAATGCAATATATATACATAGCTCAAACTAAAGTTTTTGGGGGAGGAATATACATGTATATTAAATAAAATTATAAATATGTAAGAAACTAAAATTTTGGTACAACAATAAAAAATGGTCAAAAAGTAGCACCAATGTGTATTTCATAAACTGATATAATTCTACATTTGAAATTAGAATTTAATGAAACCTTATAATTTATCCTTTAATATAAAGGCATAGCTCACCTAGTTGGATTTTCTGTGTATTAATTAAACCATAATTGTGTTATTTAGGTCCCACTTTATATTAAGTGGCTTTAAGTAACTTATTTTTCGATGTAAGTACAATGTACTTATTGTGTTCAGGTTGTATAGTAAAAGACTTGGTGTGATACGGGTAAGGTTAGGGACAGGTGTGCTGGTATGGGTGGTTTTAAGGGTGGGTTAAGCTGTAAGGGAAGGGTCAACAGTGTAATTACAAATGTAATTACATAAATTAATTACAGCTGTAATTACATGCAGTTATTTTCAAAATATAAGGACAATGTAAAAACATGTATGTACACAATAAGTCCATTGTATCAAATGATTAATATCGATGTAAGTAAATAGTACTTAAAGCCACTTAATATAAAGTGGGACCAAAAAAAAATAAATAAATAGGGAAATGCAGAACTGTCATCCATCTATTGCCATCCATTGTGGTTAATGTCTTCTCAATTTATTGTAAAATTATATTTGATAAACATATGAACAAAAACGTATTTAACTTCTAGATGCTTTAAAAGTTCAGATGTAAAATAAATGTAGAGCACTTCATGTTTTCCTCTTAAAGAGTCTAGAGGAAATCAAATGTCTTGCGACTTACAAGATACAGCATATTATTGATGTATTTAAAGACTGTACTTTTAATTCCAACAATGCAATTTGTAGCTTTCTGAATAGGGAGAAAGTGAAGAAAAATATTGACAACACTGTACCATAGAGAGTTAACTTTGTGGAAAACTCTTGAGGGTCCAGGGTGTTTAGTCCAAAGCTACAAAAGCCTTTCAGTGTAGTTCTTTATACACAGACACATGTGACCCTAAACACACACAAACACACTCACTAAATACAACTGCTGATGTCAGAAAGTGAAAGGTCAGCAATGCCGCGGGGAGGCAGGAACGGAGAAGAGGAAATGAACGGACTGACAACCCTCGTTGGTCTGGCCTTCTGTCTTTCTGCAGGCCCAGCCAATAGATAAAAAGCCCCATATAGTAATGTTAATATATAAAACTGTTAATGGTCTCACACAAGCAACATGTTTCTGAAATGTAGAAATGAAAGTGCTGCTTTCTCTCAAATTGACATTTCACCCCCCGAGGATCTATACACTTGTCAGGAATGTTGGGCATTTTCATAGATTTACTGTTGCTTATTTGTGATAAGAATGCCTTTAGAAAGCAAGCACATTGAAATTCATGAACACAAATATATATTAAAACAGTTATTTAGCATTGCATATTAGTCCAAATGAGGTCAGATTAAAATTAGACTATTATTTTCTACATTGCATAAGTTCAAATAAATGCCATGAAAACTCTCATACAATTGAGTCTAAATAAATCACTAATTCTATATCAAAACTGGACAAAAATCTGGCCTTAATTATATGTTGATGCATTATTATCAATATACATTATATACATCAAATACATACATTTTACCCATAATTCAGGAGTTGCATCCCTCACTTTTAATATTTTTATAAGGCCAATTGTATCCTTTTTTCTTTCTTTTTTTTTTTTTACTGATTATTATTACAGGTTACTCTTTCAGAAATCTTTTTAAATTTTAAAGCTTTTGTCCATAATTATTATTATGTGAAAGTATAACAATCTGGAAGGTTCAGATAAATCTAGTAAGATCCAAGGAGGCAAAAACTCCAACTGGATTAATTTACCCTTACAACCTTTGACCCATGTTTGGCCCCTGAACTCATCATCTGAAATGTTAGTCCTGACCTCCAGTGGCAAAAAGAAATACTGCACAACACTGATCACAAAATAACAGTGTTTTTCCAATTTATTATCTTTAATCCAATATATTTTAAGAAGGTGTTTAAGATTTTTATTTGTAGTATTCTGAAACTAAATTAGTCATTCTTTCAGTGTATTTTTGCTTTTGTCTGAACCTACTTATGAAGTTTTTTGCCTACTCAGCCACTTCACCAGATCAACACCGTTTCTTAAAAGTTTGATAAGTTGCATCAGTTTTGCTTAAGTAGCCTCGAAGCCAAAGCTGCTATATTCATTTACTTCTCGGGTATCTAAATGCTTTTCTCCTCAGGTTTACTCTTAGTGTCAGTAGTTTAGCAAGTGTTACATCACTAAATGCAGTTAGGACTAACTGTTAAACTAAGGGTTTTCCTAGCAAGGGCCAAACCTACAAAAAAAAAAAAAACTAATTAAGGGATATTAGTATTTAGATTGTTCAGACCATAAATTAAACGGTAACACTTTAGTTTAGGGTCCACTTCTCACTAACTAGTTGCTCATGCATATTACAAGGATATTTGCTGTTTATCAGCACTTATGAAGCACATATTAATGCATTATTCTGCATGACCTTATTCTACATTCCTAACGTAACAACTACCTTACTAAATATTAATAAGCAGTAATTAGGTGTTTATTGAGGCAAAAGTTTTAATTAATTGGACCCTAATCTAAAGTGTGACCAAGTAAAATAGTAAAACAAATAAGTAAACTAGTATAATAGTATACTCAAGCACTATTGTTGCAGAAGGTTAGAACTTAACAGGCATTTTTAATGTTGTGACTGACTCTTAAATCAGTTTAGGCCTACTTAATTTAAGGCCGTATAGGATGAAACTTCATAAAACTTCAACTGCCTCATTTAAAGTCAACATCCTCACTTCTTATGCCACCAATTGCTTACCATTCAGATAAAAACGAAAGAAGAAATATGTACAATACTTGTATGTAATGAGTACAATGTTGTGGTCAAAAGTATATGAAAATATTTTGCCCAAATTAACTGTTTTACACAATCTTTAACTAGACATGGGCACACAATCTGCATGTTGTTTCTTTAAAATAGATACGTGTGAGTGACATAGATATATAAATAAAATCACCAATGTCCTATTTGTCTGGCGTTGCCATTAGTCACTGGATTCCTGTAACTCACAAGGTTTAATTCATTACATTCTCCCTGTTTACTACCCTTCCCCCATTTTACTGCCCGCTCGCTTTTGGGAAAGAAATGGAGGACTTCCCAATCCAAATCACAACCAAGAGAGGGGGTGGGTTCCTTGAAATAAGTCTGGTTTATGATTGAAATGAATAGACTTTTATAAACCTCACAAATACGGTGGTTATATTCGGGTGTTTGATAAGCTTCAATATGCTGTTGTGGGGAAAACATGGTGTAAGATCCGAGCTTCGCTACCCGCAAGGTCGACAGACCGAGGAAAAAGAGGCGCCATTAAAGCTCAGGGTCCGGAATTTAGCAAACAAATAACAGTAGCCCGAATAAATAGTTAAGTTTTTGCATAAAATGAGCCACCATTGCCTTCTTTTCCCCCTTCAGCGTTAGCATCACAGCCTCCCTGACAGCACAGTCCTGCGCGTACGTACTAGACTCTATTCGTGTATTCCTGCGCAAAGGGGTTGTGCTTTACAGAGAGAGGAGGGGGATGTGGAGCGTAAACTGAAACCCAAAATATTAACGAACATCCTTAAGGTGCATTAAACTGCATGTTTTAGAAACATCGTTTCTTGTCAACCCCAAACGCCCCGGTGCTCGGGAATTTTGTCCGCATCGATGCGTAGCACGTTGTGCCTAAGAGGGGACTATTTTGCGCGAGCGCGGAAGGCTAGAGCGACGTACCGGATCTGCTTTCCGTGTGTGTTGGGTGAATGGAGGCGCAGCTCTTCCTGGTGGTGAACAAACACTGACAACTAGAGCAGCCTAGCGATACCCGCTTCCCAGAACGGCCACACACACCTTCTCCTTCACCCCCAAAACAACCCTAAACATGGCTGCTGAGCGTAAACACGTCGTGCAGTTGAAATCCGGTGAGTAAAAGGGATTGAGAAAGGTGCCGCTGGAGTATTTTTATATACATCTGCCTTTCCCACCACGTCCTTCTTGAAAGCTAATGTAGCTCATTCTCCCCCATCTCGCAGAACTGTACTTCCTAATAGCCCGATTTTTAGAAGCTGGACCTTGTCAGGACGCGGCAGAGGTGGGTGATTTTGTAAAATAGGATTGTAAACGACATGTCTGGAGAAGATTGAACGGTAATTTGCTATTTTTGTGCTTTTTTCAGACCTTGATACGGGAGGTTCAGGAGAAGGAGGTAAGCAGCGCGAGCCTTACTCGCGTCGCATCTCACTGCGCTGCACTTTAGGCTGCTAATTTAACGCAGATTTCATATTTATGGTTTAAAAACACAAACCTGACCGTTTAGAATTTACCCAAACCTATTTACCACCATTTTCCAATTACAGCTGTTACCCAAAAGGATTGACTGGACTGGCAAAGAACACCCAGGGAGTTACGAAAATTTGGTAAGGGATCCCTATAACAGAGAGAAAACTTTTTAGAGAGCAAAATAAGAAATTGAATTTCCCGCAATTTTAAATCAGGAAAAAACTTAACCCAAACACACGGGGAAAAACCAACCTCAGGGTTAGAAAGGACTGCCATCGGATGAACCCAGAACCTGGCCTGACCTCAGGGATGTGAGTTTGGAAACAGAGGTGTGCACAAAGTGTAAATAGATGTTATATTCGATGTAGAAATAAAGAGACGTCATGAATGTGGTGCTATAAGGGGAAGGGAGCGGAGGGAGGAGGGACCAGTGCGCAGAGACTGAAAGCGGGGCGGGATGGAGACGCTCTGCTCCATAACACAACCATAGTCAGGGTAAAATACTCATTTTACCTTAGTTTATTACACTTAAACTAAGCTTTTGGAGCAGGGGACATCAGAGCCGGAGACCTAGAGGATCTTAGAAGGGTAATGGGACTTTTAAGTTGCCCTGACAATGTTTTTTTTTTTTTTTCGGAAGAAATTCTTTTTGAACAGTGCTGTGAGACTTGAGGCCGATAATACAAATGAGAGGTACAGCGAAATGAGTACGTATTGATTAATTTATTAATTACGATATTTAGAAAGGTAAATAAATTATTAATCGGACTATTTGCATTTTTCAGTAGCTCGCTATTCCACGTATGAATATCACTCGGGAAGATTTGATTCCGCATTCGAAGTGAGAGATACAGAAATATCTTGATTTTAAAACTAAGTGTGTTTTGATCCAGCCCCTGTGATGGCCACCCCCCACTATATATCAGTTGCGTAACTAATAGACTCAACAGTCTTGTTAATCATGCAGGCTGATACTGTTGTATCACTGTTGTATCTCTGTCGTCTCTTGTAGCTATACACGCTGAAATTCACACACATTGTAGCGATAATCTGTTATATTGTATTCGCGATTGTCTCGCGGATGATCTCGCGCGCCGTTACGCCACTAGACCCCCGTATTATATTGAGTGAATGCGTGTGTGTTTGCGTTTGTGTGTTATCGTTCGTGGATGATTTCACTACCGTGTGTGAAGATGTTAAAGCCCGTTCTTGCAGATTGTGGGTATGAATAACGGACACGAGGCTTCACCGCCTGATGTTGGCGCTGTCAATTAATTTTTTTTTTTGTCAGGTCTCGAGTCCCTCGATAAATATGTTAATGAGCTATGCAATCTGCATTAATTATCATTATTCATAAGACTAATTAAATAATGATGATAATAACAACATTGCATTACAATTGTAATTATAAATACATAATATTTTCATATTTATTATAAATAAATACACGTATTTTTAAAATAAAATGTAGGCCTACATTCAAATAGTTTTAGTAATAATTTACATTTTATTACAGGTTTTTTTTCTAAAGTGTTTATTAATGTAATAATTAATTTTTGTTAATTAATATTTTATGCGCAAAATAATTTACATGTAATGTAATTATAGTAATTAGGGATAATTCATTAACAACTGTAAGCTATGTTTAGATGATACCATTGTTAAATACTGATTTTAATTTTATAATTAATGTTTTTAATCCATATACCCTGATTCACTCACTGTTAAACATGGCCTTATTTATAAAATCATTAGCTAAGCGGTGTGTGCGCGCCCGTGTTTGTGTGTATGTGTTGTGTGGCTAGATGTGAAGTGTGCATGTGTTGTGTGGCTAGATGTGAAGTGTGTGTGTGCGCGCGTGTGTGTGTGTGTGTGTGTGTGTGTGTGTGTCGACCAATAGGATGACGCTAAATGCAATTAAAGCCACATTAATTACTGGCCTGCAGTTGGAAGCTGGATCTGCTGAACAGGCTTGATAAAAGATGCCCGTACTGACGCGTTGCGCAGGGGGACGCACATTTTACACTGTAGATTAGATTCATCTCTAGGGAGAATATAGACAGATAAAAAAAGCTTTGCAAAAATGTATTGGTTTGAAACGAAGTGTCGTCTATAATCCTCTAAAGGTTTTAATTATGCTATTATGTGGGCGGTTTTTATGCATACATTGACAATGGCTGTTAAATGGCTGCATTTAAATATATACTTTTATTTTATTAATCTAATTATTTTTAGTACACGTTCATTATATGAAATTATTTCATGGTGATACTGATCAATTTTAATTAAAGCCTTCACATTACATCCTTTCATGAAATTTTCTACTACAACATTCAAATTTAATGATTTAATTATATAATTGTAATTATATTTTAAAAGGTTTTTATATATATAGGAATGTTAAGACTGTAAATTATTTGCCAATTTGCAAAAACTTTGCATTTATATTCGCGCAAAAACATGTTTGCTTTTTTATTTTCTACTTTTTTGTTTAAATCTACTTTCTATGCATACACTATTGCAACACAATAATTTAACGTGTTGAACATTATATGAAACAATATAGTTAGGTGTAGTAAACAGATCCATTTTCCCTAATACATGTTTGTGATTGTGTGTATAGGTCAAATTGTACAGGCACGTTTCTTCAGATCACCTGTTGCAGTTGTGTGAGCGAGTGAGTCCTCTTTTAGAGAGGGAAGTGCCAGCCAGCGTACCTGGAGTCAACTCACTGCTGGGAGCCGGACGACAGTCAGTGCTACGTACAAACAAGAGTGAGTCTTTCTGTTTGAAGTTTAAATATATTCATCATCCATTTTTATAATAAGCCAGTTAACCAGTTATACTAATAATCAACCAGTTAACAGCCAAGTTAAGCATAAAAAAACAACAGATTTTTAAATTTATTTTTTACTTACACCATAACTGTAAAGCAACATAAGATCAGATGTGTATTTTGAGTGCTACTGTTTTTTTAATGAAAAAGTTGAAGATGGGGAAACACTTTCAAATTTAGAAGATTCATTAGAAAGGATTTAACTAGAAATCTTTTTAATATTTACAAATGGCATCTCACTATTGCGTCCGATGTGTAAGTATGCAAAAGAAAGATCAATAGTGGTGGAATTTTTCTCCGTAATGCTGCCTTCAAAATATAAAATAGATTCCATAGCAATTAACTTTGGTTAAACTTTATTTTAACGTATCCCTGTTACAGTGCAAGTATACATTTAAGTACTGAGTAATATGAATTAACTACATGGACTTACTATAGGGTTAGGGTAGGATCAGGGTTTGGTTTAGGGTTAATTGCATGCAATTATGCATAATTTATTCTACTAAAGTAAATACGTGTAACAAGGAAGGACACATTAAAATAAAGTGTTACCAAAACTTTCTATAACATTATTAAGAATATTGCTAGTGCCCTTCCAAGAAATAACACAAAAATGTCTAATACATTTTGTTTTGCAGTGGATATCTGTGTTTTACATCAATCCCAGTTTGTGTATGTGTGCCTAGGGATTCAATCACCTCTACAGTGTATATTTAATGACAGTCCCACGTGTTTGTTGGCAGGTTGTAAGCACGTGGTATGGAAGGGGTCGGCCCTCGCAGCCCTGCACTGTGGCAGGCCACCGGAGCCGCCAGTCATCTATGGAAGCCCGCCCAATATTGGTAAGTCGCCTCTTATTGGTTGCTATCTTAATGTATTCCAGCGGAAAAAACAACATTCATCCAAATCCTTATACTTGTCCTAAAACTGTTTTGTATTGATTTGATGGTTAATATATATATATATATATATTTAAAATAAAATATTTGGTACATGTGTTTTAAAAATGTATAAAAATGTGGACCATACACTAAAAATGTTTTGTTTGTAAATGAAATGATTATAAGAATTAGCTTAGATTCAAATATAGTATATTTGCTCTCATGTTGTTTTGCTGGATATGTCTTGTGTGCTATAGTGGAAACAGTATACAGTCGGAGGCTGAATGGCTCATATCGGTTGGGTCAGCTGGTCCCTACAGCTGTTTACCAACATATGAAGATGCACAAGAGAATTCTGGGCCACCTTTCATCTGTGTACTGTGTCACCTTCGACCGCACCGGTCGCCGCATCTTCACAGTAAGACATCTGGTTTTATGACATTTTTTTTGTTGAATGTGCTTATCTTTTTTTTTTAAATATAATGAGTATGAAAAATATTTTTAAATTTATGAATGATTTATAAAACTGAATTCTGCAGGTTTTTAGAGCACTGTATGTTTTTGAAACGTATTTATGAACATTCATGTTGTGTGCCCTCCCTTGGCTGCTTTTTGAGTATAGTATTCTGGAGTGTATTACATCAGGTTATGGAATTTTAATTTGTCCGTTATGTTCTTGTGCTGTCAGACTCTGTGTCTCTGTGTGTGTGTGTGTGTGTGTGTGTGCTCGCATGTGTATCTGGGAATGCATTTGAATGGTTTGACCACAGGGAAAGATCCTATATTCATTTGTTGTTCCGTTTTATTTATTGTGTGAGTGTTAATTGGATAGATTTAAGATTTGACTTCAATATTAGCTTTTCAAAAAAGATTTCAAGTTTTTGTTTGAAAGCACTATTAAATAGGTCGTTTTTATTTATACCGGAGTCTCAAGGACACCTGGGGGGAAAAACAGGCAATTTGACAGCTGTGATATCCAGGTCTAGATTTGATTGAATTAATATAATTTTTTCTAGCTATGCTCAGCTAATATTTTATTCATTGACTAGAAGTTGTTCTATATTTGATATATAATCTCTATAAAATTGTATATATATATTTAAAATTCTTATCCAGTGATCACAAATGACTAGGAAAGAAATACAAATATGTGGGAACCTTATTTACTTTATAGTGTGTGTGGAATTGTCAATTCCATATATCCCATAATGTAAATGTGCATTTACACTCTTCACTTATAATTAAGTATCATGTATACGTACCATGACCAGGATGCTTTTGCTTTTTAGCATATTTAATATTGAGTATTTTTAATACTTAAATAAATTCAGAAATATTCATGTATTCTACATACATTTAGTGAATTGATTAAGCAGTCAGAACATACCAATGCTGCCAAGTACAATGTAGCAGATTCAAACTACTTAGTAGGGAAGCCTTTGTGGCTTTAATTAGACTGTATGCCTCATTAAACTGTATACATACAACTGTATGCCTTCCCAGTGTGGAATTTAAAGGGTTGTCACTAAACTTTTTAGGGTGCTGTTAAAGTGTCATATAATAAAACAATTTAGGTCAAGAGCTTTAACATTGCAAAATCCCCCAATGAGCATAATGGTTTCAAATGACCTATTGAATGGAGGGATCTGATCGCTGTTTGGTCCAGATGTCTGAGTGGGTTTGAGGTTCTGAAAGCAGCTGTGGTTTTATGAGTTGAGCAGGGACTTGCCTGTAAGAGGGTTATATACTGTATGTAGTTACAGTGGTTCAAACAAATTGTTTTGTAGGACCATTAAAGGGGCCATTGACTTGTGCTTATTCTACATGGCAGGATGCTTTGGATAAAAGCAAAAAGGAATACGTAAATGTGGCTCTGTCGATTTCTGGCCTGTTTTGATGTGTCTGAGTAATTCATCATGTACAGAAAGTGTTTTCTTTGCGTTTTGATTTAAAGGGTTGGGGACCACTAGTAAAAAGGATTATATTTAAAATGTTTGAATACAGTTTTTAATTACAGCTCTTTTATCAGCATAACAATTTGAGTAAAAATCTTTTAGTATTTGGTTTGTGTTCTTTTTTTTAGTTTAATGACAGCAGCACTTAAAGATACATGAATTCAACACGTTTGTGTAAAACATGATGATCATGTTCTCTCTTGCATGATTTGAGGATGATTCAAAGAGACCACAATTCACATGACCAGTGTCACAATTTGCTTAGTTTGATTACTATTAGTGACCTAGAAATAGTGAAGAATTTTTCATGTTCATATGACGTCATAATGTGTACATCATTTGGTTTACATTTTTGAGGCCTTTTATTTACAGGTTCGAATAAAAAAAACAAACAGATTTGGGTAACACTTTATTTTAATGTGTATGGAAGTAAAATAATGTCAAATGTTTTTGAAACAAAAATAATGTTGAATTGCACCAATTGAAAAAAAATATGCATTGCGTTAACCATGCTTGCATTTTAATCCATTGTATTTTTAAGGCTTGCATTTTTTGATGGGCTGAAATTAAACATGGTTGAATATTTAAGCTGTGAATATTTCAATTAAAAACATTTCAAACACATTTTCAATATTAAAAATTCAATAATCCATATTCACCTTTCATATTTCACTTCCAAAATTTTCAAACTGTTTAAAAATACAACCTATAATATTCAACAGGCAAATTTCGGTCCATTTTATTTCGCCTTTAAAATTCGCTTCCACAAATTCAGTGGTTCAAATTCGACAGTAAATTCAACGTCGACATCCAGGAACTGCAGGAAAAGCAGTAGATTACCGATCATAATCTCCATCTGCTGTAGTCGGCTTTACCAGCAGGGGGTGCACGCGCGTGTTGACAAGCACCAAAGCAACAGGAGAGGCCTTCACAAAACGTCATTTGCTGAAATGGACAGAACGATAAGTACGAGTTATAATTTATATGTGTATGAAAAAGGTTGATTAAGACACAAAACACACGAGCGTTTACTCAAGTTTCTTATGATACTTATTTTTACCCCCGTGCAAAGTAAGGTGATTTGTCCACTGCAAAACTAAATTCTCTCGCCGTTGGCATTGATATTAAGTTTTAGTAAAACAACTGTAATACACTGAGACAGAGTGAATTGTTTGTTTTAGTCACTATGACGGAATACTAAATTGATGGCTGGGTTTTGGCAAAGGCAATTTTATTTAAATATAGCATCATTAAATACAACCCAATTACAATTATAAATTAAATTCAGCAATTAAAAATTACATCTCTACCATGATATCTGGTCATCTCTGTGTTATAACGTGAATTGTCTCCGCTATTATCCAGGGCTGCGTACAGTAGGGGTATTTGTCATCTTATTTTATATCTTTTTGTCCATTTGGAGCGCGCGTCACGTCACCTATTAGCGTCACGCCTGCCACAAGATCTCTCACTGTTTACATAAACCAGACACTCCGATGAGAGCACATAAAGTGCAATCCATCTCTTATTTACCATTTTTTTCATCTTATCGTATATTTTATTCGCTCCTTTGCCCGTATTGGAGCGCGTCTCGTGGCTCTTACTAAGCGTCGGCCAGCCACGATCTCTCACTGTTTTAATCTACCAGACACTCCGATTGATGCACATGTGCAAACAGACAGTGCAATCCTGACCTGCTCTTATGTAGCCTATCTATTTGTCATCTTATTTTATTCGCTCTTTTTGTCCATAATGGAGCGCGCGTCGTATTGGAGCCATCTTCGCAGTAGTGAACGCGCCGAGAGAAATGCTCATTTCATACGGATTACATTATCTGAGAGTAGTCTATTTATTTTCGTTTTGAATTGTTTCATTTAAAAGTAGGCTAGACATTTCTACCTTGATGTATTTATCATGCCTGTGAGAAATGTGCAATGCAAAAATTTCATGATTTTATTGCTATGCCTATGCCTATATGTCATGATTGAAATTAAGATACAATTTATTAAAAACGAAATTTACTTTAAAGAAAGGCTTTATAAAAAACAAAACGTAATGGAGTGGTCAAAATCATTCTCCTTCAGAATGTCAATTGGAGAATCAGGCAACTGTAATAGGGAGAGATCTTGTGGCTGGCGCGCCACGAAACGCGCTCTATGGGACAAACGAGCAAATCAAATATAAGATAAGATGGCAGAAGGGTAACTAAGAGCAGGATTACATTGGCTTTGTGTTTTCGTGCATCAATCGGAGTGTCTGGTAGATTAAAACAGTGAGAGATCGTGTGGCTGGCCCGACGCTAGTAAGAGCCACGGGACGCGCTCCAATACGGGCAAAGGAGCGAATAAAATATACGATAAGATGAAAAAATGGTAAATAAGAGATGGATTGCACTTTATGTGCTCTCATCGGAGTGTCTGGTTCATGTAAACAGTGAGAGATCTTGTGGCAGGCGCGACGCTAATAGGTGACGTGACGCGCGCTCCAAATGGACAAAAAGATATAAAATAAGATGACAAATACCCCTACTGTACGCAGCCCTGGATAATAGCGGAGACAATTCACGTTATAACACAGAGATAGATATCATGGTTGAGATGTAATTTTTCATTTATAATTGCTGAATTTAATTTATAATTGTAATTTGGTTGTATTTAATGATGCTATATTTAAATAAAATTGCCTTTGCCATCATGTAAAACCCAGCCATCAATTTAGTATTCCGTCATAGTGACTAAAACAAACAATTCACTCTGTCTCAGTGTATTACAGTTGTTTTACTAAAACTTAATATCAATGCCAACGGCGAGAGAATTTAGTTTTGCAGTGGAAAAATCACCTTACTTTGCACGGGGGTAAAAATAAGTCTCATAAGACACTTGAGTAAACGCTCGTGTGTTTTGTGTCTTAATCAACCTTTTCCACACACATAAATTATAACTCGTACTCATCGCTCTGTCCATTTCAACTTTTGTGAAGGCCTCTCCTGTTGCTTTGGTGCTTGTCAACACGCGCGTGCACCCCCTGCTGGTAAAGCCGACTACAGCAGATGGAGATTATGATCGGTAATCTACTGCTTTTCCTGCAGTTCCTGGATGTCGACGTTGAATTTACTGTCGAATTTGAACCACTGAATTTGTGGAAGCGAATTTTCAAGGCGAAATAAAATGGACCGAAAATTGCCTGTTGAATATTATAGGTTGTATTTTTAAACAGTCTGAAAAGTTTGGAAGTGAAATATGAAAGGTGAATATGGATTATTGAATTTTTAATGTTGAAAATGTGTTTGAAATGTTTTTAATTGAAATATTCACAGCTTAAATATTCAACCAAGTTTAATTTCAGCCCATAAAAATGCAAGCCTTAAAAATACAATGGATTAAAATACAAGCATGGTTAACGCAATGCATATTTTTTTTCAATTGGTGCAATTCAACATGCTTTTTGTTTCAAAAACATTTGACATTATTTTACTTCCATAAATGTGTCCTTGTTACACGTTACATGTATTTACTATAGTAATAACTATAAATTGGGCATAATTACATGCAACAAACCCTAATCCTACCCTAACTAGGGCTGTAACGATACGCGATATAAAATCGAAATCGCGATACTCAGGTCCACGATCCTGTATCGCGATGTGAGAAGGCAGAATCGCGATCACACCCCTTCCAACTCCCAGAGTTATCCTTCCTGTCCAGAACCAGGGCTCGAATTTCGGCGCGGGTATTGCGCATAATTCTAATCATTCCCGCAGGTCTCCCATTTATAATGCGGGAAATTCCGCATATAATAAAATCAAATCATTCTTTTAACAACTATCTGCCAGACGCAATTTCACAAACAGCGTGAGTGGTCAGCGGTGCCGCGCTCGTCTTCTATCTCTTCTCTCATAATGTGTTGTGCAAGGCAGGCGCTGCATGCGGCGATAATACACACTCGCCTTTTGGAGTCGGGACCATAGACTGTAAAAGTCTTTTTAAGTCTTACCAGTTTAAACATTCAAGCAATTTTACACTAATCAGTGCTCGCGCGCTCTCTGAGAGATTATTTTCTATGCGCACATTCATAGAAAATCCGCCTCAAAAACAGCTGGCCAGTAACTATTTTTCGCGGATTATATTGCTTTAACACGCAAAATTGTCAATTTCGGTCTTTGTGAGTAGGCTATACTCTAAACATAGTCGGTTTTGTCTTTAATAGGCATAAAACGCATGCCAGTATAATGAACACAGGATCCGTGCACTAGCTCTTAAAGTGACGGAAGCCATATGTGTCTGTCATTAATTTTGTTGTCAAAAAAACAAAAGACGGCTTTAAGTTAAAGGAATCAGGATTAATAGCCTATGCATTTAATTTATTCAGGACTAAAATACTACCCAGTGTTATTTTCCATTTGATTACTTTATTCAGTTTCTGTATGTGAATACTAGTGTTAGACCTATTCAAAAACTTTTCTCTTTAATTGTCTTTATTTGTATCTTTATTCTATTGTATTTATTTGGCTACTTTTTTCAATTTAATTAAACAATTTAAATCAAGCTTCCTTGTGATGTGTAAATTCTTAACAACAATATTACCCCATTGTAAAAATGCAATGAGTGTAAACATTTAGGCAAGATAAATGTAATAATTTTGTATGGAAAAAATTTTCTTCTCTCAAAATCTCTTTTTTTCACCACAAGCCCCGCCCCCTCAAGCCCCGCCCCCGTGATAGAATCGCGATACGAATCGAATCGTGGGTCAAAAATCGTGATACGAATCGAATCGTAGGTTTGGTGTATCGTTACAGCCCTAACCCTAACCCTATAGAAAGTATGCCTATGTAGTTAATTACTATTACTCAGTAATTAAATGTATAATTACACTGTAACAGGAAGTTCAAAAAAAAAAAACTTGTTCAGCAAGGATGCAATATGATCAAAAGTGACAGTAAAGACATTAATAATGTTACACATTTTTTTTCTCTTTTGATCTTTCTAATCAATCATGGTTTCCAAAAATATTATAATTATTGTACTATTATACATTAATTTAGTGTTACAAAGCGTAGTGTTTCTTTACAAAGTGACGTCTGACAGCATAATACGTCGTTTTTAGTTGTTTTTGCGGATCCGTGTGAACAGGGATAGTTTTGACAATGATGTCGTCTGTACGCGAAAATGCAAAGGAAGTACTTTTCCGTTTTTAGTACATCGCTCATCATTGTCGCGTAAACGTCCCCTTAGAATGATTTCTGAAGTAAGGACTGCTGAAAATTCAGGTTTGCCTTACCCGTTAAAATATTAAAAATAGAAAAGTTATTTTAAATTGTAATAATATTTTAGAATATTACATTTTTAATTAAAACAAAAAATCAGATAAATGCTGCCTTGCTATAAGCATAAGAGACTTCTTTCAAAAACATAAAAAAAAGTACCCACCCTAAACTTTTGAACAGTAGTGTACTTAATAAATCTGACTCGGCTCTATGGCCCTTTGTTGAATTTTCAGTGAGTAGTTCTATTCTTTTGTTCAATGTTGTGCTTCACTGGCAACTCTGTCTTAATTTCCTAGTGACTAAAAGGGTATTTTTAGACAGTGAGCCTTCTGAGCTCACAGGGACAGATAATGTTTTGACTCTGGGATAAGTGTAGAGGTCAAAGGTCATTCGCATATTCCATCTGGGCAAACATACTGTTGCTCTGTGACATCATCATCATGCCCACAAACTTGTTAAAGGTTCTATGTGTGTGTGAGTGGACATGTTTTGGTTCGGGCATTTCTCTGACATTATCTGACTTTCAGCCTGTGGCTTGAGCTTTTGTTAACATTTGTCAGCGCTCCGGTTTTAAGCGGCCTGTAGGATCGTGCTTGTGTGTGTTTTGCTGATGTGTGTTTTTGAGTGTGCACTCTTGGGTTCCATTTTACTCTGCAAGTTTTTAATGCTCCAAAAATGGCTGAACAGCAAGGATTACTCCCCCTCTTTCTGCCTCTCCCTCCCTTTTCCCTCTATCTCTCTCTCCTACTCCTGTTCTCTTTGTCTTTTCCTCTTTCGATCTTGGTCTCTCGGTGTATTTCCTCCTCTTTTTTTTCTTTCTATAGGTCTTTTTCTCCCGGCGTAGGGGGGCGTGTCTGTGTGCGCATGTTGAAAAAAGTGTTTCTTTTGTGGATTTGGCTGCGAGCCACGAATAAAATCATCTCTTTCATATTCCTGAGCCATTAGCCAGTGTGTCATTGGCATTCCGTCTGTGTTTAACAGATCTTCGGGAATGTTCGTCTCTGTGTGTGGCTTGGGGATCATTTTTCTTTGCTCAATTCGATATGCATGTGTGGCCTGCATATTAACTGTTGTTATCGCAGTTAATTCTAATGTTTCTGGAAACAGTGATATTTTCATGTTGTTAAATGTGAGTTTACAAAATGAGGAGGTAAATGGCAAGCTGATTATCTGAGGGGAAAAAAGCATCTTTCAATCAAGCTGTGATTGAAAGACTACTGAAGGTAGCACTTGCTTTTTATGATCCTCTGCCTGTTGTCATGGAAATGCAATGCCACAGTGCTGCATTTTTAGTTTAAAAGCATGTTTGATTCACCTTGCAACAAAATCACATTGGACTCTAATCACATTATTAGTAAAGAATAGTTACATTTGTGTTAGAAGACGTTTATAATGTTTCTGCAGGAAGCATTGGGATGATGTACACACTCTATACCATTCAAAAGTTTGAGGTCAAAAATATTTTTTAATGCTTTTAAAAGGAGTCTCTTATGCTCATCAGGGCTGCATTTATTTAAAAAATACAGTAATATTGTAAAATTGAAAATTTGAAATTCCTGTGATGCAAAACTGAATTTTCAGCATCATTAATCTAGTCTTCAGTGTCACATGATCCTTCAGAAATCATTCTAATACGCGGATTTGGTGCTTGAGAAACATATTATCAATGTTGAAAACAGTTGTGGTGTCACGGTTGGTGTATGCAGAGGAAGAAGGAGGCTGAGTCAAAAAGATCCAATTCCAACATTTACTAATTAACTTCAAAATCAAACTGGTACAGGCGGGCAGAGAACACAAACACCAGGTAACATTTACAAGAACCGACAAAGACAGACTGAACACAAGCAAACTAAATACAAGTCCAAAAGAACACTAACGAGGTGAAGACAGGTGACACAGATGATGATGATGGACAGGTGGATAATGAGGGAGTGAGTTCAGGTGTGGAGACAAAAAGGATTCTGGGTAGTGTAGTGCAGACTAAGACTGTGACAGAACGTCCCCCTTCAACAAGGAACGACCTCGCGCCGTAGAACAAAGGGGTGGGGGGGGCGGGCGCCCTGAAGGCTGGCCAGGGCGTGACCAAACTGGGACGGGAAGCCTCCAGGGCGGATCAGGAAGTGCAGGCGGCCAGGGCGGAGCAGGACGTGCAGGCGGAGCAGGACGTGCAGGCGGCCAGGGCGGAGCAGGAAGTGCAGGCGGCCAGGGCGGAGCAGGACGTGGGCGTGGCCATGGTGGTGAGGACCCTTCGGGTGGCCATGGCGGTGAGGACCCTTCGGGTGGCCATGGCGGTGAGGACCCTTCGGGTGGCCATGGCGGTGAGGACCCTTCGGGTGGCCATGGCGGAGAGACCCCCTCGGGTGGCCATGGCGGAGAGACCCCCTCGGGTGGCCATGGCGGAGAGATCCCCTCGGGTGGCCATGGCGGAGAGATCCCCTCGGGTGGCCATGGCGGAGAGACCCCTTCGGGTGGCCATGGCGGATAGACCCCCTCGGGTGGCCATGGCGGAGAGACCCCCTCGGGTGGCCTTGGCGGAGAGACCCCCTCGGGTGGCCATGGCGGAGAGATCCCCTCGGGTGGCCATGGCGGAGAGATCCCCTCGGGTGGCCATGGCGGAGAGACCCCTTCGGGTGGCCATGGCGGAGAGACCCCCTCGGGTGGCCTTGGCGGAGAGACCCCCTCGGGTGGCCATGGCGGAGAGACCCCTTCGGGTGGCCATGGCGGATAGACCCCCTCGGGTGGCCATGGCGGAGAGACCCCTTCGGGTGGCCATGGCGGAGAGATCCCCTCGGGTGGCCATGGCGGAGAGATCCCCTCGGGTGGCCATGGCGGAGAGACCCCTTCGGGTGGCCATGGCGGATAGACCCCCTCGGGTGGCCATGGCGGAGAGACCCCCTCGGGCGGCCACGGCGTTGGAGACCCTTCAGGTGGCCTATGGCTCCCCCCAAAAAAAATTTTTGGGGAGAGTAACTGGATGTGGGTCAGGCTCTGGGACAGGCTGGGCAGACGTGACGTGAACCGCCTCAGGCTGGGCAGACGGGACGTGAGCAGACGGGACGTGAACAGTCTCTGAATGGGCAGACGGGACGTGAACAGTCTCTGACTGGGCAGACGGTGAGGGCTCTTTGCTGGACGGGACCAGCGGCGAAGAAGGCTTTGAGCTGGGCGGTACCAGAGGTGAAGTGGGCTTTGAGCTGGGCGGAACCAGCGGTGAAGTGGGCTTTGAGCTGGGCGGAACCAGCGGTAAAGTGGGCTTTGAGCTGGGCGGAACCAGCGGTGAAGAGGGCTTCGAGCTGGGCGGAACCAGCGGCGAAGAGGGCCCTGAGCCGGGCGGGACCAGCGGTGAAGAGGGCTCCGAGCCGGGCGAGACCAGCGGCGAAGGAAGCTCAGGGCTGGACGGGACCAGCGGCGAAGACTTGGCTGGAGCCATCACTGGGGTGATGGTGATGCGGAGACCTCTCTCAATCAGGATCCTGATGAGGTAGTCAAGGTAGCCAAGTCCATCCTTGGGTCGGTTCTTCTGTCACGGTTGGTGTATGCAGAGGAAGAAGGAGGCTGAGTCAAAAAGATCCAATTCCAACATTTACTAATTAACTCCAAAATCAAACTGGTACAGGCGGGCAGAGAACCGAAACACCAGGTAACATTTACAAGAACCGACAAAGACAGACTGAACACAAGCAAACTAAATACAAGTCCAAAAGAACACTAACGAGGTGAAGACAGGTGACACAGATGATGATGATGGACAGGTGGATAATGAGGGAGTTAGTTCAGGTGTGGAGACAAAAAGGATTCTGGGTAGTGTAGTGCAGACTAAGACAGACAGGTGCAGACGAAGACTGTGACATGTGGTACTTAATATTATTGTGGAAAGCATAATACAGTTTTTATTCAGGATTCTTTGATGAATAGGAAGTTTGAAGAGCAGCGTTTATTTGAAAAAGTATTTGAATGTAATTTTTGATCAATTTACTTCAGCCTTTCTGAATAAAATTTCTTTAAAAAAGAATTTTGCTGGCCCCAAACTTGTTCTACTACATACTGTACAATTAATAAATATTCTGGATTGATCAGAAAGAAAAAACAAACATTTATTTTAAAACAACAATCAATTGTTTTTGTTTTAAACTTTTTTAAACAAAAAACATAAACAGTATTAGATATGTTTCATAACAAATAATAAGACATTGTCCACAGGCCCAGGCTACTGTAGAAATCTAAATATATCTAAAGTAGGAAAAGAAAGTTATTTATTTGGAATATTATGCACTGATTAATTGTTCTCAATAAGACAGGAACATGAATTAAAGTAATTAAGTAAATAGAGAGTCCATTTTGATTTCATGTTGACTTTGAGCTAGGTAAGTTTCCAAAGTGGTTTTAGATACATAAAATAATGGGTTGTTTTAGGGTGACATCAACTTTGTTTTTGGTTATTGTTACTCACTCTTAGGTAATTTGCTTCTCTTGGCACAGACCAATCTTGTTATCTGAGCCTATTTAATGGTATTAAGTGCATTTTAAATGACTCGATACTTCCATCTTTAGATGTGGGCATTGGTTTAGCTTCAGACAATTGGCTGGAATCTCTGCATGAGCTAATTAATTTGCAAAAGACTTGGCTAAATTCTTGTGGATTTTATTTGGCTGCACAGAGACCAAACTTTCTAATGAGAACTTTGGAAAGAGGACTTAGTCTGAAAAGCAGGTCATTCTGACGGACGACTTTAGCAGGGTCTGAGGGGTTACCATTTGTGATGTTTCCTCAGGGTTCAGACGACTGTTTGGTGAAGATCTGGGCGACGGATAACGGGCGTTTGCTGGCGACACTGAGAGGTCATGCGGCAGAGATTTCAGACATGGCTGTGAATTATGAGAACACCCTGCTGGCAGCCGGCAGCTGTGATAAAATGATCAGAGTGTGGTGCCTGCAGACCTGCGCCCCGCTGGCGGTACTGGAGGGCCACGCTGCATCCATCACGTCGTTACAGGTGTGCAACACATTTACATTCACATGGTAACAGGCACACAGATATATACTTGAGAAATTCACCAGTATAAAGAATTATTTCAGATTTAACAGTGATTTTTCCTACAATAAAATAGCCTATTTAGATTTTTACTGTGTAATCAATTCTAGTCTAGATCCTCTTCTGTGGTAATCCACTAAATTACTGTAAAAGACAACCATATTGAGCACCATTGTAGGATAATAGTGTAAATAGTCACCATTATGGTGATTCATAGTCCCTTTGGCTGGACCTAGGGCTGGGCGATATGGCCAAAAAAATGATCACGATAATTTTTTTATATCAGTCGATATCGATATTTATCACGATAAATGTCAAATTTGTATTTCTTTTAATTTTTTCAGATTTTTGCTCCTAAGTGAAAGTTGTAGAAACCAGAGCGTTAATTGTGTTTTTAAACTACTCTTTATTGTCAGAACATATCATGACAAACAGGTGGACATTTCACAAATCTCAGGTAGAACATTCAAACATGCCATTTTTCCTTAACAAAATAAATATCTTAATAGAAAAATATATTTTTTAGTTTTTGCATGTGCTAATGGGGGATATTGATTTAAGTCTTGAAACAGGTTTGTGTGTCCTGACTTTGATGGCACGTATCTTCAGCACTTTGCGATGCAGGCTGCAATATTAATATTAGGCCTACATGTTTTGTCTCGAAACGCATATTTAACAGTGAGTTGACAGTAGTATTAGCTTGAGTTAGGATGCAGATTTACTAAGTTAAATTGGTTCATTAGCAAAAACAGTAACATCTGTTTAAAAAAAACTCAATTTCATTTGGTAAAATGTAATATTCTGGCTGTTTGAATTTTATTAAAATGAACCATTGGTCATCCAGTATCATGCATTTAGATCATGATAACCACAGATATAACCAGGCATAGCCTACAGTATAGCACCTCACTATCATGGCAAAATGTAACTTGGTTTTCGGTATTTGTATTTGTATGAAAAACAGTAGCCTACATACATTATTAAATACTGTAATTATATTCCATTAGTCCTTTAATACATTGTCTACATTAATAATATAATACAATTCAATATGTATATCCCACATTTCATGGTGCAGTTAATATTACTAGGCTAACGTAACATTACATGGTATCCATGGTAAATGGATTCAGTATCAATTCAGATTCTGACTGGATCGTTGCTCACAGTGTTTCTCCTGTTTGTCAGTGCTGTTTCATCTGCCTTTAAACTGGTTTAAATCACCGAGACTTTTGTGTTCTTCACTGAATTCAAGCGCATCTCACTGGATCTCAGTGCGCTGCGCTGCGGTTGGACTTTGAGTCGAAGGGGATAAATGCTCCGTGTGGAGCGCGGTTCAAATGAGTTTCGTTCCGCTTTTTTTGCACATAAACATTATCGAACATGTATCGAACTCTTGATATCGTTGTATCGAGTAAAAATTATATCGCGATCTATTATCGTTATCGTTTTATCGCCCAGCCCTAGCTGGACCTTTAAATTAATTTTCTCCCAGCCGATGACACAGAACACAATTAGATGTACAGTACATGGGGAAAATAAACTAAGCATTATGACTGATTGTTCTATGTTATGGCGCAGAAATATCTTTTTATAAACAATTAACATTAATAGTGCCCTGTTTGAAATGTGGTTTTGTTTTTTAATGTAGTTTTTATATACCGGTGTGAAAATTTCTTTACTTGACATCACTAATGGATAGAATTGAATTCATCCTTGCTAAATAAAAGTATTAATTTCTTAAAAACAAAAGCGTACTGTCCTGAAACATTTGAAAGGTTTACATTAAATTAACAAATATATGTTTTGCAGTGTATGGTATAGTCATGCACAATTGCACCCCCACTCATAGAGACCATGTTTAATGTGTTGCAAACCTGTTTCAGCTGTTTGTGTGTGTGTAGTTTTCTCCTCTGTGCAGTGGCAATAAGAGGTTCCTGTCCTCCACTGGAGCTGACGGCACCATCTGTTTCTGGCAGTGGGACGCGCGTACACTCAAATTTGGGTGAGTTTCCTTTATTCTTGCACACTTCTGTGGGCTTTTAAGATTTGGAATGTTTTCTTTGCCGTTTAGAGCAAGCATTTGAATCTATGTTTGTTAAGTTGAATTAATATAAAGGAGAAACATGTAATTTTCTTGTACTGAGACTTCATTTTTTTAAAAATCCATTTTTTGTAAATCCATTTGGCACAAAAATTACACTCTTCACATTTAAAAAGACCACTAAGAGCCAATATTCTGTTTTGTATGTTTGTGCAGGCAGCGACCCAGCAAATTCATTGAGCGGCCCAGACCAGGCGTGCAGATGATCTGTTCCTCTTTTAGTGCAGGTAGGCCAGAAGTGTCAAAGCTCGTTTCTCACCTCTACCTGCTCCCATTTTATTAGGTATCTTTTATCATTCACTGCCTCTCCCATCGGGAACCCATGTGACAAAATGCTTTTGTTCTAACACTGAGCTTGTAGTAAAACTTGATGTGTTCAGAAATTGAGGGTCTTTTTGGAGTTTATAGACACTGATTAATGGGATCTGCCAGTTTGCTTAACTGCTTTACCATATGACATGATACAGTTGTGATCTTTTATATTATATAAAATAGAAAATGGAATAAAATGGATGAATATTAGGGCTGTTCATGAAATCCACAGTTCAGTGTGAACAGCCCTTAAATCTTTATTGGACAGATTGACATATTTGATTACATGTATTCCTCTGGACAGTAGGCCAGTGATAGGATTAATTTCAATAATATGGAAAAAAAACCAACAAGATTAAGTTCTAAGTCGTTTTTTAGTGCTTTTTTTATTACCTTCATTTGTGGGCCTTTCTTATTAAATATTTATATATATATGATTAATTGCAGTTAATTCGATTATTTCACCCCAAACCATGTAATTCAACTACAAATTGTAGTCGATTTACAGCCATAATATTTAAGACTCATGAATGAATGGACTCATGAATGTGTGTGCTTACATAGAAATGTGATATTAAGTGACTATTCCCATGTTTTCATTGTTCTGAAAGCTGATAGCAGATTATAGAGTGACAGTGGATGGTTTTAGCTTAAAAAAAAATCTGCAAAGTAAGGCTATAAATATCCGGTTGTCAGACAGATATCACAGACTTTTTAAAAAGAGTGTTAAGCGCTGCAGGAGCTCTTCAAATACACATTCTAGTTTTTTCCTCTACATTTCTTTGGTATTACATAGGGCTGTTTTCGACGAAGGATTTTCATAGTCGAATCTGATTCGTTAGATTTTGCCGTAGTCGACTGATAGTCGAACCTTTTTTTTATTTATTTTTTTAGATAGCAGCTAGACGTTCGGTTGAATAACTGTTCGTCTCTTATAGGACAACTCGCTCTACGTTTAAAATGAACAGCAAGACAACTAGAAGTGAATGTGCTTTCCATTAAATGAATCCTTAACAACAACAAAAAAAGCTTTGTTTTAAATAAATCACACACAGTAAACAAAACCTTAACAAAAAAACTTTGCAATGAACTTTGCAATTTAGACGCGCAAACTGGTTGCCGGTGCGGTCGGTGAGACGTACATGCCCGAGCAGATTCGGCTTGAAGCCGTTCATCCTCGGATGCGGTGTCGCGCGCGCTGTTACAAAAAAAGCCGTGCACACAGCCAAGCGAAATGGGGTCTTGCCGGTCTTGCACACCCAACGCGTCATTTTTTGCCATGCGCACCTTCGCGCTCGTGCGGACGCGTCTGGTATAAACAAGGCTTTCTCCGTGTCAGCGCGCGTTCTGATCGGTGAAGGTGCACAGACCTCTCCCGAATGATCTCCAGCACTCAGCCTCCGAACCACCACTAACTCCGCCTCCGTTTCCCTCGTAAGCTGATATTAGTATTTAAACATTCTCTATGATAAATTTTTTTTGTAAAAAATATTTTAATAGCACGGTTTTGGCGGTTATGGAGTTCTAATGACACTGTCGGTCTCATGGTTATATGATAACCGTCACACCCCTATTGGTTACATAACACTTCCCTACTGTTCGACTATGAGGTTCATAGTCGAATCAGACCTCTCCGAATCGAATCGTCGAATCCTCGACTATTAGAACTCAGCCCTAATACACTGTCTGAATTTGTTCAAGCTGTTTGAGTTCCTTGTTCATTAACATCATTTTGCGGTTATTGCTTATATTTGCAAGATTGCGCCTGCATGAAAATTATGACAAAGCTTTTGTTAATGATGGATTTTTTTCTGGTTTGTATGCACAATGCTGTTATTAATTATGATGTATTTTATGTACGGCTAAGTGATTTTTAATGGTATTTCAGGTGGGATGTTTCTCGCAACAGGCAGCACTGATCACATCATTAGGGTTTATTACTTTGGAGGTGGACAACCAGAGAAGATATCTGAGCTGGAGTCTCACACTGTATGTAATGCGTTTGTTTGCATTTTGTGACTATTTACACCCAAATAAACAAAAATGGAATTTAGATGTCAAAAAGTTAGAGGTAGAACCTGCCTATAGAATTTTGTTTTTGCACAAATGAAATGAAAAGTTTGAATCTGGATTGTGTTGTGCTCTTTTCTAACACCCTGTCTCTGTTACCAAATAGGTAAAATGCTCCGATATTATAAAAATGCAAATACTAAATGATTAATATTAAACTATTTTGTAAGTAAGTATGTAATAAACTATGTAATTATACAATGTATAATAGATGGCATATATACTTTTATATTTCATAATGGTCTAATTGCATATTTGCATTTGATAAAATAATTAAATTTATCACATTACATCTACATTACATGTACAGTATGTAATACAATTCAACAACCCCCCCAGTGTGTATGTATAAATGTATAATAGTGTCCACCTAAAAATAAATTCGTAATATTATTAATATAATATTGATCTATTGTTTTAAAGCACCTCATTTTCATTCTCTTTACTGCCTTTACTGTTGCAGGAATACATTATTGTTTTGAGGTTCTCCTCATGTTTTTTAATGACTTTGTATTTTTCCTCAGGATAAAGTCGACAGCATCCAGTTCTCCCATAGTGGAGATAGGTAAGCAACACTGGCTCCATTTATCTGTGTACATGTGCGAATGTGAGAGAGTGTGTGTTTGCATGTCAGGTTTGTTGGATTAATGGAACATGGGGGTTCTTATAATTATGAGCTGATGTTGTCAGCAGAAAAAATACCCTTGTTCCCATCACACCCAAACATGCGTGTCAGATGCCTATGAATTCAGGTGCATGAAATGTCTTTCTACTTAAACAGTAGGCATATGACAGTAACCCACACACACCAGTCTCTGCAAGCTCTTTTATGTTCCTCACGCTCTTTAATTTAATGAGCAAATGTTTTTGCATTGGGGGAGGGGGGAAATAGAGAGTGTGACAGGAGAAGAGGGAGAAAACGAGGAGAGAGAAAAGGAGAATAAGATGGAGAGGTCTGTAACAGGTCCCTAAGGAATTAAAAAGATGGATGTTCACATGAACAGATTATTTTTACCGGAGGAGACAGCATCCAGTGTTACATGTATAAGGAGGGAAGAAATCTCACTAATCAATAGAACTGCAGAAGAGTATACTGTCAAAAAAAAAGATATTCATGCCACAATTGAGTAGACATGGCTTGTTACTGTGTGCAGTCTTATTTAACGGAGTAATAACACTCTTGAATAATACGCTCTTATCTTTATGCAACCTCATAAGCTCATTTCATACACACCCTCCCTACCTTGCGGTGTAATGCAATTTTTGACTTTATAATTCACATTTATAATTCACTGCTTTGTAGACTGCAAAAAATATTTTCAAATTTTTGTCTTGTTTTTCAGCACAAATATCTAAACTTCCCAAGATAAATTTCAGAATCAACATTGCATAAGATATTAAGATTTCAGAAAATACATCTTAAATCTAGAATGTGTTCAAAATTTTTACTTTTGTTAGCCCATTGGCAAATTGTTTTTAATCTATGAAAAATCTATGAAACTCTTAACAAATTTCGAGGATAATACAAAAAAATAAATAAAAAATGGCATAGTGGTAAGAAAAAATTATTAATTTGAGATTTAAGAAAGAGATAATACTTTGCTAGCTGTGTATTTTTCATTTTTGAAAATCAAAAAATCAAAATCAACGTTGAAGCAAAGAACCGCTCGACACAAAGCGGAGGATGGTTCTTCCCGTGAAGTGCGTTCAAATAGTTTAATGCACAGCTAGCCGTGGATTAACCCGCTTATACCATGGTCATTTGCCAGCATTTATTTACTTCAAAAACAGTGACGTTACAACCTCCATGCTGAGTAATATAATGTAGCAAATCAGTAGCGAAGATAATTTATTAATAAAAGTCACGGGGCAGCATTGACTACAAATTTCTGTGCTTCTGTTTCTGTGTGCACAGCACGATCGCCGATCTGTGTGCGAGTGACGTGTGTGTGTGTGTGTGTGCATTTCAATGAAAGCAGCGCATTAATATAGAACAAGGATTAAACGGTTATATTGCACACCTCCTAGCCAATCAAGTATTCAGACAGACCATAGTATAATTCAGGATACATTCTCTAAAAAAAACAACATAATATATTATGTAATTTTCCTTCTCAAATTGTTTTAAAGATGTATATATATTGTTACTGTAAAATGAGACTGTTTAAGAAAATGTGATTAATGTTTAAGAAAATTATCTTTTGCTGTGTAATTCACATACAGCACACATAAATAAACCTCACTGTTTTATAGAGCAATACACATATGTATACAGAAAATATATGTAAATGTAAATGCACATTTAATACTATGTAATTTCAATACTTAATACTTTTACTCATTTTAAATGCAAACCCTGTTTGCATAGAAGTCTTAAAGGCACTGTAGCAAAATTTGATCATTTTTTAAATCTAAAATAAACTAGTAAAAATCGTGACCTTAACACATCACTGCATTATAGAGTAATACATAGTCAACAATAAAAGAGCCACATTCAGTGCACATTAAACAAAAACCCTTAATTAAAATCTATTATAAACACTTATATGCTCAAGGAATGGCAAGACAAATGGGATCAGTGTTGTAGAAATAAACTTTACAAAATCAATCCTGTGGTTGGTGAAAAGCACTGGGACCATATTAACTCCACTCGCCATAGGCCACTCCAGACTAACCCATACGTTTTCTCATTTTAACTTAATTTCACGAGCTTTCAGTTTCAACTAATTTTCCTTCTAAATAAATTCAAAGTGGTAGAAAAAGTGGAAATGAATTTGCAAGTTGTACAACTTTGATTTTACTAAACTCTTTAAGCATTTTAGTAGATTAAAAGTGTATTACAGTATGCCTCATTCTGAAGCTTCATGAAAAGGAATGAATATGTATTCTTTTAGATGAGGTTTTCGAACATAAATCTAAATCCATAAATTGTGTGTAGGTTTGTGAGTGGCAGTAGAGATGGCACAGCACGGATATGGCAGCTGCAGCAGCAAGACTGGCGGAGCATTCTCCTGGACATGGCCACTAAATTACCTGGGTATGATACACATTAATCACTGTTTAAAAGTATGGCTCAATTAACTGTGCATTAATGTTACTAACATTTGTTTTGTTTTCTAAACAATTGATCGTTAGCAACATAATTACTTGGGAGTGCCGCGAGGTCAATTGATTCGGAAAACACAGCAGCGACTGAGATACAACTCTAAAGCCAATTATAGAATCAACATCCAACTCCACCAATGGATTCATATTCAATCTAGAAAGCCGATTATCTTCTTAACTTAATAAAACAATACAAAACAATAAGCAAACATGTGTTATTGGATTTTTCTTTGATGCTCTTTTCTCCATCATTTACTGATAAAGGTCCTATGAGTCTGTTGTAACATGAACATTTAAAGTTATTTGCATGTTAACTTGTTAATTTTGGCAGCTTTTGTCAAATAACCGTGGTGTCCAAAAGACAAAATTGAAATTATATATACAGTATATATATATATATAAACCTACAACTTTCTGCTTAATTCCAGCTCTAAATTAAAATTTACCAGATTTTAATTTATTTTTTAGAATTTCAATTTAACAAAATTCATATTAAATTTAAATTTAACATTTTACTCAAATTATGCTGTTAATATCATTTGTATACATATTTTATAAATTAGAAAAATAGAAACATTTAGTTTGTCTTTCCGTATAGTTTGTCTCTCATTACTTTGCCTTTAAAAGTAGGCCAGCTGCAAAGCAAAGTTAGAAATGTAATTTCTTTAACTTTTGTTCGTTTCTGTCTTTTTTAGCAAGTACAACCCTCCACCTTTAGAGGACAAAGTTACAAAACTGAAGGTGACTATGGTGGCCTGGGATTGCAATGACAACACAGTCATCACCGCTGCCAACAACTTGACATTGAAAGTGTGGAACTCTTACACGGGGAACCTTATTCATGTGTTGATGGTAAGAGTGTGAAGATCTCCCCAGAATGATTGTAAGGAGACAATATGTGATGAATCATGTTGTCATCATGGTCCTTCACCCACAGGGCCACGAGGATGAGGTGTTTGTGTTGGAGCCACATCCATTTGATTCAAGAGTGCTTTTCTCTGCTGGTCACGACGGGAACGCCATTGTCTGGGATCTGGCAAGAGGAGTCAAAATACGCTCTTACTTCAACATGGTAAACCAACCACTTACACTCTCATTTCTTTTATCAGATCCTATCACCTTTGACCTAAGTAAATATGCAAATCTATTGATTTATTGATGTTTATTGTGTCTCACAGACTGTGTTTCTCTACTTTGATGTGTGTTTGTGTATAGATCGAGGGTCAGGGCCACGGTGCGGTCTTTGACTGTAAGTGTTCTCCAGACGGGCAGCACTTTGCTTGCACTGACTCTCACGGTCACCTGCTTATCTTCGGCTTTGGCTCTAGCAGCAGATACGACAAGGTACTGAAAGCCTATGTCTGTCTCTGACACTATGCTCAGAATAAAATAAATATAGATTGAATAGTATCCAACATTGTTTTCACATGACTTCATCATGTTGCTTTTTTAATTCAGTCTGTGATTTCATGTCAATTGGCTTTATGCCCAGCTGCACTACTTCCTACGACTCCTGAGGTCAGGCACACCTGAATGAATCAATTTGTCCAATAATGGCAGACAGGAAATAAGGAGCTGGTTGAAGTTCAGGAAGTAGTGCAGCTGGGCATAAAGCCAATTCTAGGTTTAGTAATTTTGTTATGACATTTGTGTTGACACTTAAAAAAAAAAAAAAATCTATCTAGCTTTAAAATCATTTGTATTTCAGTTTAAGTCATTTTAGTAATTAAACTAATTAAAGTTAGTTTCCAGGGCAACACTTCTAATTTTTGTTTTGTTGATTTTTTTCCCCATCTAATAATTTTTTCCATCGGTTTTTAAATAAATAGTGTAATGTAAAGTATGAAAATAGATATTCATTGTGAGATTTGACAAAGATTATATTTAACAGTTGTTAAATTATTCTTTTTAAAGATTAACTTTAAAGCTGCAGTCCCCTTGCAGTTTTTTTGGGTTAAACATTATCCAAAATACATTTTAAAAAAAATACATAACCAGCCAGTGTTCAAAACTATCTGCTTGCCTTAGCTCGATTCAAAACGGTAAGCTTGTAATAATGTTTTTAATTCTAGTGGTACTGGTGGATTTCTGCGGGAGATTCGAGCATGTCTTTGCGTCATTACGTCACATCTGTACACATAAAGAAGGAGTCTCGGCTAGTAGGCTATATTGCGTGTGAGGATGTTGGAGGTGGAGATTTATAGCCTTTTCTCACAGCACTTGATATAATTAAACTTATCAATTTGATGGCGGATCCAGAAAGGTTCAAACGACAATCACCAGTGACAACAGATTCACCCGCTGTAAAATGCAAAAGACTTCGTTCGGACTTCAGAGGGAAAAAAAGAGACTGCAACCTCCGCTATGGGTCGCCACCTCCAATTTATTTTCGGGACATGGAAAAAAGTTGCAAGTACAGCCTTGTTTATCAGAGCGGGGAAATCTTCAGACTGTACAAAACGCGTCTCTTGGGTGTCGCGACTCAACAGGTCCCGCTCCGTGCAACACAGTCACTCCTGTTCGGTGTCCATAGCTTCACAATGTCCGCAGGTACACCACTAGTTTCCCGAAGTACGAGGCTGTGTTGCGGTATTGACCACTGGCAGCTCTCTCTCTCTCGTAGCCCTTTCACGGAGCTCCTGCAGATCTTCGTCAATGTCAGTATATTCCGGCTCGAAAAGATAAGACCGTCCATCAAACATAAACGTTTCGTCGGTTGAATAATCCGCCATCTCTTTAGTGTGTATCTTGTGGAAGCACTAAGTCTCTTTTTTAAATTATTTTTATTTATTTATTATTTTATTATTTTCTCTGTTGCGTTCAGTGCTTCTCTTATCCGCTCAGTGCTTTCTTCCGAAAACAACGGACCATTTGAGATTACACTTCATATCACTTTCATGGCAACAGGGGGAAATGCCAAAAAAATTGCATTTTTCAACTTTCTGCTAAGATATGTGACTTTTTTGCAACGAAAATGCGAGGATTATGAAATCATGCTACCCCCGCATATTTTGCACGGAAATCGGCAATTTATGCGGCGAAAGTGCGGCGTATTTTAAAAAATGTGGCCCCCGCATAAATATGCGGACTTTGGCTGATTATGCACTGAATCATGCGATCGCATAATCGCGTTTTTCTGGAGGGACTGCTATGTGTATTTACTCATAGAGTCTATTAATGTCTATTAATGTATTTCTTGATCTGTTCTTCAGATAGCAGATCAGATGTTCTTCCACACTGATTATCGGCCGCTGATCCGTGATGCCCATAACTTTGTGCTGGATGAACAGACCCAGCAAGCACCCCACCTCATGCCCCCGCCGTTCCTGGTGGACGTGGACGGGAACCCTCATCCTCCACGCTACCAGAAACTGGTTCCCGGCAGAGAGAACTGCAGAGATGAACAGCTCATACCCCAGATGGGACTCACGTCATCAGGTAAGAAGCGCAAACAGGCAGTTTCTCTTTGTTTCCTTTCTGTGTTTTTATTACTTAAAAGTCATTTTTGGCCACTTGTTTATGCTCACAGCTTTCACAAACATACACCTACAATCTGTCACTGAACACTAAATAAGGTGCTCAAATGTCTCTGTATTTGTCTTTTTTCCTCAATTAGGGCTGAATCAGGTGGTTAGTCAGCAGGCTGCAGAAGGCTCGAGTCCTCTTGATAATATGATCCAGAGACTACAGCAAGAGCAGGACCAGAGACTGGGCTCTGACACCAGAGCTAATAGAGGTAATGCAGACTCTCAGTTTTTTAGCTTGTTTTTTGTAAAGCAGTGTTGACACAATACTACTGTAAATGTTTGCTACCACTCAATATCAATACCAGTGAAATTTCATGATTCTTGATACCACAGTAAACACTAATGTGCTATTGAACAAAAAACTGCTGATTTAAAAAAGATATGCATATATGCATTAGAAATGCACCGATTGATCAACTGGTGACCGGAATCGGCCGATTTTCACGTGATCGGCCATGATCGGCGACCGGCCGGTCAGTCTGACATAATCCGATTTTATGCCGGTCAAATGCACTCGGGCGCCGCATGATTAACATCGCGCAACATCAGCATCACACGTGCACACGAAACGCGCACATGTAGGAAACCTCATGAATTACGGCCGTTTCACACCGCAAGGTGCAGCGCGTTTTTTTTTTGTTCGGCGTGCATGTTAATCAGTGAGTGCATTCACACCGGGAGCCGGAGCAGCGCGTGAGCGTCGAGCAGGAGCGTCGCGTGAGCAACAGTGAAGCGTAGGTTTCGGCGCCGAATCTATTTTTGCTGCGCTCAATTTAATTGAAAGCACACTTTTGATGGACAAAATAAATATGATTTTATCCAAAAAGTGCCCAAAATGCAAAGAATTTGCATGTCTGGTGTGTTTTAACAATAACTGAAATAGGCTAGGCTATGTCAGAAAGAAAATTAAGACTCAAAAGTATTTATAGAAAATTTACCCATTTAAACTTGTTTTTATTATTTCCCAATCGTTTCCCTGCACGTGCTCCACTTGTCCTGTTTAGCTTGGCTGGACATGTGTCAGATGAGAGAAGAACGGTTTGAGAAATATAACTTGCCATTGATATACAACAAGTGATTGCAATAGGCCTGTGTGTGTGTGTGTGTGTGTGTGTGTGAGAGAGAGAAATATCTTTATACTGCAAGGCTATATTTATTTAATTTTTATTTGTTATTTATATATTATTTTATTGCCATTACCTGTTTTCATACAGAAGTTTAGTTTGCTAAGTATATAATTTTTTTTTAATTGGATGTGAAAAGGAAATGGTTCTTCCATAACACTGCACTTTAGATGTGTGGGAATTTCCCACACTAGGAGTCATTTATATAGTTCTATTTTATAGCGATTATCTGTTCAAAAAATGTTCAATGCAAAATGTTCTATTAAAGAGAAGATAGAACATAAATATTTGTGTGTGCTGTAAAGTGGTTTGAAAAAATAAAATCGGAAACGGCTAAAATCGGTATCGGCAGGTCAAACTCAAGGAAAAATCGGAATCGGCCTAGAAAATTGTAATTGGTGCATCTCTAATATGCATTCAACAGTTAAAACCATGGAAAGCCTGTATTTTTCACAGTCCACGACTTAGTGAATAAAAAAAATAGTGCCTTACAACCCCCCCAGTTAGCAAGACAAAGTTATCACTACTGTAAAGTATAAAAATGTCATAAGATGATATAAACTGTTGGGTGGTGATTGTGATTCTGTTGACAGCAGTAATGCTGATGCATGTTGCATGTCTATTTGTGTGTAGGATCTGTCAGTTCTCCCACAGAAGTCTCTTCTCCACCTAACGTGGGTTTGAGACGGAGTGGACAGATCGAAGGTGTTCGGCAGATGCACAGTAACGCTCCGCGCAGTGAGATCGCTACCGAGAGAGACCTAGTGGCGTGGAGTCGACGGGTCCTCGTTCCTGAACTATCACCAGCCATAGCTTGGTAAAACCCACACAGAAATACAGTGAGGTCATAAAGTCTGATACCACACTGCAAATCAGGCTTTTAAAACCTGGAAGAAAAAACAAACAAACCTTATGATGTTTAATGAAGTTGAAACTCATATATCTGTTCTTTGTAAAATTTTGATGGACACCTCCTACTCAAACAAGACCCTCTCATTTCTTTCTTTCTTTCTATTGTTTCTTGCAATATAATAAAGTTTGTTCCAGTTAGACATAAATGAGGTGTTTTTGACACTTCTGTGTGTCTGTTTACGAATGTAGTAAGCAGGAAAACTGGCGTACAGCTAAAGGGGAGGAGGAAATCAACACCTACAGATCTGAGAGGAGGAGGCGCAGCTTACACAGCCAGTACCACAGAGAAAACCGGGTAAATCATCCTATCTGATAATCAATTTAAATATGTAGATAAACTAGTCTTCCTCACTAATTGATTAGTCAGAGGTTGGATAAATACACTCACCTAAAGGATTATTAGGAACACCTGTTCAATTTCTCATTAATGCAATTATCTAATCAACCAATCACATGGCAGTTGCTTCAATGCATTTAGGGGTGTGGTCCTGGTCAAGACCATCTCCTGAACTCCAAACTGAATGTCAGAATGGGAAAGAAAGGTGATTTAAGCAATTTTGAGTGTGGCATGATTGTTGGTGCCAGACGGGCCGGTCTGAGTATTTCACAATCTGCTCAGTTACTGGGATTTTCACGCACAACCATTTCTAGGGTTTACAAAGAATGGTGTGAAAAGGGAAAAACATCCAGTATGCGGCAGTCCTGTGGGCGAAAATGCCTTGTTGATGCTAGAGGTCAGAGGAGAATGGGCCGACTGATTCAAGCTGATAGAAGAGCAACTTTGACTGAAATAACCACTCGTTACAACCGAGGTATGCAGCAAAGCATTTGTGAAGCCACAACACGCACAACCTTGAGGCGGATGGGCTACAACAGCAGAAGACCCCACCGGGTACCACTCATCTCCACTACAAATAGGAAAAAAAGGCTACAATTTGCAAGAGCTTACCAAAATCTTATTTTCACTTTACATTAATGATTTACCTGAAGTATGTAAAGATGTAAATATTCAGTTATATGCAGATGATGTAGTTATTTATACCCATGCAAAGAATTTTGAAAAAGCCTCGATTACTTTGACCTCTGCTATGACTAATCTACAGGATTGGCTTATTAGGACAGGTTTAATATTGAACACAAAAAAATCTGTGTGTATGATGTTCTCAAAACGATTAGTAGAGATGACGCATTCAAATGTATTTATAGGAGGAGAGGAAATAGAAGTTGTGAAAGAGTTTACGTATCTTGGAGTTACTTTAGATTCTACTCTCACTTTTAAAAGCCATGTAAAAAAGTTGTCTAATATTGTGAAATTTAATTTAAAGAATTTTAGGTATATTAGGTCCTTTTTGACAGTTGGTGCTGCAAGGTTGTATTTATATTCAATGATTTTTTCACATATGCAGTATTGCTTTAGTAGTTGGTCTTTTACGAGTAACTCAATTCTTAAGTCAATAGTAATACTGTATAAGAAGGCGATAAAAGTGTTTGATAAAAAAAACCTTTCATTTCACCACAGTAAAATAAATAAAAAACATAATCTATTGAGTTTTGACAATTTAAAAAAATTGTATTATGCGTTCTTTGTTTATAAGGTCTGGCATGGCCTTGCTCCACCTCCATTGAAGGAGTTTATTAAACAGAGGGCAGATTGTGGTATTGGTACCAGGTCTGTCAGTAGAGGGGACTGGGAAGTACCAAATAGGCGAACATCCTTTGGCCAGAAAGTTTTATCAGTGATAGGGAGCAAATATTTTAATAGTTTGCCACAGTCAATACAACAATGTTCTACTTATCATACTTTTAAAGAACATCTTAAGAAGTGGCTTATAAAAAATCAAGTGTGTACACATTTTTCTTAGTAATTTTTGTGATGTGTTTTTATGTATTGTGTTTTTTAGTTGAGTCTTGTGTATAGTGAGTATTTGTTATTGTGTGTACCTGCCTAGGGACTACGGACGTAAATTAGCAATACTGCTATAATCCGGCTTGTTTACATCTTGTATTCTGTACAAATGTTCATCAACATGCTTTGTCCCTATCAAATAAATAAATAAATAAAAATAAAATAAAATTGGACAGTTGAAGACTGGAAAAATGTTGCCTGGTCTGATGAGTCTCGATTTCTGTTGAGACATTCAGATGGTGGAGTCAGAATTTGGCGTAAACAGAATGAGAACATGGATCCATCATGCCTTGTTACCACTGTGCAGGCTGGTGGTAGTGGTGTAATGGTGTGGGCGATGTTTTCTTGGCACACTTTAGGCCCCTTAGTGCCAATTGGGCATCGTTTAAATGCCACGGCCTACCTGAGCATTGTTTCTGACCATATCCATCCCTTTATGGCCACCATGTACCCATCCTCTGATGGCTACTTCCAGCAGGATAATGCACCATGTCACAAAGCTCGAATCATTTCAAATTGGTTTCTTGAACATGACAATAAGTTCACTGTACTAAAATGGCCCCCACAGTCACCAGATCTCAACCCAATAGAGCATATTTGGATGTGGTGGAACGGGAGCTTCGTGCCCTGGATGTGCATCCCACAAATCTCCATCAACTGCAAGATGCTATCCTATCAATATGAGCCAACATTTCTAAAGAATGCTTTCAGCACCTTGTTGAATCAATGCCACATAGAATTAAGGCAGTTCTGAAGGCAAAAGGGGGTCAAACACAGTATCAGTATGGTGTTCCTAATAATCCTTTAGGTGAGTGTATACTGTGTGTGTGCAGCATCATAAACCGCCAAACCTTTATATCAATATAAATGTGTCTTGATGACATGTTGCTAAAGCCATTGTTGCTGTTTAACATGCAATTTAAATTCAGTATGTGTACTGAAGTTTGTGCTCCTTAAACCAGCATGCTATTGAAAATGCTGTGGAGGAGGGGCGCCGTCACCAGGGTAACCAGCATAACTACCATACACGATTGGCTGTGGAGGAAACGAGTCGTCAGAGTGAACCCAACGAGGAAGAACACAGTGCCTCTGAGGTACTGTCAAAACATGCAGTGTCCCTTTAAGGAATAGTAAATTCAATAGTAAAGTTACCACCCATAATAATGTTTAGGGTCAGTATGATGTTTTAAATGTTTTTGAAGGAATTCTCTTATTCTCACCAAGGCTGCATTTATTTGATCAAATACAGTAAAAAAAACCCACTAATATCGTGAATGCAGCAAGCAGGACGAGGTTGAGAGCCGTGAGAACGGTGTGATTTATCTTCTAGGCCGTGACGTGATTGCTAATGAGCTTCACCTGCACGCAACAGTGAAGTTTAAAAATGTTAACGTTTTTTATTTCAATATATTTTAAAGCGTAATTTATTCCTGTGATGAATTTTTAGCAGCCATTACTCCAGTCTTCATTGTCACATAATCCTGTTGAAAACACTTGTGCTGCTTAATATTTTGTGAAAACCTTGATACTTTTTTTTCAGGATTATTTGATGAATAAAAGTTCAAAGAACAGCATATATTTGAAATATAAATCTTTTGTAAAAAATATAAAAGTCTTTACTGTCACTTTTGATCCATTTAATGCATCCTTGCTGAATAAAAGTATTCATATCTTTTAGAAAAGAAATCTTAATGACCCCGATCTTTTGAACGGTAGTGTACATGGGTAGTGTACATGTGGACGATTTAAGAGAGGAACAGAATATTCAATTAGTGAAAAAATATTTTTTATATTTGACTTTCAATAGCAATTGAATCATGAAAAGTGGTTACTGTATGACAGGTGGTTGAAAACTAAAAGGGCCTGGTGACAGATCGAAAAGGAAAGTAATGTCAGAGGCGGTGCAAGTTATTACCTTTTGTTAAAAGACTGCCATAAGATTGCCATATATTAAGCATTCACTATACTGGAATGTGTGTTAGGCAAGAACGTAGGGTCAATTTTGAGTTCATGTTGACATTTAAAACTGAAATTGTTTCATTTATTGTGGGGATTGTCTTTTTTTAATTGCTGCTGTGTCTGAAGTGTTATTGTCCCATCTGTGGTGTTAAAATCCCTGTTAGAAGTGTGAGTGGTCCATTTGTAGTGTCAGTGTAGCATCCATAGCAGGTTTCTCAATCTAGAACAAGTATTCCAGATTCATACTGTCAACTGCAGTGTCAACTAACACCAAATCTTAATTTTCACCATGAAAAACATGCATTAAAATGAAATGAACTCCTTCACACTGCAACATAAATATTGTACTGTGAAGATCAATTTTTTTATTTTTTTTATTTGGAGTTGAGATAGATTAGAGAAAGTAAAAAAAAAATAGCAGTCATTGGTCATTTTGGAAAACAGTCATTCTGATATCATGATATCGTGAATATTTTATGCTCTTCTGCTTTTAGTAAAATCGGAATTTGCTGTGAACAGGCGTGTTTGTGAATATTTTATACTTTCCAGTTGTTTACACTGCAAGAAAAAAAAAAGGTTATAAAAAGATTTTTGCGTAGTGACATCAGACTTGCTGTGTTCTGGGAATGGCATAAAAAGAGTGTGGTAATCCTCAGTCTCTTTATACCTGTTGGTTTTTAGGGAGAAACGGAAGCAAGACCTCCAAGCAGAGAATCATCAGATGAAGAGAGAGAGGAAAGAGAGGAAAAAGAGCCCTGGCCTGATGATAACAGCAGCTCCAGGTAAATGTTCATCGCCCTCAAACTTCATATGACACAGTGCCATATATCTGACAGTCCTTATACACATACATCAATCAGATCCACAAATACTGTGTATGCCGGATCTGTTTATAGTGATTACTCCAGCGATTACTCAGACTGGACAGCAGATGCTGGCATAAACCTCGAACCGCCCAAGAAGACCAGCGTGAAGAAAAAGAAGAAGAATGCCAGCAGCTCAGAAGAAGATGGAGAGAAGAAAAAAGACTCCAAGAAAGAGAGGAGGAAAGAAAAGCAGGACAAAGATGGAGCCCTACCAAAGAAGAAGAAGCCAAAGGAGAAACGGAAGGTCAGTGGTCCTTTGTGTGTTATTTTAATATGAACCTTTTTAGAAATTAAACTCCCTCAAAACACACTAATCAAGCTCAATAGGTTATTGAATGTGTCCACTGACAACATTCAGGAGAGTTCTGTTATTCTGTTTTCTTTTCATGAACCGTTATGAACAAATGTCATTACAACCATGGAAATGACATTTTAAAAATGTTTGGAATAAAATGACAGATTCTTCCTTTCTCTTGCCAAGGCTAATTTCATAGCTAGCATTGAATGTATCCCAAGTGAACACAGTTTAATACACAAAAAACAGAATTTTTGCATAATTTTACAATTACATCTTGACTTCAAATTACATGTAAAAAAAAAAAAGTTTCACAAGTGAAAACATGTTTTTTTAAATCTCCCCATCTTTGTATTCTTCACACATCACGTCTCATTTAATCTCAAGCTCTTCACTGACACTGATGTCTCTATGCAAGTGCACAACTTTATTAAAGTGATAGTTCAACAAAAAAGGAAAATTCTCATCATACTCACCCTCATGCCATCCACAATGTATATGACTTTCTTTCTTCAGACTTGCTTGCTTTCTTTAACCACAAATATCTTAAAGGGATAGTTCACCCAAAAATGAAAATTCTGTCAGTAATTACTCACCCTCATGTTGTTCTAACCCTATAAGGCTTCCGTTCATCTTCGGAACACAAATTAAGATAATTGCTAGGTAATTGCATCTGCCGGCCCAGAAAAGTTAGTAAAGACATCGTTAAAATAGTCGAAGTGACTACAGTGGCTCAACCTTAAGTTTATCAAGCGACGAGAATACTTTTTTTGCGCAAAAACAAACAAAAATAACATCTTTATTCAACTATTCGTTTTCTTCCGTGTGGGCCTCTGAGTGAGTTCACGAGAGAGCCACGACACATGCGCGAGAACTGATCGTATTTTAACATGTGTATTTATTAATTTAGAGGATACCTGAACTGCAGAACCAGGGTTTGACATTAGAGGAATGGCTGCCCTCACCCTGGATCACTGACACCATGCCACGGAGATGCCCCTTCACCCCACAGATGGGTGATGAGGTAAAAAACACATTCCTCAGTGCAACAGTCTGGTAAAGAATAAGTAAAATGGGAAATATTTTTATTTATGTGGTGTGTAGAAACATGATTAATATTAAGCTGCTTGTTGTGTTTGTGAACAGGTGTATTATTTCCGTCAAGGCCATGAAGCTTACGTAGAGATGGCCAAAAAAAACAAGATCTTCAGTATAAATCCTAAAAAACAGCCCTGGCATAAGTTAGAGCTTAGGGTAAGTCTTCGAAGAAATAAACTTTAACCTCACAGTATTTTTCATACACATGATAAAACAAAGAAAATGATTTATGACTGTGTGCTTACAGGAGCAGGAGCTGTTGAAGGTAGTAGGGATCAAGTATGAGGTCGGTTTGCCAACTCTGTGCTGTCTGAAGCTGGCCTTCCTGGACCCAGACACTGGCAAACTGACGGGCGGCTCCTTCTCTATGAAGTGAGTGCAGTCTGCGTGAGTCCGGGTGACTTATTCACGATGATCTTCGCTGAGTGGCTTTTAACCTGCGACTCGCATTTCTATTGTTGTCTCAGATACCACGACATGCCTGATGTCATCGACTTCCTGGTACTTCGGCAGCAGTTCGATAATGCAAGACAGAGGAACTGGATGATAGGTTAGTGTGTGAATTGAGTGTGTTTCTGCACAGGTTTTAATTAGTATGGGTTTAAATGGGTCAATGACACACATGTTCGAGATGATGAAAAGAATAAATCTTTGGGAAATCTAGTTCAAAATGCAAGTGCTAAATTCTTTTAAATGCCATCTTTGGGGTTTTATGCCTGTTGAAAAATGATTGTAATGACTAAAAATTTCAAAGTAAAAGTATCCAGATATTTTTCTTAGACCTTGAACAGACATGATTGTTCACACTCCATTTGACCTGATTTAATCTTGCTCTTTCAAAAAGGCTTTTTTTTTTAAAGCTTACTGACCGTGACAGTCATCACAGGGGCCCTTTCTGTTACATTGTTTTTGTTACATTAAACAAAATACATTTTTCTGAAGAAATAATTTATATATATTTAGATTTTTTCATGAAAAATATTTTTCACTTTTACACAGTTTTAATAGAAAATTGTATTCAAGTAATTCTCTAAATGAATTGGGTTTTTTAATGTATTTTTAAATAACTTAATTTGTTGCTTTCTATTAACGACTGCTTCTTTCTGATAAAGAGTTGATGAGCATGTCTGATTTGACACCCATTTATTTTGTCAGGTGATCGTTTCCGTGCAGTGATAGATGACGCCTGGTGGTTTGGTACGATTGAGAGTCAGGAGCCTTATCAGGCCGAATATCCGGACTCACTGTTCCAGTGCTACAATGTATGGTCAGTTATCCATGTCCATCTACACATTTTACACATTCTGGAGTAATTCAATTATTGTTACATCGTGTCTTAACCAGGCATGAACCCATTAGGCCACAAGCAATACACCCTATTCGTTCTACATTAACCTCTATTCTATGTTGCTTTTAACTACATTAACAAATAGTGAATTTTAAAACCCACAACTCTTTCTGACGTTAATTGCTCCATAACTTAACTCACTCTTTGATTTTTTAAGTTAAAGGCTTAACATTGTTTATATGGAGGCTTAGAAATTAATCTATTGTGAGCTTAGTGTGGTCTGGTTTTACATGTTTTTTGGGTAATAGTAGATGGCATAATGTTGACAGCTTTGTGTTATTGTGTGATTCAGCTGGGATAATGGAGATACAGAAAAGATGAGCCCATGGGACATGGAAGAGATTCCCAATGAAGGTATGATAAACACTACGGCTGTCAATAGAATGAAATAACTTTGATTTTAGGATTCAGTTAATATACTAAGATTTTTTTTGTAGTTAACACGTTTAATTTTTAACTTGCTTTAATTTGCCTAGAATTTAATTTTTTTTAAAGGTGCCCTAGAGTGTTTTTTTATATTATTTTATAATGTTTCCTGGGTTGCCCTTATAATGTTAGTATGTTTTTTAGATCAAAAATAGTCATAATTTAGAAATAAAAGGCATTTTTCCCACCCGGATTTTAGCCTCTGATTTGAACGCTCTGTTTGAAGGGGCGTGTCTGCTGTGTGGAACGGGCCTCTGCTGTGATTGGCTGACATGCTTGCATATGAAATAGCTATGTATTACATGTGAAACTCTCTCGAATACTTTTACTACAGCTATTATACGTTTTTACTATTACAGCTATCGAAATTAACGAATCGTGAGATGTTTTTAAAGTATTTAGATCTATTCCCATCACATACAATGTTGCTGTGATGACTGAGCATTGAGCAAGCAGAGGACAGTCTGTTGGTCGCGAGAATGAAGATCTTATCATTGCAATGCAGTTTCTGTTCTCTAATGCTTTCCCCAATGCAAACACGATCATGTAAATACAGTAAGAGCTTCGCTGTGCAGTGTAACGTGCGTCATTGAATTCATAACGAGTTTGGCAAGTGTCCAGATAAACTCGCGCTGTGGAAAGATTGTTCTTTGATCGCTTTCTGTATATAATTTATTCACAATTTAAATACGTTTTTTTTTTCATCCTACTAAAAGAAACGATGTGAAGTTGATATTTTAGTCACTGGCTTGACTTACTGATGCATAAACAGTATTGAACGATTTTGAGAGAAAGGTTACCTGTCTGAACTTGAACAATTACACATCAGAAAGTGTTGCTTGGTAGCTCGATCCGAGGACAGCTCTGTATTGGCCCAAGTTGAGGAAACAGTCGTCGGTGAAATGTTTGGAAATTTCCAGAGAAAATAAAAGTAAGCCATTGTTTCTTCAGAGGCTCGGATGAAGGAACTAAAAAATACTTTTGTGTTCATGTGTACATCCAAACTAGAGGTCGACCGATTCATCGGTTTTGCCGATTAATCGGCACCGATAGTTGTTTGGTGGAACTATCGTTATCGGCAAAAATCCACACGATAGTTTTTCCGGGTTGCGTCCGTTGCTGGAGCGGCTGAGAAGTGCGCGCGGTCATTACACAGCAGGAGAGCGCTCAGAACAGAAGAGACTGCTGGCATTATACAGAGCGAGAGCGGCCTCTAGAGGACAAATAACAAACTAGCACTGGCTGAGTTGTTTACGTTAACACGTGAGGCAGCGCGAGCACGGAGAGAACACGCAGCACAGAGAGCGCTGACATTTAAAACACCGACAGCGAAACGGTATGAATACATAACACTAAAGTAGCTACATATTGCCATATCATTACAAAGTAATTCATTTGTTGACTAGATGCTGCATCAGCAGAGAAAGAACAGTAGTTTGCCGTCGAGGCTGTGAGGACTCTAAAATTACCTCAGTCAACCGTTAATGCAATGTGACAAAAACACACGCAGACCTGACCCAAATGTTTTATGGCACAATTGTTACCATCTATTTGCATTATTTTTATCCGGCTGGTCACTTTTATGCATTCATTAGCCGACGAAGTTGCATATTTAAAACTAGTGACGTGATTTCTTTCTCAACATTATGTTCATGCAGCCGACAGAAACGTAAACTAATCAGAAACGCATTCGATTTAAGATCTTTTTAATCACTACAATAGATCTTGTTATTTTGATTTAGATAATCATCAAGTGTTCTAAAATATAGAAGCAAATAAAGTGAGAGACTATAGGCTATATTACGTATACATAAGGTCTTTATTACATTTTAATGGCCATCTTTAAGCACGACTTTTTGGAATCAAATGAAATGGTAACACTTTACAATACCATTCCATTTTTAGCATTAACTAAGGTTAATACAAGTTCTAGAAGAATTATTCATTGTTACGGTAGTTTGTTAATTTCAACATTTACTAACGCATTTGAAATGGAGTTTTAATTCTTATTTTATCTTTTATTACCTTAGTTAATGTACTATGAATGAACTAACATGAATGATAAAGGTACAATTGTATTGCTCATATTAATACATGCAGTAAAAAGGTATATTGCATTATGCATATAGTTCATGAAAGCTAGTTAATACATCCTTGTTTACAAATGGGACTTGCAAAGTGTTACCTATGAAATGTGTATGTTTCTAGGTTATAGCTAACGAAACCTGTAATATTTTAATGTTTAAATTATTTTCTGTATAAAGTTTTAATATATTCATATTTATATATTTATTTAATTGAGCACATTTCAGTTCATCACTGTTTTATTGTGAGTATGATGTTTGTTTTTAATCCAGTATCCATTAAAAAAAATATCGGTTGAATTATCGGTTATCGGCATGTACGGTCAAACCTAGATATCGGTATCGGTAAAATCCACTATCGGTCGACCTCTAATCCAAACACTGAGCAACTGCTATGCTTCGGCTGCGCAGTTTCGCCTGTCATTGAACATGGGCTGGCATATGCAAATTTGTGGAGGCATACATATTAATGATCCCGACTATTGCGTCACAGTCGGTATTGTGTGGAGAACCGACCGTTTTTCAGGGGTGTTTTTCATAAACGTGAATTAAATGAGAACGCGAAAACAGTCCAGTTTGAGATTCACTCTATGTCATGTCCATGCACTGAACTCTTGTTATTTGACTATACCAAGGTAAATTCAATTTTGAATTATAGGTCACCTTTAAAGAAATTAATATTTTAATTAGGCAAGGATGCATGAAATTAATCAAAAGTGACAGTTAAGACTTTTACATTGTTACAAAAGATTTCTTTTTCAAATAAATGATGTTTGAACATTGTATTCATCAAAGAGTCCTAAATAAAAACTGTATCACGGTTTCCACAAAAATATTAATAAGCAAAACTGTTTTTAACATTTAATAAGAAATATTTCTTGAGCAGCAAATCAGCAATGATTTCTGAAGGATCATGTGACACTGTAGACTGGAGTAATGATGCTGAAAATTCAGCTTTGCATTACAGAAATAAATGACATTTTAATATACATCACAATAGAATAGTTATTTAAAATTTTAGTAATATTTTGCAGGAGTTTTACTGTCCTTGTAGTGACATTTGGTTTCCACAATGTAGGCAAAACCTTACCCGCACACAAAAACGTGGTCGTTGTCACGGCAACCATCAGATCGAGAGTATCAACTGCTCTGATGTCCAGCTGGCATTGTTTTAATAACCAATACAAACTGAGCTGTGATTGTCTGTCTCTTCTTTTCCTCCATCTTATTTTCTCCGTCTGTCTGCAGCAGTATTTCCTGACGAGTTAGGCCTGAGTGTGCCTCTAACTGAGGAGGAGCAGAAGGCCTTGTTGTACAAGCACCTAGAAGGAGAGTGGGGCTCGCGCACACGTGACGAAGAGTGTGAACGCATCATCAGGGGCATCGACCAGCTTTGCACTTTGGGTATGACTTTATCATTTAGCATTACTTGATAACTGAGAAGCCTTACTATGGCTGTGTCCGAAACTAAAGGGATATAGGTAGGGGTGACTGGGCTACACTTAGCTCCCAAGACTAGACGATACACGTTATTAGGTTCATGAGAACGAGAAGATATTTTAACACTATTTTTAAGAAATCTTCAATTACGAAATATATGACTGGAAAAATAGTCTTTTGATTATTTTGACGTTTAATCTAATATTTTTTTGTTGTTATTGTAATAAAACTAGACCTATGAGAACAATAGCCTTTTAAATTAGTTAAAATACATAATAATAATGAGGCAATAATAATTTATTTAAATAAAGTATCAAAAGCAAGTAATTATGTGGTTTTATTAAACAAAACTGTTCAAATACATAATGTACTATACATAATATAAACCTTTATTTTAAACCTTTATTTAAACCCGGTATGTTACCGGTCTTGGTGTGACATGGATGTTAATAAAGCCACAAACCACGTCACACCACATGAATATTAAAAGACAGAACAATATAATTCAAGCACTTTAAAAGGTTTTGCACCAAACTCATTCCTAGATATAACTGTTAGGGCTGCACGATATATCGTTTTAGCATCGATATCGCGATATGCGCATCCGTGATAGTCACATCGCAGAACGAAGTAGGCTATAGACCAATTTCGAGCCGACGTCACAGTTACGTCACGACGCTAGCTGGAGGCAAAACGAAGGGAAAACTGCAGGCGGCCAATACAAACCAGCACAGATTCGGCTACATAATAAGGAGCTTAAATTGTTATTATTTTTATTAAATGTCATCTTGTTGTGTTGTTGGGTGCTAGAATCAATGAAAAATGAATGTACTGTATCTGGAATTTTTATTTCTAGAAAATATTCACATCATTAAAATTGCACCGTAATGTCACTCTTTGTATTGTCGTCTTCTCGGCGCTGGCTAGAACTGCGGATCGTACACACAAGTCTTGTACGTGACCAATCATCACATAGTTATAGGCATCTTAAGATGTATATGCCCTCAGTTTCTCTTTACGCTCGGTTTCTCTATAAGGTAGCAGCTAGGTGTAGAAGTCAGGCCACTCAACCGAGGTAACGTTAATCCTGTCAGATCGTCCATTGAGTGAGCGTGTAACGGCTACGGATCAGCCAATCTAGTTCCATCCGTTAAAAATTAACTTTTGCAAATAACAATCGTGGTCCTGGACAGTGACTGACCTTGCACATTAAGATAAAATCGGATTTTCTCCAGTCATTGTTAAAAAACAAGCTAACAAAACTTGCATACTAACGTTAGGGAAGCGGCCAGAGGGATCGTTCTGCCACCGGTAGTGACGAGAGGCGGCGGTTAGCCCCGCCCACTTTAGGCTTCAAAAACGCTCTTCAGAAACCTACGGGTGACGTCACGGATACTACGTCCATATTTTTTTACAGTCTATGACGTGAACACCGAATTGTTCTCTCTCTCTTTCTTTTGAGCTTAAACAGACACATGCACGCAAAATGAAGTCAAACTGCCCAGCACATCGAGTATTCTCGTAAACACAGTTGGTTATGGCTGTGTTGTAACTATTGAGAAAGAAAGCGGATACGTGTCATTTATATTAGTCCGTGCATTCGTCTTAAAGGGACAGCTGCCTTATATAACCGCAGCTGTTTGTCACCAATCTTAATCAAACAAAATACAAAATAGTAGAGGTCGACCGATAGTGGATTTTACTGATACCGATATCTAGGTTTGACCGTACATGCCGATAACCGATAATTCAAACGATATTTTTTTTAATGGATACTGGATTAAAAACAAACATCATACTCACAATAAAACAGTGCTGAACTGAAATGTGCTCAATTAAATAAATATATAAATATGAATATATTAAAACTTTATACAGAAAATAATTTAACCTGTTAAGCTTCACCAGAGCGCGGGCGCACTGAAGCGTTTTTTTTTTTTTAGATAGTTCAAAGTTACTATCAGATTTAATGTTATTACCTTGACAAACTATACATCATTAAAAAGATATAAGACTCAAGTTTCAGTATTTGAGCACTATTGTATTCTGAGAAACTTATAGTGACAGTTATGTCTTAATTTGTGTCAGGAGTTATGTAATTAAAAAATGAGTCGTTACCTTTAATATGAATTATGAGCGTCAGCCGCTTCCATTCAGAAAAAAACTCCTGTGCGATTGTCATGACAGAGCTTGACAAAACAACGTCCCTCAGGGCTTTTAGCTCAAACATGTGCAGATTTGGAGAAATATTGATATATTCTCATAGGTTTACATCAGATATCTATAGACAGGAATAATATTTATTGAATTTATACCCAAATGCGTCGATGTAATCATGAGCGCTGGATACTCTGATGTACTGTGTTTTCAATCCATACTGGCAGCCTGAGAGCGCCGGCGCTCTATGCACAGTAATAGTCCATATATGGAACACACGAAGAAGTGGCATAATCATGTGACATTCCAGGAAGTCCCTGACACAAACAAAGCTTCCAGAGATCACTGTAACATGCAGATAAAGATGTTTTGAAGACAATAAACATGATTGCAATGATATTCGATTTACCTGTGTTCTTCGAGCCATGTCAGGTATTTTCATAATAATAGATTATATTTATAATGTAATGCTAATCGATATAGAGTTTATCATTGCAGAATACTATAAATTAATATATTTTCTGTCTTATTTTTTCATCTGAAGCCAAATCAGATCACAGAAGGTTATTTAAAACACTCGACTTGCGTTATAAAGTAAGTTTGGAGCACAAACATGGTTTTAATCACATAAATTGTCGTGTATTGATGGTGTGCTAAGCTAACATGCTAGCTAACTCTGTGCACCTGCCAGCACATTAGCTGTTATTTTTATGAATTTTTCTAAATAGGAATGCTTACTGAAATTTTTCTTTTTTCAAAAAGGGCATTTGATACAGTTTCAAATGTGAAGTGAGAACTTTGATAAAAGAAAAAAGGGATTGAAACAGTGTGAATAGCCAGTCGTTAGTGATTATAATGCAGACAAAAGAAAAGCATATTTAGACCCATAACCAGGCTGGAGAGGTGTGAATGTGTGCAGGGGAGACTGACACTGAATGGGGCTCGTTTGCACCACCAAACAATAGAGAAAATAGTCTAAATAGATGCTAGAGGATGACAATAAACACCAGTTTGCATTTTAGAGTCTAATCAAAATAAATTCATATGACATGATCTTGAAAAACATTTAACTAAATGCAGAGTTTTAAACTTATTTTCTTCAAATTTTAAATATAACATGGTCAGACATGTGGCTTTAGCTGCAGTGCATTTCTAGATTGATACAATGCCAACTTCAATTTTATTTTCATTAAGATGTTTCATAAAAATACATTTCTAATAACTTTACAAAACTTTGAAGACATTTTTCATAATTTTTTTTTTTCATTATCACTAATTAATTCCACATTTACAATAAACTGCCAGGTGTCAGCTTTCAAATGAGATCTTACTTGTGCTTTTAGTACAAAGGGTTCATGAACTGTATCTGTTTCAGTTTGGGTATGCCATTTCTGGGGATTTTTCAAAAGTGGGGTTGAAGCTTAACAGGTTAAACATTAAAATATTACAGGTTTCGTTAGCTATAACCTAGAAACATACACATTTCATAGGTAACACTTTGCAAGTCCCATTTGTAAAAAGGATGTATTAACTAGCTTTCATGAACTATATGCATAATGCAATATACCTTTTTACTGCATGTATTAATATGAGCAATACAATTGTACCTTTATCATTCATGTTAGTTCATTCATACTACATTAACTAAGGTAATTAAAGATAAAATAAGAATTAAAACTCCATTTCAAATGCGTTAGTAAATGTTGAAATTAACAAACTACCGTAACAATGAATAATTCTTCTACAACTTGTATTAACCTTAGTTAATGCTAAAAATGGAATGGTATTGTAAAGTGTTACCATTTCATTTGATTCCAAAGAGTCGTGCTTAAAGATGGCCATTAAAATGTAATTAAGACCTGTATTATGTATACGTAATATAGTCTCTCACTTTATTTGCTTCTATATTTTAGAACACTTGATGATTATCTAATCAAAATAACAAGATCTATTGTAGTGATTAAAACGATCTTAAATCGAACGCGTTTCTGATTAGTTTACGTTTCTGTCGGCTGCATGAACATAATGTTGATAAAGAAATCACGTCACTAGTTTTAAATATGCAACTTCGTCGGCTAATGAATGCATAAAAGTGACCAGCCGGATAAAAATAATGCAAATAGATGGTAACAATTGTGCCATAAAACATTTGGGTCACATTGCATTAACGGTTGCATTAACAGCGAGTCCTCACAGCCTCGACGGCAAACTACTGTTCTTTCTCTGCTGATGCAGCATCTAGTCAACAAATGAATTACTTTGTAATGATATGGCAATATGTAGCTACTTTAGTGTTATGTATTCATACCGTTTCGCTGTCGGTGTTTTAAATGTCAGCGCTCTCTGTGCTGCGTGTTCTCTCCGTGCTCGCGCTGCCTCACGTGTTAACGTAAACAACTCAGCCAGTGATAGTTTGTTATTTGTCCTCTAGAGGCCGCTCTCGCTCTGTATAATGCCAGCAGTCTCTTCTGTTCTGAGCGCTCTCCTGCTGTGTAATGACCGCGCGCACTTCTCAGCCGCTCCAGCAACGGACGCAACCCGGAAAAACTATCGTGTGGATTTTTGCCGATAACGATAGTTCCACCAAACAACTATCGGTGCCGATTAATCGGCAAAACCGATGAATCGGTCGACCTCTACAAAATAGCTTTTGTAGCTTTAACAAAGATAAATTGTATTAATCAATTAATTATATTAGTTATATTTTATTTATACAGTGAAAACTGTTATTTTACATTTCATTATCCAATTTCTGTACCTGAATACTGATAGATTTACCTGAATTTTTACCAGATTCACTCCCCTACAAAATCACCCCAATTATTCTAGAATGATTCATTCTTTTCAAATAGAGCTATTCAAATTATCTGGTGAAATTGTTTTTATATCACATATATATATATATCACAGAAAAGCAAAATGTCGCAATGTAAGTTTTTTCCAATATTGTGCAGCCCTAACTGAGATTTTTTTTCTCCTCCAGATGTGGCTGTACCATTTGAATTGCCAGTGGACTTGCAAGCATATCCAACGTACTGCACCGTGGTTGCTTACGTCACAGATCTGAGCACCATCCGACACAGACTAGAGAACCGTTTCTATAGGTCAGCATGAGCTCTGAATGGACAAGACAACCCAACACTTGATTTATTTTAAAATCAGTGTATACTAATGTAGATGATATTGAATTTATATGTGCGTCTGTTGTTTGCTGGTGTTTTTGTCAGGCGAATGTCGTCGTTGATGTGGGAGGTACGCTACATCGAACACAATGCTCAAACCTTCAATGAACCAGGCGCGTTCATTGTCAGAACTGCCAAATTCGTATCTGACCTCATGCTACAATTTATTAAGTGAGTCCCAAATAAAACCGAACCGGCAGTATTGAATTGGGATGCATAATATATTGTTTGCATATTGATTTTTGATATCGGTATCAGTATTTTAATTCATTTGTATCGTCTGATATCGGATATTTAATTTCTTTATTTTTACATTTATATAGCTTTTGCCATAATCTCATGCTCACTTTATTCTTTAAAAACACTAATGATTTAACACTGTTAAATGTATTATTTAGGAAGTCTCAAAATGAAAATGCATTATTCACATACATTGTATTGCAATGCTGTAATGCTTAAATTCCATTGTAGAATTAAATGGATTGATTTAATTTTTTTTATTCAGACAAAATAGTATACATTTTAATACTAGCTGTTTATTAGTTAAAAATAATTATCAGACAAAATATTTGTACCAGTACATCCCTAGCATTTAGTTTAAAGTTATTCATGCTTTTTGACTTCCTGTCTCTATGTCTGTGTTCTTCAGGGACCAAAGTTGTACAGATATTATTTCACTATATAACAGCATGAAGAAAACCGCTTTCTCAGATTCAAGTGATGTAAGTGTCATTTAAACACACACTCATAACCACTCATATTGAACACGATTTAATACATTATTTCAGTACCTTTAACAACTGTTCTTTTGCTGCTTTGCAAGCACTTGGTATATAGGAAGTGTAAATGTGTATATTTATGTCAGTGTGTAACATGCTTTGACACTTTTTTTTCCCAACTCAGGATGAAGATGAGGATGAAGAGCATGAGGCACCTTGTACATCTAGCCGCAATAAGAAGGTGTACATTTAATTGATTGTTTACCTTTCTAACCATGCCAGAGAAAACAGGATTGATTATGTATGCAATAATTGTTTACGTCTGTGAGTAACATACATGCACATCATGGCTAATCGAGAGTATTGTTCTGTTTCAGAGGCAGCGGCAGCAGCCCATCCTGAGGAGTCTGCGCAGTAAACCAACATCAGACCCTCAGGCCTGGAAGGGGCGCTGCAGAGAGCTGCTGGAGCTCATCTTTCAATGTGAAGATTCAGAGCCTTTCAGACAACCTGTGGATCTGGAGGAGTATCCGGTAACACACAGACACATGAGAAAATACATACACACAGAACTGTACTTCATACCTATAGCATCGGGTGGGAATTATGAAGGATGCCATAGTCTTGGCCTCAGACCTCATGTTATTGTTATTTTTGACATATAAAAATGTATTAATTTTAGACAAACCAAAATTCTAATGACAGAGTGTACATTTTCTGCTATTTATTTTAGGGATTTCTGTAATACTGTGACACAATGTCAACTAGACATACACAATGTATTTACACACACACACTACAAAAATCTGTTTTTTATCAGTATTTTTGTCTCGTCCAGTAAAAACGTTTAAGTCCTTAAAGGGCTCATTATACGACTATAATGCCCTTTTCACAAGATATAAAATAAGTCTCTGATGTCCCCAGAGTGTGTATGAAGTTTTAGCTCAAAATACCCCACAGATATGTTTATATAGCATGTTAAAATTGTTACTTTTTGAGGGTGAGCAAAAACGCACTGTTTTTGTGTCTGTCCCTTTAAATGTAAATGAGCTGCTGCTCCCAGCACAGGGGGCAGAGCTTCAAGAGCTTGTGTCCTGAACATTTCAAAAACTTTTAGCCATTTATGTTCAAACCGGAGTCAGACAAAGATGGAGAGACTCAAGAAGAAGTGACATGTACAAAATTTGGTAAATTGTTTTTTCTTAACCATAAACCAAAAAAAAAAAAATTTGCAATAGGGTTGGGGAAAAAACGTAAGATATATTCTCTTAAAAAGTGTTGTTATCTTACATAATTTTATATACATGACCATTCAGAAGTTTGGGGTCAGAAATAAATTAATGCTTTTATTGAGATTGATCAAAAGTGACAGTAAAATATTTACAATGTTTAAAAAAAATGCTGTTCTTTTGAACAGGAATAAAATATTAATTATTGTTTTCAGCATTGATAATAATAGGGAATGTTTTTTGAGCACCAAATCAACATATTAGAATGATTTCTGAAGGATCATGTGACATTGAAGACTGGAGTAATGATGCTGAAAATTTAGCACAGGAATAAATTACATTTTTAAATATATTAAAGTTATTTTAAATTATAATTATATTTCACACTGTATTTTTTATCAAATAAATGCATCTTTGTTGAGAATAAGAGACGTCTTTCAAAGACTTTTGAACAGGAGCATAAATAAGCATATCTAGTTTATGTTTAGTAATGTTTAGCAATTTGTACTGGAAAACAAGACAGAAATACTGATTAAGAAAATGATTTTTTGCAGTGCACTGTCTGCTTATATGCCCTGTTCATCAAAAATACCTCTCTCAGGACTACTTGGACATTGTGGACACTCCTATGGACTTTGGGACTGTCTTGAACCGCCTGTTAGCAGGAGAGTATGACACTCCCATGGATCTTTGTAAAGATGTACGTCTTATCTTCAGCAACTCCAAACTCTACACACCCAGCAAAAAGTCGAGGGTATGAGATCATGTCCAATTATTATCATTTCATATTGTAAACATAGAAACCATTGTAATCTCATAGTAAACTTTGTAATCTCAGTAGTCAAACCAGTTCATCTATTTAATTTACTAGTTTATTTTTTGTTTGCTTGTGTGTTTTTGTGTATGCAGATCTACAGCATGAGTCTGCGATTGTCCGCTCTGTTTGAAGAACATATCAGTTCGATCCTGACCGATTTTAAAGCTGCTCAAAGTCTGCAGAGTGAGCGATTCACCCGTCAGCGGCTGCACACGGAGCGCTTGACCAGACAGTCTGTGAAGAGGAGAAGGAGCTCTTCACCTTCAAGCTCCGCCTCTAGGTACAGACAGCATCTGATTGGTCATTGAAGAATATTATGCTCTAGAATTTGTCACCATTTCTAAACTTTGCATAAACGTTTTCTTCGGAAAAGTTAAACATTTGACTTACAGCAAAACTAAAACAATCAAATATTTGCTTTATTTTCTGATTTTCAGTCCAGAAAGGAAGCGGCGGGTCTCCTCTCGCTCTGCTCCTCGATCAGACAATGCAGCTCCGCCCACTCCCGCTGGACCTTCCCGGGCTCCTTCTTTACGGCAAACACATCCACAAATCAACGGCAAGGCTGAGCCTCCTGTCGTCCCTGGTCGGACCCGCAGCTCGGCTCGCTTTGGAACTCAACTCACAGATGCACCCTCTGCACAGTCAGCTCCTCCCCCTCCCGCCGCCCACAGTAAGGTGGCAGAGCCCTCCTCTAGAGTCCTGCGCACCCAGAACTCTCACTCCATCGGTGTCTCCAGGGAAACCGAGCGCTCTGCGGTTCCCCACAGCAATGAGGGCGGAGCCAGAGAGTCTCGTAGGAAGCTTCGGACACCTGTTAAACTCACACCAGGTCAGTAGCCGATGATAAAAGCTTTTATTTGTTGTCAAAAGCTGACGTTAGTACATGAGGGACTTTCGAACCACAGGCACCTTTTCATAGTTCCTAGAACTAATAACGGAAGTACCCACTTTTTGGCGTGTTTGCACCACAGGAATTGGGAATAAATTCTGTTCTAGGATCGCCTTTTGGGGGACTAAATTAGCTCCTACTTCAGAGTAGGGTTATGTGTGAGGGTTATTTTGTTGTGTGTCGAAACCCACGACACACAACAAAAACACAGCTCGGATCATGGACTCCTCCATTCTCCAGTTGTTGAATGCCACGCTGTCGCTGTCCGCCAGCTTACGTCACTTCAAAATTCCTACTGGTGATGCGAATGCAACCAGAAAAATGGCCCTAGGGACACATTTAGTTCACGGAGAACCACCCTGGTGGCCAGTTCCTGTAAATAAGTTCTTAGAACTACCCGATGCGAAGGCCCCTATGGAAGGGGATTTTGAATGTTTTCTGGAAATGTAGTTTCAGTGCACAAACGCTGAAGTTACTGTTGCTCTACTACAGGCCCAAATGAATCAGTGAGAACTAAATAGTTTTTTTCTCTTTTTTTCTGCACCGATTTATTTTATTTTTTTAAATTTATGAATGAATGAATGCATTTAAACTTTTTTTTTCTTTCATTTTCTGCACTGATTTGGGAAAACATTGGTTGTTTTTTTCTGAAATGATTTTATTTAATTACATAATGTATGTATGTTGCCATAATTCGCTCTCGCCGCCCTGCCAACGACACCATAGAAAGATTTGTGGGCGCTCTGACGTAGATCGAATGCTTGGTCTTTTTTAAAACTTTATTTAAAGGGGCCGCAAAGCAAACAAAAATGTTGATTGTTATTTGTGCAGACTGACCAAGTAGGGTATAAGTTAACCTCATGGAATCTTTTAAATGTGAAAGTAAGAAATTGATCGATGGAAAGAACTTAAAGGGTTAGTTCACCCAAAAATGAAAATTAAGTCATTAATTACTCACCCCCATGCTGTACCAACCCCGTAAGACCTTCGTTCGTCTTCAGAACACAAATGAAGATATTTATGATTAAATCTGAGAGGTTGATCACTCCTCCATAGGCTGCCTAAGGGAATGAAACTTGACGGCCCTGAAAGTCATTAAAGAAAATGTTTAAATATTCCATGTCACAACAGTGGCTCAACTATAAGTTTATCAAGCGACGAGAATACTTTTTGTGCGAAAAAACAAACAAAAATAACGACTTTATTCGACTATTCCTTTTCTTCCTTGTAGGCCTGAAACGAGACTTCAAGAGATTTTCACGACTCTTGAAGTCTCGTTTCAGGCCTACAAGGAAGAAAAGGAATAGTCGAATAAAGTCGTTATTTTTGTTTGTTTTTTCGCACAAAAAGTATTCTCGTCGCTTGATAAACTTATAGTTGAGCCACTGTTGTGACATGGAATATTTAAACATTTTCTTTAATGACTTTCTGGGCCGTCAAGTTTCATTCCCTTAGGCAGCCTATGGAGGAGTGATCAACCTCTCAGATTTAATCATAAATATCTTCATTTGTGTTCCGAAAACGAACGAAGGTCTTACAGGGTTGGTACAGCATGGGGGTGAGTAATTAATGACTTAATTTTTGGGTGAACTAACCCTTTAACAATTATAGTGACATATTTGCTAACGAAATAAACCAATTAAAAGCCATTTGTGTGGTATGGCTTTTGTGTTCATGTTTAAGTGCTAATCTAATTTGCATTACCACTGAAAAACAAGCGTTCTAGCGTGAAAATGTTGCCTATAAATAGTGTTGCGTGCCTTCTTATCAAATTCACATGATCAACCTCTCTATTTTGCTTGGGAACTAATGTGGTCGGAACCAAAGTTTACAGGACTGCGTTCTCTGGAATCCTCTCAAGCGGGGGACTTCTATATTCCGATTGGTTGCCGCCGAACCGCGTCATAGCTCATTAGCATAAAGTTGACCTGACTTCAACTCTCCTCGCTGCTCTCGCCGTTCCAAGACGCGCCGCCCTTATCCCCAATCAATCTTATGGGATTGATTCCCAGGGTGCATATATTAAATGAATATATGTAAATGTTTGATCTGTACTTATATGCTGCTTCTCTCTTAGGTCCAGTGGATCACAACTCTCCGCCCCAGAACAGTTTGCATTTGAATGGTCATAGTCAAGTGACTGTGGGAGTGGTGCGTAGAGGCCGGGGCAGACCCAGATCAGATGCACAAATACAGACGCCAGTAGTGGTACCGCCACCCCCATTGCCCCAGGCCTCTGGAAAAAAGAGAGGGAGGAAAAGCAAGAAAGACCTGGAGTCCCTAAGAAGAGACTCCGACCAAGAGGAGGAGCTTCTTCTGTCTACTGGTGATGAGGGCGGGGCTTCTTCTACAGCCCAGGACAGTAGTCTTTCCGATTCAGGGGTAGTGACGCCAGAGAGTCCGAAACGACGAGGCAGACCACGAATCACCAGATCGACAGATACTCCACCTCCTTCAAGCCCCAAAACCCTCAGAAGGAGCAGTCGGCGTGGCACCGAAGAGACCACACCCCCTACGCCAGGCCCCGCCCTAAGGGAGGAGCCTGACATTTATATGGGAGAGGATGGGGGCTCAAAAGGGCAGATGAGAACGCGTAACCAGGGCCGAAGGACAGCTTTCTATAACGAAGAAGACTCTGAGGAAGAGCAAAGACAGCTTTTGTTTGAGGATGCCTCCATTACTTTCGGCACGTCAAGCAAGGGGAGAGTCCGCAAGCTCACCGAGAAGGCCAAAGCCAACCTTATTGGCTGGTAACAATGCCAACTTTGCATGTCCTATGTGACACAACCCCTTATCCTCACCCTGCTGGGGAGGGGGAACCATTCCTGCTGCTATCAGACTGTCTGATTATCTGAATCTTTCATTCTCTAAATTGATTATTACGTTTTGAATCTTTGACTCTTTTGGTGACTTAAAGAGTAACAGCCCCTTGACATCCCCCAACTTCAACATTTTCTTCCACAGAAAAATCACAAATGCAGTTAAATACTGATTTTCATATGCACTATATTTGAATGCCAGTGAAGAAAGGTACTTACACAGTCTTATGAATCCAAATACCTGATTTCATCTCTCAAGAAAGCACTTATGAGGATTGTTGCGTGTGTGCGTGTGTGTGTGTGAGAGAGAGAGTGTGAAATAACTTGAGCTTTTACTCTGTCTTGTTTCTTTAAACTGTTAATTTTATGCATTGTTTTACACAGTTGTTGCTAAGGGCAACAAATCAAACACTTGTTCAAAAAAAAAATCTATTTTTAACAGATCATTGTATAAGTGGCTGTAAAGCTGTAGTGGAGTGTAGAGAAGGACCTCATACATTTCCCGTGTTGTCTTTTTAACGTCTTTCTCTGCAAGTCAAGATCAGTGGCAGTGGTAATTCACGCATGTTTTTATATAATTAGCAATACCTTGTGCCTTTTCATATTTTCAATACATTATGGCTCCTTTGTACTCCCCAATTTGTGTGTGTGTGATAGAGAGTGTTTGATGTTTTGGCGTATTGATCTATTCAGTTCAAACGTGTTATTGATCTGTTGTTGGGTCCACACATGATCTGTGTGTGTGTGTGTGTGTGTGAGTGTGTGTGAGACATAGATAGTGACATCACTCCTTGCCTGTTTTATCGGGCTCCCAGAATGCACTGTGATTCCTAACTAGAACCAAGACTTACAAATACCGTGACCACAAAAGCCACAGTTTGAATGTCATTGCATTAGAGAATGAAATATCAAATCAGGGGGCATCTGCAAACAAATGATGGTAGAGCTTTTCAGAACTAACTAAATTTTTTTTTAGCAATCTTTGAAACTATGGCTAACAATCTAATATGTAAATTGGGAATGATTAATCATATGATTAATTATATTAATGATGAATAATTATGAATTAATTATGAATTTTTAAAAACATTTTAAAAATGAATGCAAACATTTTCAGTTGAACTAATTTTAATATGATAGTGTCTTAAACAAGCAACACCTTCATTTGGAGGCTTTTCTGAACAAATAATATACAATACTGTTCTAAAGTTTGGAGTCTGTAAGATTTTTTTCACGTGTTTGAAAGAAGTCTTTTATGCTCACCAAGGCTGCATTTACTTGACCAAGAATACAGTAAAAACAGTAATGTTGTGAAATATTATAAGGTGAAGCTGAACTTTCAGCATTATTACTTCATTATTACAGTCTTCAGTGTCACATGATCCTTCAGAAATTATTCTAATATTCTGATTTGCTATTTAAGTAAAATTCTTATCATTGTCCAAAAAACAAACAAACTTACTGACCCAAAACTTTTAACAGAATTATTTGTGACTACTTTGATTAATTCATTAGAAAATCATGTGATTAAATCAATTGGAATAAAATTACACTTCTTCTTTAATCCAAACAACAGCCCTACTTTGAGGAGATTTTTTAGTGGATATTCCCCTCAAGGTCACTCAGGTGTTTTAGCAGATTATTTACCAATAATTTTAGCACAGTCATTATTTAGCAACATGTTAAACAACCAGAAAGTGTCCAAATATTTAGCTTAAACAAAATAGGTTTTTGCTTTCTTTAAAATAGATGCCACTAGTTTGACAATTTGATATTTAATGCAATGACATTAATACATTTTTAGATGTTTCTCAAGTGTCAAAATACTTTTGTGGCACTGTATACTCTTACAAACCACTATTGACAGAGTTATTAGTATGTGTGTAGCGACGTTCGTTGCCTCACCTTTTCAACACTCTACCTGTAGTTTCATCTATCCCGGAGAGCAGGCCTCTGTTTCTGTATTAGGTAAACTCATTGAATTACTGGGGAACTGCTCATTTCATTAGCATTTGTTTTTGCCTGATCACATTGAAACACTGTGTTTGATATTTCCCATTCTGATGCATCGACTCAGTAGATACCACAGGGCAGCGAATCACACAAGAGGCAGTGTGCATGTCGTATTCTGTGTTTTTGAATGTGCCTTGACTTTTTGTGTGTATGTACCTACATGTCTGTGTGATGTACAACTGAAGAATTAAGGTAGTGTATCCCACCTTAATGTCCGGACTCACAAATGCAGCGTAGTCTCCTTTATAAGGGAGGCATTCAGTCTGGTTTGTTGCCATGTGATTTTGTAGGTTCTTGCGTACTTTCAGCAGTTGTGGTCTGGGTCATCCATTATGACAGAGCTAATCCAGCCCATAGCTTTAAAACTGGTTTGATGAACCAAAGCCTTTGAATGTGTTTAGTTGTGGAAGTTTATGTACGAGACTGTTTGGTAAAGTGGCTGTTTTATATGCAGTTGACGCATGTCTGAGTCCATTTCTGTATTTGTGTTAATGTACAAGCCCCATGTTTTATTGAGCTGGTGTTTATAATCTGTTGCTACATGAAAACTGTATTATATCTGATTCACGACCCCTCTATTACTACCACCATACTGCACAGGAAGTGACATCGGTGACAGGTTTTAGAGGGGAGATCAAAGATGGATGCATGTTAGTATATTCTCCGTCTTTTAAATCTGAAGGTACAGTCATGTTTGTGGGGTCAGGGTCTTTTTTCCCCTCTCCGGTCTTATATCCTCAGACTGAGAGGTCTTTCTATGTTAGTTTGTATACTTTTATATAAAGGAAAAAGTGTAAATAAAGACATTAAATAGAATGTATGTGTAGGGTGTACTGCTGTCACATTAGTTCATACTGATATTTTAAGGAAATAAACATTTGTGTTTCCACAAACTCATGTTCTTTCATTCTTTCACATGTTTTGCTTTAATCTGGTCATGGGGAAACCTGGAAGTATCAGGCAAAATTTACAATTGTGATTTCCAGGCCTGAAAAAGCCATAGATATTAAAACAATTTTATAAAAAAACAAAACATGGTAATTTCTGTTGTGAATTTAGTACTTGGCCCTACAATGTTTCTTCAGCTATATAGGCTGTATTGTGAAGTGAAATATAATATATGAATATATCAATAGAATTGGTGCCTTACATGCATCTGATTGATAATATATAACAATTCCTAAATTATGAGAACTAAAAATTAACACAATTTTAATTTTTGAAGGTTAAGAGACTATTTAAACCATTGAATGGTTGATGATAAACCATTTCGTGGAGGTCAGCGCCCTCTATCGTGCATTATTTGGAACTGCGTGTGAAATAAACCACTAATTTTTCATTGCTAGGAAAATGTACATTGCCAATGATATAAATGTATATTTAAAGTATAAAGATAAAAATGATAATAAAACTGGTATAAATATTTATCAGTTATTTATCAGTTATCATTTAAAAAAAATTTATTTAAAAAACAGACTCACTTAATGAAAGGCTGTCTTCATTTAAAAAAATTTTTTAGAAGGCACTGATATATATGAATATTCCTGGTATTTTTTTATATTGAATATATTATGAATATTGATTTCCATTACACGAGAGTATGTTAAAACTTAATGCTGATTTGTACTCGGCTTTCGCCAAGATAAGCAACACTAAGACGTAGCTTTACAGTAAACTATGCTTCTCCATCCATTTACGCTTCTTTCCATATGGTGGTGTAACTCCCCTTCTGTCCGGCGTTAACGGCTGCAGTGTACTTGGCGCGTCAGCACACATGACGGCTATAACTACAGTGTGGTCTCCCTAGTGGACCAGCACGACAACCGTCTGGATTGAGCCGAGTAGGGGACATCTCTAAGGTCTTCAAGTGGGCACCTTCCGTCCTCAGTGTTTCGTCGACTAGCCCACGACACCTAAAGAGGTCTCGACAGTGACTCTGGCGTCCCAGAGTCACCCCCCTCCGTCCCCCACTCAACTGCCAAACATCGCAGTACTTGGTCATGGCGCCAAGTAAACCGACCTTGGCTAAGAGCCACCTTACATCCTGTCAAAATGTGCCTTACTGTGGCAGGTGATGAACACAAAGGACAAGAGGGATCCTCTCCTACCCAGAGGTTTAGGTTCTGCGGTGATGGGAGAACATCATATGTTGACCTAATTAGGAAACTGATCCTACTCTCTTCCATTGACCAAAACTCTTGCCAGCCCATCTTGCGTTGTTCCACACTCTCCCATCTCATCCACTCTCCCTGCTTGGCCTGGGAAATGGCCTTTATACACCTCATCCTCTCCTCCTGCTTTCTCACCTCGTTGACTACCAGCTTCCTCCTTTGAGCTGGGCCTGCCTTGTGCCATTTAGAAGGAGCTAAACTGAGCCCAAAACCCCCTCTTCCATGCTCTACCTGTCCCATGATATCCCCAATTTGAAGGTCAGCCTTTGCCTCTACTACAGATTTCTTTGCTGACCACTTTCTACCAGTTTTTAACACAGGGGCTGCCTCCCTTACACATTTGCCGCGTTACTCTACTAAGGTAATTTCCAGTCTGACCTTGGCACAGCTGCAATATTCCTTTACTATAAAGCCCCACTCTGCTGAGGCAGCGTGGAACTCCCAACCATTTCCTGATGTATGAACTTATTAACGCTTCCAGCTTATCCACTGTTGTCAAAGAAACCTCGTACACAGTCAGTGGCCACAGAAACCTCGGCAGTAGACCAAACTGAAAGCACCAGAGTTTTAGTTCGCCTGGTAGAGCACAGCTGTTTATGCTCTTCAACCCTTCCACTGCTTGTCGTCTAACTTCTCCCACTCGAACTGTGTCCTTTAGATCCCCATCGTACCATCTCCCAAGACTCTTCACGCAACATGCTGCAACATGACTTTGCCTCACCATTAATGAAGAATGTTTTATCTACTTTCCTTTAACTATCGAGATGCTCCTTGATCCCATTCAATATTATCTGTTAACTTCCCCAATAACCGATTAGTGCAGGCTACTGTTGTAGTCATGGTTGTCATGTCATCTATGTATGCTCTGATTGGTGGTAGTCGCATCCCAGAACCCAAGCGCTCTCCTCCTACCCATCTTGATGCCCTAATGATTACTTCCATTGTCATGGTAAAAGCCAGTGGATAAATGGTGCATCCTGCCATTATTCCAACCTCTAAGCATTGCCATGCGGTGCTGAATTTTGGACTTGAGGCTTTCACTAAATTTGTTATAGAGTGCCGAAGTGATGACGTCACTCTGTAGGCCAAAACGCGGAAGTGAGTTAGCATTTTAGCACTCCCGGTTCCCTCGCTCTAAAGTCTATGGGATTTTTGAATGGGTTTTTGCTAAATCGCCTGAAATAAGGTCTGTGGTGAACAAAGCCTCTAAATATTTTCACGTTTTGATCTATGACATAGAACACACAGTTATAACCTGCTTGTGTTTTTTTAAACTTTATTGTGTCTGCTTGTGTTTTTTAAAAAACTTTATATAAGCTTCAAAATGTATAAATTTTGGATTAACTTGTAAAGATGATCTTGATAGACAAAACGTGTAAGGGTCACAACTCTTTGTTAAACACAGATCTTATTTTTTGCGATTTTCCAAAAGTCTATGGGGAAAATGCATAGCTTTTCGATCGAGGGAACCCATGCGCTGCTAGCTTCCGAGTTGTCCTACAAAGTGACGTCATCACTTCGGCACTCTATTGACATTGGTACTCTGAAAAAATCAAATGCTGCCCAAAGAAGCTCCCATGGCACTGAACTATGCATTAGCCAGGAATGTCACATGGAGCTCCTTCCTCTCCTTTTTAGCTGACTGAATTCGTTGCAGATAACATTGATGTGTTCTAAGCATCCTGAGAACCCTGGAATGCCCGCTTTTTTAACTGAAGTGTCAATGAAGCCATTCTTTAATAGGTAGGTGGACAATCTCTGGGCAATAATGCTGAAGAAAATCTTACCTTCAACGTTTAACAGTGAAATAGGACGAAACTGACTGATGCTTGTAGCATCTTTTTCTTTAGGTATAAAGACTCCACCTGCTCTGTGCCATGCTCTAGGTACAACCTGTTTTTCCCATGCCACTTTTATCAATTTCCACTGAATTCGCAGAACTCCTGAAGCACTCTTGTACACTCTGTACGGAACTCCATTAGGCCCTGGAGATGATGAAGCCCTTGCCTTTCTCACAGCCTGCTCTACCTCTTTCCACTTAGGTGCACAGACCTCCATTTGGTATTCTGGTGGGTTGATAGGTGGTATGTCTGATGGAATTGACATAGGCTCATGCCTTTTTGCATCTGTATGCGTTTCCTCCAAATATCTCTAGCTCAACCCTAGATGCTTTTAAAGTGCCATTCTTCTCCCTGGTGAATAACTTCTTTACGAATTTGAATGGGTCTTTATAGAAATTAGCCCTCACACGTTCCAGGAGTAGTTTGTACTTTTTCCTTCCTTTTTTCCACACCAAACCTCTCACTTCCATATGCGTAAATGATGTCCCCAAATTTATCCAGCTTCTTTTCAACTGTACCAGTTAATCTTTCCAATGCAAAGCATAGATCTGTGTTTACCGTGTCCCATGCAGTTTTCTCACAAGCTCTGAGAATAAAATACATTTATATTAAATCTTAAGAAAAAAGTAACTGCTAAATACACTTAAAAAAAAAAATTCTCAGAACTAAGACAACAAAATAAAAATTACTAAATCACCTATAGGCTATGCTACAAACCAGACTTGTGAATGTGAATGTCTACAACAAACGGTGTTTTGAAAAATGATTCAGGATATTTGGCTTACAAAATCAAACATCCTTTCCTGACGTGGCGGCGCGAGACTTGTACACACACCTCCTCTCGTGGGCAGCCGCTATTGGACGCGCACTGTCTAATGGTAGCCTAGGCTACTAATGTTCAACTTGGAGGCGCAGGTGTCAAACCGAAACTGCCCGCATGTAAATTTCATATTCAGTTTTCAAGGCAGTGCTTACATTACGCATAACAAGCTAAGAGTTTCGGCGAGCTCTTCCTGTTATCAAGTTAAAAATAGTAGCCTATCTCTGACAATAGTGAATTGAATTCAGTGCTTATTCACTGAAGTTCTTGCATAAGGTAAGGTAGGCCTACTTTTAACTGTGCAATGTTTTGAATAAATATTGTGTAGCCTAGACATACAGGCCTATTTTATAGGCTACTTTTAAAACTACAACAGTGACATAGGCTACTGTGCTCATGTAGTGATGTGAAATTTCTGTCATATTAAATGTACAGTGATGCCTCAAATCACGTCAGGTGTGATCTTGCAGCTGACGCTGCTGTTGTCAGCTTTACCTGCGCAGTATCTCATCTCCAGGTGGACGAGCGGCACCGCGGCACAACGACACATCGCCACGCGGAGGTAAACGATGCAAAAAATTGACCAAAAGTAGACCTACAGTAAAGACTTTTTCAAAAAAACGTTCTATTCTATAAGAACTAATAATAAGAAATGTTTATTGAGAACCAAATCCGCATATTGATTTCTAAAGGATCATGTGACACTGAATAGTAACTGAGTGATGATGCTGAAAATTCAGCTTTAGCATCACAGGAATAAATTAAATTTTAAAATATACTAAAATAGAAATCTGTTATTTTAAATTGTAATAATATTTCACATGTGTACGGTTTTTAATATTTTTGATCAAATAAATAAGATCTTATGTAGAAAACATTTAAAAATCTTACCAACCCCGAACTTTTAAGCGTTAGAATACATTCATATAAGTTTGATCCTAAAATCTTTATTTCAAATAAAAAAATGATTTTATGGACATGGTCAACTGCCTGTGGTCAACTGCCTGCGGTCAACTATTTTTAAATCAACTTTTAGCTTATTTTCCAGTTTACTTAAATGGTCATGCAGAGTGACAAATTAATTTTAACTACAAAATGGCATTACTAGTCAGAGGTTTGAAGAGAAATTCTTACAAATTAATATTTGTCTACAAGAGATGTTACAAGCATTAAAGCTTAAGCTTTTTGATCTACAGTAACGGCATGTTCAAAATTTGTTACTGTACTGTACTTCATCATCTCTCAATGAAAGAGACAATAGGCTGCTGCTGTTGCCACTCTTTGAAATATTCCATTCCATATCCCATATTCAGCATCCTTGACACATGGGACTCTATGAGAGGATCCTACTTGAACTCGGCTGCTTGGGTCGACTGGCTAAATACCTGGATTCCTAAACTACCGTGAATTTATGCAATTTCTTTCTTTTCTTTTTTTAAAGTCATTCTGAATCACTCAAATGCTGAGGTGGGATGTTGTGTCACTTTACAGGTCCTTCGGAGAGGAAGAGGAACAGTACCCAACTCTGGAAGAAGCGCTCGTAATTGAAATGTTGATGCATGATAATGAGCAAGGCTACTTTGGAGGTATAGGCCTACATGTCATTTCTCTGAATAATCTCACAGCAGTCATTTAATCCGGTATTTAAAGTTTGTTTGATGGAAAAATAGAAGTAACAGAACATGACAGATGTGTTTATATGTAAACAGTCTCAAAGGAGGTGCGAAGCCCCAGGCCTGCATACGTGCTGCACCGTGTGGGTCAAGTTATCGTGGAGACACAGAATAAAATGATTGGGGTGATAGTGGGCTGGGATGCAGGACTCCGAGCCCCGCCAGAGTGGATCAAGAGAAAGAAATTCTCAGACTCTGAGGTTTGTAAAACAACAACGTCATAACCCGAAACCACAGAAATATAACAGTAGTCCATTAAAAATGTGTATTTGTGTATAGCTTGAAAGAGCCAAGGACACTCCTCATTACAGAATTCTGTTCAGTGGGCCTGATTCCTCATCACTAATGATCGGATACATTCCCCAGAATAACGTGAAGCTCTTTCAAGGCTTTGAGGTGCAGAGAAATCCTTAACGTTTTTTCCTCCCTGTTTTTAACTTTTGTGTTCACCTTGTCTTCTAGGTTGTTTAGGTTATTGGACTACATCAGTCTTAATCTTAATCAGTGTTTGTGTCTGTCTTGTGCCACAGCCGGACATTCCTACTCTAGAACACTATTTTTCACACTTCGATGGGGAAAAGTTTGTTATGGAGGAATGGTTGCAAGAAATATACCCTCACGACTGAAGGAGTAAAAAACCAAGATGTTTTAAAAACACCTGGATTCACAGACATGATGCCTGCTACTCTTCACTTACAGTATTGATTCTTCTTTTAAAGCGATGAAAAAAAGGAGGCGAGTAAATTTGAGAGATAGTATATCTTGTTTACATACCCCATTGCATTTACACTGAGCAATTTTAGTTATTAAACTGAAGAGCTAAAAAAACCTAAATGCAATTTTTATTGTAGCTTTTATATTTTTAAAAGATAAACGTCCTAAATGATTTTGCAAGGGATATGTAAAGTTATGAGCAGAACTATTTTTTTATGTCAAAGCGAAATGATAGACTATTAAAAGTTTTTATAATATGCCATTGGATCAAAATGCATGCATGTTGATCTGACTCAAATGGGTTCCAGGATATGAATGAATTTAGATGTCAATATGATATAGCCTAGCCTATTTATTTAGATGAACAAAATATAAGGATTTGTTGTGAAAAAGAGTATTGAGAATGTAATAAACAGTGTTCAAAGTAAAGACATGAATACAACCCTTATATATTATTAAAGTTTAATTTATTTAAAATATGCCTTTCGAAATGTTGTCTTTTTAATTGTCTATCAGTCTATGTGTAATTCCCATAATACCTTGGGAGCCACCGAGTAGAGTTTGTTTAGACAGTGCTCCTCTAAAACACAATAATAATATATCGAGATATTTTCGAACTAAAGCAAATGATAAGGCGAAGAAGACTCAGGAAGATCCGGCGATCGTCACGTGCTCGGCTGGTGCAGGTATGTGGCGTCTTTTTTCCTTCAAGATGTTTTTGGAGTGATGGATCAGTCATGAGAGTAGTGTTCGTGTTGTTCTCAAACTCTTGTTAAAATGTTCATTAAGAGCAGGTGGTTGTCAATATCTCGCTGTTTGTCGGCCAAGCACAGGTTCGTGATTATGACGCCTAAATCAGTGTGGTTTTATAAATATTTTTGCGTTTTTATTAAACGTCCAACGAGTATACAAGCTGTACACATTTTAGGCTTAACGAATTGACTAACTGGGTTTATTATTCAGTCAACCTGACAGCTTCAGTGATCGATTAGCTTTTTTGGTAGGAGTTCACCTGTAGTTATATTCACCGTTTCATTTTCAGTAGCCCAACCAAGCCTCTTGTCTGCTGTTTTGAGATAGCTACTTGTATTCTTTTGTTATTAATATCCTGATATTGTGTTCGTTTTTTTTTTTACATTTTCTGCCAGCTGTGTCGGTTATTTTTTTAATTTTTTTTTTAATAATAGCTATAAACCCTATGTTTTATCCATCTTTTTCTCTAAATGGATTTTCAAAGCCCAAAATGAATCTGTTTAGGTCATGCAAGAATGGATATCTATTACCGGTGCAGGTGGTGAACACTCTCCTTCATATTTCTTTCTGTGTTGAGTTTGCATGTTCTCCTTGAGTCTGTCTGGGTTTTCCCCACAAGCCCAAAACATGCAATCTAGGTCCTGAGCCTACCTACCCTGGAAAATCATGGTCAGTCTCATGTATGGATAGAGATGGCCAAAGAATCACTAAGAGTAAGAGAATATGAAGACAGTTCACTTCAAGCATCACAGAATAGTACATATTTCACATTATTTTACCAGCTATAACAAGCAACATAGGGGCATTCTGATTCATGAAAGAAGTCTGCCCTGTCATGCTTATATAGTTATAATTGCATAGTGTTTGGCACTATAAATAACAGAAGTCTTATAGACCTCTAACTTTTGTTTTTAGAAATATGAGAACAATATTTAGAAACCAAACAAATATGACATTCGTTATTCGTGCAAGATGCGTACATGCATCATTATACGAGTATGTATTCCCTATTCAAACACAGGCTCATCTAACTCATTTTCTCACTGAATGTCTATCTAACTCATAGAACTCATATCTAACTTCAACTGTGTTTTCTAACATGCAAATATGATTTTAGTATGTAATGCTCAATTATTTGGTTCGGACCAAGTTTTTAGCATTACCTTTTAAGTTGCACACAGTGCTATTCAATATACTTTGGATTGGAGAATTAATTTATTTAAAACATTAGCAGGAACATGTGGTATCTTTATTTTAGGCCCTTTTGTGAATATTGGTGGTCCTCTATGGTACTCACTTCATAGAACTGTGTTAACAGGTTTAGTCAGCAGATACTTGAAAAAAAATCATTTAATTTTATTATTGCTAAAGAAAAAAATTCAAAATTTCCTCCGGTTGCTGTCCTTTGGTCGCAATTCAAAGGTCACAAACACACGTGAAGAGACATAGACTAATGTAAGCCCAGTCCTCTGATGTAGTGTTAGAGGAGAGCCAGTGACTTCATGCTGGCCGCTGGTCCACTCTCGTGATTCCTCCTCGCGTACAAGCAGCGGGCGTCCCAGAGCTTGTCCCAGAATGCCACACGCCTCGCTGGCTTTTAGTCGAGCGTTGTCCACTGCTTCCAGACATACTCGCCGCCTGCATTCAAATCATTACAAACAGGCATATTAATTCATTTTAGATGGCAGATGGATGTTCAGGCTTACAGTGGAGCTTTACATGAAGACTGACATTGTTCACCTTAACAAATTGAGGCTTTCGGCACTGTGACTGTAGTAAGGGTCACCAACACACACGCTTTTGTCTAGTTTTTCAATCAAAACTGACCGTGCATGCTGCATCTTCTCAAAGTCTGAAAACACAACAAGCACCTGCAGAGACAAAATAGATAAATAAAGAGCAAACATATAACCTGACAAGATAGGCCACCTCTATCCATCTTACCTCAGCTTGCATGTGGAAGAGCTCCTCCTCTCTTTGTAAATGTTTGGCCACAGTGATGTTTTCTTCCTGTTTGGAAAGAAGATACTGGAATTGCTTGTTGTTTATTTTTTATTTTTATATAAATACGCAAATTTTAATCAATTAGCACCTTAACGTCATGCTGTCTCGCAGTCTGTAATACGTATTCCAGTCTTCGCGAAACACTGTTAGTCACGTCGTTTACATTTTCTTTACTGTTTTTGACGCTGATGGAAACGGTCGCGCGGTCCGGAGGAAACGATATCTCCGCACAGCCCGTCACCTGAACCACTCTTACGTTACTTTGAATGTGTAAAGGTGTTTGCTTGCGGCCCTGATAGAAAACCGCTTCGTTTTCGTTTCGGTAAACATCACCAGCAGTCGCTGAAACTGCAGCAAAGACACGAGACGGGCTGTGCGCCATATTTGTTGGTAAACCAACGTGGCGCTATGGCAACTTGTACAGTGCATGTCGGGAAATGTTGTTGTAGTCGCCTTTTTATACATCACAACAACAGCAATTTCTGAAGAACTTTTGTGTTGGCGCAAACTTACTTCCAATATGTATATTTCCAAATAGTTGGAATCGTTTGAATTGTTTTAAAAGGTGCCCCATTTTACTCTCATAGATTTTGAAATCATGTTATTTCTTGAGAACTGACCAGCAGAGGGCAGCACAGATCAACAAACTGGCTTGACTCGTTTGACAGTAAATTTCAGTAATTTTGTTACATAAAACATTTAGAAAATAGAAAAATGTCAAAGCACTATATTATTTGAAATTTAAGTTTCAATTGATTTGAAGTATTTATGATTTAGATGTCTAAATAGTAAACGGTTAGAATGTGGTGATATCACCATAGGAAAATGAATGCATAATAATAATTTCATATTATTATAATAATTTGTTGTTGTTGGTGGTGGTGTTGTTATTATTGTTAAACTATAAAAAGTAAAAAAAAAAATTATCTAGACTGACCTAGTAGAAATATTTTAAATAATTTTTAGTAGTCATTTTAGTAATACAAATATTGAAAGTATCAGTGATTTAATAGCAGTAACAGCAGCACATATCTTAACAGTTATTAATTTCATCATCCTTTTTATGATTTTTTTCAGAAACAAATATAGGCTACCATAACCATTCAGACTTTTAAACAATTTTTTTTATAAAAGTTATTTTAATGTGTGTTTAATACATGCATGTTTGTGTGTGTGTAAATATATATTTATAGCCTAATAGTTTTTTTGATACTGGACGTATGGGCATTGTAGGCTGTTTTTTTTTTTCTTAAGATTTGAAATTACTTACAAATGTTGTTTGTTTTATAGCTAAATTATTTATTTTTCTAATTTATTTCTAAAGCAGACACTTGACCTAACAGTTTGCCTACGCCTGACCTACCTTCAATAGTTTACCCAATTTAAAATGCAAAAATGTCATCCCAATACACAAATTCAGAAGATATTTCATAAATGTTTGTATTACTATGCACAATCATATTTAAAAATATATATATTTTAATATGACATCAAGTCTGTGTTTGTGTAATATATATATATATATATATATATATATATATATATAATTGTTATATTCAGCTTATTATTATACATATTAGAGAGGATTAAAGGCAGACTACTATTCATGCACGGCCAGTGTGTTTGTTTGTATTAAACCATGAAGCCCTCTGTCTAATCCCACTCTGAAAATGCGCAGGACGTATTTGTTGATATTGTCTCGGGTTGCGCATAGTTCTATGTTGGCTTTTTGAAACTGTTTATCTGATGATGTGTCTTTGCCAAGATACATGCAATGGCTTCTTTTATTTGCTTAGCCATGTAGGCTTTGACTCTGGAACGCCGCCATTCTGTTGAAGGAAGGAATATTTAATGTTCAAGCTGGGATCGTGGGTGCAGGCGTGGGGTTTGGAGACACTGAGCGCTTCAAACGGACTGATAAGCGATCCGATAAGTTGCGTACGGAAGCACAGCAGTCGAGCTGTGGAAACAAGGAAACAAGGCCAATTCCCAGGAAATGAAAAATAACATAAACTCTTTATCCCTCTCTCTCTGTGGCCTACGTGGAGTTAAAAGGAATGATCTCAGTGTCAGTCATTGTAAATATGTTACATTTAACGAATTTAATATTCAAATTTGCTTTTATGGCTTTGAATTAGTTTTTGCTGTTATATTTGATACACTGGTTTCTATTTCCCTCCTTTATAATACAACTGAGCCATATAAATTCACCAACAAATGGTTCCAGTCATTTAATTTTCATCAGAGATCACCTGCGTAGTCCACCTGTCTGTGATGTCATGTGACACCTCTGTCCACCTGACCTCTCTCTCATTGATTGGCAGGGGTGGGTCTCGCTTGCTGTGAACCCTGGGAAAATGCGTTTTGACTTGTCTTTCGTGTTCCTGGACATGATTAGAGACTTCAGCAGGGGAGAGGGGGTGCTGAGTCTGCCTGAGGGCATGAATGTATATATATTTGTGTGTCTTTTCCCATGTGTTAGCCCTGTGGCGCTCCAGTTAAACTCGGATATGTCAGTGAAATTGGGAGGCTTTAACATCCTACTTGTCTGGACAGTTTCGAATTAAGCTGTATTTTAACTGAATTTGCAAGATGCAGTTTCAGGCATTTATGTAGGTCTACATAGGTTTTACTCAGATGTGCTAATTTAGAGCTATAAAATGAGTTTTCATTTCAAATGAGTTCTGCTTATAAACTTTTTTCTCTGTGGCCTGAAAATAGATATTAGCTCAAATAAACAAACTTGCACACTGTTCAGTGGAGCATGTTATTTGGTCAAACTTTATATACATCTCAATTTTCACTCAATTATTGCCCCATTTTTTTGTTTACATTTTCAGAAATGTGAATGACAGTCTTCATATACATTATAACCTTGCAATATACATATTACCTCAAGATATCAAATTCAGATCAAAGTCCAAGAGTACATGTTGAAGTTATTAAAATATTGTTGGTTTACTCATTATCCATAGATTTTGCAAAACGGAAGCTATAGTTTCTTTGAATGTGCAAGACATCCAATTCATTAACCGCTACTAAAAGAAAAACAAAGCACAGTAAACCGTAAATATTTTTGTGCTACAAACCAGTGTGTTTGGTTATGATAATAAATTCAAATAATATGATAACAAACACCAGTTTGCAATTTAAAGCATGCATAACGGACTGTTTATGTACAGCTGAAATAACTGAAAGCGAATGACAACGGAAGACTCGCACATTCAAATTACAAATGGCTGCGCTGCTTTTCTGCTTCACCATTTAAAAAAAATGATATTTAACTTAAAGGTTTTTACCTTAAGATGGGTTATAATGTATGAGAAGTCAACAAGCCTGTTTGTGTGACCTAATTCACTGGCAATGGCCTGGAAATTATTTTATGTTATTGTACACATAAGCATGAAGTAGATTTTAAATAACCAAAAAAAAGGGTTTTGCTTATCAGTTTGTGAACTGAAAGAAACAAGCATTTTTTGCAGTATCACATCAATCATGTCAACCTGTCAATCATGATAAATACAATTGTTTACCCAGTTCTGCCTCATTAGAACTGGTTTGTTAAGGCCTCACCTTTGGTTCTGACCCAGAGGGCTCTCTATCGAGGGCCACTGCTGAGCCACATCTGGGCCGATCGCTGATGTGAAATTATGTGCCGTTGGGACTTTTGACTGAGTATTCAAGTGGTTTAAGATCTATGAAATCTCTTTTAGTAAGCTCTCAGCTTTCTGTCCCTCGTACGTTTAGTCCCCCCTTGTGCCTTCTCCTATTCTCCGTCGCCCTCATTCTCTCAGTCTTTCTTTCAGTCTCTTTCTGTTATGCAGAAATGTGTATTTTAAAGGCTGCTTGGATTTCAGAGCTCTATTAAAAGTTCAAAGCTGCAGTTTACTGCTGTAACAAGAGCTACTCCTGATCCAAACACTCGGCTAATGAGAGAGAGCCAGCTGCACCCCCCACCTCCCTCCCTGTGGCCTGTGGCACCCATATACGAATGTGTTTTGATGCAGTATTGTGTGGATAAAGGAACCATTTTATGGATCGCAATAATTTTTTTTCTTTCACTTGATGATCCGTCAGTCTTTAAATAGTTCTTTCACCACGTCCCCCATCTGACTCTGTCTCTTCTGTTCTGCTGATAGACTGAAGTTGTAAATCCTTTTGATAATGGAAAATCTTTGCAGGACTCCCTCTTTCTTTTTGATACATTTCAACCAGAATAATCCTGTGTGTGTTGTGGTATATTATGACCAGTTTATTATTCCAGTACCCATCTATAACAAGAGTGAATTATTGTTCTTCTGGACTCCAGAACAACACAAACAAATAAAAAAACACTTTGGCCTTGTGATTATTTGGCAGCGGTCTTGGAGGATGATAAGATGAGAACCGTGTGATCTGGCTGGCCATGAATCTATTGGGAAAAATTGAGCGTGACCCGCTGAGTGAGGAATGGAATTAAAGAGACCGTTTTGAGATCCTCCGGCCCCGTAACCTCATAAGACTGGTTCACCACACTAAGCTTTTTTTTATGTGATTATTAAATATAAAAATAAAATGTTAGAGAGGAAAATGCACACGTGAGGCCATCTGGGCTGAGAGGAATGGTCTTCTGGACTTCTCTTAAGGACTGGGCCATTTTTAATGCCATCATTTATTTTACCAACTAAGGAGAGTGCATTTGTACTTTCACTCTCTAGCAAAAGATCCATTACCAGTTGTATTTATTTATTACCCACACTTTATTCAGATTACTTGAATCCTTGATTCTGGATTGGCCGTTCGCTGCATTCTCACTGTTCAAATGTTTTTGTATAATCAATGACCCTGAAAACTAATTTCTGGCATTGTGCTATAGTTTCATGTCTCTTTTTTTGTCACATAATGCAATAATTTCAAATTAAAGCAATATTTATGTTCATGTAACCATGTAGTAAGGAGGACAATGAGCAATCAGCAGTCATTGTGTCCTAATCACCTTGTTCTTGGGTTTATTTTTTGATAATTCTTTTTGTCATATTTTTTTTTTTAAATTGTCGTTACATTTTTTTTTTCAGCATTATTTGGCAGGTTTAATTTTTCACTTTTTGTTATTTTTATATTTATTATTATCATATTTTAATATTTTATTTTTTTACATTTTTCTATCTTGTTTGTAAATTCAAATAAAAGATAATTAATCGTTTTTTTGCCAATTATTTTGTTTGTTTTCTGTATTATTTGGCAGGTTTCATTTATTTATTATTATTATTGTAAATATTATCATATATTTTTTATATATAATTCTTTTAATAAATAAGTAATTTTTTTAATTGTGTGACTTGCCGTTTAAAGTAAACCTTCTATATGTATGATAACGAGTTTTAAGTGGCATTAAAAAAAAAAAAAAAAAAACTAAGTAACACTTGCAGTTTTTCCAAACTCTATAAACATGCATGTTAAATTATCATTACAAAACCTTCCAAAGTGATGCCCTGAGTGCTCATTCACAAGCTAATGTTCATTTAAAAAAAAAAAAAAACTGCATATCCTGTCCTCGTCTCGGCCAAAAACGCCCAGTTCTTCTCATCTCGCTCTCATTTAAATGCTTTGGGTTTAGCCTGACTGACTGAGCAATTGGCTCTACAGGGCAGCACATGCCTATTCTAAAACCCAGACCTCCGTGAGCTACAGGAAACTGCCACAGCAAACAGTCGAGCCAACACAGCACTGCTCTGGGACACCGTGAGGCTTTAGCCCAGACATCCCAAGCCAAGATGGCGCCCCTGCAGTAGAACTGAGCCTCTACTGGGGTCTCATTTAAACAGTATTTTGTAATGGATCGGGGCCAAACTTAAGGGGATGAGTCGTGATATTTCTGCCCTCAGATTGAGGAGAGAGGAAAGGGAGTGTGTGTGTTTGGGTAAGTTGTGGCAGTCTAGGAGGGAGATTAATGTGTGGAGTTATTGGTGTAATGATGGAGTCAGCTCTCTGGGCTTCAGCTTGGAACAGATGAAATTAATGAAGTACCTATTCACATCCAGGACACACAGGAGACCGAGTAGACAGGAAAATGGCCTGGTGTGTGTGCTTGAACTTTGTTGACTGGTGAGGTTGCAGTGAATGAGTGGCGTATTTTAGACTGGTGTTGGGTAGGTTTTTGGATAAAAGTGTACCTAAGAAATGCTGCTAAAATAGGGTTTCTGAATATCAAGGAGAGAGTTGAATGGCAATATTTTAGTGTTTAATGATGGGAATCATAGAGAATTTAATGATTCAGGTTCCTTTTAATGCTTTAATCATTTAATGGTTCTTTTAGTACTCTTAAAGAATGTTATGGAAATTCACCCTATATGCATTTTCTAAATGCATGTATTAGTCATGTTATTTTTTTTACCTCGCAAAACTCCTTTGACCTTAATCAAATTGTCATTGTCATAAATGACAGACTTCCGTCTGGTGTACAACCACTTCAATCATTTACTCCGCTTAAACCACGCCCCTTTCTTACAATTGACTGCAAGCTCACATTTAGATTTGCCTCCATTCATCAACAACTGATGGATAGAACCAAGTCCCACCCATATTTTTTTCTTTTTCAATATGTACATCACAATACGTAAGAATTTTTTTTTTCACTACTTCCATTTCATTGCAACTTTGATGCAATTTCCGTAATGCAACTGCAATTTCATTAAGAAATGAAGAAATAATTTCAACAATAAATTTTAAAACAATGTTTAATGACATAAGTCTTTTTTGGAGCACTAAAAAAGTGCCCTCCATTAATTGGCGTATTAAACATCAATATTAAACAAACAAAACTAAACACTGTCATGTAAACAACCAGTCAATAACATCGCTGATTAGTTATGCGTGTTTGATTCAGGAGTGCTTTATGCTTTTGATTAGCCTCATAAAAACAATTGTTCACTAATCAGGACTACACTGACCATGCTTTCTCTTTTATGCTGTAGTTTGAGTATTGACGTTGTGGTTCCGCTCTATAAATAGTGCTAAAAACTCTGATTATTTTAGTGTTGCTTTCCATCTGCAGAGCAGAAAAATGCATGTATGAGAACCATTAATGAACGGAATATTATTCAGCTATTTAAAAAAATGGAACTGGTTCTGAATAAGAGAGTTATGTGTGTGTGTGTGTGTGTGTGTGTGGTAAGAATATTCTCCTGTGAGTAGACCAATAAGGTGTTGACAGAAATGCATTCTCCCCCAATACACACCTAGACAGTATAAGAAGTGGACAGAGCCATCTCATTGGAACTCAGTTGAGACAGTTGAAGCCCATTTTTAGCACTTCCGTTCCTGACGCGCAGACTCAAACCGACTCAAAATAAGCTTGATGACGTGAGCAACCTGTCTGACAGACGTTAATCTTCTAGTAGCTGTGCGTGAAAATTGCCAACGTTAATCTTGCAGAGACGGGGAACTTGAGCAAAGAGTTCTTTGGCGTGAGTGAGCAGGAGTAAGTATTCCGTTGGTTTTATGGACTCATTATCTATGGGCTTCTCCCTTGACGGGACGTCCCCCCGATTGCCTGCGAGCTTCTCCTCCTGTCTGTACGGTAATTTCTGTACAGCGCGACAGAGAATCGAGTGGTTATGTCGCAATCGTTAGCCTATTTTTACTAAATCTTTTTCTCTGGGGCCATAATGTAACATAGAAGGTAATGGAGCCCTTTATACATTGTCGTGTTTCTTTAGAAATAAATAATGGACAAATGGAGTCTTTAAACGCCTCAGATGTAAAGTTATTCGCTGTCAAAGTGACGCCAAAATGAATGGGAGTCAATGGAAATGCTAACGCAAGTGAAGTTCTGCTACAACACGGCGGCACCCGGCCGGCTTCAACTTCCGGTCGATGGATTACCCCCTTGCATCAAAATGAGTTCTTCTCCCTCTGGTCTTTGAACCCTTAAGTGTCAGCTGACCTCTGAAGCCGCCCCTTAAAAGAATGATTGGCAATTAGATCCCGGGGCTGAATTAAAAGCAGTTGGGTCCAGGACAAGAGAAACACTGAGAGAATGCAAGAGATTATTGAAAATTCCAATGTGATAAAATGGCTATATCATAAGAGGGTTATTGTATGTTTTCAAACAGTTTTAGAAGTGTGTAAATTTTAGTTTCTTTTTTGGGGGGATTAACATGCTTGCTATCAAGACATCCATTTTGAACCCAGAAAAAAGATTTTAACCTGTTGTTTCCCAAAGGAACACCATCTACCAATTCCCTTTTTATTTGATGCCAATCTCTCAGGTCCTCAAATGTTCTTAAAAATCAGTGCGGTGGTATTCACCTAACCAGACCGAATGCGCGGAGTACGGCCTGCCACGCTAAGCAGGCGTTTTAAACGGTCGAGGTGCAAATCTACTGCCCATGCGCCAAGCGGGTGTCAATTTTTCCTTGGCTGACTGGCGGACTAGCAGATCAATAAAGTTAATTTAAAACATTCACACTCTGCCATCTGAAATCAACCATTTAATGACTCTCTGTTCCAGTAAAATTGCAAAAGGGCCCTTCGGATTTACAGCAACAATAAGAGGGGAGGGGAGGGAAGAGAAGAGAGAGGGGAGGGAGGGGGGGGGACACGGTCACCGAATGCAGTCGGAAAAGCAAGCATAAAAAGACAAAAGAGAGGAAACTATGGCTCTTTGTTTTGTTTTCACCACAGACCGAGTGGTTTAAGACCTCATTATTGACAGTAAAGGAACAAACATAGATGAAAGGTACAAACACGAGTCTCTTGATCTCTGTTTTAAGAAGAAATGAACCAATTGGAGGAATACACCGTGTTGTGAACTGTAAAGGAGTTTAATGATGTGACTTTATATACTTTTTAAATGTTATAAGTGTAATTTCTGTGACACTTGCATCATCAACCTGAACTGGAAAAAATAGCTTCAAACAGGTTTCTCTGAACCTACACTTTTTGCCATTGGTCAAATTAACAGGTAGTCCCACCTCCAAACTCAATGAGTCAATGACAATGTGTCAGTCTAGTTGATTTTAACGTTTTATTGGTGCCAAAAAGAGCATCAATGTTTGCAATTTTTTGGGAAATCAATCTATAGATGGTTTGCTTGTAGGCTATTAAGCTTGGATAGAAGAAAGTTTTTTTTAAAAATCAACATTTAATCTGTAAAGGAATGTTCCAGGTTCAAAACTCAATCAACAGCATTTGTGGCATAATGTTGAATTCAACAAAAATATATATTTTTCATTCTTTCTATCATTCATTTATTAATTTCTTTAAAAAAAATCAAGGTTATGGCGAGGCACTTGCAATGGAAGTGAATGGGGCCAATTTTACAGGATTTTAAAGCAGAAATGTAAATTTAGGCATATTGGTGACGTTACACAGAGAAGGTTAGTACTTGGGGTTTTTTTCACACTAAAGCCATGTTTGTTGCTGTATATAGTTTACATCTTGGCTATACTATTATGAGTATATTAATGTTTACAGATTGGTGGTGTTCATTTCCATTGTAAGTGTCTCACTGTAATTAAAATTTGTACTTTTTTTTAAAGCAATGGAATTTATTTCCAACTGTTGGAAATTATGTTTTGTGGTATTAGGCCACAAATTCTGGCAGTTGATCTTAATTTATAGTGAACCCAGAATATATTTTCTAGCATTGTTGCAACACTTGAAGCATATGCCTCTGGTCAATTCAGACAATCATAAAGCTTGAAATTGTGCACCTTACTGATCCCACTGACACATTCCATGTGTTCCCTCTTTGCAAAGTGCAGAAACCCTGTGTGTTTTGTCTTAACATATTCACTATGTGCAAATACACCTGCGGCTGGCACATTAAAGACCCCACATCTTTAAAATGCTCTAATTGGACCTTACGTTCATAAAACACAGTGAGAATGAATTACCTACACGCTCATGCCTTTGGCGTTGCTCTGGCCCTCGGTTGTTTCTAATTACTTGTGCGTTACTTTGAAATGATTCGTCTCTCTTCATATTCTAGACTCCTCTGGTGTTCCAGTGAACCCTTCTACATGAGTTTCTGTGGCCGGAACAGGCACGGTTTGCCGTGATCGCCCCCTGGAGAAGACCCTACCTCCTGCAAACTCTTTTCCTAATACTGAAGACCACACGACATGCACCATAAACACTCGTTACACCATCCGTCATACACAAAAAACACACACGCTCTCTCACTCACACATATTCTCTACAGGACCTCAGGGAGACACGCATTCATCATCATCCGCAGCAAGCCGGAGATAAGCCTCTGCTAATACACACTAGCCGATGACTAGTCGATGTTTATGATGCGAAACGACAGAACTTCCCGTTTTCAGCTTGACAATTAAATTAGCCGAACAAGGAATAGGAGGAGGAGGGGGTGAAAGATGGATGATATCATCTGCCTCCCTCTCTTTCTTTTTACAGTGATGTCTTACTTTGGCTTTACATTAAGAGAAAATTCATTTAACAGCTGTGCCTGCTTTAGCGAGAACTTGGTGGAGTGGCTTTTTCAGAGATAGCATTAGCAGCTCTCTTTATTTTATGTGTCAGCAGAAGAAAAGCAGCAAATCTTAAGCAAGGATGGAATCGATTAGACCTCGGGTCTGTCTCCTCCTTGCTCTCTCTCTCTCTCTCTCTCTCTCTGTTTCTTCGCGTTTCCCCCCTTTCCCACAACAATAATGTCAATTTTCACTTTCCTCTTCTGTTCTTTTAATGCAATATTCCTCATGACTCCTTGCTGACAGCACACATCCCCCTCAGACGGACGTGTGTGTTTTGGTTTGTCACAGGTTTATTTGAAGAACCTTTGCGGGGTTCTCAAGTCAGTTTGAAAGTATATGTGTATTGTGGGGAGCTGTTATCTCACTAATTTGGTTTAATTTGATAACCGTATGGCAGATTTGTCCGAGCTTAGTTGGACCAGCAGTGCCTGCCCTGTATATTTTGGTTGAATCGCAGGAAATGCACACCAGGTTTTTGCATGCCGACTTGCCTGAGACTACCGACGTCTACAAAGTGTACACTACAAAAAATAATTTCTTAATCATTTTCAAGTAGAAATTTACTTGAAAGCTAAATTGTGTATGATATGACTTGTTTTAAGAATGTATTTTGCATTACCCTTTGTCAAATAGTTTGTTTTAAGGATGAATAAGCTCCATGCATCACTTTTGGCCACTACTGTTATATATAGCCTATATTAGGAAGGATATTTTATTTATATACCATATATATATATATATATATATATATATATATATATATATATATATATATATATATATATATATATATATATATATATATATATATATATATATATAACACCCATAAACTACTTAGAGTACTAATGTAGAAATGGCAATGTAATCCAGATATACTCGTAACAAATTTACTGTCATTATTCTCTTTGATTTAATTCTGAGGTCTGAAGCACATGTCCAGACATTATATTTTTATCTGAATGAATGTTAAGTAAGACAGTTTGATATGAAAAGAAAATTGAATCTGTAACGCAGTCAGAGACAGGGAGTGGAGTAAGAAAGAGAAACAGGGAGGAAGGAGAGCGACTCGAGCATCTGTTTTTCGTTACGGTCCACCTCACTCAAGTTTTCAACATTGAGCTTCAAATCATCTGTTTCCTTCAGCTTCTCTCGGTGAGACTGGTCAACTGAAAGAAATGAGGACATTGAGTCTCCAACTGTATTTAATAAATGATGGAGAACGGTAGAGTGAAAAATTGGAGACATTTTTTTGTTGTTGACTAATTTATAACGGGTTTCGTTTATAAACACTAAGTCAAACTAAGTTATTCGTGTTTTTCTCTTTTTCATAAAGAAATTCCCATCTCTATTGGGATTCTGTGAACTGATAAATACGTGTGTGTGTGTGAGTGTGTGTGGTCTGAGATAGTGATTGGTTCTGTCATTCTGTGTAGGAAGTTGACTCGCCCCCTGTTTCCTCTTGTCCTGTCATTCTCAATGGCCACACAACACCTCTTCAGAATGAACACTACTTAAAAACGCACATCAATGAGCTTTTACACACACATATCCGGTGAGAATCAGCACACAGCAGAAATAATATTTTTTTATGGACAACTGAAAGACATTTGGTGGTAATTTGATGCAGGATCGGACAGGAAAATATAAATAAGGAGAACAGAAATAATTGCAACACGTTTTGGATTTTGCTCTTTTATTAAGAAAATGTTCAGCGTACAGCTCTGTTAAATTTCCTCAAACATCTATCTCAATAAAATGTATGAATTAAATTCAGATACAATTCAGTTGTTTATCAGGCCCAGAAAACATGCACACAAATGTACATTTTGAAAGATTGATTTGATTTGAATAATACTTTACAAAACGTTTGAAACTGAAATAGTCTTTTATTCTGGGATTTTTGAAGATTGAATTGTGGGTGCACATATCTTGTATGTCCACTGAGTTTGTTGAATAAGGTTTTGACATTTATTGAGCAATATGGTTATCCTTCTCTCCCCTGCTTCAGCAAAATATGCTTTAAATACTTCAAAGAAACCACTTTGAACAAAGTTCAGACATCTGATTTAACAAGCATCTAGCATCTGAGGAAGAAGGTCTCATTACAAGCAAATTCTTACTCTGCCACTAGAGCTGCCATTTGTTTCTTTGTGCCCTTTAGGTCCTCCTGGATGACCTATGACCTCAGCTATCCACACCATTTGGTGCTGGTGTACTGGAGGTCTCAATGCTTGGACACACACAGACTCTTGAAAAATATCTTACAGAAGAATCCATATAAATAGGCTATTTATTGACATAATGAGAATTATCACAATTGTAATGCCCCAGAAGTTGTTTATCATAGCTCATTTATGTTTTATCGAAGTTTCAATATTGTCTGAGATGTTTCTCTTATAATTCCTTTGGAGAAATAAAAATAGAGACAAATGCTGACGTCCTGTAGGGCTGCAGCCAAGCAGGGTTTAAGGAATAAAAATCAAACCGATTTTTCTCATTAAAAATTATTGCGTTTTTTTAAAATGCAAAAAAAAAGAAAAAACACTGATTTCCTGTGCTTGTTTGTAGGGCTGGTCAATTTGGCCTATGCCTATAATAATAATAATAATAATAAATAACAATAATAATAAAAATGGCTAAATAAAAATATTTAACAAAAGAATAATGGTATTGTAATTCACTGTAAAATAAAAAATGAGTATTAAAGAAAAATAATATATTTTTAATTTAGCAGTACAACTATAAAATTGCCTATTATTTGCGGCTGTCTTGATTTGTTTCCAAATGTTAAACCATCGAACTTTCACTCTGAAACACGCAGCATATTTAGTTCAATTTGATCATTGTGTTTTATTCCGATAAATCATAAAGCCTCAAAGTACAGTAAGATTAGATCTATAAAAAAGAACGTGGATGTTATTTGGTTTTGGAAGAATTGGATGAGAAATATTCATAGAGGGTTCATAGAGATCTTTTAGACTTTAGCAAACCTGAGCACAATTTTCTTAGCTCTCCTACACTGTAAACCCGATTAAGTTGGCAAAACTCAATAAAAAAACACTACTTTTTTTAAGTTAAGAAACTTAAAGTTTAAGTAAGCAGAATTTGTACTCATACATTTAACTTAAAATTAGCGTGTAATCTCAACTTAAATATTTTTTAGTAGCAGAAACTTGGCTAGCTTTAACCAGCTATTCAATAAATGCTACCTTGCTAATTGGTTACATAATGCTTTGATAACATTAGCATAGCATTGCTCTTGCTGAATGAGTACAGCAATATAAACATTTAACATTTAACATGTATCTGTTCTCAATCTAAACTCATGCTCCACTAGTCACCATGAGGGTAGCCCTACAAAAAAACAACATAACAGAAACTCGTTTAAACCAGCATAACAAAACATTAAATACTAAATCTCCCACTTAAGATTGACCTTGCACACAAAAACATTTTATAACACTTCATTATAGTATTTACTCTCTCCTTTGAGTATTATAAGTTTATAACAAAGCATGCTGGTAAATAGAAATCCCAGCCCAGTTAAATGTAAGTTTGTCTAGATTAAAAGAAACAAGTTAATAAAACTCAAAACAATGAAACAATTCAGATTACTTAAAATGTGTCGGTTTTGTGAACTAAAAAAACCAACAACTTCTAAATACTCATAAAAGTGAAGTAACTAATTTGTTTAATTTGAGTTGGCTCTACTCAAACCTGTTAATTATTTTGAGTGTAAGGGTTTTCAGGAGAATCCATTATGATATTAAAGCAATTTCATTTTCCTTTCCAGCAGAGTTGGTCAAATGTGCGGATATCTGAAATTGTGTGCTCGCATGTGGATTTGTGCTCCCGCTATGATGAGGGTCTGAGTTTGTGTGGTTATGTTTTGGCGAGTACGGTGGCAGGTGTGTAAGAGTGAATGGCGATCTGAAGAGAAAGACGAATATACAGACACACACATAAAGGGAAGCTTTGATATATTATACCAGGGAAATCAGAGGGAGGTAAAGTCAAGCTCAGTGTTCACAAACACACACACATACTCGCTCTCCGGCTCTGATCTGATTCTGTTGGATGTTTTTAGAGCTTACACTCACTTCCTTGTAAACATACCCATGGCTCCCGTGGTGATAGCAGGCTTTGACGCGCCGCCAGAAGAGGGCCTCGCTGTCTTCACGGAGACGGAGAACAGCAGGGCACATGCACACACAAGTGCACGCTCGCACACTCTTTCAACTTTACATATGGCCTCAGTGTGTGCATGTGATTGCCATGGATACAGAACGGGTCCCGTAATATGTCTCTACCGCTGCTACAGATATAAAATCAAATCCCATTAAAACACCTGGAAAGGGAGAGCGAGCGAGGGAGGCTGGGAGAAATGTAAGGCACACCCTGATGATTAAGCGGCTGGTGGAGGGTTTGCCACGGTCCACTGAACACACAAAATCCTCACATACTCACACTATACCCAACGAGTTTATGGGAGAGAGACTTACTGACAGTTTCACTATACAAAGTGTGGGAACGGCAGACGAAATGGAGGAAAGTACACAGAGGAGGAAGGCTACGGGGAAATAAAAGCTGAAAAGGAGCAAGTCGGTTTAAAGCTATAGTTAACATTAATGTCATTCCAAACCTGTACTGTATGACTTTCTTTTGTGGAAGGCGAATAGAGATGCTCTTGTCCATGTAACAAAGATTGACAGAGTTTGTAACGCTCCAAAAAGAACAAAACTTATACCATAAAAATGTCTAAAAACTATATTCCAAAATCTCTGAGGCCTTAGGCTTTGTGTGAGGAAAAGACCAAAATGCAAGTTCTGTCATGACAACTCTCAGAGTGTTTAGCATGGAAATGGATATGACAATGTAGATATGTTTGGTCTTGGCAGAATAGATGCTGCTGCTGCAGAGCAAGTACGGGACTTGATACTGCCTATACATACTTAATATGCTGCTGTGAGCAAGTAAAACATGCTGTACAAAATGCAGTATACATGCATTACCCGTAGCAGATCTATACAGGTGGAACTGGGTAAGGTGCAGGATTATATCAAACTACATCAAATGCTGACCATGTATTTGAAGGTTGACCATGCAAACTCATTGGCTACTGATGCAGCAGGAACCAATCAGCTGTGCCCTATAGAGAATGATGCGATTGCAAGCAGATCGAGTTAAGGACCCATCAGCCTGTGTCAACTTGAGTTTCATGACAGAACTTTGTATTTATTTGCTGAGAAGACAGGTGGCATAAATGCAATCCAATGACTGAACAAAAATGTACTAACGTATTCTAAATAAGTTTCGTAAGTCTCTTCTTAATATTTGTAAGTTACTAAGCTGTATGTATTTGGTTCATTAGAAGGAGCTGGCTTAAGAGAGTCATTCCTTCTGGAATCAGACTTAATTGGTCACGCTGTATGTTTTTGATTCATTAATGCAAACAACAGACTCATAAGAATAATTTATTCTGGAATCGAACTGGTTGTGCTGTAGGCTATGATTTTATTCGTAAAAGGATTCAGCTTATTAGAGTCATTTGTTTTGGAATCTGATTACACTAGTTGTACACACAGTATGTTTTTGATTCACTAAAATGGACGGAGTCATTTGTTTTCCGGAATCAGACTTTTACTGGTCTGTTTTACACTGTAGATTCAGTAGCGGTGTTGCAGCGCCACTGAATAAGTATTGCAGGAAACACTGTCAGAGTATTTTAGTCTGTGTTGCGTCCACATTGGCGGACGAATACACATGAGACAATCATTAACACAACGGTTTAAATGGAACCGATCCCGAGTAAGAACTCATAGTGTTGTAAAGTATTTGAGTAAATGTAATTAGTTTCTGTTAAGTATCTTTTTGGCTACTTTGTAGTTTTACTGAGTGTTAAAGATATTAGCAACTTTTACTCTCTGCTTGACTACTTTTTTAAATAAGTGTATTCTTCACTCTTATACATTTGTGATGACGAGTAATCCCAGAGATGGTCTTATTTTGGGGATATATGAGGGTCTGTGGCTCTACCATCGTAGAAAGCGTAACGGCTAACTTGGATCACGTGTGCCTTGATAACTTGATAATGTGATAATGATTACATTACAGCCTTGCCGTCATTAAATTTCGTTCAGAGTTGTGCGACAGTCAATCACTGCTTTGCAGACACCATAGAAATAAATGAGAAGTGCCGTAAACTGAATCAAACCTGTCGCGCAATTGTCCATGATTTCTCTTATAAAACAGAATTCTTTTCAGTGTAAACTCTAAAAATAGATCAATCCAAAATTAATGTTTAAGAGCAAGCAAGTTGAGGATTATCCAATGGGCTGTTGATTCATTAAATGATAAGCTATTTCCTCACAAAAGCAGTTATTTTCAGCGTAGTGAAGACTCTCCTCCTTTGACATCCATTCATTTTTCACTGGCATGTCCTTTAGGTGTTGAGATTTAATCGTGACTTATAACTTCTAATGGAGTCATTTTCACTGGAAGGTATCTGTCCTTTTACTTAAGTATGGTTTTCAGGTACTCTTCACACTTCTGAGAACTGAACGTGTTTCCCAACCCTACTTTTGTGTTAGAATGCTGTAATTCTAAATGTCATCATAAATAAAAGCTATTTTTGCAAACCGCAATAATTTAATTTAGTTCCATCTAAAGTGCGCGTCTATCTTACACAAATGTGTAATTTGTTTTAAACCCTGGTTTGGTTTAATCTTTTATCTATATCTTAGCATTAAATCCAATGAGTTTCAGATTATCAAATATATAAATTACATTTCACGGAGTCTCCAGTTTTCCGCAGATCCAGATGACCGAGGTGTTGATGGGTCATATTTGGCTCAGACAGGCCTTGCGTTCTCCGTCTCTCTAACACTCATTTGTCCTCCTTTCTTTCCTTCCACCCTGCACATACCCCTCCAGCGGCAGTTGCGGCTGTTAGACATATGGAGAAAATTGAATGAAGTTAAAAATAAAAGGAAAAATGTGAAATAAAACGTGAGTGGAACCCTCTCCTCAGGGCAGGGTAGACCTCTGCTGGCTCTCAGATCACACAAAACCTCTTTAACAACGGCAAAAGAATTGGTTTAAAGTGCAGAAGAGAAAAGTCAGATACTTGGACCAGTTTGTCGTCATACCAATTGAATAATAAAATGCATGCACTTGTTCCAGTGCTGTTATTGTTAACTAAACTAAAAAATCAGTAATTAAAAGGTACACTATGTAACTCTTTTGGTGCAAAATTACCAATAGAGTCAATACCTCATCGGTCCTTGTTCCAAAATGTGTTTTTGTCTGACCCTGATTCACTATTAAAAGTGTTTATATTTTAGACCTAGCGGGATGGTTTTCACGGGAAATTGCGTAAAGGTCACATCAGTGAAATTTTGCATGCAAAAACGGGTCCTTTGTCAATAGCGTAGAAATGTATGAATCAAAGCTCACGCACATGTCACTTTCAAACCAAGCAACTTTTTGTTGGTCAGCATGGCGAATTTGCATGACCAACTTGAACCTGAGTGAAATCTGTGTGATGGAGAACTTTTTCCACCCTCATGTGGAACTCCCGATCACGTGGATTCCTATCGGAATGATTTCGCCTGTGAAATTCGGCCGAGCAACATTATGTGACAACATCTTAATGATGAAAACTTGCAAAAGACATTTCTCAAAGCTGGTAAATTGCGTGAAAGCAATCAAATTGAAATACTGTTAACACATTAAAACGGCTACAGCTGTCATCTCATCAATTCATTCACCATCACTGAAAATATCACTCACTATAGACCTTGCCAACTAGTTTGTTTGGTTAGATCACTAGACCATCCAGACACATTAGCATTTGGCATCTTTAATGGTGAGATTACATTTCTACATGCTATAGATAAGAGAAATGAGAAGCTAACAGCAGCTCTCGCTTCTACAGCTGGGTGATGCGAGTGTGAGGGGTTAGGCCATGTTCGCTCTCTCTCGGTTTTACACACCCTCTCAAACAAACACACACACACACACACACACACAGGCAATCTGCGGTTTCTCAGCAGGATGCAGAGATTATTTTATCACTGCAGGATTCCGGGACATTCCTGCTGGACTTCCGAGCGTTGGTGGGATAAAAGCATAAGCGAATCCCGCAGCCCTGACTTGGATTTCACTCCCTGGGCAACACTTCTGTTTGGCCAACAGGCTGCGGGCCCCAGGCCGGTGGTAAGCGGCAGGTTTTAAAGGCCTGAGTGTATTTATAGTCATTTCCCAACATCACTGCTCAACTCCAGCACAAATACATTGCAAATTCACACTCCCAGAACGCTGAACACACACACACACACACACACACACACACACACAAACACACACACACACACACACACACACACACACACACAAACCCCAAATATTTTACATACAATCAGCCTAGAGCGAAAAGATTAGGAGAAAAATAGCGCAGTGTGTATTTGAGATTGTGCGTTCTGTGGAGACAGGAAGAGAATGAGACTGAAATGGTGAGAAATTCTGCAAACCTCGATGGGCTCCTACTATAACAATATTAAAGTTTTGGGCTCTCTGATCATTCTTTATTTCCACATCAGCCCTTTTCAACCGGGTAAAGCGAGTCAGCTTCAAAGGCACGGTGCAGATGAATAGAAGCATAGAGAGAGACCGCTGACCCAGCAGTGTCTAACAGAACAACACTATACTTCACCTCTGACTCAATGCTATTCACTATAGTCCTGCCGTATGCTGCTCTGACCCTGATACAGGACAGTCCAATATTTATTATATTATATATAATTATATTATATAATATATTATTGGGTTAGTTCAGCCAAAAATTAAAATTCTGTCATTAATTACTCACCCTCATGTCGTTCCAAACCCGTAAGACCTTCGTTCATCTTCTTAACACAAATTAAGATATTTTTGATGAAATCCAAGAGCTTTCTGACCCCCAGCGTCAGAGACTGACATGTAAGATAAGAAATTGTTTATCAAAGTTATTATATTTGCTTATTTTAAGGTTGAGCCACTAGTCACACGGACTATTTTAACAATGTCTTTACTACATTTCTGGGTCTTGAAAGTGGTTATAACTTTGCTGTCTATGTGGGGTCAGAAAGCTCTCGGATTTCATCAAAAAATATCTTAATATGTGTTCTGGAGATAAACAAAGGTCTTCCGGGTTTGGAATGACATGAGAGTGAGTAATTAATGACAGAATTTTTGGGTGAACTATCCCTTTAAACCTTTTATAGGATCTGAGTGTTCACTGCTGTTAATTTAAAGGGGTCATATAATGCCAAGTTAATAAATAATAAATAATTATAAATTCTCATTACTATTTTAAGAAAACACTAATTTTACCTGGTCAAAAACAGCTCTGTTTTCAGCACGCCGTTTCAGTGTATATGCCTTTAAATGATAATGAGCTTCGCTCACCCCGCCTCTCTGTTCTGCGGGCGTTTTGACCATAGACTGTAAAAAAAAAAAGGGTTTTGACCACTGATCTATAGAGGGAATGCATTAACGTCACTTCCCCGCCGGAACACGCCCCCCTCAGCCGGACTGAGTGGCAAAAGAGCTGCTGCGTGACTGGAGTTAATAGGGGAAACTGCGAAAACGCGAGTAAAACAAACTATTATCAGTTTAAACTAAAAGTTGGACTCGATATAGTGTTCCTTACAACTTATCAAAGATCCAGTCAGTGATCTATGGATATTGACATGCAGCCAGGAATCGTGTTTCCTGACATTTATATGTGCCTGATTTCGACGCCGGGGAAATAAATTAAGAAAATTTGCCTGTAAACGTTTTATATAAATACAATATAGATAGGTCTAAATCCGAGTGATCACTTACATTAATGTTATACTGTATATCATCATATCGTCCAGCCCTAAAACTTTTATAGTTTTTTGTCAGTGTTTATTTAAAAACATCCAATTATGCAGAATATAGTCTGTTCTGTAGCTTTTTGCAGTCTGTAAAAATATACAGTAACTCAGATTTCTGGTCAAATCTAGTTGTACAGTCAATCGCAAAGCTCTTTCCCGTTTTAGATGTGTTTTGTGTGTTTATCACGGCATTCACGCTGAAAACAAATGCTGCCGCTCAGTCTTTTTGCCACTTGTGGGCGTGACCGCATTCACTCCGGCTGATGGTGACGTCATGCGCATACCCTCTATATAATGACTGGATAGCTCATGACGTTCTAAACTGCCACCAGGCAGTGAAGCCCCCGGAAGTGTTCGAGCGGCCATCTTACGATTCCCTACCAGCAGAGGGCTCCAACGGCCGTTATGCAGAGATCGGTAGCTCCGACGGCACTTTTAAGATGACTCGCTGTGCATCAACAAGTGTAAAACGAAGATCACAAAAGGATCTTGAAAAACTGCTCACAGGTTGCACTTTAAGCCCATATATAGTAATTTATATGCACAATTGTCGCTATTTCCGTGTTGTTTAAAAAAAATGTATAGCCTGCTAACGTTATATGTTCTTTCCTACATTCTTTCACAGACGTATTCAAGTTTAAACCCAATAAACGTATTATTCAATGCATTACTTCTTACAAATTTTAATAAATGCATTTATATCATATTTTCATGTCAATCCGTGTTCAGTTTGACCACGAATCATGCGCTGTCACTTTAATTCAGCGCCTGCAGCACAAACGATCTCTACTTGGACGGGCATCCGCGTGCAGTGAAAGCTCCAACCTGTTGACATGGGTAATGGGTATGGTAAAAAAATATGCACTGCAAACAGAGTAGGCCTACTATGTGTAAACCCCTTATTTACACTGCACACATCTGCGGCGCATTACGGCTCCGACAATGTTTTATTCCTACCTTCACGCGGTGTCAACTCACACCAGGAGCATTTCCACGTGATTTGCCGATTTGTGGGCGCGATCAGCTCCGGTAGCCGTGTGGCGCCGCAGACGTGTGCAGTCAGTGTAAATAAGGGGTAAATAAGAGGTGAAACAGGAATACAATAACCCATACAATTTGTATTATGCATTTCCTGGACATGTTCTTGCTAACTAATCAAATACTTGAACAGACTACTGATCTATCTGTAAAACACAATCAGAAAGAGCTAAATTTTAAGTTCACAATTCACATATACTTAATTTTTAGTAAGCAGGAATAATTTCCGACTTTAAACAAATACCCATTTATAAATGCTTAGGATGTTTGCGTTGTAATACTGTTCACGGAGACTTTTGATTTAAAGACGGTGTCTCGTTATGCAATGTTTTCTTAGTCAAATCATACAATTTCCTATTGATTCAATAGAACGCGTGAGCTCACTAGGGAATCACAATATGGCGCCGCGGTGGCTTCACTGTTTATGACGTCATGAGCTATCCAGTCATTCTATATAGATCAGTGGTTTTGACACAACGCACGTGGAGTGTTGCCTTGACAGTTGGCGGTATATTTTGGAGAGAGAATGGCAGTGGGAGTCTCTGAGGACACATCTGTGCAATCAGTTTGAACCGGAGTCGGACCCGGAACAAGATGACGGCCGCAAAGAAGTTCGAGAATTAAGGCTCGAACAGGACGTTTCTGAATGGTTGGTTAATAACATAATGTCACTTTGATCTATCTTTGTACTGGCAGGGTAGAGTAGTGCGATACGAACGCTATGTGTTTACTGATGTATACGTTAACGTTAGTTCGTTGACAGATTGACGTTATAACTAAAGTAATGGTCATGAAAAACTTTTTTCCGCGATTTGCAAAGATTAATATAAAGGTTAATAAAACTTTACACTTACTTCTTCTGGAAGTGCAGAGGGAACATAAATACATAGGCGTCATTACGGGGGGGGGGGACGTGGGGGGACATGTCCCCACCACTATTTGCCAGGGTAGATTTTGTCCCAACCACTTTTGAAACATCTTGCGGTACGGATGTACCAATACAAGTAAAACATCTCCAGTTAACTAGCAGAGCATTCGTTTCGTTCGTTTGCGCTAACATGTGTTGTTTTTTAATCAAGTGATCATGTGCTCGTTGCCTCTGAGATCAGTGGCGCGGTTCTGTTGTGGCTCGCGCACGGCACGCGCCGCAATGTCTTCACTCGGACGCGCGCTGCAATCCGTTGCGGAGATTCGTCCCTGCTTGAACCACTGATAAACATTATCGGTTTTTATGAGGGGAAAAAACTATTCGAGTGCGGATTAGAACATCACATCAGTATGCCTAAGCTACAGGACATCGTCTTTCAAAACATGACCTGCGCGAAAGAGAAAAAAATGAATGTGTCATTGTAGGCCCTACCCAGCACTTTTGAAAATGCAATTCCGAATGCGTCTCTGTCCCCAGCACATTTCAAACCAAACTGACGCCCATGCATAAATAAGTTAGTTGGTACCGATTCTTTTTTTCAGGAGCAGCTTCTTAGCAAAACCATCTCAAGTCAAGTCAAGTCAAATATATTTATATAGCGCTTTTCACAATACAGATTGTATCAAAGCTGCTTCACAGTATCAATCAAAACAACTTAACAATGTTTGTTTATTACTGGAAAAAAAGACATCCAAGTTTGGTAGAGCTGATCAATGGTATGATTGGTTAATTAATTTGAATATCCCCAACTGAGCAAGCCAAAGGCAACAGTGGCAAGGAACCGAAAAACTCCATCCAGGTACCTAAAGGTGTCCTAACACACCATCAGATGACCCAATGGAGAAAAAAAACCTTGGGAGAACCCAGGCTCAGTCGGGGGCCAGTTCTCCTCTGGCGTTTATGAACTAGAGGCCGAATTTACAGTAACTGTAAGATAAAAAATGTATATGAATGCCTGGCTAAATAGATGCGTCTTCAGTCTAGTTTTAAACTGTGAGAGCGAGTCTGAGCAACGAACAATATCAGGAAGGCTATTCCAGAGCTTCGGAGCTAAATGTGAAAATGCTCTGCCTCCTTTGGTGGATCTGGATATCCTAGGAATGACCAGAAGCCTCGAATTTAGTGATCTTAAAGAGCGCGATGGATTGTAGGGCGATAGAAGATCCGTTAAATAGACTGGAGCTAAACCATTTAGAGCTTTATAAGTCAAAAGCAATACCTTGTAATTAATACGGAACTTTATAGGTAACCAATGAAGTGATGATAAAATCGGTGTTATATGATCATATTTTCTTGATCTAGTAAGAACTCTAGCGGCTGCATTTTGGACTAACTGTAGCTTGTTTATTGAGGATGCAGGACAACCAGCTAATAAAGCATTACAGTAATCTAGTCTCGAGGTCACGAATGCATGAACTAACTTTTCTGCATCAGAGACTGATAGCATATAACGTAGCTTAGCAATGTTTCTAAGGTGGAAAAAGGCTGTTTTTGTAACATATGAAATATGCTTTTCAAAAGACAGGTTGCAGTCTAATGTAACACCCAGGTCTTTTACTGTAGCGGATAAAGTAACAGGGCATCCTACTATGTTAAAGTCGTGCTGTGAAAGGTTATGTGGACGGTTTTTACAACCGATAAGTATTACCTCTGTCTTGTCTGGATTTAATAAAAGAAAATTACGCGTCATCCAATCTTTTATATCTTTAACACAATCTGTCAATTTGGATAATTTAGCGTATTCATCTGGCCGTGATGGAATATATATTTGAGTGTCATCAGCATAACAATGGAAACTAATTCCATGTTTCCTTAGAATATTACCAAGTGGCAGCATATATATTGAGAATAATAAAGGGCCTAACACAGATCCCTGCGGCACTCCATAGTTTGCCGAAGTTATGATCCATTTTTCTCCATTTAAGTAGACGAAATGGTAGCGGTCAGATAAGTATGACCTGAACCAGCTTAATGCTTGTCCTTGAACACCAATGTAATTTTGTAGTCGATCTAAGAGTATTGTGTGATCTATAGTGTCGAACGCAGCACTAAGATCAAGTAAAACTAGTACTGAGATACAGCCTTGGTCCGAAGCTAAAAGTAAATCATTTGTGACCCTCATACTGACCCTCGTTTATAAAGCAGTCTGGTGGTGAGAAATGATTCGCGCAAACATGAACGCATTGAAGTTGCTCGTGGGTAATATTCCCTTCGAAAACAAAAGCGGTTTTTCAGCGGTTCGGATTTAAGAACATCAAAATGACTGCCGTGTTCGTTATTACACCCAAAAACAGAACACCACAATCGCTTAGACGCCATTCTGCTCCAGCGTATCAACAATAGCGGACTATGATGACAGCTCGGGCTCGCTCAGTGCGCGGGCAGAGGTGCGGGTCTGTGTGGAAACGCTGCTGCCAATCAACAATCGTGGGAGGGGCGTCCGACCGTGTGACGTCACACGGTCGAACGGCTCGATTTGAGGCCGGGAAAAACATGTAAGGAGATTAAAACAAAAACACTGGATGGATTTTTATCATTATATGATGGTTGTGTACAGGCACTGCCAACACACATTTCAGTTCAGTCAACTTGTAAAAGTGCATGTACCATTAAATGACCCCTTTAAGGCTCAAACCATGGCTTTTTAAATGGGTTTCAAGTTGTGTATTTTATTTTATTTTATTTGTTATTATAACAAATCTGTTGGTGACAGTTGTAATTTAATCACATTTGTCAATAGGATTCTTGTGTACATTTGTTTGTTTGTGTGTGAGTTTGTATGTGTGTGTGCCATGCTGTGCTGAATGACAGTCATGGTTAGCTAGCCGTTATAGGAATTGGATTGAATGCACATGCACACACAAAACACACACTCTTAGTATTATATATACTCAAGAGTGTTCTTTTTAGTGAATCAAACAAGAGACAACTAACTGTGATGTTACTATAACCAACTAACGCATTAGCTATGCGTTATGTCAGTAGCATTTTATAAATGAATGAGTGAAATATATTATACCATATTACCATATTTTTTGTTTAGTTACTGGATTGCATTAATGAAAAGTCAAAAAGTCTGTGTAATCCTTAACAGTAATAAAATAATCGTTAATGGAACCATAAAGGAACTGGAATCGTTGAGTTCTTCATGATTCCCATTGCTATTTTTGAACAACCCATGCTTTAATCAGACATTTTAGAGCAACCCATGCTTGAGATAGGCAAGACATTAATTATGATATGAATTATGCATAAAAGTATGCACACACACACATACACACACACATACACACACACACACAAATAATATAATCTAAATTATCCTGAAACGGGTCATCCAGACATGAGCACTCTCCCAGTCCTTCACACACACACACGCACACGCGCACGCATATATAGAGCCGGTGTGGCCAGGCTTGGTCAGAGTGACACATAGTAAAGTTTTACAGGTGCAGTGAGGCGGGTAATTGGTGTGTTAATTCGTCCACGAGCGATCAGTGCAGTCTAATGAAATTTCCACTGGTGTTCTCTTACATCCTGCAGGTCAGGAGGCAACTTCCTGTTTGGATAAGAAGTGCTTTAAAGAGAATGAGGAAGGAGAGAGAGAAAAGGGCATACTTTGACTTTCAGCTGTGCTGGACTGGGCTGGGGGTAAAGGGGATGAATGGAATTTCAATTTGCCGCTAACCACGAGCATAACTACCTACACACACACACATGCTTCTTGGATCTCTGTCTGCAGGGGCTGGAAAGATCACAAAATGAAAGTTTGTATGAATGTCTCCATGAGTCAGTGAGCATCCAACCATTAATGTTGCAGGTGGACAAACGCACCTGAGGGCTTTACACACACGCTCCACTTGACCTCCCAAACATGCATACTAAACTCTCTTATACGAGAAACAAAGAGCTACATGACTGCCTCAGAAAATCTTTTGTTTTCAAGTTGAAATTGGACTTGTCAGCAAATCACTCTCAGAAACCGTGTTTGTCCGTATGTGTGCGATCATCTGAGAGGAGTTGAGAGGCTCCTGTTGAGAAGACATATGTGTAAGAGCCTGACATTTGACCCTTGACCTTTGGATGGAATTTACACACACACTCACTCATTCCAGCTGCTGAGGAGAGATCATTGCCACTGTTACGCTGCCTCGGTATTGATTGATACTGATTGATGAGTTTTAAAGTTGTATTTCTCTTATGCCAAAGACAATCTAAGGAGGAAGAGACAATATACATGTTGAAAAATGAATGGGAGATCTTGTAATGCTCAATATGGTGGCTTAGAAATCCCATCCCTTTCATTTAAAAGAACCAGTCACATTTTTGGTTATATTTATTTTAAACTGTCCACGAGGAAATATAAATGTAAGTGTAACCCATATTTTCGGCAATAAAATCTGACAGTAATGCTATCAAGAATTTTAAAAAGATATTTTTTAAATTCTATTGGATGGATGGATGAATATTCTGTCATTTAAATATTAACTACACTTTTACAGCATATATTAATCTAGGTTAGTGTTTATTTAGAAATTTTCTAGTATTTGTTAATTGTTGTTAATTCAGTTTATACATTTTATTACTAAATCACAATCAGTAATAAAATCTGTTGAAAATGGTATCAAATATACCATTTTATATATATATATATATATATATATATTCATATGCTTATCCTTTCATTTTTATTTATACAACTTGAAGTAACAAATATATTAATATACAGTATGTTTGAACTCTTAGGCTTAATTAATGCTGTAGAAATATTATTTATTTAAGGCAAAAACGAATGTTAACAAACTGCTCGTAATTGTAAAGTGTTACCAAAATGTTATTGAAACATAATCTTGACAAATGGTCTTAGAGCTTTTTAGTCTTTCCTCATTCGCTGTAGGATATGTTGAAGCTGATATATCCATTGTTGTCTTTACAGCAACTTCCTGTGTGTGTGATTTGAGCGTGTTTCCGTGAACTTCTGTGTGTTTATTTGCATCTTGATACCTGCCTGCCTGTTAAGCCATTTACACGCTTCAGAGTTCCTCTTGCCTTAAATCCATTTACAATATACGAGACCTCATGTAACTTGTGGTGCCGTAATGGGTGATGTGACTTTGCAGTCAAGGGTGCAGTGCTGAAAAGCTGTTGTTCCTGTGCCGTCGATCAGATCCTGTGATGTGCGGACCATTCTTTCACGCTCAAACATACACGCTTAACTGCTACAGTCAGTGACATTGACATGTATGGAGTCAAGATTTACCAGATCAGCTTTCCCCTCTGGGAGGAAACTTTATAGGAGTGGTCACTTTTACCTCGCCGTTTCACTCCTGAAGAGGAACAATAAGAGAGACAGAAGGGATTTAATATAAATGTGATGGAGATATCATGTGTGTGACCAAGCCCAGTGGAACAGTAATCAGGGAGATCTGGTCAACTAACACACACACACTTGGAACTTGAAACGCGAATACACTCACTCACACACTTACAAAAGGTTCTGCTGCATCAGTTTTGATGAAATAATGTAGTGTTTGCAAGTGTATTGAATTGTATGGAACAAATCTTAATGGAACATAATTGATTTTAATTTTAATATGTTACTTTTATATAGTTGGCTTTTATAATTGCCTGCTGAAAGATATAGTTTATCTAAAAAATGATAATGATAATTCTGTCATAATTTTCTCACCCTCACGTCATTTCAAACCTGCATGACTCATTTTCATCATTGGAAATTTTCACATTAAATTGCAGTGAACAAGGTCTTTCAAACTTCAAAAAGGATGCATAGCACCATAAAAGTAGTATTTTTTAAATGTATATTTTGGTAAAACTGTTATGTGAGTCATTTGGACCACTTTTTTGGTTTTGCATCATTTATGAAGCTAACTTAAAAACTTTTTTCCTCATTTATTACAATTACACTGAAAAAAAAAAAGACCACCGTCTTATGAATTCCTAATTTTGTGCTCAAATCATGAGTTCGGAACGACATGATGGTGAGTAAAAATGTCAGGAATATGAGTTCTGGAAGATAAGTAGGTGAATTCAGGTTGATTGGGACACTTGTCCCCAGTCATCTCAATGGCAAAAAGTGTCCCAACACTGTAAAATAAAATAAAAAGTACATTCAACTTAACTACACTAAACTGACTTAAACAATTGTTGAATCTTGTATAACTTAAAAGTTGAAAATTTCTTAACTTATTTTTATGAGTTAAAGCAATGTAAAAACACATGTTGTTGTTATAACTTATTGATCATAAATTATTTTACAGTGAATGAACCTGAATTGTCACAAATGCGACGTATGAACGTATATTTTTTAAATGCTTTAGTAAATAATGGTGTGTAGGTGTCCATAGTTTTGGCCATGTATGAACACAGTAGCTTAGGAGTGATTTGAATAATTAATCTCTTTGCCAGTTACCAACAACTTGTCCATCGAAACACTAGGGGGAGCCAGGCACCATTATCTCTGTCTTTCTCTCAAATAGGCTCTTGGTACTAGAATAAGATGCCCTGTGGATTGGCAGCATTACATTCATTCGCATGTATTAAACCTTACTGTGGACTATACTGGAAATAATTTACTTAACTTGTGCAGTGGTTTAACAATATGAATAATGAATTAATTAATGAAGTAGTTTTATATTTTGTACATTTGAGGACATTAGGAAATTCAATCATCTTATTACTGTCTTAAATTACCAGTCAATAAACATCTGAGATTTACAGTTTGCTTTGGGATTTAATGAATATAAAGTATTTCCGTTGCCTGCTTCTTTTGAACCAGGAAACACGGTTGTACAATCCAACAAGCACAAAAGGGATCTCCTTCATCTGAAAGTTCATTAAATGTAGGCGGTTTAAAAAAGACTGAAAGGGACATGAGGTTGCGTTTGAAGAAAGACTGTTAAAATGTTTGGGATATTTTTCACGGCGTTGGATTCAAAAATACCCTAAACCAAAAGCCACATTCTATAGAAAGCTTTCGACCCGTAGAGAAATCAAACATTTGCAAAAACATGGAAACATAATCACGCTAATCATAAGATCGGACCAAAATGTCAATCAATTCTTTTTAAAGCTCCGCTTTTAAAACTGTTCATTTCATCTAGTAATTGGAAGGACTGATTTTTTGTAATAAGCTGTTTTTGGATAATGAGTAATCACAGATTTGCCACATTTCCTTTAAAAATAAACAGATTGTTTGCAGAAAGTCACAGATTGAATGATCACCCACACCTTGTTTTTTTTTTCAGCTTTGTTCTTATCTGTCCTTTTCCCAATGTTATTTTGTTGATTCATCTTTTTAAGATTCAAATAGGATTTTCATATGAAGAGCGAGAGTTAAATCTGAAATCGATTCTCCACACAGTCACTTTAATTTTGTTTTGGGCAGTCAAATATGAAATGCATGAAATTTTTTGATTGTCATGTATGAAAATATAGTTCAACATTGTAAATTATCCTGTCCAAAGGAATGTAACGTCCTGTTTGCCCCTCAGTCAGGCCTCTCTCTCTCCTTTATCTGGACAGAGCTGGCTGGGTACACTGGCCTGCAAAGCCCTGTAGGGCTGTTTGGACATGCTGTGTGTGTGTGTGTGTGTTCAGCATGTCCAAGAGAGAGGAAGAGAGAGTGTGTATGTGTGTGGTGTGCAGATTTGTCAAAGCCACAGACTAAATAACAAATATTGGACAGACAGGATTGGAGAGACAGGGTGAGAGCGCATACATAGTTACATACGCACTCACACTGGTCTCTGGATGACTTAAAATAGCTATTTCTGGATGCTCAGTGTGTCTGACTAAATGTACATGCATTTTGTTAGCCATGGCAGATAAGAACACATGCATAAGATTAAAGGAATAATACACCCTGAAACTGTAAATTCTGTCATCTTTTTCTCACCCCCATGTTGTTCCAAAATCTGTATGAGTTTCATTCTTTAATTGAAAACACAAAAGAAAAACTTGCAATTGCAATTGCAATAAATGTTCAATTTAGCTTTCAACCTTTTAAAAGGATGCAAAAGTACCATATGACTATATTCTATACATTTTGTGTGAGGATGAACAGATTAAAGTTAAATTCTGTGATAGGAACATTGAATCAGTGAGTTGAACAGATCAGTCTGATTTGGAAAGGAATCATTCAGATTAATGTGAACCGTAATCGATTCACTGAATAATTTCACAAATTGGACATCTGTTCTTCTCTAATGAACATGCTAGGGCAAATTTTACGTGAATAACAACTTACATTTTGGTCTCTTCCTCACACAAATCTATCATAACTTCAGGAACATTTGGAATAGCGCGTAAGTCTAAAGGACCACTTTTATGAAACTTTTATACTTATTCTTATTTTTTTCTTGAGTTCTTCAGTTAATAGAGAAAGAAAAAGATTAACTTACACATTCTGCAAAAAAAAAAAAAAAAAAAAATTTTTGGTTCCACAGAATAAAGAAAGTCATACAGGTTTTGAAATGACACGAGTAAAAACTTTTTCATTTTAATTTTGAATTTAATTATAAATTTTGGGTGAACTACTCTTTTCAGGACTAATGTTTGTCCAGATCACAGATTACCAAACATATTTTTCCCAAACCCCCCAGACACAATCTCTTCTCTTTATCTGTTTCTTTCTGTCTGTGATAATATGTATATGACTCAGAGATAGACTCACGCTGCAGTGGGCCAGCAGGCTCTGGTTTATTGAGGGGAAGAGACCAGTCATATGCACACACGACACAATGGAAAACATAAAAACCTTTCTGAGCTGTTGACTTTATGGAAAAGGTATTGATGTTATACCTACAGACAGCGTCATAAATACCTATCCACAGCCCAATCAGCTCTCTTTACTCTCACACTGTCCATCTCTGCTGAAGAATACAACACAAATGGAGAACCTATAGTCTGCATTTGAGCACATACACTCTAAGAAAAAAAGGAACAAAAGCTGTCACTAGTGCGGTACCCTTTCAAAAGGTACATCTTTGTAATTTATTTACACCTAAAGGGTGCATATTAGTACCTTAAAGATGCATATTATTTTCTGAGATTTTAGGCTGAAATGGAAAAATTACTGGTTTAATCTAGCTTAATCTGCCAAGGTTTTAATAATTGCATTTTATTTTATTTTAAATTGGATTCTAAAACAAATACTTGCAGTAAAAAGCAGGCTATTTGTTTTATTTAATAATAGGATAAATTGAAGAAAGATAGATAGATAGATAGATAGATAGATAGATAGATAGATAGATAGATAGATAGATAGATCTTGTTTAGCTACATCAACTATACATGAAATAAAGTCATTCTGAGAAAAAGATGATATGAAAGGGTCCCTCTAGAACCGAATTAGCTGTAGAGTTTGTTAAATGTTTCTCTGAAATGTGTGTAAGAGCAGGTAATATCATCAGCTCCCCCCGGTGCCCAATGAACTGGAGCCCACTGGATGTTAGAGGATTGTTTCTGTCTCCAGGCAGCAGAGGGGAATGTTGTAATAGTGATAATGGTAATCTGGTTGGTGCATTGAGAGTAATTGTAGATGATTTGCAGATGACAAAAAGAAAGAAGAAAAAATAAGGTTGAAAGCAGTACAGGCCAAATGATGTCATTTTTTGGGCTTTAATCTGGGTTTGTTGTAGAAGGGTGAGTTCTCTGGAAGATCTGACTGCTTTTTAACTTAATCTGCACCTTCGGTCCAGACCAAACACACTCTCCCTAATTTCCTTTTAAAATGGAAGTGATAAAGATTATGGAATTTTAGTTGTGAATGTGTCATTCATTGTCTGTGGGCAGTTTTGTTTGAACGTGTGTGTGGTCTTTTCTGGCATGACTGAGATGGTAAAGCCATCAGAGGGGAGTGACAGTGGGTGACACTCTACAGGGGGTGGAGGGGTGATACAACACAAGCCTTAATTATCCACTTAATGGGTTTCACACCCTCATATGCACACACATGCCATAGCACAACCTACTACACTTAAACCCTACACCATTTTTCATTTGAAGCCATTTGATTTTTCAGAAATTGCTTCAAAATACAAAGAAATGGCAAGTCACTTTGAATTAAGAAATACTGAAATAGTATTTTCTTGTAAAATGTACTCCAATAATATTTAAAGTTGTATATAAAGTTTCCTTTTTATTTTTTTATTTTTACTTGTAACTTATTATTATACACTAGCTATTTTTCTCATATGTGTGTATATACAGTGGAGTCCAAACGACTTTAGTTAAAAATGCTTACCCCCCAAAATAAAATCAGATTTTCCCTTAGATTATATTAGCATGTTTGAATATTTTTTCTAATATTATATCATATCATAATAATATGGTCTCTTTTTACCATCTTTAAAAGGGGGAAAACTGATTTGTAGTCACAAACACTGTGTTTATAAGTATGCATATACAGTATATGTATTAATTCATTCATTTGGCACATTTCTTTATTATATTACCAGATCCAGCTTTGGCTGTGCAATTGTGGCATTAATTATCATGGTAATAATCTACCTTTAAACTCCAAAACGTCATAGCAAATTTCTTAACATCTTCTCAGAAGATATATAGAAACATTTTTGTTAAGGCCATCTGTGCATCACAAGGCATTTGAGAGTCTGATATGTCACAACACATGCCCTTCTCTTTTTACTCTCTGTGTGTGTATGAGTAAGTGGCATGAGTTTTTTACTAATGAAATCCATAATAGGCCTCTCTTTACTGCACATTTCTGGTGTCTTTATGTGGTCACTGTTCCACTTTATAATCTGCTTGGTTATTTTGATGTATAAACTTGGTAACGCAGGCATTGTGCCATTAACAAATGCCACCTCTCTCCCTCTGGTTTAGAATAGAAACGCTAACGTGTCAAAAGAAGTCTTTTCCCTGCGGATGCAATTACAATCTTAAAAAGGGAAATACAGGCTTGCACTGTTTCAAAACAGGAATGTATGCGTCTGCCTCTCTCTCTCTCTGTGTGTGTGTGTTGATGGAGAACGTTTGCATATTAAAAATCCTTACCTAAAAAAGTATAATCAATCCAGTCAGAAATGTTTCCATTGTAATACCTCAAAACAAACTGTCTTGAAATTAGTAGTTTGCAAAGAGCAAACATTCAAAGAAACATCTGCACAAGTTAAATTTCCATCTACCTTTATTAATTATATATATATATTTTTTTAGGTATGAAGTTAGTTATCTTTCTTCTAGGCAGAGCGTGTGTAAGGCTGGGGAAGGCTTAGCCTTCCTCTGGCCACAAGTTGGAAATTAACGGAGGCTTGGGCCAAAAATGCCCCTGCACAATTAAACCAAATCTAGTAATAAAGTGACAATGAATGAAAAGTGTCGATTGTGGCTTTAAATTTAGATCTGATTATGTTGCATCACACTTTTTTTTACACGTTTTACAGCGTTGCGTATTATAACCAATGACACATGATTCTGTTGAGCTTATGAATGCAATGGCCAATCAGAGGCGTTCAGATTAGTCATCGCTGAAACGCCTGAGTTTTGTTCAGTGTGTGCATTCTCGTGAATCCTCTCATCATAAAGTGCAGATTTAGGTATGATATAAGAGATTCATTTCACAGTGTAGACAGCTTCATTGATTATAACGGGAGTTTTTATGGAGAGTGCTTAAACTTGCGCTATACTGAAGTCAGTGATAATGTTCTTTGCTCGCTTTATAGAATTTATTCGCTGTTTGAATGACGGTGGAAACGAAAGCGTTATAATTAGTGAACTTACAATCTTTTTATTAAATTGCGATCACATTAAATATGTTCAGTCGTGCTAAAAATATTCGAAAAAGTTCTACGTAGAACTACTTTTCGAGGCTATCTATAGCCTTACCCTGGACTTGGTTCACCCTTCGCCTATGGCTGTAGCTCTCAAATCTTATTTACACTTCCAAGTAATCAAATTTAGCATTTTGTGATTGGCTGCAACATGTGCAAGTATCAATAGCTTGTTTAGTATCGACTTCAAATTTGGAATTTGGATCCATCTCACGGGAAAAACATCTCTACCTACATTTCTGCAACACTTCAGAAACATACCTATACATAAAATTCAAAACACCAACAACATTATTCATTTTCACACAAATTATGATTACGAGGGCAGATTATCAATTAATAGTCTTTTTTTTCATACGGTTCTTTGACAATAAAATGTTATTAGCTCAGCACTTTTAACAGTGCAGGATTTGTAAACTTATACATTTTGATGTTTGTATAACATGGTCCAAATGCATGTGTTATCTGACATAGTAAACTTGCTTGGTAGCTCACCTGGTACACTATTGCACTTACGATGCAGAACGCTCTGTACGAGTCTTGTGATACACAAGTCACGATAAAACAGCTGAAAGCCTTGTAGAAGCACGCTAAATGGCATTGCTTTAGTAAATGCTTTTTTTATCTAACTCTGCAACAAGTATAACTCTCATTTAGACTGTCTGCTTAATAACTGCTAACACGTTATTGTGTTCATTCTACTGACATTCAACTGACTATAAGTAACTTTCCAAGTATGTCAACTTATTCTAACCCTAAACCTACCAGTCTACTAATGAGAGTTAGTGGACTTTTGCAATGTTAGTTATAGTTATAGTCAACAGAATGTGTTAAAGGGATCATCAAAATAAATCAATCAAGATCATCAATGTGAAAACATTTTTAGCACCACTCACTGCATTTCACTTTGAAAGTGTTTTTAAATGTTCAAGAAGCAACAGGCACATTTTTCCAATGAGCCTGGATTGTATTCTAATGTTTTAAGCATAAATGAGATTTGAGAGCTACTGTGGAGGGCACGACTTTCAGTGAATGTTGCTGCCTGTTCTTCAAGACAAACTTTTGTATGGCTTCAGAAGACTCACTCAAGAGTCATATTGACTACATTTATGGGTTTATTTGTTGTGGAAAAAGAGCGTTGACATTGTTTCCTTAAAAAAGAAAGTCATAAGGGTTTAAAATAAGGCTCAGTAAATGATGACAGCACTTTCATTTTTAGGTGAACTACTGTATCTCTTTAAATTTAATACACATCAAGTCAAAAGGGCATCGAGGCTCAGAGGATTGTTAGTTTTCTGCTTTATGGAGGAACAAAAGCTCTAGAAAATATCAAGCGTTGGTTCTAGATCATTTGTTATATACTGTACTCTAGAACATCAATAAAAGTATGAAAGATTACTCAGAAGCTGTTCATGACCTTCAGAGGAGTTTCAGGCCACTTGACAAATTCCACCTGGTGACTTATCTTCAAAGAAATACTGTAAGCTAGAGTAGATAGACCTTCATGTGTATTACTTTGTGTTTAGAGCATGAGGGATACAGTTTTCCACACTAATGATAAGGATAACTAATGCTGCACAAAAATATACAGTTTTGAGCTTCTCAGGCGCCCCATTTAATCTCTTATTCATTTCCCTCTGTCTCCATTTCGAAGAAATGTCTCTGCTTGTCTATATAGGAGACTGAAAGAACCATGTCAGATATGAAGAAAGGGAAGGAGATAGAAAATACTTAAATACACTTATGCAAACAGTGTGGCGTTCCACTAAAATATTGTGTGGAAACAATATGGAGCAACTGACCTACAAATAACCCACTAATACCTTAAGAAGAACACACAACCAAGAAAACTGTATTAGCTACTGTATGTACCTAAGCATGTATCAGTGACCTAAACAAGCAGAATCAGGTAAAAATAACATATAGAAAGTGATCATCTATATAGCATGTTCATAATGTTATTTGTGTTCTTCTGAGCATGTGTTTGTGACAGAAACCAGCAATGCAACGATATGGATGCAGTCTCGTTTTGTGTGTTTGTGATAATAGGGGACATCTCCTGGCATCCCATCACAAAAAGATAGATAAAAAAGGGGTGACATGTATGTTTCGAGGCTGTCTGGAGACGTTCAAGCGTAGAGTTATCGCACATAGACGAGTCAGAGTCACAGGGCTGATAGCACAGAGTGAGTGCTGCATTCATAGAGCAAAGACGATACTGTATGCGGCTCTTTCTGTCTGATGTCACTGAGACACTTGCATTGGTGTGTGTTAATGTGGTTGTTGACCTCACTGTCAGACTCATGTGTGTGTTTGAGTGTGTGTGTGTGTGTGACATGAGATTCCTGCTGAAAGACTCAAAAGGTTCAGAGTGAATGAGGAATTGTTTGTGTTGAGGAACTCTTTTGGTTTGAACATTTGTCATAATTTTTGCCATGTTCACTGACGCTATGTCAGTGAACATGGCAAAAATTATGACAAATGTTCAAACCAAAAGAGTGTTATTATTTAAAATGATCATTAATATTATGTAATTTACAGTTATCGTTTTATTCTGCTTTCTAAAGACTAATTAATTTGTCATTTTATAATAAAAACTATTTTTGAATAGATAACCCAGTTTTTTAAATAATATTGAAAGCCCTAATTTTATGTTTCTTTTTAGGGTCATCGAATAGAACTGTGTGAAATTTCATAGCAACTGACATATTTATAATATACAATTTTTTACAGTATAAATTGTTTTGCATACATGAAAATATATGGCTGCCTTATATTCAAAAGTTTGATAATTGGACCGTTTTAAATGACTTGCAAGGGGATGGTCATATTTAGTCATTGGCATCAAAAAGTGTGAAAACCCCTAAACCATATATGATGGAGACATGAAAATGTACTTCATAACAGCAATGATCTAACTGAGTGGGTTGCAGAGGTCATTTAATTTTTCTTGCTTTTGCTCATTTTCTTCAGGCTTTTCATAGTCTGTAAATGCTTTGGCAAGTGAGAAGCCAGTATGAGCCGAAAAATTAAATAAAACAGAGCGAGAGAGTGAGCGAAAGTCAAAGACCACCTCTTTGTTTCTTGATAGCTTTCACAGATGTTAAACACCAACCGCTCGCTCTGAGCTCTTTATTAGCGCCTGATGCCTTTTAGAACATGAGCATGAAAACAGCTCACACACACTTTCCCCCTCTCTCTTTCTCTGTCACTGTCTCTCCATTCATCCTTGGCTTTTTCTAAACCCACAAATGGCCATATTTACTCTGCCTGAAGTAGATTCAGAGACAGTGGCTGTGTGTGTGAATAATATGGTCAATACTGTGGCATGTTTCCCCCTCCAGAGATTCAGATTAAAACATGCTGTGTCATTAAAGTTCATGAGAAACATTTCAAGATTGGCTTTACTCTCAAAGTGTGTGTGTGTGTGTGTGTGACATCTTCATGCTTCATTTATTTAGCTTTAAAATGGTAAAATAATGAATTCCATCAGGTTGGACTCAGGCTTACAGTGGTAAAGATGTTTTTCATGTATGTAATTGTCTGTGTGTTTGTAGGTAGGGGCTCTTATGAAGCTGAACTAATGCGGCTCTGTTGTAAATCACACTAATAAGGCCGCAGCCGATCACACACTCACTCATTTCTCTATTTCCCCCATCTCTCGCTCTCCCTCTCCCCCTTTCCTCTCCTCCGCCGGGCAATAAATAACCTCCGGTCTGGCTGCGGACATAACGCTCACACTACAAAGGTTCGCCATCCCATTTTTTCCGCGTAACGATGTCTGAAAATGTAGGAGGGACTGCTGCTATCAGCAAATGAAATGCCATAAATGTGATTCATGGAGGAATTAAGGCGTCAGCTTATTCCTCAATCTTATCACTCTATCACCGGCTCACGCTATTTTTTCCCGTCCTTTTTTTTTTGGTTGATACCAATTATCTTTTGCATGTGTTTTGCTCAGTTCCTGTCCTATTCCCTGAGGCCCCGCCCACATTTGGCACGTTGCCATGGGGACAGCTGTCTGAGAGAATGTTCATGTGTCTCATGATGTCATAAATTATCGCCACTGCTTCCCTCTCCACTTATCAGAGGAAGATAGAGATGCAGACATATTGGGAGGGGAGGAGAAAGGGAAGATGATGTTTATGAAAAAAAGTTAGAAAGAGACGGATGGAAAGGATGGGAGTACACGATCTGGTGTGTGTATGATCTGTGATAGTGAGCTGTTGATTTTGTGTGTGTAATAAATAAGTTAAAAAACTCTTCAGATGAAGTCGTGGTGTTTGAGGCGACTGATTCCCTTTGGCCTCCAGCACACTTCCTCCTCATATGTGAAAACAGTAATTTTGTGAATATTATTATAATTCAAAATAACTGTTTTTTTAAAGAACAGAAAGTTCACAAAAGAACAGCATTTATTTAAAATAGAAATCTTTTGTAACAAGTAAAAAATATTTTCTGTCACTTTTCATCAATTTAATGTGTCTATATTTAATTAAAATATGAATTTCTATAAAAAGAATCTTTGAACAGTGTAGATGGGTAAAGGTACTGTAATTTGCAGCCCCTGTTTGGCAGAATTGTGATATCTACATTATAATCGGTATATATTTATTTCTAGGCAAATTAAAGCACGTTTAAATTGATCAGTCTACTTACGATTCTATTAATATATAATTAAAGTTATTTTATTCTATTCACAGCCATAGTGTTTGTGTAAGTGACAGTTTTTTTTCCATGATCAATCACTCACCATCAAATCCAAAAGGAACAATTCTTGTTTTTTTAATGATATATTGCATTATAAATAATTGATCCTTTAAAAAAAAAAAAAATCATGTGCCCTCTCAATCTTTAAAATTAAAAGTAACTTCCCCTCCCACGCGACATCTCTTCTCTTCTTACCTGTCACTCACATGAGATCGCAGCAATAGCAATGATCCAATCAATTCCAGATCAACAATTCAAGTCACGCCCTGCATTTTTTCCTGTTCGAGAAGCCGTTCAGATACAAACTGAGAGCTAATATTAAAGCAATATGTTTGACCCTTGCTTGTCAAGTCAAGCCAAGTCATCTTCATTTATATAGCGCTTTTAACAATGTAGACTGTTTCAAAGCAGCTTTACAGAGATAAACATACAATTTACGGTAACAGAGATTGTTTTGGCTTTATAGCGATTTTTGAATAATGTTATTTCCAGCTAAAGTTAGTTTAGATTGATTCACTTCCAGCTAAATTATCATTTGTGCTTGTGTTTATGTAAGTTCAGTGGGAGTTGTGCATAATGTAAATGTTTATGTGTTTATTGTTGGGTGGATGTGTTTTAAATACATGTGCTGCTGAATATCACTGACTCTTATGTGTTATACTTCAGCTAATAAATCTCAGGACATTATTGTAGTGTTAATCCAGGTGCTTCCAAACAAGCAGCCATTACATTTCTCTCCAGTCATGACCTCCCTATCTCAGCCTCATTAAATCTGGAGAAAAACCTCCTACCTACCACAACCACAGACAAAATACCGACCTCGCTCGCTCTCTCTCTCTCTCTCTCTTTCTCTCTCTCTCTCTCTCTCTCTCTCTCTCTCGCTCTCTCTCTCTCTCTCTCTCTCTCTCTCTCTCTCTCTCTCTCTCTCTCCAGGATATATCATGAGTGTTTTTGTAAGCCCAGCTAATTAGTTTCTCTCTCTCTCTCTCTTGCTCCCTGTATGTTTAACTGGTCATCAGTGCTCATAAATGTGCTGTTGATTTGGTTACTTCCTGAGACAATGGCAAAATTGTTTTATGTGCCATTCAATTAGCAGCTGCTGCTGGGCTGCTCCATCTGGACCTCTTTATGCTGAGAGAGTGATGAGGAGAGAGAGAGAAGTGCAAAGCCACAACCTCCGCTGATGGAGGACCAAATGACAGGGAGAACCATGCTGTCTCCAAAACCTGACCCTAAACAAAGGGGAGGAGAGGGAAACTGCAAGTCTCTTTCCATTTCAAGAGTTCAGGTGCCTGAATGCCCTATGGACGAGAATGAGGTCATTCATTAAATCCACATTAAATTGAATAGGTATCCATAAATGTAACAATAAGCAACTCATTTTAGGTTGAAACATGTTTGTGACTTTATTTGAACACGGTATATTTCAAGTGAATTTCACAAAAAATGACAGCCAAGTAACAATTAAATGAATTAAATGTGTAATTTTGAAATAGAAAAACTGAAATAGCATTTTCTTTGTAAAACACTCATAACCTTCGTTTCGTTTACAACTTCAAAAAGTGTATTTTATTTTTTTGCAGTGTATTTTATTGCGTAGTTTTTATTTCTTAAAAATATGGGTTTCCAGAACTATTGGCGCTCTGGAAGAATATTTAAAGCCAAACAAAGTGGCGGCTGTTATGAAATCCTATGCTTTACAGTTGGTCTCTGTTTCCAAGAACTGTATTGCTGCCTTTCTCCAATACTCGTTTCCCTGGGGTATAAATATGAGTTTGCACGCATGTAAAATACCTTTGTCCATCACCATGGGTTAAACCACAGAGCTTTCAGCAGAAAAGTGACAGATGATTGTTGAACCGCTCAGATCAAGTAACAGATATAAAAGAATACATAAACAGTTGAAAATACCGCTAAGCACAAAGGCTAAAATCAAAACCTTTCAGAAGTCTGAAACAACTGCAGATTTGCCAGAGAATTATGTATGGGGATTTGGCCCCCACACTGAGTGAGGGAGACGATGAGAAGAATCCAGGGATCATAGTTTTAGAATTCCACACTTCAAAATCAGCTGTTAGATGACAAATCAATGTCAACAAGTGCTTAGGAAAGGATGCACAAATGAAGCCATTACTGAGCACAAACCTCAAACTGCAGCGTCTGGAGTATTTAACTTTGCCAGGAGTTATTTCAACTGGAATTTTGTCTTGTGGTCAGATGAGACCAAAGCTGACCTTTTTACCCATGTATAATATCATCTTTTTTTTTTTTTTGTCAAAGAAAATTCATGCAAGGAAAAGCACCTGACACACAATAAAGTATTGTGGTGGATCTAGGTAATTAGTTGACTGTAATTTACGTGACCATATAAGGTGAAAATAATTATATTATATTTAACAGGAACACACGCACGCACACACGCACGTGCACACACACACACACACACAAACACACGCACACACACGCGCACACACACACACACACACACTGTTTTTAGAGGCAACTATTATCTTTTGATTTTTGGTAAAATATTATATTTAACCAGACAATATAGTTTTGCATTAAAATATTGTAAAATTGTTTTTTTTTTTCAATTAATAAAGTATGAGTCCTCAAAATATTTTACAGTCTGGAACTTGATACTAGAAGTCGCATTTGAAAAATCTTTTAAAAGTGATGTTTTTCTTATTTGTTTTGTTATTTGTGCACATTCTGGTGTTTTATGTTACTTTTTTTGTTATAGCATTATTTTAACCTTGTGTGTAACCCTGATGGTATTTTACCATTTTATGGGTAACACTGTGCTCGTCTATGCATTTGTATTAGCATCTGTTCATTTATTTTTATATTTATATTATCGTGACTTTCTGCTGGTTATCAGTATATTTAACAGTACAAAGTAGATTCAAGTAGTTCAAATATGTTATATTAAAGGTGCAATAGGTGATCTGGGAAATGCTAACTTTAGCCTGCTAACATTAAAAGCATACGATCCCACCCTCCCCGCAATTCGCCGTCCAAATTTCTGCGTGAACAGGCTACTCACAGTGGTATACAAACACACGTTGACTGACAGGGAACACATGCTATCATATTTGGACCGAATGAAATGACTGAATGAACATTTTCGGGTCCTACGCCTTCCACAGATATTTATAAAAATACATTTAGACCGCTTAACATAGTGATTGCTATCAGGATATATGTTTCTGTAGAGAATCACCTATTGCACCCTTAACATTAAATATTATTAATTATATTATTAAATACATGTCCTATAAAACATACAGTGTCTAAAATGACATCCCATAATGCCTTAAACATTGGCACATTTTTTAGTAAGTTTTACCACAACTTCCCAAAACCTGCTTCTCTCTGCCAGAAGTACAGACTTGGCCACAGTTTGGACATTTCAGCAAGATTATATCACAGATATGGTTTCTAGGAACATAAAATAAGTGCTTTATTAAGGCCACCCCAGTCATGGGATTTGAATCCTACTTAAAACAAGATTTTTTTTCTACCTTCAATATTGTTGTTCTTGAAGAGAACAAGCTTTCTAGTTCGTCCTGCTGAAGAGCAACCCCAGAGCATCATGTCTGACAGTGGCGATGGTGTTTCCTGGGTATTTGAATTTTGTGTATGTCAAACATAGTGCTTTGCTTTCACGATATAGAGTTGAACTTTAGACATCAGACCGCAAAGTTTTCTTCTAAAGCTTTTCAGGTTTTGTCAATTAGCTTCTAACAAACTCCAGGCGTTACTTAATATTGGCCGTTCTTTGAAGTGGTTTTCTTTCAGACGTTCTCCGAAAGAGGCCGAAAATGCTGGGGAGATTGTTGATGTCAGTACAAAGAGTTTAAGTTGAGAGATCTCATAAATGTCAGTGATATTTATTGTGCAATCAAGCATTTGAACACGAATGCATGTTAAATGAACAACAATAATAATGCTTTAATGTGTTTGTGATCTCTGAAGATAGATTTTGTCACCAAGTTTATACTGTACTAATCAATTAAGCATCTTCAGATACGTTTCATGTTTAATATATTTTGTAGCCAATAGCAATAATTTTGCCCAATAGCATTATGAAATAAAAGTTGATTAAAGGGTGCCAATAACTTCATTTTCTATCCCTCTGTCAATAATGACATATACAGTAAATGTACCCTAATTCTACTAACTAGAAGTCATGTATATCTTTTAGTTTTGTCTTTTGTGCACTTTGAGAAACGGTCTCATTGTGGTTGATTGATAGATCATGTTGTGGGTATATTGTATGTTTTTGCACAGTACAAAGCAATGGTTGATTTGTAGTTGCTTGACAAACCATAAAATGTCTCAGTTAATTAAGTATACGCTTAAGATTCTGTGACATTTTATTATTTTGCTTGTGGTAGATGTGATTGTAGGATAAACCTCAACCTGTTTTGCTGAGCGAGCTCAGGTTATGTTTGTTTTTGAGGTTTTTAGTGTGACTGAATGCTTTTAGACTATATGGAGAGATACCAATCCTGTTTCAGATCAACACTATTATGGTTTATCAATTTTCAGGTGGCAACATTCTCTGATCTTCCATACACACTGATAAACAATGCAAACACAAACTGCCTTTCAGACATATAGTTTGTTTGTGATGTTAATATTTCTTTCTGAATTAATATGTCATTTGATTAGATTTTGGCCCCAGAAGGGAATTACTGGAGTGGTACTGTTTGTGTACTTCAGTGTTTGTGTGTGTGTGAAGATGGTCCCCTTTGATAGTTCCCGGGTGGAATGTGCGAGCAGACGCTGTCATCGCCCATAGCCGTGGCGGCACCTCATGGCAGTGTTTTCCTTTGCGATAGCATTATTTTGACTAGTCCAGAGTTTCTGAGATGGATGAAGGAATGGCAGGAGAGACATATGAAGGGATGGAGGGAGACTCTGTTTTCCTTTCTGTGAACGTGTGATAGGAGGTGGGCCTGATGACAGATAGAGCAAACAGAGTTTATGGAGATCAAGAAAGAGAGAAAGTGAACAATAAGAATTTGAGTCTGAAAAAAGAGTGTGAAAGAGAAACGTGGATGGAAAAATTGGACGGTGTATAGAGATTTGGATTTAAGCACTTAATATCATTTGAATATTTTCAATGTTGAAAACAGTTGTGCTGCTTAATATTTTTGTGGAAAACATGATTTTCATGATTATAAAATGGATAGACAGTTCAAGAACAGCATTTATTTATAACATCAATCTTTTGTAACATTATAAATGTCTTTACAGACACTTTTGATCAATTTAATGCATCCTTGCTGAATTAAAATATTGATTTCTTTCAACAAAATTCTTTCCAAACCTTTGAATGGTAGTGTACATATATTAAAAAATGTGTTCAATACTCTAATTTGTCATTTTTAAAGTATCGTTTCTTGAGTGAAACGTGTAATAGTAATTATTTTCTAAAACAATTTACACATTGTTGTTATTAATACATATTGTAAATATGTTAACATAATATGTGTGGAAAATTAATACAGTGACGATAGTCCAGATGTCATGTAAACATCAAAATTCACTCATCAATTTTGTATAAACAAATTTATATTTACAAATGTACAAAAATATTTCTGGTGGGGAAAAATATGCTTAGATGTTGTCAGGCCAATGAGTTATGTTTAATACTTAGGGTTAAATATAATCAGATGAGAATAAGGATGAGATCAGTCCTTTTTAGAAATTGTAAAAGGTCAAAATCAGTCTCAGTATTGTGTAATTGTAAATCCTTTTTAAGGAGAGAAGAATATAGACCGACCTTGACCGTTGTTGTCATTTTTTTTTAACCTGAGGAAAGTCTGGCAGGTTACTCCTTGATGTAAATACATGTTCCTAACAGAGCAACCCACTGCTCGTGCCCTGACCTTTAACCTTTGACCTCAGAGCTCACCATGTGGTGTCAGCACTGTCTCGCTTATTTCTTCACATGAACATAGTGGGCTGTGTTGAACACCCACCTGTATGAACACACAAACACACACATACTCCTAAAAAGCCATGTTCCATGTTTTTAACACATTTGTTCATGAGTTTTCAGGTAACATTGCTGACACTGCCTATTTAACCAGCTTGAGGAACTGAAGTGTGTTATGTTTCTCTGATGTGTTTTGTACGTATGTATTTTAAGCATTCCTCTCCTCTCTAGATTAAATTAGCTACTTTAGCCATGCAGGGTCTGGGTAGTTAAAGCTCTAAGTTTGGATGAGGGCATCTAAAAACTGCCTGATTGTAAATATCTTCCACCACAGTGCTCAGATCTGCTGTAATGACATGATGTATGTGGTAACAATGCAGCGCAAGCCTCCCAATCTGTCATTACACTTTATGAAGGACCCAAACATGTGGCTCTTTATGGACAAACCTCAGAGTCCATCAAACGTCCCCTTCTGTTGGCACTGGACACATACACAAACATATGTATGTATAAATATATACGATATATACTATATAGCAAATGTCAACTGCGTAACTTTTATTTTGTCACGAAAAGTAACTATATTATCACTTAGCTCTTTATATAAAGTTGGATATATATGTCCAACTTTATCCGCATACATACAGTGTAAATTTATGTGGTTCAGTTAACATAATATTTTAAACCAATATCCATTGTATTAACTAACATTTTTAATTTCAAAGAACTAAACATTTTAAGGAAACCAGGTAACTTACTTTAAGTTAAACCAACGATTTTTTTACAGTGTGTAGGGCTATTATATAGCATATATCAACAGTTTGAGGAACTGAAAAGTTAAAGACATCGTTAAAATAGTCCAAGTGACTACAGTGGCTCAATCTTAAGTTTATAGAAGCGTTACGCAGTTTCACCTCGTGAAATCTCGAGGCCCACAGAGAAGGAAATGAATAGTTGAATAAAGTCGTTATTTTTGTTTGTTTTTTGCGCACAGTATTCTTGTCGCTTGATAAACTTAAGATTGAGCCACTGTAGTCACTTGGACTATTTTAACGATGTCTTTAACTTTTCTGGGCCGGCCAGTTTCAATCCCTTAAGAAGCCTATGGAGGAGTGATCCAGCTCTCATATTTAATCAGAAATTTCTTAATTTGTGTTCCGAAGATGACCGAATGTCTTACGGGGTTGGTACAACATGAGGGCGAGGAATTACTGACAGAATTTTCATTTTGGGGTGAACTAACCCTTTAAGATATTAAAAACATAAATTTTTTTCTCAATTGTCTATATCAATGACCTTAACTGTTTATTGCCTATCAAATGGTTTAATTGGGGAAGATATGGGTGGTTTTGGTGTGATGGAGAGCTTTTGTCTTTGTTCTGTTAGTATGAAGTATGTTTTTCTTGAGGTCCCCTCGAAAACGAGATGTCACATCTCAAGGGATTTTCCTCTTAACTTTGATGAAATTTGAAATACACATCATGATTTTATTTTAAAGTGCTATAGAAAAAAATTACTTGACTTGCGTTAAATATAAATATAGAGATATAAAACATTCCAACTTCTCTAACAACAAACAGAGAAAAGGAAACCAGTCCATCTTTGGGATGAAGCAATTTGTTGTCTTAGTAATTTGTCGGCTACTCAACAAAGCCCCCAAAGGGCTCTGGGTTATTATCTTGGGAGCGTTATGGATGAAAATTCTGGGTTGTTAGATATTACCAGGTTTCTAGAGAACTGTGAACGAGTGGGAGAGCGAGTGAGACATGACGATAAGAAGGGGCAAAGGGGCAAGGCGAATGAAAGAGTGGGCTGTGTGATTTGTGGCTAGTAATAAAGGTGGTGTATGTGGTCTGTTGTTTTAGTGTGATAGAGCAGACCTGGTCAAACTCCCACTACAGGAATGCACGACTCACACTTTATCTTTAATGCACTGAATCACATTCACATAGACAATGCCGATGTCTCTTTTTTAAAAAAAGAGCGGAATGGCAACAGGTAATGTGGAAGCCATTGAATCAGGTGTAATTTAAATGTGGGTCATGTACAGGCAGATACACACACTGACAGAGGTCACACACAAGGCCACACACGACGCACAAGCTTCTTGTTAACGCGTCTGTTGAGATATGGTGTCAAAGGCATGCAAATAAACACGGACAGCAAACTTTCACTCCTGCAGATGAAAACTCTCATACCTCTCAAAACTATTTGTATGTGCAATATATGCTTTTTAATCTATTTCCAAAACCAACTATGTAAAACTTTTTTCCAATAATATAACTACACATCCTTAAAACAAGATACATTTACATGAGAAGCTAAATGGCATAAGATATTAAGACATATTATCAGATAAAATATCTTGAGTAAAGTTTATTTTTCTTTCTTTATCATTGGAAAATATTTAGTTGTTTTCAGCTAAAATCCAATAGAATGAATCTATTGGGGTTTATCCATAAAACCAGAAATAAAACCTATTTGCTAATTTTTGATTCAAGATATAGCAGTTTTATTTAACTAATTTGGACAATGCAATGAAAATAATAATGACAATATCATATATGTGGATTATTGTTTATTGGCTAAATTTACAGACTTCCAGTTGTTTGCAATGAACAAATCAAACAAAAGTGATTGAAATAACTCAACACAACAAATGTTTCAAGTGGTTCCCCCAAATTCAACTGCAAATGCAACTTTTAATGACTTCTGAAGTCTCAAAATGATTTAACACCCTGAATAGAATCCCGCACGACAGCACAAATCTGCAAAACATGTGTTGTCTTAAGCACACCTGGTGCAGTTAATCAAGGGCTTCATTAGTTGCATTAGGTTTGTTTGAGCTAGAACACCTGGATGTTTGAAATATGGCAAAAGAATGGTCCAAAAAGTTAAGAGAAGATATCATCGCCCTTTCACAAAAAAGGAACAGGATACAAAAAGATAGCGAAGGTACTAAATATTCCTTGAGACACTGTTGGAAGCACAGTTTGCAAGTTCAAAGTTGAAGGAACAGTGGTTACACTACCTGGACGGAGCAGAAAAAGGAAGCTATCAACGGCTGCAACCAGATTTCTGAGAAGGCAGGTTCAGAAAAACCCTCGATTAACTGCAAAAGACCTACAGCAAGACTTGGTGGCAACAGGCACTGAGGTTTCAGCTGCACTGTAGGCGCGTAATAAACGCATGCCAGAACTCCTAGATGTACACCACTACTGACCCAAAAGCACAAGAAAAGTCCAGTTTGCTCAAAATAATATAAATAAACCACAGAACTTTGGGGATTCTGTTCTGTGAAGCAATTAAAACAAAACTGGAACTTTTCGGCCCTATGGATCAGCAGTATAACTGGAGGAAGAAGAATGAAGAATATGCTGAAAAGAACACTCTGCCTACAGTTCAGCATGATGGTGTGATGCTCTGGGGCTGCTTTGCATCCTTTGGCCCTGGAAACCTGCAGCGTGTGAAAGGCAAGATATATTGAAGTATCAGGAAATCCTAGGAGAAAACGTCATGTCGTCAGTGAGGAAGCTTAAGCTTGGGCGTCATTGGACCATCCAACAAGACAATGATCCCAAGCATACCTCAAATTCCACCAAGGCTTGGTTGCAGAAGAAGTGCTGGAAGATTCTACTGTGAATCTACATCACGGTCACCTGACTTGAACCCCAAATAAAATCTGTGGTGGGATTTGAAGAAGGCAGTTGCAGCACGTAAACCCAAGAATATTATTGAACTGGAGACTATTGCTCATGAGGAATGGGAGAAGATTCCTCAGAAACGCTGCCAGAAGCTGGTGTCTGGCTATACATCTCGTTTGCAGCAGGTCATAACAGCAAAAGGTACTAAGTTCTAAAGATGCTTGCCATGAAGGGTTTGTGAATTATTTTGAGACTGCAGAAGTCATTAAAAGTTGCATTTTCAGTTGAATTTAGGGAAACCACTTGAAACATTTGTTGTGTTAAGCTATTTCAATTATTTTTGTGGGATTTGTTCTTTGCAAATAGCTGAAAGTCTGTATATTTTGCCAATAAACTTGATTCGCAATGGGGGTTGAATTATTTCGATTACAACTGTATTTGAACTGGAAAACAAGACAAAAATACAGATTAAGAAACTGCAGTTCAAACAAATGTGACTCCAAATACAGAACATCTATAGCAGTGTAGGACAGTGCATGTGTGTTGTCCCAGAGGTGAATTGGTGTAAGAAGTATGTATTTTGTGTGTGTGTAAGATGTGTGATGAAGCGGTCTCTTGTGGAGACTTGCGTTGTGGATCATTGAGTGTGTGATGGAAGGTGTTCATGAGGAATTTACATTAGCACCAAGAGAAAATAAACTTAGCACATAGTATACACACACACACACACACACACGCAATAAAGGAAAAAGGAGAGTGAAATACAGAAATGTAGAGCAAGAAAAGGAAACAGAGAGCAGAAAAGAAAAAGGGCAGTAGTATAAAAAACCGCATGTGTGAAATTGAGAAAAAAAGATGAGGTATTTGCAATGTCTCTCTCAGTGACAGTTTTTTTTACATGCGTAACAATGTATTTTGCAGATTAGATGTTATGCTGTTTTTCACTGCTTTTTCCTTCTTTAATGTTTTCTACACACTGTAAATGCATTTTCCTTTTGAAGTCACAGGAGACCACAAAGACATCTGTATATTTATGGAAATGGAATGGAAAAATATCTTTGATGCAAATTTACATGCATTTATATGTGTGGTTGTTCATAGGTGCATGTGTATGCGCTTGTGTGCGAGTGTGTTAACTCAGAGTTTTGTGGTCGAGTCTGTAATTGTGTGTCCCTGTACAAACAGCCTCAGTGTTAACTCTCTCTACCATATTTCCACTCCACTTGCACCAGCAGGTCTCAACCTTTAAGACACATGTTCCATTTTATTTCAATTACACTCTCAGAATTCCCCTACAGTATTCCCTCCAATTCCCCTAATGCAGTCCTGCTTCTCTAGGCATCACTAGTTACCCATGGCAATGGGATATTGGCCGTTGCCCCCGGTGATGGGTTATTGGGCGTTGCAGAGCTCCATGCTACATTTGCAATGCTTGGAGCCAGTGAGAGGGGAAGGAGGTCGTCATGGGAACCAAGCACGCTCAGTTGGACCAGACTGCTGACTGAGATTTCCTCACTGGTCTCTATAACCCAGTAAATTTATAAACTTGTAGGCAGCTGCCTGCTAATGCTAACAGCCACCAGCTTTGGCACAAACATAAACTCAGTAATAACCATTATTTTTTTGTAGACCCAGTTTTGAATTTTCAACACCCAACATGTTTTGCAATCCCATAATGGGATTTTGATGAGATTCTGTGGTTGTTGTTGAGTTCAGCTACTGCCCTTAAAAGTATGCGTTTATTCAGGCAAATATGCAAGCGCTAAGGTCCAACGCTAACATCTCAGTGTCAGCTGTGGATATTTTGTTTGTGTTTGATGAATTAGCAGGAAAGTTTGAGGTTTGACCAATTCTGTGCAACTCTAATATTTTTGTTTCCAGTGGAACATTTGAAGCTACTGCTAATTCAGAATACAGAGTAAAAGTAGCAAAATGGCGGTGCATTCTGCATTACAGGACATGTTAAATAAGGTGTCGATATGCCTAGAGGGTATTTACACTCTGTCATTCTCATTTTGATTGAACATCCAATCACTCATTCTATCTTGAATTGTAAATATCCTCTAAATGTTTTGCGTAACCAACTGCCTCTAATAATCATAGTGGATAGTAGAGCGACACGATTAATCGTTAAAAGATCGCAATCTTGATTCAAACACCCACGTGACCTCATTCCTACTTGACAAAGATTCATCTATGTCTATTAAACCTTTGACAAAATCACACAGGAACTTTCTAATCTGTGTTCACACTGCCACTGAGCCAGAGAGAGCAGTTGTCATGTAGGCTATAAGTATGAAACAGCTTCACAAACAATTTTTTCAACCACACAGTATCATTATTTCTGTGTTAGAATAATTCAGATTATCACAGATATACTGGGATAAAAGTTTGAAGTTCAGATACAAACAATTTATACAGAAGCGACCACAATAGAGCAAATCACCTTTAGAAAGTAACTTGGAGCTTCATTTAATGATTATTTTAATTACATCGTTTCACTAGTAGGCGACAACGGTTAAAAATGTATTTTTCATTGAATAATTAATTCAACGGATTTGTTAAAAAATGCTGATTCATGCAGTATTGAAACAAGTGAAGTATGAGTCATTGAATCATTCATTCAAACCGATTTAAAAAGAAATAATTAATTTAAACGAATTAAACATTTTTAAATAGACTGCACCAATTAACAATTTGTCAGAACCTCCAGTAGATTACATGTTATTTTGTTTAGTAGTCTGCTCAGAATCGTGGGAGAATCATGATCTCTCTTTGAAACAAAAAAATTGCGATTCTCATTTTATGCAGAATCGTGTGGATAGATAGTAACTAAGTATATTTACTTTTTCACCTAGACCTTTAGTCAGGAGAGACGAAATATGCCTATTAAAGGTACAATATGCAGGATTTTTAGCCACCAGGGGTCGCTAACCTCTTACAATAACAAAGGCGTATATTGATGACGTATATTCCACATTAAGCTGAATTATGGATCTTGTCGTCAAGCTGACGGATCTTTTATGGATGAGTGAATACATTGATGTTTTTAACATGACTGTGGTATGAAGCAGGGCGCGATTGCTAGACGTATACCAGCGCCACACGCAACACGAGTCCCGCGGATATAAAGGAATACGGACATTTCATTCTACCGAACTACACGCAAGTGCTGAATTACTCACACAGGTCAGTTTATTAGACGAATTAAACTTGAGGTAACGCAGCGCTGTTTCTCTTGCTCTAGCCTAACAGTTACACTATCACACTAAACGCCATTTGAGTGTGTTGGACTTGGATGTTGTTAGTTAGGTTGTGTGTTGGCTGTATGAGACTAAGTACGTTAAGCTAGACCAACATTAGAATAACATACAGATCATATTCTAACATTTCATCATGTTGAACTAAATAACATTGATTAGTTTTATGTACATTTGCTCATCTGTCTAATAAAGTACATGCAACACTCGCGTCTCTGTCAAGTTGAAGTTAGTCGCGGACGTGTAGCTCTCGGCATCTCGAAAGATGTTGATCTTCGTTCTAGCCCTCTTTTTGTCTCAAAGTCTGCTTGCCATGGTCCATAATGTATGAACAAGACAACAACAGCGTGAGCGTCCTTCTAACCCAGATGTCAACGTCTGTCGCCATGGTTACTATGGCAGTACGAGCGCAAACCTGGCGGAAACCGGGGGTAACGCGGATATGACGTCATTGACTGGCGACTCCTCACCCCTGCTCACACTCTTAGTCTCCTTGGTTAAAATCGCAATTTTCTCACGATTTACAAATAGTTTGAAACATTTGGGATATTGTAAGTAATCAACTAAACAAAATATATAACATTGGCCTAGTGGTTTTTGGATATTTTACTGCAAAAGTCCTACATATTGTACCTTTAAATTTAACACGGATGAAAACGAGGCTGTGAGAGACAGACTTAGTGTTTACAATGGCGAGCAGTGAATTAAGCTAGATCATGTCATTTTTTTATAATTCACAACTTTCAAAACTATTTTATGGAGTTTTTGTCTACTGAATCCCCCCCAGTACAATCCATTGAACGCACTTTACTTCTATCCCTTACAGCCTCGTTTTCATTCCTGTAAAAAAAATGATATGCTGTTGTGGCACCTTGAATTAAATCATTCTTTTGATGGTTCACTGATCTCACTGAATGATTCATTCATGAATTGAACTGACCCTATTTCTGTTGTTCTCAAGTCAACAAAAATGACTGGAAGTTGTTTAACTAAATATGTTGTAAAAGGGTGTTGTTTTAAGATCATTTTATTAAATGCTTGAATTTGGGCATATGTCAGCTTTTATGGAGTAGAAAACTTTAGGTAATAAATGTAAATACCCAATAAAATAAAGTAAAGTTATTTTATTACATTAAACAGATAGGAGAAAGCATTTTAACATAAGAAAATTAAGATTAATCCTCAAATAACTTATCAGGTTTTATAAATTTGTATATTCTTCCAAATTTGTTGGACTTATTGGTGCTTGCAGCTTGCTGCCAGTCTTGAATTAGAAGCCCTGGTGTATTGATTTCCCATCCCGCAGTGTCTGATGTCACAGTCATGGCAGTGAACTCTGAGTCTCTCATCTACCAGCATGACCACTAACAGTAATGGTGAGGACATGCATTCCAGCTGCACCAGAGGGACGAACTTTATGGTAGTTCTATGAGTCGGCTGTGAGGAGGCCCACTTTATCATGGTTGGTTAGTGCCATCAGAGTCATTTATCATGCTGTTCCTTACACAGCAGAAGCCTGTAGGAAGCTGTCAATCAACCTGTTCAAACACATCCAGGTTGACAAAACACAAACTCCGATGAAAACACAAACACACACGTGTCAGCGTTAAAGTTTCAGCTAATAAAATGGAAATGTTAATGTTCTGTGTTTTGAGCAGTTATTGAATATAGAAAAAGCATAGTCCATGACACCTTTTCTGGTACAAAAATGTAATAATAATAACAATTTTAAAACTATATTTTGAATTGGAATCTTAAATATAATCATTATATTTTCACAAAAGTGAAAAATATGACACCAAACTGAACATGTAACAAACTATAAAAAATATTATTCAATATTAATATTAATAAAACAACTTTTTTCACATTTTTATCTGTGTAACATTGAAGTTTTTTTAAAGGAGTCATATAATGCCATTTTTTAACAAGCTAATATGATTCTTTAGGGTCTAAATTAAAAGTTTGTAATATACTTTAATTAAAAATTCTCATTAGTATTGTAAGAAAACGTCTCAGGTTACGACTGTAACCATAGTTCCCTGAGAGAGGGAACGAGACGATGCGTCATTGACGCCTTGGGAACGCCCCCAGCGTGAATGCGTCTGAGCATCAATGTCAACTAGTCCAATGGAAAGAATGAGCGTCACGGGCGGGTGACGTCATGACCAGGAAGGCATAAGAGCACATCCGGTGAAACGCGGCATTAGCTTCCAAAAGTCGAAGCCAGCCGATCACAGGGATGCAGGAAGTATGGCAGGGTGACGCATCGTCTCGTTCCCTATCTCAGGGAACTATGGTTACTGTCGTAACCTGAGACGTTCCCTTTCGAGGGAACTCGCGATGCGTCATCGACGCCTTGGGAACGAGAATGCCCAAAACGCCAGAATTCCAAGTACCCGAGTGTCAGACTGTCGTAGCTAAACACTAAGCACCTGAGAACCTGGGGCAGCATCCAGGTCCAAACTGTAAAACCTGACGAACGTGAGCGGTGAGGACCAGCCTGCCGCATCACAAACGTCTTGGAGAGAAACCCCACATAACAAGGCTTTAGAGGCAGCCATACCCCTCGTAGAGTGAGCTCTGACCACCAAGGGACACGGATGGTCAGAGTACTCGTATGCAAGTGAAATAGCCTTGACTATCCACTTACTAACCGTCTGTTTAGAAGCAGGAAGACCCTTCTTAGGTGATCCAAAGCAAATAAATAACTGGTCGGACTTCCTCATTGAAGATGTCCGATGAACATAAGTATCCAGTGCTCGCACTGGACACAAGAGGTTCAGCCTTTCCTGTTCCGCAGATGAAAAAGGAGGAGGACAGAAAGCCTGCAGCACAATAGGCCTCGGAATCAAGGTCGGCACCTTAGGGACGTATCCCTGTTTCGGATATAAGAATGCCTTGACCATCCCCGGTGCAAACTCAAGGCAGGTGGGGGAAACCGAAAGGGCCTGAAGGTCTCCAACTCTCTTAAGGGAAAAAATAGCTAGCAGAAAGATAGTCTTGAGGGTAAAAAATTTCTCTGAAACCGAATCTAAGGGCTCGAACGGAGCCCTAGACAGGCCTTCTAGTACTATAGCAAGATCCCAAGCTGGCACCTTAGTGCGAGTTGCAGGCCTCAGCCTCAATGTGCCACGAAGGAAACGTGTAATCAGGGGGTCTCGACCCAACGATGTACCCCCCACCAGGGCGTGGTAAGCCGCAATGGCCGCCACGTAGACCTTGAGCGTAGAAGGACATAGACCTGACGTAAAGCGCTCCTGCAGGAACTCGAGTACTGTGTTCACAGAACAGTTAACTGGATCCCACTGATGTCGGTGACACCATACAGAAAAAATTCTCCATTTAAGCGCATAAAGTTTCCTAGTAGCTGGAGCTCTGGAGCTTAGAATGGTCTCAGCAGCCTCAGCTGAGAGACCACTCTCTATGAGTTGGGCCCCCTCAGAGGCCAAACCCACAGGTTCCAAATCTCTGGTCGAAGGTGAAATATTGTGCCCTCGGCCTGAGACAGAAGGTCTCTCCTGATCGGTATCTCCAAGGGAGGACCGTCTAAGAGATGGATCAGGTCCGCAAACCAGATCCGACTCGGCCAGCGTGGTGCTACAAGCAGTAGACTTATTCCGTACTGGCGGACTCGTTCCAGAACTCCTGGGAGCAGAGCAACAGGGGGAAATGCGTACAGACGTAGCCTCGGCCACGTCTGCACCATAGCATCCAGCCCCAGGGGGGCTGGGTGAGTAAGGGAGAACCAAAGTGGACAGTGCGTCGTGTGCTGAGACGCAAACAGATCCACCTCTGCTTGGCCGTAAAACTCCCAAATTTTCTCCACCGCCTCGGGGTGGAGTCTCCAGTCCCCTGGCCTCAGCTCCTGCCTCGACAGGATGTCTGCCCCAATATTCTGGTCCCCAGGAATATACACTGCCCTCAGGGAGAGTACCTTCCCCAGAGACCACAGGAGGATCTGGTGCGCCAGTTTGCAAAGCGGACGCGACGGCAGACCCCCCTGATGGTTCAGATAAGAGACCACTGATGTGTTGTCTGTTCGTACAAGCACATGATGGCCCCTCAGGTCTGGGAGGAACTGTCTCAACGCATTGAAGACAGCCATCATCTCCAGGCAATTGATGTGCCACGAAAGATGATGACTTTTCCACAGACCCTGAACCGAGCGGCCTTCCATTACCGCTCCCCAGCCGGTGAGGGAAGCATCTGTCGAAATAGTAACACGATGGCAAAGAGCTCCCAATACCGGACCCTGGGTTAAGAACCAATGTTTCCTCCATATAATTAAGGCACGAAGGCACCGCCGCGTGACCTTGATCATACGAAGTGGGTTTCCCCTCGGGGAGAACCCTCTGGTCCTTAGCCACCACTGTAAAGGTCTCATGTACAGCAGGCCAAAAGGTATCACGTTGGACGCTGCCGCCAAAAGACCCAACAGTCTCTCGAACTGTTTTACAGTGCGTGACTGGCCTAGCTTTAGCTCTTTGGTGGCTGTCAGGATAGCAGCTACACGAACGGGCGATAGAGTGGCCCGCATTGTCACTGAATCCCATACCACACCAAGGAAAGTGGTTCTCTGTACTGGAGAAAGCACACTCTTCTTGGTATTGAGCCTCAACCCCAACATCTGCATATGAGCGAGAACGACACCTCGGTGCAGAACCGCCAACTGCTCTGATTCCGCTAGAATCAGCCAGTCGTCGATGTAGTTCAGAATACGTATGCCCTGAAGCCTGAGAGGGGCTTGAGCTGCATCCACGCATTTCGTGAACGTGCTGGGTGATAAAGCTAGACCGAAAGGAAGAACCCGATATTGGTATTCTTTGCCCCCGAAAGAAAACCTTAGGAACTTCCTGTGCTGAGGGAGGATGGAGATATGGAAGTAAGCGTCCTTCAGATCTATCGTGACAAACCAGTCCTCGGATCTGATTTGAGTCACGATCTGTTTGAGCGTCAGCATCTTGAACTTGAGTTTCTGTACTGAACGATTTAACAGACGAAGATCTAAAATGGGACGCAACCCCCCATCCTTTTTTGGAACAATGAAATAACGGCTGTAAAAACCCGACTCTCTGTCGGGTGAGTACACCTGTTCTATAGCTTCCTTTGCTAACAGGGCCTTTACCTCTTGCTCCATTACCAGAGCCTGCTCGGGATGCACCACTGTGGGCAGCACCCCGTTGTAACGAGGAGGACGAGAACCAAACTGGATTCTGTATCCTTTCTCTACCATCTGCAGGACCCAATGAGAAATATTCGGCAGAAGCTTACACGCTGCCAGAAAATTTACTAAGGGAACCAGCCTCTCGAGGCTGGTCTCTGGTGTTATCGAGACAGCCAATTCCGGAGCCTGAAACATAATGGCAGGAACTACCTGAACTGGCCGCTCTAAAGCCCCCCTCAGAGGGCGCGAAACCGATGCTGTGCCGCAGCATAGCATCAGCGACTCACTGGAGACCGCTGCGCCCTGAAGCACCGAGGGTGGCAGGGTTGGCAGAACGGTCTCGTGAGGACCCCGAAATGGAATGGGCACCGTATAATGAGGTGTACACCACTCTATTTCGGTCGGGGCTGTCCTCACAGGCCTGATGCATGAACATCAGGGCCTTTTTTATTTTTTTTTGAGCCGAAGTCTTCTTCGCCTGAAGAACGGTCCTCAGATCTGGCTTCGACTTAGAAGACTTTGGTTGAGAGGGTTGCGTCTGTCTCCAGTTTCCACGTGGAGGTGCACGAGACGCAACACTCTCTTTCTGATGCACACGATATGATGAGCTTGATGGCTGGGGCTACTCACGCCCAGCAGCCCCAGGGGGCTGGACACGGCGAGGGATAAACTTTTTGAAAGCGTCCGCTTGCTTTTTTGACTCCTGAAATCTCTCGACGACCGTGTGGACTGCGTCACCAAAGAGACCAGTAGGTTCAAGCGGAGCATCTAACAAAAAAGCACGATCTTTTTCTTTAATCTCAGAAAGATTTAACCATAAATGTCTCTCAGTAGCTACCAAGGCTGCCATAGACCGGCTAATTGCTCTGGCGGTCTCCTTAGTAGCCCTGAGAGAAAGATCGGTAGCCCGACGAAGTTCTCGAATATCGTCATGACTGACTCCCTCACTACTATCCAGATCCCCCAGCAGGTCAGCTTGATAAGCCTGAAGCACTGCCATAGTATGCAGACATGCTCCAGCTTGACCTGCTGCCGTATAAGCTTTGCCCACTAACACCGAAGTGGCTTTGAGCGGTCTAGTGGGCAAAGCCGAGGCTTTCAGAGACGATGCGGGACCAGGGGAAAGATAGCTGGCTAAATTCTGTTCCGCCTGGGGCAACGCCTCATAACCATACTCTTTCAGCCCTCTAATTCTCGAATAAATATTAACTTGAGGGCTGAAAAGTCGTGACGAGTATGGTTTATTCCATGATTTAGAAATCTCATTGTGAAGATCAGGAAAAAATGGAAGCCCTCGTGGTGGAGATGAAACAGTAGAAGAGAAAAAGCGCTCATCTAATTTACTTTTAGGACGAGCGCGCCTCTTATCAGATGGCCATCCAATCTTTAATTTATCTACAGCCCGCGACATAACATCCACCAGCTCATCATATGCTGGGGAAATAAATTGTGAATCTCTTTCCCCCATTTGTGTGCTTTCACTCTCCAAACTCATAGCATCGACCTCCTCGGAGGAAGAGCAATGAAGTAAAGGAGGGCTCTCTCCCCGGGCGGAAGAAACCGCAGAGCGTGCTTCCGACACCGGGGGGGGTGGGGGGGGAGCGCTGGATCTCTCGGGTAAGGAAGGAGAAAAGGCCCTCAGACCCGTCTCCAACCCCTCCGAAAGATCCTTTTGCGATCCCCAGGAATGCATTCTCCGCGCTGCCTCGGCAGACGCGGGTCCTGATCCCTGAGGATCGCGAGCCTGCCCACTCTCAACATCAAAGAGTGACAGGCGAGAGCGGAGCATGCGAAGCGGTAACATTTCACAATGTTGACACTCAGCCCCCTCAAAGGCTGAGACCGCATGCTCCACTCCCAAACAAATGACACAAAGCTCGTGTGTGTCCCCACCCGTTAAATAACGTGGGCAGGGAGAAGCACACTGTTTGTACACTTGTTTCGCTTCCATAGCTTTTCCGCAAGAGACAACAGTAAATAGACAGAGACAAAATGACACAGATCGCTTGCTGAGACACAGAAGCTAATGCCGCGTTTCACCGGATGTGCTCTTATGCCTTCCTGGTCATGACGTCACCCGCCCGTGACGCTCATTCTTTCCATTGGACTAGTTGACATTGATGCTCAGACGCATTCACGCTGGGGGCGTTCCCAAGGCGTCGATGACGCATCGCGAGTTCCCTCGAAAGGGAACACTTATTTTACCTGGTCAAAAACAGCTCTGTTTTCAGCACGCCGTTTCAGTGCATATGACTTTAAATGATAATGAGCTTTGCTCACCCCGCCTCTCTGTTCTGTGCATACACCGTTTGAACACAATAACCATAACGCGTTGTTCAGTATAAACGTGGGATTATGAATTATATTGAGAACATCATACATAGAAAACATGCCGTAATGTAATGGGGGGGGGGGGGGGGGGGGGGGGCGGTCTGTCTCTCGCTCCCTCTCTGCCGTGCTCTCTCACCTTCACTTTCTCCTCACAATCATGACGTAGATCCACAGCTAGATCAATGAGTACAGAAGCACAATGACCTCCGATTGAAGTGTCACAAAATTCTGAAATTATCGTACATTATGGAATTTTTTTAATTATTGATCGTACAGAGGTCAAAATTATCGTACAAATACGATAATTATCGTACGTCTGGCAACACTCTGTGTTGAAACGCTGCTGTCAATCAACAATCGTGGGAGGGGCGTCCGATTTAGTGACGTCACAAAATCGAACGGCTCAATTTGAGGCAGGGGAAAACATATAAGGAGATTAAAACAAAAACACTGGATGGATTTTTATCATTTTATGATGGTTGTGTACAGGCACTGCCAACACACATTTCAGTACAATCAACTTGTAAAAGTGCAAACCATTATATGACCCCTTTAAATATATTTAATAATCACATTTGACAATTATTTTTCAAAATTGTAAATAAAACAGATTACTGAAGTACAAGAAAATGCTATTTCAGTCTTTTTACTTCAAAATTGCACATTTAATTCAGCTTGTTACTTGCCGTTTCTATGTATTTGTGTTTTGGAGTTTACTAGCAGTTCTTGAAAACTGTAAAGTAAATCCTACATGAAATATTTTTTTCAGTGTACTGCATATACACAGACTACAAAAAAAACTGTATAAAGCTCTTTAAAAACTGTTTTTGTTTACATGATGAAATGCTTTTTTCTGAAGTTGAAAAGCCTTCTCAGGAAAAGTAGGGATTCTGTTGTAGCCCCTCCCCTTACCTTTAGAGTCATCCAATCAGAACACAGATTCTCTTCTGATTGTTATGCCCCACTGCTCACATCAGTAAGTGTAGAAATGCTGGATGACAACAGAAGGAGATCTGGATAAGGGTGAGAAGTGAGTGAGCGTGTGTGTAAATGAGGGTTTGTAGGGGTGTGAATGAGATATATCTTCTGATTAGGATTGGATGAAGGCGCCACTGTTTGTCATTCCGGATCCCTGCAGTTCAAAGCCAGGATAAGGGGTGATGACAAGCAAGAGAAGGATGTGTTTGTCTGTGCAAGTGCCTGCGTGTGTCCGTTTGTATGTGTTCGCTTCATGCGGTCTGACTTTGTTACCTTGATATAAAAAAAAAAACAAGTCTACACATACACAAATATACACGCCTTTCTCTTCGTCCTCTTTCATTTTCTCTCTTTTCACTTACTCACACATGGTTTTGTGGTGTCTCTTTAATAGTTTCTCAACATCTGTCTGATTCTCTAGGTACCAGTAATGATCAAACCAGTAAAACCTTCCAGTAAAACCACTAACCTGCTCTCTACAACCCCAGTCTGCTCCCACTGGCCTTTAACATTTACACAAATCATCTGTCAATTCAGAACACTCCAGATTGAATAACCTGCTCTCACCTGGATTAAAGTCCAGAGCCGTTGAAGGAATGGTGAAGCACTTTGTATGTCCATCCATCCATCCATCCATCCATCAGCATATTATTATTAAAATTTATGTATTTTATTATTTATTTATTAATCAGCATTTTATAATCATTTAAATTGCAATTAATTATCATTATCAATTAATTATAATTTTAATCTAATCAATACGTATAATGTTGTGTTGAATGTAATTAGTTGTATTTAGTTGTATATAATGATATATTTATTAATGATTAATATTAATGATGATTAAGATAATTAAAAAATAAAATATGGTATGTAATGTGTGTGTATATATATATATATATATATATATATATATATATATATATATATATATATATATATATATATATATATATATATATATATATATATAATTAAATGTTTAAAACACTAAATTAACACAATTTGATTAAATCAGTTAATAAAATATATGAATTAATAATAATGCACAAACAAACTTTTTTCTTTTGTGATGGTTAAAATCATTTATATTTATAAGCTAAGTAGATTTGCACGTTTATGTTCATTTTACATGAGTTAAGAGTAGCACAGTATAACTACTAACAGATGACAAATGAGCAGTTTGTGTAGGTGTTGGTGTGTACACGTGTATGAATGTGGTGTATGTGCAGAGAGCTATCACAAATGTGATACACTCCGGAAAACCTTACATCTGCAACGGATACTCCCTGCTATTCAGACATGCCTGTGTACAGATAAGAAGAACTTCTGAATGTCAGTGTGTGGTGTCTGAGAATATGTATGTGAGTATCTCTGTGCATGTGTGTGTTTGCGAATCATATTTTGATCAGATCGATTCTCTAACAGCTTGAATTTGGGAAGCAGAAAGTCTCCTTCGCTCTGTTTGACTGAAAGTTACATAATGTCCTTGATGAAGGTGCATGTAAACAAAATAACAACACAAAATATTTGGATCATTTACTACATGCAATAAAAACACAATTATAGCACAGTTGCTGAGCAACCACCAAAACATTTTTGTCATGGTGTCATGATGTTCTCTTTCTTGACTTGGTACTTAGGTATGAGGCGCCACGTAGGATTTAAATCAAACTTCGCTTATCAATACATGCATAACGTGCATATACACCTATAAATTACTCGCATATACATGTATACTACTGGATGTTCAAAATACATATATAAAATACACGTGCACACTAATATGGAATTCACACCAATACTATGTTAGTAATAAATGCATATAAACTTGTGAATAACTTACATATAAACTTGACGCACGCATAGACCTATAAATACTCGCATATACATATAAACTTCCATGCTGACACACCTATACACACTCGCATATACATATAAACTTCCATGCATATACACCTATAAACACTCGCACATACATATAAACCCGATGCGCGCATACACATCCATAAAACACTCGCGCATACATACAAAATAAAACGTGGATGCATGCTTTAGTTGTGTATATGTGTATATGCGAGTGATTTCATATGTGGATGTGCGTGAACTTTTCAGTGTAAAAGGAAGTAATTTCAGTATAAAAGGAAGTCATTTCAGTGTAAAAGGAAATCAGTTATTCTTCTTCTTCTTTTGGAGTTTTAGGGCGGTTGGCAAACCAGCTAAAAGGTATGAGGCGCCATGTAGGATTTAAATCAAACTTCGCTTATCAATACATGCATAACACACGTGCATATACACCTATAAATTACTCGCATATACATGTATACTACTGGATGTTCAAAATACATATATAAAATACACGTGCACACTAATATGAAATTCATACCAATACATATTATGTTAGTAATAAATGCATATAAACTTGTGAATAACTCGCATATACATATAAACTTCCATGCAGACCTATACACACTCGCATATACATATAAACTTCCATGCAGACACATCTACACACACTTCCACATACATATAAACCCGATGCGCGCATACACATCCATAAAACACTCGCGCATACATACAAAATAAAACGTGGATGCATGCTTCAGTTGTGTATATATGTATATGCGAGTGATGTCATATGTGGATGTGCATGAACTTTTCAGTGTAAAAGGAAGTCATTTCAGTGTAAAAGGAAGTCAGTTATTCTTCTTCTTCTTTTGGAGTTTTAGGGCGGTTGGAAAACTAGCTAAAAGGTGCATTTACCGCCACCAACTGGACAGGAGTGTGAAGCGTCAACACAGGGGGCGCAAAGATATCACGCAACACCTGAAATAAAGCTTGTCACAAATAACCTTTATTTGACTGTCTATGCAAAGAACCGGCGAAAGTAATGATTATGCATGAAACATTTGAATGGTTGATAAAGTTCATAAATTGATAAAGTTGACGATGCAGACTCGCCATCTTCGCTGTAGTGAACGCGCCTAGAGAGAAATGCACACTTCATATGAAGTGTGAACGCGCCGGCGCCTCTGTGTCCTGATTAGCCTACATTGTCCACTATATTTGCTTCTTATTTATTAATTCAGGCAAATATGTTGATGAAACATTGATTAAAATGAACATACAATTTATAAAAAAAAAAAAACGAAATAAACTTTAAAGAAAGGCTGTACAAAAGAAAACTTTATGGTCAAAATCATGTCTGACCCATTCCAAATATTTTCCGATAGCCTGTATCTTATGATCCTATCTTACTCATCTCATGCGGTTCCCTTTTCATATAATCAGCATAGATGAAATAAAAAAAAACATTATATTATATAATATACGTATGTTTAAATAATATAATGTTTTTTTTTATTTCATCTATGCTGATTATATGAAAAGGGAACCGCATGAGATGAGTAAGATAGGATCATAAGATACAGGCTATCGGAAAATATTTGGAATGGGTCAGACATGATTTTGACCATAAAGTTTTCTTTTGTAGACAGCCTTTCTTTAAAGTTTATTTTGCTTTTTTTTATAAATTGTATGTTCATTTTAATCAATGTTTCATCAACAAATTTGCCTGAATTAATAAATAAGAAGCAAATATAGTGGACAATGTAGGCTAATCAGGACACAGAGGCGCCGGCGCGTTCACACTTCATATGAAGTGTGCATTTCTCTCTAGGCGCGTTCACTACAGCGCAGATGGCGAGTCTGCATCGTCAACTTTATCAATTTATGAACTTTATCAACCATTCAAATGTTTCATGCATAATCATTACTTTCGCCGGTTCTTTGCATAGACAGTCAAATAAAGGTTATTTGTGACAAGCTTTATTTCAGGTGTTGCGTGATATCTTTGCGCCCCCTGTGTTGACGCTTCACACTCCTGTCCAGTTGGTGGCGGTAAATGCACCTTTTAGCTAGTTTTCCAACTGCCCTAAAACTCCAAAAGAAGAAGAAGAATAACTGACTTCCTTATACACTGAAATGACTTCCTTTTACACTGAAAAGTTCACGCACATCCACATATGACATCACTCGCATATACATATATACACAACTGAAGCATGCATCCACGTTTTATTTTGTATGTATGCGCGCATTGGGTTTATATGTATGTGCAAGTGTGTCTGCATGGAAGTTTATATGTATATGCGAGTGTGTATAGGTGTGTCTGCGTGCAGCGAGTGTATATGTATGTGCTAGTGTTTATAGGTGTATGTGCATGGAAGTTTATATGTATATGCGAGTATTTATAGGTGTATGCGTGCGTCAAGTTTATATGTATATGCAAGTTATTCACTAGTTTATATGCATTTATTACTAACATAATATGTATTGGTATGAATTTCCTATTAGTGTGCACGTGTATTTTATATATGTATTTTGAACATCCAGTAGTATACATGTATATGCGAGTAATTTATAGGTGTATATGCACGTGTGTTATGCATGTATTGATAAGCGAAGTTTGATTTAAATCCTACGTGGCGCCTCATACTTAGGTGTGTTTTGCAACATTACGCAGAGAGGAGCGAGTGCGTGTGTTTTGCTTCATAGTAGGCTAATATGAACCGTTTAATTTTAATTAACAAGGTCATGTGTCAATGTGTTTGTGTTTGTCTCTGATCCCATGGTAGGCCTGTTGGAGCCTGCAGAGGCTGCCCATCTGACTGCAGGGCTGATAAGCTGTACAGTGAGCACTGGAGCACTGTGTGCGGGTGAAGCTGTCATCCGTTACACCCATGCGGTTTGCTCTCCTCACAGATCTTATGATCCACAAAGTTGATACATTCCTTAAATGCTGGTGTCTCTTTTACACATTGAAATCTCTTGATGCATGATTGAGTGGTTTTGTAGTGCTCTTCATGAGCTCCAAAAATAAAACAGAAATAACTAAACAAAAAAAATACAGACAACAAATGATATACTGTGTGTGTGTGTGTATATATATATATATATATATATATATATATATATATATATTGTCACGGGGTGAAGAATCACACGACAAGGAGAGCTCATGCAAAGTGCCCAAGAGTGGATTTATTTACAACATGAAGAAAGAAACAAAGAAAAACCCGGTGAAGTGTGTTGCCTCTTCCTGGTAGTGCAGCGAGTCTGGGCTGTGCTTCTTGGAGGCTGAGCTGTGCTCCTTGGAGGCTGAGCTGTGCTCCTTGGAGGCTGAGTGGTCAACTGCTGCTTTCTGGAGAAAGATAGAGAACAGGCATTAACGTTCTGTCTCGTGCAGACATCTCTCTCCCTTTGACAAAGTCCATGCGGCTTATGTAGCTGTTTGCTTGATGGAGCACGGCTGGGGCTGATCAGCCTGTGACGAGGGCATGCAGGTGTTCCTCGTCTGTTTCCAGGGCGACGCTGATGAACCCTCTGGGTGCTCGTCACACTCCCCCCCCCAAGCGTCGTCTTGGTCCTGTGGACGATTTGAGACAATAGGGGAGAAATAGTGGGTGGGTGGGGAATTACCCCTGACAGACCTGCAAAAGCTGCCCATATCCGAGAGAGGCCGTCAGCATTGGCGTTTGCGGCTCCCGCCCGATGGCGCACGACGAAGTGGAAATCCTGGAGCGCGAGGAACCATCGAGTTACCCTGGCATTGGTGTCCTTGGCTCGGACCATCCACTGAAGGGGAGCGTGATCCGTGACCAGTGTGAACTTTCGCCCGAGGAGGTAATACCGCAGCTCCAAGACGGCCCACTTGACAGCCAGGGCCTCCTTCTCCACAGCGGCGTAGTTCTTCTCGGCTGGGGTCAGCTTTCTGCTGATATACAAAACAGGGTGTTCCTCACCTTCCTTGATCTGTGACAGGACGGCTCCCAATCCTGTGTCGGATGCATCTGTCTGTAACAGGAAGGGGCAGCTAAAGTCCGGTGCTCGAAGTACCGGTTCTGAGGTGAGGGCCGTCTTAATGTTTTGGAACGCTTTCTCCTTTTCTGGAGTCCAGCGAACCTTTTCCGGCTGTCCCTTTCTAGTCAGGTCTGTCAGAGGGGCGGCTAAGGAGGAAAAGTTAGGGATGAAGCAGCGATAATACCCCGCCAACCCCAAGAATGCTCGTACCTGGGTCTTTGTTTCGGGTCTTGGGGCTGAGTGGATCACCTCTACCTTTTTCTCTTGCGGTCGGATGAGACCCCTACCGACCTGGAAACCCAGGTACTTTGCGTCGAAAAGCGCGAGGTGGCATTTTCGTGGGTTAGCGGTGAGCCCAGCCTTCCGGAGCTCTGACAGCACCCTCCGCAGACGGTCCAGATGATCTTCCCAGGTCTCGGAATGGACCACGACGTCATCGATGTAGGCGGCGGCGTAGGCCTGGTGGGGTCGTAGTAAGATGTCCATCATTCTCTGGAACGTGGCCGGTGCCCCGTGAAGGCCAAAGGGTAGGGTCCGGTACTGCCAGTGGCCACTAGGGGTGGAAAAAGCAGTTTTAGGTTTTGCACTTTCAGAGAGCGGTACCTGCCAGTAGCCCTTGGTAAGATCCAGTGTTGAGATGTACCGGGCCCTTCCCAACCGGTCCAGTAGCTCATCGACCCTAGGCATGGGGTAACCATCGAATTCAGAAACTTCGTTGAGGCGACGGAAGTCATTGCAAAAGCGGAGGCTGCCGTCAGGCTTCGGGACCATCACAATCGGGCTGGACCATGGGCTGCGTGAAGGTTCTATCACCTCTAACTTCAGCATTTGTTGTACTTCCTCCTCAATAGCCTGCCGACGGGCCTCAGGGACACGGTAGGGCCGCTGCCTGACGATGACTCCTGGAGGCGTGCGGATGTCGTGCTGCAGGACGGTGGTCTGCCCGGGAAGAGAAGAGAACACGTCAGAGAACTGATCAATTAGGTGTTGTAGCTCCCCCTTCTGGGCAGCCGAAAGATGGGGGTTGACGTCTACCACCACGGGGTCAGAGGTGGCGAGGGCAGCGAGCTGGTCTCTAGTCCCAACCCATTTTTTTAGGAGGTTGACGTGGTACAGCTGCTCGGCTCGTCTCCTTCCCGGCTGCCGCACACGGTAGGTAACCGGTCCAATTCTTTCAATCACCGTGTAGGGGCCCTGCCATGTGGCCAGGAATTTGCAGGCAGCGTTGGGGACTAGGACCATTACCCGATCTCCGGGCTGGAACTCTCGTGGTTGGGCGGCCCGGTTGTAGTGGCGCTGTTGGGCCTGCTGTGCTTTCACCATATGCTCCCTTACCAGTGGCATGACTCGATCGATCTTCTCCCTCATCTGTTTCACATGGTCCACCACGGAGCGATGGGCAGCAGGCTGTTGCTCCCAGGCTTCTTTTGCTACATCCAGGAGGCCGCGGGGTTGTCGGCCGAAAAGGAGCTCAAACGGGGTGAAGCCCGTTGAGGCCTGGGGAACTTCGCGGATTCCGAAAAGGACATAGGGTATCATGAGGTCCCAGTCGCGTTTGTCCTCCGCGACCACCCGTCTCAGCATCTGCTTTAGGGTCTGGTTAAACCGTTCCACCAAGCCATCAGTCTGGGGATGGTAGACGGTCGTCCTCAACTGTTTCACCCGCAGCAGGCTGCAAAGGCTAGCCATTAGCCGGGACATAAAGGGGGTACCCTGGTCAGTCAGGATCTCTGCTGGGATGCCGACTCGGCTGGAGAGCAGGAAGAGCTCCTGAGCGATGGCTTTGGCAGTGGCCTTTCTGAGGGGGACTGCTTCTGGATACCGGGTGGCGTAGTCGACGATCACCAGGATGTGTTCATGTCCCCGGGCAGACTTAGGCAGTGGCCCCACCAGGTCCATCCCGATGCGCTCGAAGGGCACCTCAATTATGGGCAGAGGAATCAACGGAGTGGGGGGTGGAGTCCGGGGTGACGTCACCTGACAGGTCGGGCAAGCCTGGCAGAAGCGCTTTACTTCGGCCTCCAAGCCTGGCCAGTGGAAACGGTCGCGGATCCGCTGAACGGTGTTAGCGGCCCCCAGATGTCCCGCCATGGGGTGCGAATGTGCGAGTTCGAGCACGGTCTCCGTCCTTGTGCGTGGCACGACTAACAAAGCTTTCTCCTCTCCCCTTCGCTGAGCGACACAATAGAGCAGGCCATTCTGGACAATGAAGTGTGGGAAAGGATGGGGGCCAGGCTGAGCTTCTTTGCCCTCGATGACGCGGACTTGGGTCCAACAGTGTTTCAGCCTGTCATCCCCACGTTGTTCCTTGGCGAATGAGCCCCCTCGCGTCACCTGTTGGAACACATCATAAAAAGGGTTAGGATTTTGTGAGGGGGACTCACCGTCTCTTCCGCTGTCCGATGCCAGGAGGACGGGGCGCTGACGAGGTTCCCGAGTCCGCCTCGGTCTTTGGCGGCTCCTTCTACGGCTGGCAGGCAGCGTCAAGGCGGCCAACAGGCGGTCAAACCCGGGCCAGTCTCTCCCAAGCAGAACGGGAACCGGCAGATCCTTCATCACTCCTACCTCCACCGGCCAGGTCCCGGGGCCAGCTGAGATGGTCACTCTGCGAGCTGGTACTTGTCGGGTATCCCCGTGGACACAGGTTATAGGGAGGAAGGCGGAAGACTCCGATCGGGAGGACAGAATGTTCGAGTGGACCAGGCTTACCGCACTGCCGGAATCCAGGATGGCCCGAACTGGCTTCCCGTTGATCCTGACGTCGGCTTCCGGGGCTCCAACTGGTAGATTGTTATGAACAATGCAGCCAGCGAGCCAAGTTCGGGCCGGAGGCGTAGAGGCCGCCGTTGGCATGGGCTCGTCCCGAGGTGAGGGAACTGCTGGCCTGTCTACTTGTCCCTGAGTGCTCTTTAGCGTGCGTTGCTCGAGGGTCAGCCTTCGAGGAAAGGGCGGCGCTCGCTCCCCAGCCTCTCGCTGTAGGGCAGCATCTGCCAATTCGATGGCTTCGACAAGTTCCAGGGTGGTGGTTGGGTTTCTCATCCCGACCGCCTGTCGGTGTGAACGGGGAAGAGCACGAAGTAGACGGTCGATGACAACGCGTTCCGCCACTTGACTGGCCGTTGGATCACCCTCCAGCAGCCAGTGCTGCGCGAACCGTGTGAGTTCAGCGGCCTGGGGACGGGCCGGTCGACGGGGCTTATACTCCCAATCAAAGAAGTATTGAGCAGCGCATACTGGAGATAAACCCAGGCGGGCAAGAATTTCCCGCTTTACCTCGTCGTAGCGCTGGGCGGTGGCGGTAGGGAGGGAAAAGTATGTGCGCTGCGCTTCACCAGTTAGGAGAGGGGCCAATACCTGCGCCCAATCCTCACGCTGCCAACCTTCAGTGGTGGCTGTGACTTCAAACATCTGTAGGTACGCTTCTATGTCATCATGGGGGGTCATCTTCGGTAACAACTTGGCGGCTTGAGTTCGGGGGGTCTGGCAGTGGGACGCGTTGAGCGGCATGCATTGCTGCGAATCCCTTCTCGCTCTCATCCTGGCGGGTAGCGAGATGCTCAACTATTCGTTGCTGGCGGATGCTAACCTCGGTGAGCCGGTTGAGAATTTCCTCCATGTTGGGGTTGGATCACTCGCCTATGGCAGAACCGGGAAAAAAAATAAAAAAAAACAATGAGGCGTGCAGGAGCTCGTTTGTCTGTGATTTTTTTTTTTTTTTTTTCTTCACTCTCTTGCCCGCATTCTCCACCAAATGTCACGGGGTGAAGAATCACACGACAAGGAGAGCTCATGCAAAGTGCCCAAGAGTGGATTTATTTACAACATGAAGAAAGAAACAAAGAAAAACCCGGTGAAGTGTGTTGCCTCTTCCTGGTAGTGCAGCGAGTCTGGGCTGTGCTTCTTGGAGGCTGAGCTGTGCTCCTTGGAGGCTGAGCTGTGCTCCTTGGAGGCTGAGTGGTCAACTGCTGCTTTCTGGAGAAAGATAGAGAACAGGCATTAACGTTCTGTCTCGTGCAGACATCTCTCTCCCTTTGACAAAGTCCATGCGGCTTATGTAGCTGTTTGCTTGATGGAGCACGGCTGGGGCTGATCAGCCTGTGACGAGGGCATGCAGGTGTTCCTCGTCTGTTTCCAGGGCGACGCTGATGAACCCTCTGGGTGCTCGTCACAATATATATATATATACATACACTTTT